>OZ012735.1:606321003-606921003 GCA_963859935.3 Lathyrus sativus
ATATATATATATATATATATATATATATATATATATATATATATATATATATATATATATATATATATATATATATTAGTGAATATGGATTAATTTAAATTTGGCGAGTCTAACCACAAATTACTTTAAAATAAAGATACGTACATGTTTTCTATAATCACACAGTGAATATAAGTTAATATTTATTGTGTTAAATGAAATTTTGAGAGATTGGATACCCAGTATCTGAGAGATATTGCCCAACTAGCTGATAGGGTTCGACAGCTAGAGCGTTTTAAAGACGAAAAGGCTAAATTTAATAAGAGTAAGAAAGTAGCTTATGTCGAATATAATGAAATTATCGAAGGTTTACATGATGAACCATTGTATTTCGACGAGAATGAAATAGATGTTACTGAATTAATGCAGGGTCCTCCATATGCCTGTAAAATGTTAGCTCCCCCAAATGGGAAAAGTTTTGTCGAATCTGAAAAGAATGACAAGTTTCTAAAGAAAACATATACTTTCGATATCACTAAATGTGACGAAATTTTTGATTTGTTAGTTAAAGATGGGAAAATGATAGTGCCTGCTGGCGCTAAAATGCCACCTTTAGGACAAGGAAAAAAGAGAAGATTTTATAAATACCATAATTTTTTGGGTCATAAAACGTCTCAATGTTTTCTTTTCAGGATTTTGGTTCAAAATGCTATCCAAGAGGGAAGATTGAAGTTTGGAGAGAAAAGCAATAGTCAGATGAAAATTGACACTAATCCATTGTAAGCGGTGGATGCCCACTATGCTGAGCCCGCAGAAGCGCATATGGTCGAAATTGCTGATGGTTTTGTCTTTTCAGTTAATATGGTGGAAATCATTGAAGATTTTGCCAATGATACCGTGCTGGCCAAGGTCACTATAGGCCTTGAGAATAATGCCACACAAAAAATCATGAGAGAGGCTGCTGAAGGCCTCGACAAAATTGCTGATGACTCGAGTCATAGGGACATAGAAGGTGCCAACCTGATGCTGGTAACCAAAGAAGCTGCAGATGGTTTTACTAGGATGGATACGGCTGCTGAAGGCCTTGAGTTGGACCTCTGTAGGCTGAACCTAAGTAATGACATGGACGTGGACGTGAATATGGTCGAAATAACACAACACGAGACCATGGAAGGCGATGAGTTAAATTTCCAGGAGGAGCGCAATAAAATGGCATACCCAAGACATGAGAAGACCATTGTTGAATTCCTCCATCACTGCCAAAAGAAAGGGTCTGGTATCTTGTTGTGCCTCAGATGTAGTGCAATCTTCGATCAGAAGGCTGCCCAGAAGCTCGAGGGGGTGCGAAAGACGAAACAGAAATGGGAGAAGGCCAACTATGGTCCTCGAAGCAATAATCTAAGAAAATCTGAGCCTAATGCTAGAGCACCAGGAGCAAGGCCTGCTACCTTTAAGCCATTTGCCGAAATTTCTATCGACAAGTGGGCCAGACCTAATGAGGACATACAAAAGGGACAACAAAAATGGAAGAACATCGAAGTCAACCGGGGTTCGTCGATCACCTATCATAAGGTGTTTCAATACTCTAAGACTGCACATGCCTCTGAGAATTACAAAGGGAAAAACCCGATGTCACGATCTCAGTGGAGGAGGGAACAGAGAAAGAGGAAGGCCCTTAGGGAGGCCTCATCGAAGAACCAGGGAGAATCTAGCACGAATGCCCCTACTGAAAGCAAAGGGAGTCAACTTAAGATTACTGAGAAAATTTCTGTGGGGCGAAAATTATTCCCCTCTCAAGAGGTTGAACATAAAGGGACGGTCGAGGATGATGAAGAGATGATGGATAACTTCAATTCTGACTCCGACACCTCTTTGGATATCCTAGTCAATATGGTAACTATAATGCCCAGGGATTTCGACAAAATCACAGAGGTCGAGAATCTGGATGCCTACACTGAGGAAGAAATGGCGACACATAAACATGTGTGTGTCGTACCTCGAAAAAAGCATGATCATTCGTGAATGGACGCGGAAAACAGATTCGCCACTGAACTTTATTTATCCCAAAGAGGGAAACAAAAATATCAATGAAACCTTTAGGAAAAGAACATGGTCATGGCAACCAAGTTCTTGGTTTGGGATTCGATTACGTGAGGGGAAGGTATTAGCACCCCTCACGTCTATTGTACTCAACGGGAACCTCTTGATTAAATTCGTGAGAAAATGTTAGGTAAGATTGTTTGTTTTCTTCTAAGATGAATAAAGCAAAAAGTTAAGATAAAAGGATTTAGATTGCTAAGGGAAAAAGGGTTGGTTTTAGATTAGGGTGCTCACCAAGGATTGGGGCCCTCGTGCCTACGTATCTTTACTTATAAGAAGTGAAAAATCAGAGCATTCGTAGTTCGTGGGACTACGGTTAAAAAGAGAGGAGGTTGCTCGCTAGGACCTCACAATCCTATGCCTACGTATCCTCATTGACAAATGAGAAATCAGAGCGTCCGTAGTTCGGACTACGGATATTGGTTTGATTTATAGAAATATACTTAGTCACATTCGACAGAAAATATTGCTTTACCCAAACGGGTGAGGAGAGGACGCTTGCATCACTTTGAATGGATTTCTATATCAACATTCATGGGAAACACACCACTTATCTCAACTCAAATAGGTTATGGATGAAGAAATATTTTACATCATTCTCAAGACACCATATCTCATGTTTATGAAAAAGGTTTGACGGTTCGCACGGTGGCGAGAAGTTAAATTAAATGTGTTAAGTGGATGACGATTACTTGAAGCTTAAGAAAGGCTCCTCGGGCCCAAGTAATCGGGAGAGTGGGTCAAAGTATCGACTCTCTCTCTTTTCCATCTCGAAAAGAGGTTTTTTTTGGAAATTGTTTTGAATGATGTATGGTTAAAGCATTTTAAATAGATGAGGATTACTTGAAGCTTAAGAAAGACTCCTCGGGCCCAAGTAATTGAGAGAATGAGTCAAAGACTTGACTCTTCCTCTTTTCATCTTAGTATTGAGAAAATAGGTTTGATATAGCTAGAGTATATTATGAATAATGAATACTCAAAGCTTAAGAAAGGCTTGTCGGGCCCAAGTAATCGGGAGCCTCTGGGTGGCCTTGCCTTAGTCGATAGAGTCTTGAGATAACTTGCTCTGATCAACCGATACTTGAATGATTTTCCCCTTAATCAACTGACATTTGAGGACTAACTATAGATTGACTGATTCCGTAGTCACTGGATGATAATGCTTCTGATCCATAGGGTGTGATCTTGATTCTGGTCAACTTTGCTGGATGACCAAGCCCTCTTAGATTGCTCCTTGATAGAATTTCCCTGATGTCAAGTACTGACTTGCAGTCAAAATTGTTCGTTCACAAATGGTAATTTTAATGCAATGTTCATGCATGTTTGGAAAAACAATCATTATTAGAATGACGTGATAGTGTGTGACGAATAGACCATTAGTCCAAACACAGTGTTGATTTAGTCGATGTAAAAGATACAGCAAGAAAAAGATTAGCAAATCTTGTAGGAGTCAATTTACACAACCTTGTTGTAGTATGATTTTAGAATAAACCCTGCCTCAATTAGGTCTTTTAAGGGTTGTAACTTGGTCTGGTTCACGGTTATAGAAACAAAGGATGTAAGGATCAAAGCTTATTTTAACCCACCCTTCTTCGTGATGATCTCCAGTTCTACGTTCAGTTAAATTTTACACACATTCGTCTTCTAAGAAAGTTGACGGTGTAAAGTGATGATTCAAGGTATGCTTGACATGACAGTCACCTTATTTTGTTTCTTATTGGATATTTGTGACCTTTTGACTTTGATATGGTGGTCACTGAATCTTATTTTGTTTTTGTTGAGGATTTGAATACCTCTTTTGATTTTGTTTTTGATCCCTAACTTTTGCATGGACCGATTTCGCTTTTCGAGTCCATCGGGATAGCCTTGATTTTTTCCTAAGTCTCCTCTTGGGGTGTTCGAATTAGCAGGCTTTTTATTTTTCTTCTTGATGAAAATCGCGACTGCTAAGTCATTGGATATCGAGGAACAACCTTCATAACTTTTGGATTTTACATGATTCTTTCGACACTTCAGGACGTGTGCAAAGAATATCTTGTAGTTGATCCTCATACGGAAGTTTCATCTTGAAGTTAGATTAACTGAACACTACCCATACCCCAGGTTAAGCGCAAGGGTTTAAAAATCCGAAGGAAACTCCTACTTCTAGGATCGAAGTGGTTAACTAGGGACTAACCCTTTATTCCTCTAGTGTTTGGGGATTTGAAACAATGCCTATACATCATCAGCAGGATTTTATCCGAAAGCATATCATTAGCAATTATGGGTATTTTATTTTCATCATCCTCCCTCAAAGTCTTTGCTAAAATAAAAGTTTGATAAAGAAAGTGGATGAGAGGTATATGGATTCATATTTTGTTTTTTTGGATATAAGTGAAGAAAATGAGCGAATGCGGCATGATTAATTCAGAAAAAGCATGATCACTTCATTAATATTACCATTCAAAACAACAACACTTAAAGCAAGTAGCATTTAATAGGAAATAAACTACAAAATAAAATATGATCCAATGATCGCCAATGCTTGAGGATGTCTTCCTTTCTAATCCACTGGCTTGAGGAGATGCCATTTGAAGTCTTCAAACTCAATTGGGCAGGAAATTGATGTGCACAACCAATCTACCTTCTGGAAAGGATATGTACCCTTTGTTGATTAGTTGTTGCACTTTGGCTTGGAAGGCTTTACAATCTTCAGTTAAGTGCCCTATTGATCCAGCATGATATCCACATTGTGTATAGGGAGCGGACCCAGGCGAGGTTTTCCTTGGAGCAAACTTTAGAGGCTTGGGGACCACCAACGAGGTTTGAATCAGAGGTTGTAGAAGTTGATTGTAGGACATGGGAATTGGATCATGAGGATCATTTCCCTTTTTAGATTGTAACAAGGCTTATGTTGGCTCTGTTGCTGATGTTGATATCCTCGACCGTGGACTTTTTTATTTTCATGAGTTTCGCTACTGCGAAAATCGGCGCCGGCTATGACAGAAGAGTCGCCACCGTGCGTTATTTATCCCAAAGGAGGGAAAGGAAACGCTCGAAGTAAAACTAATGCAAAGACGGGAAAGGAATGGTCGTCGCAACCAAATTCCTGGATTCGGGAGTCGATTACGCAAGGGGAAGGTATTAGCACCCCTCACGTCCGCCGTACTCGACGGGATCCACGCTTGTTTTCTAGTACGGATTGTCATTCTACCTACTCTACAGGTTAAGGGACAAAAGGAAAAGAAAATGACTCGGCAAAGTATCGCACTTTATACCTACGTATTCCCGTCTGGAATGAGAAATCAGAGTCAACGTAGTTCGCCTACCTACGGGAAAGGAGGGGAAGGTTGCTCGCTAGGATACGACATCCTATGCCTACGTACTTTCATACAGCATGAAAGATCAGAGCAAACGTAGTTCGGGCTACGGAAGACACAAGCTTGTCTGACTGGTTTTTTATTACCTTATGAAAGGGTTTTTCTTGATTAAGAGTCCAAGCGGACAAAAATGACACTTTGATGTTTGTTTTGAATCTTTTACGAAAGAAGTGTTTTTTAGTTTGTTTGCACTCTCTGACGCACTAGAGACTATGATTTGAGAGTGACTACGTCGCGTGTCACCCAAAGGGTACCACACTAAGCAGCCAGACTACTGGAAAGAAGCTCTCCAGCAACCCTTTCTCAAATAGCTTAAGGCTCGTAACGTACGACGTCGATTAACCTTATTATTGTACTTTTGAGTTGTTTTAAGATGAGAAGAGAAAGAAGCTCTAAAAAGCCTAGGGTTGAAAAGGGAATAAAAACTAACCTACTGTTGTCATGCATGGATAAGAATCCTAGGGTATAAGCAGAAAAGAAAGCAAGCAAATACAGTAAAATGCATGCAATGCGGCAATACAAGCAAGGCAAGGGAGTCCTGCTCAACCTCGAACCTGGGAAAACAACAGGCAAAGTGAATCAACATTCACCTCAAACCTAGGGGGCAAGCTATACAAGCCAACAAACAATAAAGAAAAACAAAGACCACAACAGAGGAGGCAGCCCAAGCAGCAGCACCAAACTCCTACAGCAAACAGCAGCTCTGACAGCAACAGTTGGTTAAACAGCAGAAAGTTGACAGCAACAACTTTCATCTTCATGACTAGCTCCTATCTTCAAGCTTTAATAAACTTCCATCTCCAACTTCCAGGGAAGAGAAAGCATACTTCAAATAAGGCTCCTAAATACCTAAATAGTTAAGCTCCACAGATACAGAAAATTCCAGCTCAAAAGCAACAGTAAACCCTAGCTTCAATCCTCCAGCAAGCTCTTGACAGCAAAGTTGACAGTAACACAACTCCATCTTCAAGAAAACCTCAGGAAAGGCATCCTCAACACCTTATATCTTCATATCCAAGCTCTAGCAATCTCCACCAAGAAAGATTTGTTATTGAGATCAAGTTATAATGAAGGGAAACCAGTGAAAACCAAAGGAAATCACTAGAAACCATCATCTGCAAAGAAGGGTATCCTCAAAAGTTCTACTCTTTAAGGCGTGCCTCTCATCCCTCCAAGGGAGAGACGGGGCTTCCTTAAGAGGACTTTGAATCATAGGATAGAATGGAAGCAAACAAAGCATTCCATGTTTGAGGAAAGAAATGAACTAAGTCTAAAAAAGCTCTTCCTAAAACCCTAGTTTTCCTAAGCTCCTGACAAGCATTCCAACAGATGAGAAATCTTCAACTCCAAGCTTCTTCAAGCCATCCAAGGCAACTTCATTTGATCTTCAATTCATACAAGCAAAATCCAAGCCAAAAGCACACCCAAAATAGCCCAAACAAAATGAACAAACCAAACATTCAAGGGAGAAACCCACAAACATCATACCAATTGCAAAAATCAAATAAAATGCTAAAACTCATCATAAAATCCTAAGTAAATTTCTAAGGGAACCTAACCCTATACCCAATACCCCATATAAATCCCAGGACCTAAATCAAACACTAACTCCCCAAACTATGCCCTAAACTACAACTAGTTGTTTTAAAACACTAATTCTAACACATCTCCTGTTCACCTCTCAAACTAACCCAACTTTTATTCACAAAATTATGGAAAAATTCCTAAGGGTACATGCTTCCCTAGTATAATCAACCTCACAAGAATCAACTCAAAATGCCTCACCAATCTCTCATACAAAATTCAGAAAGTAAGCAATAAACCAAAATGCCAAAATAAAAACAATAAAACTATAAAATATGCCATTAAAAATAAAATGCATGATATTAATATTTTTTAATCCTATAACATTCTAGAGGTCCTAAGGAAACCAGGGAAAAAAGTCTCACCCAAAATGAATTATTTTTCAATTTTATATGAATTAAAAACTAACCTAAATGAAAACATAAAAATAAAAGAAAATAAAATGTAAATGATAAAATGGCGTGATGAATAGCAAGATTATTGTGTTATTCTAACAGGCTGGGCCCAGGAGGGGGTGTCACTAGCAAGCGCGTACTAAGGCCCAAACCACACAACAATAATTCAGGAAAATATAATGAAAATGGAAAATCTATGTGGTAAATAGCAACAAGATTGCGTGTAAATCCTCATGTGGGCCTAAGGTGGGGTGTGAACATCAAAGTTATGCTAAGCCCAAACCAAAAGGTTAAATGAAACGGGGTGTTTTGTTCATGTTCAGACTCCTTCACAAACTCAAATTCAATTGTGGCCCTTGGATGGTTATCTGAGTCAAAGTCCAAGCTGGATCCAATGGCTAGTTTATCATCTTCTTCATTTCAAAAACTGGGAGGGAAAGTGAACCAGACGGTGGCCGGAGGTGGCGCCACTGTCGTCCCCAAATGCAAACACCACAAAACCTCACCAAAATCTAAACATTAGTACATCATTCAACTCGTTTTTTCTCACTGAATCCAACCATGCCCTCCATTCTCATTGAAAACCACTCTATCTCAAAACACGACTCCAAGTTCAGAACATGCTCTACATTCAATCATCATCATTCTTAAAATTGACAAGCCTATCATCATCTACACGTTGCACTGAGTAATTATCACCATCTAAACATGCTTAATTCATCAAGAACTCATAGAAACGATCCTCAACAGAAATTGCATCGCCCTAGGTTTTGTCTCTAATCACCAATTTTTCCTACCAGAATCCACCCTAGCCATGTCTACAATGCATCTACACATCTAAATCCTATCAATTCTACCTAAATTGAGCTATGAGATGAAATTTGCAAACATGTATAAAGTTGATGAACAGAGATAGAATTCCTTCAAATTACACTCCAATCTTCTCCAGACACGATCAATGAAGTCTTGTGGAGCTTCTGTATGCACTGAATTGCCTTGAATCCTTCTTAATCACCAAATCCGATTTTGAGTTGCAAGGTTGAAACTCACTATGCTCTCTCTCAATTCTTCAGAGTTCTTGGCCAAAAAAGCAACTGAATCAGTTATGAGGTTTATATAGAACAGGTTAGAAAAATCTAGAATGATCTGGAATGATCCATGTGAGAAATTCAATTTCTCTTGCACTTGAAATCTCATGAGAAGCTTGCACATGACAGTTGGGTTCAGCTTGCTTCAGCAGCTTGGTTTTGATCCAAAATCTCACCACATGACATTTTGAATTGATTGGAATTGGTTAGAGCCTTGTAGCTGATCTTGTGAATGATTTTGCAAGTGTTACTTGTAATGTAAGAAAGCACTTTTCAAAGCAACTCATAAAATAATGGCTCATCTCAAAATTGTGACATTGCCAATGTGTTTGAAATCCAATTTCCATTCAAAATAACTATTCATATGCCATGTTTATGCCTTGTAATTCAAAAAATCATTTTTCCCTCTTTTGAATCATTTGAAAAATCTCCCTTTTTAGGCCATTTTGGAGCACTTTGTGAAATAAGCCAATCCAACTCACCATGACTTCATATTTGACCTAGAAATACCATTTTAAACACATTTCATGTTGAACACTTTTTCATTTGAGGAGTGGAAGATAGAGATTTTGGCACATGTTGAAAAATGACCTATAATTCAACTTTCCCAAAATACCCCATGGATTGTCAAGATCATAACTTGAGTTCCACAAATCTTTTTGAAAACTTCTAGTACTCAAATTAAAGGTATTGAGAAGCCCTACAAGTTTCATGTTGGCCAAAGATCCATTTGAAACTTGTGTTTTGACTTATGTGGCTTGGAAGTCCAGTGCTATACAAGGGATTTTACCCTAGGAACCCTGTCTCAAACACCTCCAACCACTATTGATTCTTTTGAACTTGATCTTGGCTCATCAACACACATGCTTCAACATATCAATCCATGACTTCCATGACCTAGAGCTAGGTCTTGATGCCCTTTCTTTGCTCTCCTTGACCTAGGGTTACCTAGATGAAACCCTACTTGTACACACCTCAACCCTGGCTCTTGAACTTGATACAATGACTTGTCTAAGCTTCAATAGGGCCCTCTAGGCATCCCATGAGATCCATACGCACCTCAAATTTACATTCCTTGTTGATGATCTTCAATACACCCCAAGTTAGGAGAGAAATCCACCTGTGGGCACTCAAACTTATGACTTCAACCCTTATCTGATGACTTGGATGGGCTCTCAGACTCAGAGAGCACCTCTAGATAGGATTCTTTTGACATAAATGGTACTTGATCCCTTATTGGATGACTTGATATGCTATGATATGCAAATGATTGCTATGTTATGCTATGCAAATGAAGTGCAATGAAACATAAATCAGGCAAGAAAAGGTTAAGCAAATTTTGGGGTGTAACAGCTGCCCCTATTCAAACGGCTTGGACCCGACTGGGTGAAGAGCGAACGGCCTTCAAAAAATCGAGGTACGAGACGGTTGAATACCAAGAAACCCGGAAATTTGCTAACCGCAGAAATAAACTGCACAACTGCTTGGGGAACGACATCCACCAACTGAACCTGGTTGTTACAGCAACAACTGATTCAACGTCTGATAATAATTCTGATTCCAACATCAACCACCTGTGTAATGCCACATGTACTGAACACCTTCGTCCATAACTGGACTAATCTTGTCAACACAAGAAGAGAAACAAATTCGTCAAATCACAATTAAACACCAATCGGTCCACGTCAGGACTCACATTTCGTCAACCCGAAGAAATATTGTCCACGTCAGGACTCCACATTCCATCAACACGGAGAAATCCCGGCTACTCCGCTGGGGATGAATTGGTCGCTTCCCACCAACACAAGGAGGTTCTATCAATCATAGGAAATAAAATTTGTCGACTTCACTGGGGAAACATTTCTATCTAATCACAGGAAACCCCATCCGCCTATCCATACAGGAAAATCATCTGTCTAAACACAGGAAACTGCTTATCTCTGCAGTAGCTAACTCCGTTGGTCCCAACCTGCAAACGACTTGGAGGAGGACTCTACTGGGGATAATAGTATTTCGTCAACACGAAGAAATCACGGCGAGTTCATTGGGGATAGAACTCTTCCACCCAATAGGAATTCAATTCAGTCAATCATACTGGACAATAACTCCACCTTATCCTTGCAGTAGCCGAACCCACTGGGGATGCTCTGAAATTAACTGTCAGGCACCTATTTCGACAACAGGAGACAACTTCTGAAATCTTGTTTATGAAACCCTGTGACGCTGACGAAACAGCAACTTGAAGAAAAGACTCCGATGGCCGGATAAGAGAAACTTCAACAAGCAACTCTGTGGGGAAAAATCTGGCAACAACTCCAAAGTCTACTTATGAAGCTATTCCATGCGGACAAAGCCTTCGGACGACAACTCCAAAGTCTAATCATGAAGATGTGGTACCACTGAAGAACTCCAAAGTCTAATTACGAAGTCGTTTGATGTTGACGACAACTCCAAGGTCTAATTATGAAGCTGCTCAATGCTGACGAAACAGCTGCTAGAGAAACTCTGTTGGGGAATCACTAACGACGACTCCAAAGTCTAATTCTGAAGCCGTGTAATGCTGACGTAACAGCCACTCGAAGAAAACTGTGCCGACCTCCAAAGCCAAATCATGAAGTATGCAATGCTGACATAACAGCTATGCGAGGAAAATCCGCTAGGGAATTCCTAACAATAACTCCAAAGTCTAGTTATGAAGTTGTTGAATGCTGACAATAACTCCAAGGTCGAATTATGAAGCCGTATAAACTGATAATAACTCCAAGGTCTAATTATGAAGCCATCCACTGCTGCTAACAACTTCAAAGTCTAATTATGAAGCAGTGACACCAAGTAACGATTTCAGTCGTCTAATCGCTGAAATCTCCCTTTAACAACTTCAAAGTCAAATCATGAAGCCTTATAGCGCTGATGTAACGAACTTCAATGGTCTAATCATGAAGTCGTGCAATGCTGACGTAACAGCAATTCCGGGAAAACTCTATTGAACTTCAAAGTCAAATCCTGAAGCCCTCTAGACTCCTTCCGAGGAAACTCTAACAACAACTTCAAAGTCTAAATACGAAGCCATTGTAATAGTGATAACGTCTCCAACGTCTAATTTTGGAGCATCCTACGCTGACGAACTTCAAAGTCAAATTACGAAGCCGTAACAACTAGTAATGACTTCAACCATCTAATCGCTGAAATCTTCCTTTAAAATGCTGACAACAACTCCAAAGTCAAATTGTGAAGCCTTAACAACAAGTAATGACTTCAACCGTCTAATCGCTGAAATCTCTCTTTTACAACCACTTCAAAGTCTATTCATGAAGCCGTTGACTGCTGAAAGCAACCTCAAAATTATGGAGCCTGACAACAACTTCACAGTTAAATTATGAAGCCATGTCATGATGGTAACAAACTTCAAAGTCGAATTACGAAGCCGTAAAATGCTGACATAACAAACTTCAAAGTCTAATTATGAAGCCATAACAGCAAACTGGGGAGAACTCTGCCGGGGGAATTCTGACGTCAACTTCCAGACATCCAACTTGACGACGAGTAATGACTTCAGATGTCTAATCCTTGAAATCTTTTCTGAAAATGCTGACGTGACAGCAATCCGAGTGAACACTCCACTGGGGAATTTTTGACAACAACTCCAAAGTCCAATTATGAAGTCGTGTAAAGAACACTCCGCTGAGGAAGAAGAGAAATTAATCAAGCACCTCTGATAAGGGAACACATGGCAGGACGAACGTTATCATCACATATCTCATGCCCCAAATCTGAATATCTGAAAACGATCCTGAACAAGAATTCCAATTACCTGCAGGGAAGAACACCTGAAAACAAAGAGATAACCAACCTGACTTATGTTTCATAATGCACATGTTTGAAAATGGCGTAATGCTCCGTACAACACGGAAATGCTACGCGTTTGAGTAGATGAAAATATGACGATAAATGCAAATGCAAATGCAGGATTAAGCTGCTGGGAAACTCTGGTAGTGTTGTCTCAACAACATGAATGTTGAGGATAAAGCCAACTCTGCTGGGGAGAACCAGTATCACAAAGTATTCTGGCGAAATAAACGCCAGAAACACAACCAACTCTACCGAGGAGCCATTAAACATCAATTTCCACTGGGAGGAAAGAACAAGCCACCCTGCGGGTGAACGAACTTAGTTGGGGAAGAAACGACACTTCTAGGAAAAGCGCACTGTCTGGGCACAGTTTACAAACTCGGAGCCTCGGACTTTGCTGAGGATCAGCATCCTATCAACGTTACAACGACCCGTGGGGAGTAAGAAAACCATCCTTCGCGGATATAAACCTTCTGAACCAACAAACTTGGTTAACTATTGCGAGAGTCTCCCATGCTGGAGATTGAACGCGTACACCTTCGATTCGCTAAGGAGTGCAACCTCTGCAGGGGGCATTGATTTGACTTACTGGGGATATCCTGTGGACAACTTCCCTGAGGATACTCTTCTGGGGAGAATAATCCCTCATCCGGCAAGGGATAACGTCATTCCAACTCTCTGGGAATAAGCTGCGACTAGCTGGAGAATGACATCAACTGAAATCAGGCTCTTCATCAAGAGATTTTGGCTGGGGAATACAATCCCTGACTGTTTGCTCCAAAGGTAAGAATCCTGCAAAACAAACGAGACAAAATAGGTCTATACAATAGAATCTATTCGGGTTAATGTCCATGACATTACTTCAGTCAATTCGAAGTTTTATCAATTATTGGCAAGGGCCAGCAAGATTATGCAAGTGCAAGTTTATCAAAAACATCGGCGTCTTTCACAAACAAAACAGTAAAGAACAAGCATCAAGTACTGAATAACATGTTTTATTGATAACGGGCATCTGAATAGGCAAAGTTTTGTACACTGGATGTAACTCCTGAAAAGAGGAAGTTACGCACAAACACACATACATATATGCATAAGAAGCATAAATAAAATACAAAACAACATTTGTATACATGTCGGCGACGCGGCACAGACAAACACCATGAGCTAATCCTCTTATGACTCGCCTGACTCTACGCTTTCCCGATACTCGATCTTCGGAAGAGATTGTTTTTGGATAGACGGCCCCCAGGTATCTCCCAAACCACTAAGCAATGCCATACCAAATCCAGACCGCAGTCATTTGCTTTTTTCCAATCCCTAACTTTTGCGTGAACCGCCCTTCGCGGGTTTTCAATTCACCGGGATACTCTTTTTTACCGAAATCGCCCTTTTCAGGTTTTCGACTTCGCGGGTGTACATTTTTTCAATTTTATCCCTAATTTTTGCCCGAACCTTTTATTCATTTTTTATGGTTCGCCGGGATGCCCCATTTTTGCCTGGACTCTCTTTTTACTGTCCAACGGGTCACTTTCAAGCAAAGTATTTTTTAACTGCGTCCGAATTCACAGGAGACGTAAAGTCTTCACCATCCATGGTGGATAGTAACAAGGCTCCTCCAGAGAAGACTTTTCTGACAACGTAGGATCCTTCGTAATTAGGAGTCCACTTGCCCCTGTGATCTGTTTGTGGTGGGAGAATCTTTTTCAAAACAAGATCGCCCGTCTGAAAGCTTCGAGGGCATACCTTCTTGTCGTAAGCTTTCTTCATCCGGCTCTGATATAACCGATCGTATGCTAAAGAAGTCAGTCTCTTCTCATCCATTAAACTAAGCTGATTCAGTCTATTTTTAACCCATTCTGCCTCGTCGAGTTGGACATCACGTAAAACCCTCAGGGAAGGAATCTCAACCTCTAACGGTAACACTGCCTCCATCCCGTATACCAATGAGAAAGGGGTTTCCCCGGTTGATGTGTGTACCGTCATACGATAACCGTGCAAAGCGAAAGGTAGCATCTCGTGCCAGTCCTTATATGTCACAACCATCTTCTAAACAATCTTCTTTATGTTCTTATTGGCCGCTTCGACAGCGCCATTCATCTTGGGCCGGTAAGGAGAAGAGTTGTGATGCTCAATCTTAAAATTCTGACACAGCTCTTTCATCATTTTGTTATTCAAATTTGAACCGTTGTCGGTGATAATCCGCTCAGGGATTCCATATCTGCAGATAATATCTCGTTTGATAAATCTGGCTACCACTTGTTTGGTGACATTAGCATATGATGCTGCTTCCACCCATTTGGTGAAGTAATCAATTGCCACCAAAATGAATCGGTGTCCATTGGATGCCGTAGGCTCAATCTTGCCAATCATATCAATTCCCCACATCAAGAAAGGCCACGGTGATGACATCACATTCATAGGACTTGGAGGCACATGGATCTTGTCCGCATAAATCTGGCATTTATGACACCTCTTTGCAAACTTGAAATAGTTTGTTTCCATAGTTAGCCAATAATAACCTGCCCGCAGCAGTTTTCTCGTCATAGCATGCCCACCAGCATGTGTACCAAATGAACCCTCATGTATCTCTTCCATGAGCAACTTCGCCTCCTTCTCATCTACACAACGTAGCAACACCAAGTCGTGGTTTCTTTTGTACAGGACACCGTCCGGGTTCAAATAGAAATTTCCAGCCAATCTCCTGAGCGTCTTCTGATCCCGACTGGATGCCCCAGCCGGATACTCCTTGTTCTTCAGGAAATTCTGGATGTCAAAGTACCAGGGTTTACCATTGGGAGCCTCGTCAATGGCAAATATGAATGCAGGCCTATCGAGCCGAGAGATAACAATCCGGGGAGCCTCGTTCCAGAAGTTAACTTTATACATTGAAGACAATGTCGCCAGGGCGTCAGCCATTTGATTTTCTGCTCGTGGCACATGATGCAATTCCACCTTGTCAAAGAAAGGCAACAATCTCCTTGCATAGTTCATATAGGGTATCAAATTGGGCTGACGTGTCTCCCATTCTCCTTTAATCTGATTCACCACTAGAGGTGAGTCTCCGTATACATCCAGATGTTTGATTCGCAAATCAATAGCTTCCTCCAGACCCATGATGCAAGCCTCATATTCAGCCTCATTATTGGTAACAGGAAAGGTCAATCGGGCAGTAAAGGGGATGTGCGACCCCTGAGGAGTGGTGATAATTGCCCTTATTCCGCTACCATAGGAATTCACAGCTCCGTCAAATATCAACTGCCATTCGGAACCCAATTCTGGTCCTTCTTCCGGCAACGGTTCTTCACAATCTTTCATCTTCAGGTACATGATATCCTCATCAGGAAAATCAAACCTCATCGATTGGTAGTCCTCAACAGGCTGCTCCGCAAGGTACTCCGACAGAATGCTACCTTTAATAGCCTTTTGCGAGACATATTGGATATCGTATTCGGTTAACACCATCTGCCATCGGGCAATTCTTCCGGAGAGTGCTTACTTCTCAAACACATATTTGATTGGATCCATCTTTGAAATTAGCATGGTTATATGATTCAGTATGTATTGCCTCAAACATTTGGCGGCCCAAACATTTGGCGGCCCAGGCTAGCGCACAACACGTTCTCTCGAGCATTGAGTATCTGGACTCACAGTCAGTAAACTTCTTACTCAAATAGTAGATCGCATGCTCTTTACGTCCGGTCTCATCATGTTGACCGAGAACACAACCCATACTTTCCTCAAGAACCGTCAAATACATAATCAAAGGTCTCCCAGCCACTGGGGGTATCAAAACAGGAGGTTCCTGCAAGTATTCTTTTATCTTGTTGAACGCCTTTTGACAATTTTCATTCCAGATCAACACCTGATCCTTTTTCAACAATTTTAATAACGGCTCGCATGTCGCAGTTAGGTGAGATATGAACCGAGCGATATAGTTCAACCTCCCTAAAAACCCACGCACTTCTTTTTCTGTTTTAGGCGTCGGCATTTCTTGTATTGCTTTTATTTTCGCAGGATCAACCTCTATTCCTTTTTCGCTCACAATAAACCCCAGCAATTTACCCGATCTCACCCCGAAGGTGCACTTGTTAGGGTTCAGTCTCAACCTGAACTTCCTAAGCCTTTTGAACAGTTTCAGCAGATTAACCAAATGTTCTTCCTCCGTTTGGGACTTGGCAATCATATCATCAACATAAACCTCGATCTCTTTGTGCATCATGTCATGAAAGAGAGTCGTCATAGCACGTTGATATGTTGCCCCAGCATTCTTCAATCTGAAGGGCATCACTTTGTAGCAAAATGTTCCCCAGGGAGTAATGAAGGTAGTCTTCTCCATGTCTTCTGGCGCCATTTTGATTTGATTATAGCCTGAGAAGCCGTCCATGAAGGAGAATACGGAGAACTGAGCAGTGTTATCAACCAGCACATCAATGTGAGGAAGTGGAAAGTCGTCTTTCGGGCTCACCCTATTCAAATCACGGTAGTCTACACACATTCGCACTTTACCGTCTTTCTTCGGCACTGGTACTATATTAGCGACCCATGACGGATAAGTGGTAACAACTAGGAAACCAGCATCCCACTGTTTTTGCACTTCCTCCTTGATTTTCACATCCATGTCGGGCCTGGTTCTTCTGAGTTTCTGTTTAACAAGCGGACATTCCTCTCGCAATGGCAGACGGTGCACAACCATGTCCGTATCTAACCCAGGCATATCCTCGTACGACCAAGAAAATCTGTCCCCATACTCTCTCAGTATTTCAATCAGCCATTGCTTGATGTCGCTTTGCAGTGCAGCCCCTATACGGATATTTCTCACAACTTCTTCCGACCCCAAGTTGATAATTTCAATTTCCTCCTGATGAGGCAGAATGATTCTCTCTTCCTGTTTCAACAAACGAGTCAGCTCCTCTGGCAGGTCGCTATCCTCAACAATCTCTTCCCCTGCTTGGAATACCGGGTGCTCGAAGTCGAAACGAGTCATAGGCGGTTCGCATGAGATGTCATCTGAAATATTAGTCCTGCAAAGGAAATGGTTAAACACTTCAACACGCAAACAAAGCAGATAACCACGTTGCCATTTATTGTTAAAGAAAAAACAAGAAAAACAGGGATCACAATATTTGAATATGAAAAACGTCTTTATTTCACGATTAAAACAGTGCAATACACATAATCAAGTAGCTCTAATGTAAAATCACTATGCCCCGGGTAGGACATAGGATTATTCCACAATTGATAAAACAAATCATTACTATTTAAAAGTCACTGGGACAGTTTCCCGGATGGACCAGTTGCAGAGACTTTGTCCTGGCACGCTTGGCTTGATCCACGCGTCCATATCACAGTCGCTATCTCCGTCCTCGGCGTCGGAAATAGCGTTGATAGTCTCGAAGCACACCTCGCTTGGCGTAATCGTGACCGGTCCCTTGAACCTGGGCGCTCCTGAAGAGGACGTTGACAACGGCCGATACCCTAGCCCAAACTTGTCGTTCTTCACGGGAATCTCCAGTACCTGCCCCCAGCCTTTAGTCTCACCAGTCTGCACTAAAGCCTGAACCTCTTTGTAAGATGACACTGCCACATCTGATATTTTGCTGGAACCCTGGGCTTTGTCTTTAATTCGCAACCCTTCGAAGGCTTGACAAGGCGTCTCGTGTATTTCTCCGTCAACTTCCACATATCTGAATGATGACAGGTGACTGACCAAAATATCCTCCTCCCCGCAAACAATAACAACACTATCACCCACCATATACTTCAACTTCTGGTGCAAAGTGGATGTTACGGCCCCTGCAGCGTGGATCCATGGTCGTCTAAGAAGGCAGCTATAAGCTGGATGGATATCCATGATGTAGAATTCGGTGTCAAAAATTCCTGGCCCCACCTGCAGCGGTAATGTTATTGACCCAAACACTGATCTCTTCGTCCCGTCAAACGCCCTCACAACCAAATCGCTGGGCGTGCAAATAACTCCCCGTATATCCAATTTCATCATGGCTTTCTTTGGTAATACGTTCAACGACGATCCAGTATCCACCAATACATGCGACATTACGGTGCCCCGACATTCCACCGATATATGCAAGGCCATGTTGTGCTCCCGACCCTTGGGCGTTAAGTCAAAATCTGTGAAACCCAGGCTATGTCCAGCATTGACATGTGCCATTACCCCTACTAACTGATTTACAGAAACTTCTTGGGGCACGAATGACGTATCCAGTATTTTTAGCAAGGCGTTCCGGAGGGCTTCGGAACATAGCAACAGTGACAAGATAGAAATCTTCGACGGCGTCTGCTGTAGGTGTTCAACAATTTTGTAGTCGCTCTTGCGAATCAGTCTCATGAACTCCTCTACGTCCTT
This sequence comes from Lathyrus sativus, assembly GCA_963859935.3. Taxonomy (NCBI): domain Eukaryota; kingdom Viridiplantae; phylum Streptophyta; class Magnoliopsida; order Fabales; family Fabaceae; genus Lathyrus; species Lathyrus sativus. The sequence goes on from OZ012735.1 coordinate 606,339,722, forward strand.
GAGCGACGTATCCTTTTCTTTCGACTGAGAGGGCCCGCTTTCACTTACTTTGGCTTTACCTTTGGCCAACCTCTCTGCTTCTATTTCAGGTGAGGTAAAGATCCTTCCGCTACGGGTCATGCCCCCCGTACCAACAACATTATCAACAGTCCCAGTTGGCTGGCTATTCACCACAATCTTTTCACCGTTGCAATACGCTTCTAAGCCGTATGTCCACGGGACAACTTTCGTACTTTCAAAGGGAACAAGCCCTGCTTTGGTAATCGTAATATTTGGCCGCTTGGCGGGCGCCACTATCGCTATAGTCTTCCTCGGGATCGTCACCGTTGCAATATCATTATGCCCATCACATAATGCCCCCACAGGCTTCTCAACCGCAGTTCGATCAAATTGCAAGGTTCCTTCGTCGATCATGGCCTGAATGCCCTGCTTCAAATCATTACAGCCCTCTGGCTGGGTCCAGCACTCTAAACAGTATTCATCACAACCCGGGAATACTCCCCCTCTGAGCAACCTGCTTTTCACTTCACTCAGTGGTGTCTTCAGCTCATTAACATCCATCACCAGGTTCAAATTTTCTTCTGTTAAGATGGCATTTTCCCCATGATTAGGCATGGGCTGTTGTACAATATTGGGCCCCACTTGGCCGAAGTTGATGGCTTTACTGTCCAACAAGTCTTGAACTTTATGCTTGAAAGCATGACAAGATTCTACATCATGTCCGGGCGCCCCGGAATGGAATTCGCAGTGCTTACTGGCGTCGTACCCTCTAGGAAGCACCGGCCCTGTAGGGGGTTCCAGTGTTCTTTTCTCGACCAAATTCAACCCCAGCAATGTCTGAAGAAGCTCTGCATATGTCGACGGAGGCTTATCAAATACCCTCTTCGGCTTTACATTCTGAAACCTTCCCTAACCCTGATTCTGCCTTTGCTGCTGCTGTGGTTGTTGTTGCTGTTGTTGTTGTTGAATTGGAATAGTAACGCTGGCTATCTGTTGAGGTTGAATGTACTGATTTTTGCCTCTGCCCCGGCCTCTGCCACCAAATACAGTGCTTGTATCACCCTGTTGTCTTCCGCCGAACGCTTTTCTTGCAACCCCGGCTGAAGTAGATTCGCCTGCCTGAATCTTTCTAATTTTAATTCCATTTTCGATCCTTTCTCCCACAAGGATCATATCGGAGAAACTACCCATTGAAACATTGAGTAACTTGTCATAGTACATTCCTATAAATTTCCCCACAAACATGTCATTCATCTCCCTTTCAACCAACGGAGGGTGCACTCGAGCTGCCATATCGCGCCACCGCTGCGCGTACTCTTTGAAACTTTCACCATTTTTCTGCGACAGACTCTGCAACTGAACCCTGTTTGGCGCCAAATCGTTGTTATATTTGTAATGCATAACAAAAGCATCAACCAACTGCTTCCAACTTCTAATCTGAGTGGGCTCCAGTCCCATGTACCACTCCAATGATGGTCCCGATAAGCTATCTTGAAAGAAATGCATGAGCATCCTTTCATCATTGGAATACGCAGACATCCTTCTATAATAAGAACGTACATGGACCTTTGGGAAGGTATCCCCTTTGTATTTGTCAAATGTTGGAGCCTTGAATTTTAACGGCACCCTCAGCCCTGGTACCAACCCCATAGTAGTCATATCCAACCCAGCGGAGTTTTGATCAACCACACCTTTCATCTGCTCTTCTAGCATTCTGATCCTCTAAACAGGATCAATAGGGCCTTCGGGTCCCATACCTCTTCCTGAAAAAGCGTCCTCATGTTGATCCACATTCCAGTCGTTGTCATACCCATTGTAACCCATGTTACGGCCAAACCCTTGCTGATTGAACACAGGACCCTGTCCTCGGTTGCCGAACCCTAGATTGACCCCAGCAGGTCCAAAACCATTGTTGAAAGGAAATGCTCCAGCGCCGTTGTTATTCACATTACCGAACCCACCATTACCATAGCCATACCCCTGATTGTTGCCGTAGCCATCATTACCGAAGCCTTGATTGTTAAACCCGAAGTTCCCGTCCTGATTGACATTGCCATACCCATTGTTTCCAAAGCCAACATTGTCAACGAATCCTTGATCAACATCCACAGTGTTGCCTTTGTTGTTAACAACATGCCCATCACCACCATTTCCAGTGTTGCCATTACCAGTGCCAGCACCTGCACCAGTACCAGTGTTCCCGTTGACAATCACAACAGGTGGAGTAACAACTGCCGGTATCTCATTCTCCCGGCAAGGAGTTTCAACAGAAATGTGGTCAGTATTGGCATTTCCGTTTGCCCGCGTCAGCAGCGACTGCACCAAGGTCTGAAGATTCTCCTGGCCCTTAGCCATGCTCTCCATAGCTTGCATGAACAGAGTCAGCTTCTCACGGATTTCCTGCATCTCGACTTGAACTTGATCCATTACCTTCTTGCAGTTGTTTCTGGTTGAATAACAGTGGACTCTTTGGTCGTCAATCCTGAAAAACCTGTGAGATGCAGGAAATAAGATACAGATTCAACAAGTAACTGGAAATGCAAAATGAATATGCAGATGCAATATGTGTCTGTGCGTTAGGGAGATCAACCCCTGATTCTAGTGCCAAAGTGCCAGCGCCGTGATAGTGATAGTGATAAGGAGTTTGGATCCAATCATGGAAAAAAATCTCATATATTGCTGCAAAGAGCCCATCAAGTCAGAAATACAATATTACTGAGTGTACGATAAGAAGGAGGCATGACCTCAACCAACAATCCTGGTGATGGCCAGGACAGTGCAAATAAAGCATATACAACAGTACATAAGGCAATCAAGTGCGACCATATGCCTGATACTCCTCTAACAATCTCTTAGTCTTGGGATGATTCGGCTGAGAAAGCAACCCTTCGACGAGCGAGTCTCTTTGCCTGATAACACGCTGGAGATCACCAATGGATTCCTCCCAAACACCTTTTCCAAAGCAATCTTCTAGCTTCCGCTTCTGGGACGCAGACTCTTTCTTGCGCTTGATAACTTTGTTCAAGTCATTCTGGATATCATATCTCCACATAACCTCTTCTTCGAACTTCTTCTAGCTAGCTTTCAACTGACTTTCCAGCTCAGAGATCTGCAGCTTCAATTTGTCTTCTCTTTCCTTATTGCCGGTCAGCGTGGCATTCCAGGTTTTGTTGAATGCAGAGATCTCCCAGTAGGCTATATCAAGTGCTTTCTTCTTAGACTCCAGCAGGTCATGAGAGCTCTTGAAATCTATCCCCAAACGTTCACGCTTCTTCCTTTGTTCAGTCAATTTCGTACCCAACTGATTCACCAGCTCTGTTTGCTGCTTGAAGGAATATACGGCTTCATTTCTTTCGTTCCTGAGTTGCACTAGCTCTTCTTCCAACTTCTCGTTGGCTTTCATCAGCTCTTCTTTCTCCTTCATAACCTGCTCATATCTCTCAATAGACACAGTAGCTGGCTCCTCAATCACGGGGGGAGTAGGAGGTAATATTGCAGGAAACGGCATCAACGCCTGCTTTGCCCTATCTTGGATCCAGACTTTGTACAGAGGATAGGCTTGACAATCATTCTTACCCAACAACGGCTTACCCCTTTTGTTGATATTTTTCCAAGCATGCTGAAGCCTGGACAATAATTCCCCACTCAGATCACCTGTGAAGTACAGAGATTCCTGCACTTCCTCCTCTTTTGGCGGGCTTTTCAAGGCATAACCGAATTGCCTGATCAATAATGATGGATTGTAGTTAATGCACCCTTTCCTCCCAATCAGAGGAACGTTAGGATATCCGACGCAGCTATAGATAATCTCAGATCCCAGCAAATCTCTATCAAACCAGACAACATCTTCTGAAGAAAGTCCCATCAGATGCTCAGACCAATCCACCGTATCTGCAGACTCAACGAAAATACCCTTTTGGGGCAGGTGACTATCAAACCACATATACAACAAAGGCACACAGCAAGAGACGTTCTTGCCCCTCCTATTCTCGTTCTTATAATGCAGAGAATGATATAAGTCTCCAATCAGTGTAGGCACAGGATTGCCTGAAGCAAATATATGGAATGCATCCAAATCAACAAAGTCAGGCATGTTCGGGAATAGTACAATGCCATAGATACACATAGCAAGAATAGCATTAAGCACAATCCAACATCCACTCTTGGCATACTCTTGCGCTTTCCCAACCAAGAACTTGAGAGAAAAACCGGACACTCCATTCCACGAGTTTAACAGCAACTATGAGGAATCTAAATGCAAAGCAACAACCAAATCCTCCAGCTTGGGCTCAACACCCATACGAATGAAGGGTACCTTGTTCTGAATAGTCAACTCCAAGATCTCAGCATATTCCTCCATGGTCGGAGCCAAAATGAAGTCAGGGAAAGTAAAACACCTCAGCGGGGGATCATAGAACTGCATCAGCGCGTATAATCCGTTCCGCTCATACATGGATGGTTTACAAACCAACCTAAGCAGTTTCCCATAACTCTTCCTGAAGCTTCTCTTCACATCATCATCAGCTAAAGACATCAACCCAAGCAAAGAAGTAATATCTGGAGTAGGCAACTTGTATGCCACAGTCTTCTTCAAAGTATCCATAATAGTAGCAGACAGAAATTCGGGCAACTAGAATCAGAGGGTATGAAATGCACCTGCAACACAGACACACGTTAATGATATGCAAAATGAGTATGCAACAATGCAATATGCAAGCAATGTAACAGGGATCAAGTGATATATTGCTGAAGAGATCCATCCACAATATCTGTCTCAACAGTCCCACAATACTACTCAAACCTGGTCTCAACAGACCCATAACAATGCTCCAACCTGGTCTCAACAGACCCTAAACACTGCCCTGATGGTGAACCCCAAGTAACCACACATACTGATCCACTGTTAAGAAAACCGGGTAGTTTGGAGGTCAAGTTTCCTGCATGCCCCAATCCCTCTCACAGGTAGGTGTCCTATCAACTGACACAAGGTACAGCATCCTATGCGGTCGTCGGCATCACAGACTTTCAAGACTGATGATACGATACCCAGAAGGTGTGGCATCATCATGTCCTGAAGAGGCCTCACTTAGCCAACTTCCAAATGATCGGTCCCCGGAGTCGATAATCCAACTAACCAACAACCCCCTCAACCCAAAGGGTTGAAAAAGAAGTCAACCAGAAGAACCTCGTCCGAGCGTGGATTTTGCGGGACACTAGTACATGCAAAGCATGCACGCGCCCACTACTTTCCACAACTAATTCTAGGTGCACTCAAGCCCAGGTCCGACTTATCTCTCAACAGATCACCCTTCCCCACAACAACAATAACAATATAAAGCTGACAATAAAATACGGAAAGTAAAGACAGAAATGTAAATCCATACAAAACCCACGACGGGGAAAACAAGCGCTAGGACTGACAAGCGTAGGGAACTGTTGGATTCCCCAGCAGAGTCGCCAGCTGTCGCTACTGCAAAAATCGGCGCCGGCTATGACAGAAGAGTCGCCACCGTGCGTTATTTATCCCAAAGGAGGGAAAGGAAACGCTCGAAGTAAACCTAACGCAAAGACGGGAAATGAATGGTCGTCGCAACCAAATTCCTGGATTCGGGAGTCGATTACGCAAGGGGAAGGTATTAGCACCCCTCACGTCCGTCGTACTCGACGGGATCCACGCATGTTTTCTAGTACGGATTGTCATTCTACCTACTCTACATGTTAAGGGACAAAAGGAAAAGAAAATGACTCGGCAAAGTATCGCACTTTATGCCTACGTGTATGGGTACGAGATTTGTGACAATAGATTCTATTAGGATGACTTATTCAAAAACATTTGACAAAACATATCTAGAGACACTATAATATATTGAATGACATAATGAAAATGTCAAAATCAAATATATTATATAAAAATTTTATAGAATTTGATATTACAAAATTTCTAAAAATAAAATATAAAATATAATATTGATTATATTTATCTAGTAAAATAATTTTATAAAATTTTCTAATGTTTTTATATCAATAAAGTATAAAGCTCATAAATCATATATAATATAATCTAGAGAAAAAATATGTAATGCATCCTAATTTAATTTTTTTTATATTAATTTTTAATATCTATATAATTTAAACATAATCAACCTTAAATTTAAAAATTTATTCCAAAATAAATTTTATCATCAAAGAAACTTTTAGAGATAAAATACACAATACTTGAATTGGTAATAACCATTTTATATATAAACGACACTATTTACATTTTATGAACATTATGTTATATTTTAGACAATAGGTGTATAAACTCTTGTATTTGGATGTATAATTAACTTTTTAAACAATTTTTTAAGGCCAAATTAAGAGTTTGAACATGTTTATGCTTACACGTTGTATAGTTTCTTAACAATAATAATTATTATTATAATATTAATAATAGTAAAAATAATAATAATGATAATAAAATTGAAAGAGAAAATATGACATTATTAGAAATTTATAGAGAAAAAAGTGTTAAAAAATAAAACTCAATAAAAAGTGTAAAATGAGTAGAAATATTTATATAGTGTAAATTGCACACATTTTCTACTAATATAGTTTACTTCATGATTTATACATTTTCTTACACAATCTCATTCCTATTACACGAGATCACAATTTGTATGAGTGTTAATATATATATATATATATATATATATATATATATATATATATATATATATATATATATATATATATATATATATATATATATATATATATATATATATATATATATATATATATATATATATATATATATATATATATATATATATATAAACTATAGTGAATATGGATTAATTTAAATTTGGTGAGTCTAGCCACAAATTACTTTTAAAAAAAAGATATGTACATGTTTTCTATAGTCACACAGTGAATATAAGTTAAGATTTATTGTGTTAAATGAAATTTAGTGATTGACATTTTTTACACAAATTTTTTGAGCAATTGAGCGAATAAAGCGTGAAGAGAGGTTTTCCCGAGTTCAAAAGCTCTTATCTATTTATTTATTTTAATAAAATTTTATTTATTTTTTTCTTATTTATTTTATTAAGTGTCTTTATTGAAAATTAAGTGTCTTTTATTTTAGATATTATAACAACGATAAACTTGTAATTTCAGTCTCTAAATATAATATATACTAACATTTTAATTACAGTTATTATTCGTTGTTACATACTAATTTTTTGTAGTGAATTTACAAGCTGATTTTTATAATAGCTAATTAATCACATTCTCTTCTAAAAACGTTAAAATCTTCTATAAAGTATCTTTAAACACTTTACATTCAAATTCATACTCAAAATAAAAATATTAATTCATTAGGTATTACTTATATGATTTTGTGATCTGTAAACTTTGAATATGTATTACAATAATTTTTTATGCAAAGAAGAATTTAATTTCTATATGATTTTGTGATCTGTAAACATTGAAATATATTAAAATAATTTGTTATATGAAGAAGAATTTAATTTAAAAAGGTACTACATGTATGGGTACGAGATTTGTGATAATAGATTCTATTAGGATGACTTATTCAAAAACATTTGACAAAACATATCTAGAGACACTATAATATATTGAATGACATAATGAAAATGTCAAAATCAAATATATTATATAAAAAATTTATAGAATTTGATATTACAAAATTTTTAAAAATAAAATATAAAATATAATATTGATTATATTTATCTAGTAAAATAATTTTATAAAATTTTTTAATGTTTTTATATCAATAAAGTATAAAGCTCATAAATCATATATAATATAATCTAGAGAAAAAATATGTAATGCATTCTAATTTAATTTTTTTATATTAATTTTTAATATCTATATAATTTAAACATAATCAACCTTAAATTTAAAAATTTATTCCAAAATTAATTTTATCATCAAAGAAACTTTTAGAGATAAAATACATGGTAATAACCATTTTATATATAAACGACACTATTTACATTTTATGAACATTATGTTATATTTTAGACAAGAGGTGTATAACCTCTTGTATTTGGATGTATAATTAACTTTTTAAACAATTTTTTAAGGTCAGATTAAGAGTTTTAACATGTTTATGCTTACACGTTGTATAGTTTCTTAACAATAATAATTATTATTATAATATTAATAATAATAAAAATAATAATAATGATAATAAAATTGAAAGAGAAAATATGACATTATTAGAAATTTATAGAGAAAAAAGTGTTAAAAAATAAAACTCAATAAAAAGTGTAAAATGAGTAGAAATATTTATATAGTGTAAATTGCACACATTTTCTACTAATATAGTTTACTTCATGATTTATACATTTTCGTACACAATCTCATTACTATTACATGTGATCACAATTTGTATGAGTGTTAATATATATATATATATATATATATATATATATATATATATATATATATATATATATATATATATATATATATATATATATATATATATATATATATATATATATATATATATATATATATATATATATATATATATATATATATATATATATATATATATATATATATATAAACTATAGTGAATATGGATTAATTTAAATTTGGTGAGTCTAGCCACAAATTACTTTTAAAAAAAAGATATGTACATGTTTTCTATAGTCACACAGTGAATATAAGTTAAGATTTATTGTGTTAAATGAAATTTAGTGATTGGCATTTTTTAAACAAAATTTTTGTGCGTTTGAGGGATTGAAGTGTGAATCGTGATTTTCGCGAGGTCAAAAGTTCTTATCTATTTATTTATTTTAATAAAATTTTATTTATTTATTATTATTTATAATATTAAGTTTCTTTATTGAAAATTAAGTGTCTTTTATTTTAGATATCATAACGACAAACTTATAGTTTTAGTCTCCAAATATTATATATACTAACATTTTAATTACATTATTATTCGTTAATATATGGCAAAATTTTTGTAGTGAATTTACCTACGGATTTTTATAATAGCTAATTAATCACATTCTCTTCTAAAAAATTCAAAATCTTATCTTTAAAAACTTTCCATTCAAATTCATACTCAAAATAAAAATCTTAATTCATTAGGTATTACCTATATGATTTTGTGATCTGTAAACTTTGAATATGTATTACAACAATTTTTTATATGAAAAAGAATTTATTTCTATATGTTTTTGTGATCTGTAAACATTGAAATGTATTACAATAATTTGTTATATGAAGAAGAATTTAATTTAAAAAGGTATTACATGTATGGCTACGTGATTTATGACAATAGATTCTATTAGGATAACATATTCAAAAAAATTTGACAAAGCATATCGAGAGACAGTATAATATATTGAATGACATAATGAAAATGTTAAAATCAAATATTTTATATAAATAATAATAATATTAATATTAATAATAAATTGAAATATGAAATATGATACTAGTAGAAAGTTATAGAGAAAGAAGTATTTAAAAAATAAAACTCAATACAAAGCATTAAATGAGTAGAAATATTTATATATTTATATATATATATATATATATATATATATATATATATATATATATATATATATATATATATATATATATATATATATATATATATATATATATATATATATATATATATATATATATATATATATATATATATATATATATATATATATATATATATATATATATATATATATATATATATATATATATATATATATATATATATATATATATATATATATATATATATATATATATATATATATATAGTGAATATGGATTAATTTAAATTTGGTGAGTCTAACCACAAATTACTTTAAAATAAAGATACGTACATGTTTTCTATAATCACACAGTGAATATAAGTTAATATTTATTGTGTTAAATGAAATTTTGAGAGATTGGATACCCAGTATCTGAGAGATATTGCTCAACTAGCTGATAGGGTTCGACAGCTAGAGCGTTTTAAAGACGAAAAGGCTAAATTTAATAAGAGTAAGAAAGTAGTTTATGTCGAATATAATGAAATTATCGAAGGTTTACATGATGAACCATTGTATTTCGACGAGAATGAAATAGATGTTACTGAATTAATGCAGGGTCCTCCATATGCCTGTAAAATGTTATCTCCCCCAAATGGGAAAAGTTTTGTCGAATCTGAAAAGAATGACAAGTTTCTAAAGAAAACATATACTTTCGATATCACTAAATGTGACGAAATTTTTGATTTGTTAGTTAAAGATGGGAAAATGATAGTGCCTGCTGGCGCTAAAATGCCACCTTTAGGACAAGGAAAAAAGAGAAGATTTTATAAATACCATAATTTTTTGGGTCATAAAACGTCTCAATGTTTTCTTTTCAGGATTTTGGTTCAAAATGCTATCCAAGAGGGAAGATTGAAGTTTGGAGAGAAAAGCAATAGTCAGATGAAAATTGACACTAATCCATTGTAAGCGGTGGATGCCCACTATGCTGAGCCCGCAGAAGCGCATATGGTCGAAATTGCTGATGGTTTTGTCTTTTCAGTTAATATGGTGGAAATCATTGAAGATTTTGCCAATGATACCGTGCTGGCCAAGGTCACTATAGGCCTTGAGAATAATACCACACAAAAAAATCATGAGAGAGGCTGCTGAAGGCCTCGACAAAATTGTTGATGACTCGAGTCATAGGGACACAGAAGGTGCCAACCTGATGCTGGTAACCAAAGAAGCTGCAGATGGTTTTACTAGGATGGATACGGCTGCTGAAGGCCTTGAGTTGGACCTCTGTAGGTTGAACCTAAGTAATGACATGGATGTGGACGTGAATATGGTCGAAATAACACAACACGAGACCATGGAAGGCGATGAGTTAAATTGCCAGGAGGAGCGCAATAAAATGGCATACCCAAGACATGAGAAAACCATTGTTGAATTCCTCCATCACTGCCAAAAGAAAGGGTCTGGTATCATGTTGTGCCTCAGATGTAGTGCAATCTTCGATCAGAAGGCTGCCCAGAAGCTCGAGGGGGTGCGAAAGACGAAACAGAAATGGGAGAAGGCCAACTATGGTCCTCGAAGCAATAATCTAAGAAAATCTGAGCCTAATGCTAGAGCATCAGGAGCAAGGTCTGCTACCTTTAAGCCATTTGCCGAAATTTCTATCGACAAGTGGGCCAGACCTAATGAGGACATACAAAAGGGACAACAAAAATGGAAGAACTTCGAAGTCAACCGGGGTTCGTCGATCACCTATCGTAAGGAGTTTCAATACTCTAAGACTGCACATGCCTCTGAGAATTACAAAGGGAAAAACCCGATGTCGCGATCTCAGTGGAGGAGGGAACAGAGAAGGAGGAAGGCCCTTAGGGAGGCCTCATCGAAGAACCAGGGAGAATCTAGCACAAATGCCCCTACTGAAAGCAAAGGGAGTCAACTTAAGATTACTGAGAAAATTTCTGTGGGGCAAAAATTATTCCCCTCTCAAGAGGTTGAACATAAAGGGACGGTCGAGGATGATGAAGAGATGATGGATAACTTCAATTCTGACTCCAACACCTCTTTGGATATCCTAGTCAATATGGTAACTATAATGCCCAGAGATTTCGACAAAATCACAGAGGTCGAGAATCTGGATGCCTACACTGAGGAAGAAATGGCGACACATAAACATGTGTGTGTCGTACCTCGAAAAAAGCATGATCATTCGTGAATGGACGCGGAAAACAGAGTCGCCACTGAACTTTATTTATCCCAAAGAGGGAAAGGAAAATATCAATGAAACCTTTAGGAAAAGAACATGGTCATGGCAACCAAGTTCTTGGTTCGGGATTCGATTACGTGAGGGGAAGGTATTAGCACCCCTCACGTCCATTGTACTCAACGGGAACCTCTTGATTCAATTCGTGAGAAAATGTTAGGTAAGATTGTTTGTTTTCTTCTAAGATGAATAAAGCAAAAAGTTAAGATAAAAGGATTTTGATTGCTAAGGGAAAAAGGGTTGGTTTTAGATTAGGGTGCTCGCCAAGGATTGGGGCCCTCGTGCCTACGTATCTTTACTTATAAGAAGTGAAAAATCAGAGCATTCATAGTTCGTGGGACTACGGTTAAAAAGAGAGGAGGTTGCTCGCTAGGACCTCACAATCCTATGCCTACGTATCCTCATTGACAAATGAGAAATCAGAGCGTCCGTAGTTTGGACTACGGATATTGGTTTGATTTATAGAAATATACTTAGTCACATTCGACAGAAACTATTGCTTTACCCAAACGGGTGAGGAGAGGACGCTTGCATCACTTTGAATGGATTTCTATATCAACATTCATGGGAAACACACCACTTATCTCAACTCAAATAGTTTATGGATGAAGCAATATTTTACATCATTCTCAAGACACCATATCTCATGTTAATGAAAAAGGTTTGACGGTTCGCACGGTGGCGAGAAGTTAAATTAAATGTGTTGAGTGGATGACGATTACTTGAAGCTTAAGAAAGGCTCCTCAGGCCCAAGTAATCGGGAGAGTGGGTCAAAGTCTCGACTCTCTCTCTTTTCCATCTCGAAAAGAGGTTTTTTTTGGAAAGTGTTTTGAATGATGTATGGTTAAAGCATTTTAAATAGATGAGGATTACTTGAAGCTTAAGAAAGACTCCTCGGGCCCAAGTAATTGAGATAATGAGTCAAAGACTTGACTCTTCCTCTTTTCATCTTAGTATTGAGAAAATAGGTTTGATATAGCTAGAGTATGTTATGAATAATGAATACTCAAAGCTTAAGAAGGCTTGTCGGGCCCAAGTAATCGGGAGCCTCTGGGTGGCCTTGCCCTAGTCGATAGAGTCTTGAGATAACTTGCTCTGATCAACCGATACTTGAATGATTTTCCCCTTAATCAACTGACATTTGAGGACTTACTATAGATTGACTGATTCCATAGTCACTGGATGATAATGCTTCTGATCCATAGGGTGTGATCTTGATTCTGGTCAACTTTTCTGGATGACCAAGCCCTCTTAGATTGCTCCTTGATAGAATTTCCCTGATGTCAAGTACTGACTTGTAGTCAAAATTGTTCGTTCACAAATGGTAATTTTAATGCAATGTTCATGCATGTTTGGAAAAACAATCATTATTAGAATGACGTGATAGTGTGTGACGAATAGACCATTAGTCCAAACACAGTGTTGATTTAGTCGATGTAAAAGATACAACAAGAAAAAGATTAGCAAATCTTGTAGGAGTCAATTTACACAACCTTGTTGTAGTATGCTTTTAGAATAAACCCTGCCTCAATTAGGTCTTTTAAGGGTTGTAACTTGGTCTGATTCACGGTTATAGAAACAAAGGATGTAAGGATCAAAGCTTATTTTAACCCACCCCTTCTTCGTGATGATCTCCAGTCCTACGTTCAGTTAAATTTTACACACATTCGTCTTCTAAGAAAGTTGACGGTGTAAAGTGATGATTCAAGGTATGCTTGACATGACAGTCACCTTATTTTGTTTCTTATTGGATATTTGTGACCTTTTGACTTTGATATGGTGGTCACTGAATCTTATTTTGTTTTTGTTGAGGATTTGAATACCTCTTTTGATTTTGTTTTTGATTCCTAACTTTTGCATGGACCGATTTCGCTTTTCGAGTCCATCGGGATAACCTTGATTTTTTCCTAAGTCTCCTCTTGGGGTGTTCGAATTAGCAGGCTTTTTATTTTTCTTCTTGATGAAAATCGTGATTGCTAAGTCATTGGATATCGAGGAACAACCTTCATAACTTTTGGATTTTACATGATTCTTTCGACACTTCAGGACGTGTGCAAAGAATATCTTGTAGTTGATCCTCATACGGAAGTTTCATCTTGAAGTTATATTAACTGAACACTACCCATACCCCAGGTTAAGCGCAAGGGTTTAAAAATCCGAAGGAAACTCCTACTTCTAGGATCGAAGTGGTTAACTAGGGACTAACCCTTTATTCCTCTAGTGTTTGGGGATTTGAAACAATGCCTATACATCATCAGCAGGATTTTATCCGAAAGCATATCATTAGCAATTATGGGTATTTTATTTTCATCATCCTCCCTCAAAGTCTTTGCTAAAATAAAATTTTGATAAATAAAGTGGATGAGAGGTATATGGATTCATATTTTGTTTTTTTGGATATAAGTGAAGAAAATGAGCGAATGCGGCATGATTAATTCAGAAAAAGCATGATCACTTCATTAATATTACCATTCAAAACAAAAACACTTAAAGCAAGTAACATTTAATAGGAAATAAACTACAAAATAAAATATGATCCAATGATCGCCAATGCTTGAGGATGTCTTCCTTTCTGATCCACTGGCTTGAGGAGATGCCATTTGAAGTCTTCAAACTCAATCGGGCAGGAAATTGATGTGCACAACCAATCTACCTTCTGGAAAGGATATGTACCCTTTGTTGATTAGTTGTTGCACTTTGGCTTGGAAGGCTTTACAATCTTCAGTTAAGTGCCCTATTGATCCAGCATGATATCCACATTGTGTATAGGGATCGTACCCAGGCGGACCCAGGCGGGTTTTTCCTTGGAGCAAACTTTAGAGGCTTGGGGACGACCAACGAGGTTTGAATCAGAGGTTGTAGAAGTTGATTGTAGGACATGGGAATTGGATCATGAGGATCATTTCCCTTTTTAGATTGTAACAAGGCTTATGTTGACTTTGTCGCTGATGTTGATATCCTCGACCGTGGACTTTTTATTTTCATGAGTGTCGCTACTGCGAAAATCGGCGCCGGCTATGACAGAAGAGTCGCCACCGTGCGTTATTTATCCCAAAGGAGGGAAAGGAAATGCTCTAAGTAAAACTAACACAAAGACGGGAAAGGAATGGTCGTCGCAACCAAATTCCTGGATTCGAGAGTCGATTACGCAAGGGGAAGGTATTAGCACCCCTCACGTCCGCCGTACTCGACAGGATCCACGCTTGTTTTCTAGTACGGATTGTCATTCTACCTACTCTACAGGTTAAGGGACAAAAGGAAAAGAAAATGACTCGGCAAAGTATCGCACTTTATGCCTACGTATTCCCGTCTGGAACGAGAAATCAGAGTCAACGTAGTTCGCCTACCTACGGGAAAGGAGGGGAAGGTTGCTCGCTAGGATACGACATCCTATGCCTACGTACTTTCATACAGCATGAAAGATCAGAGCAAACGTAGTTCGGGCTACGGAAGATACAAGCTTGTCTGACTGGTTTTTTATTACCTTATGAAAGGGTTTTTCTTGATTAAGAGTCCAAGCAGACAAAAATGACACTTTGATGTTTGTTTTGAATCTTTTACGAAAGAAGTGTTTTTTAGTTTGTTTGCAATCTCTGACGCACTAGAGACTATGATTTGAGAGTGACTACATCGCGTGTCACCCAAAGGGTACCACACTAAGCAGCCAGACTACTGGAAAGAAGCTCTCCAGCAACCCTTTCTCAAATAGCTTAAGGCTCGTAACGTACGACGTCGATTAACCTTATTACTGTACTTTTGAGTTGTTTTAAGATGAGAAGAGAAAGAAGCTCTAAAAAGCCTAGGGTTGAAAAGGGAATAAAAACTAACCTACTGTTGTCATGCATGGATAAGAATCCGAGGGGATAAGCATAAAAGAAAGCAAGCAAATACAGTAAAATGCATGCAATGCAGCAATACAAGCAAGGCAAGGGAGTCCTGCCCAACCTCGAACCTGGGAAAACAACAGGCAAAGTGAATCAACATTCACCTCAAACCTAGGGGGAAATCTATACAAGCCAACAAACAATACAGAAAAACAAAGACCACAGCAGAGGAGGCAGCCCAAGCAGCAGCACCAAACTCCTACAGCAAACAGCAGCTCTGACAGCAACAGTTGGTTAAACAGCAGAAAGTTGACAGCAACAACTTTCATCTTCATGACTAGCTCATATCTTCAAGCTTTAATAAACTTCCATCTCCAACTTCCAGGGAAAAGAAAGCATACTTCAAATAAGGCTCCTCAATACCTAAATAGTTAAGCTCCACAGCTACAGAAAATTCCAGCTCAAAAGCAACAGTAAACCCTAGCTTCAATCCTCCAGCAAGCTCCTGACAGCAAAGTTGACAGTAACACAATTTCCATCTTCAAGAAAACCTCAGGAAAGGCATCCTCAACACCTTATATCTTCATATCCAAGCTCTAGCAAGCTCCACCAAGAAAGATTTGTTATTGAGATCAAGTTATAATGAAGGGAAACCAGTGAAAACCAAAGGAAATCACTAGAAACCATCATCTGCAAAGAAGGGTATCCTCAAAAGTTCTACTCTTTAAGGCATGCCTCTCATCCCTACAAGGGAGAGATGGGGCTTCCTTAAGAGGACTTTGAATCATATGATAGAATGGAAGCAAACAAAGCATTCCATGTTTGAGGAAAGAAATGAACTAAGTCTAAAAAAGCTCTTCCTAAAACCCTAGTTTTCCTAAGCTCCTGACAAGCATTCCAACAGATGAGAAATATTCAACTCCAAGCTTCTTCAAGCCATACAAGGCAACTTCATTTGATCTTCAATTCATCCAAGCAAAGTCCAAGCCAAAAGCACACCCAAAATAGCCCAAACAAAATGAACAAACCAAACATTCAAGGGAGAAACCCACAAACATCATACCAATTGCAAAAATCAAATAAAATGCTAAAACTCATCATAAAATCCTAAGTAAATTTCTAAGGGAACCTAACCCTATACCCAATACCCCATATAAATCCCAGGACCTAAATCAAACACTAACTCCCCAAACTATGCACTAAACTACAACTAGTTGTTTTAAAACTCTAATTCTAACACATCTCCTGTTCACCTCTCAAACTAACCTAAGTTTTATTCACAAAATTATGGAAAAATTCCTAAGGGTAAATTCTTCCCTAATCTAATCAACCTCACAAGAATCAACTCAAAATTCCTCACCAATCTCTCATACAAAATTCAGAAAGTAAGCAATAAACCAAAATGCCAAAATAAAAACAATAAAACTATAAAATATGCCATTAAAAATAAAATGCATGATATTAATATTTTTTAATCTTATAAAATTCTAGAGATCCTAAGGAAACCAGGGAAAAAAGTCTCACCCAAAATGAATTATTTTTCAATTTTATATGAATTAAAAACTAACCTAAATGAAAACATAAAAATAAAAGAAAATAAAATGTAAATGATAAAATGGCGTGATGAATAGCAAGATTATTGTGTTATTCTAACAGGCTGGGCCCAGGAGGGGGTGTCACTAGCAAGCGCATACTAAGGCCCAAACCACACAACAACAATTCAGGAAAATATAATGAAAATGGAAAATCTCTATGGTAAATAGCAACAAGATTGCGTGTAAATCCTCATGTGGGCCTAAGGTGGGGTGTGAACATCAAAGTTATGCTAAGCCCAAACCAAAAGGTTAAATGAAACGGGGCGTTTTGTTCATGTTCAGACTCCTTCACAAACTCAAATTCAATCGTGGCCCTTGGATGGTTATCTGAGTCAAAGTCCAAGCTGGATCCAATGGCTAGTTTATCATCTTCTTCATTTCAAAAACTGGGAGGGAAAGTGAACCAGACGGTGGCCGGAGGTGGCGCCACCGTCGTCCCCAAATGCAAACACCACAAAACCTCACCAAAATCTAAACATGAGTACATCATTCAACTCGTTTTTTCTCACTGAATCCAACCATGCCCTCCATTCTCATTGAAAACCACTCTATCTCAAAACACGACTCCAAGTTCAGAACACGCTCTACATTCAATCATCACCATTCTTAAAATTGACAAGCCTATCATCATCTACACGTTGCACTGAGTAATTATCACCATCTAAACATGCTTAATTCATCAAGAACTCAGAGAAACGATCCTCAACAGAAATTGCATCGCCCTAGGTTTTGTCTCTAATCACCAATTTTTCCTACCAGAATCCACCCTAGCCATGTCTACAATGCATCTACACATCTAAATCCTATCAATTTTACTTAAATTGAGCTATGAGATGAAATTTGCAAACCTGTAAAAAGTTGATGAACAGAGATAGAATTCCTTCAAATTACACTCCAATCTTCTCCAGACACGATCAATGAAGTCTTGTGGAGCTTATGTATGCACTGAATTGCCTTGAATCCTTCTTAATCACCAAATCCGATTTTGAGTTGCAAGGTTGAAACTCACTATGCTCTCTCTCAATTCTTCAGAGTTCTTGGCCAAAAAAGCAACTGAATTAGTTATGAGGTTTATATAGAACAGGTTAGAAAAATCTAGAATGATCTGGAATGATCCATGTGAGAAATTCAATTTCTCTTGCACTTGAAATCTCATGAGAAGCTTGCACATGACAGTAAGGTTCAGCTTGCTTCAGCAGCTTGGTTTTGATCCAAAATCTCACCACATGACATTTTGAATTGATTGGAATTGGTTAGAGCCTTGTAGTTGATCTTGTGAATGATTTTGCAAGTGTTACTTGTAATGTAAGAAAGCACTTTTCAAAGCAACTCATAAAATAATGGCTCATCTCAAAATTGTGACATTGCCAATGTGTTTGAAATCCAATTTCCATTCAAAATGACTACTCATATGCCATGTTTATGCCTTGTAATTCAAAAAATCATTTTTCCCTCTTTTGAATCATTTGAAAAATCTCCCTTTTTAGGCCATTTTGGAGCACTTTGTGAAATAAGCCAATCCAACTCACCATGACTTCATATTTGACCTAGAAACACCATTCTAAACACATTTCATGTTGAACACTTTTTCATTTGAGGAGTGGAAGATAGAGATTTTGACACATGTTGAAAAATGACCTATAATTCAACTTTCCCAAAATAACCCATGGATTGCCAAGATCATAACTTGAGTTCCACAAATCTTTTTGAAAACTTCTAGTACTCAAATTAAAGGTATTGAGAAGCCCTAAAAGTTTCATGTTGGCCAAAGATCCATTTGAAACTTGTGTTTTGACTTATGTGGCTTGGAAGTCCAGTGCTATACAGGGGATTTTACCCTAGGAACCCTGTCTCAAACACCTCCAACCACTATTGATTCTTTTGAACTTGATCTTGGCTCATCCACACACATGCTTCAACATATCAATCCATGACTTCCATGACCTAGAGCTATGTCTTGATGCCCTTTCTTTGCTCTCTTTGACCTAGGGTTACCCAAATGAAACCCTACTTGTACACACCTCAACCCTGGCTCTTGAACTTGATACAATGACTTGTCTAAGCTTCAATAGGGCCCTCTAGGCATCCCATGAGATCCATACACACCTCAAATTCACATTCCCTGTTGATGATCTTCAATACACCCCAAGTTAGGAGAGAAATCCACCTGTGGGCACTCAAACATCTCATGACTTCAACCCTTATCTGATGACTTGGATGGGCTCTCAGACTCAGAGAGCACCTCTAGATAGGTTTCTTTTGACATAGATGGTACTTGATTCCTTATTGGATGACTTGATATGCTATGATATGCAAATGATTGCTATGTTATGCTATGCAAATGAAGTGCAATGAAACATAAATCAGGCAAGAAAAGGTTAAGCAAATTTTGGGGTGTAACAATGAGGAGCCATCTAGGGTTTTTGGTATGATGCTTTAGGCATTGTTGACTGCTTGTAAGGATAGCATGGCAGTGAAAATGGTAGTGCCGAAGAGATGAGGGGTCAGAAGGTCTTGCTGGTGCACCATGAGAATACTTGATATCATCCATGACTACATTAGTTTCATCCTCTTCTTACTTGCTCGTACTTGCGTGGACCTTAGTATCACAACTTTGTGGTGATATTTTAGTGCTTTTGCATGGGAATTGTGACATCATACAAACCACATCTTCAATCCCTTCTTTGTGATACAAGATCTTGAGAGGTTTCAGAGGTCTCTTACCTTTCTCACCATATGTTTTAGGAATAGGGTACTTGTATCTAGGCTTCTTCCTTGAGGGTAGGTGATCCTGCATGGATCATATTTTGTACCTTGAGCCTAAAACTCTTGCATTCCTCAACAGAGTGTCCTTCTGCTCCAGTATAGTACTCACACTTCACCTTTGGATGGTCTTTTTCAAAGATTAATTTCCTGTTGTTGACCAAACGTCTGACTCTAGATTGTAGCGCAAGACAAGTATCCAAGTCATGTCCTATAGCCCCTTCGTGATATTCACATGTTAGATTTGGATCGTACTCTAGAGGATAAGGGGTTGGCATAGGCTCGATGGACCGAGGAGTTACCAACGAATTTTGAACCAACTGCGGGTAGATTTTCCTGTATGATACAGGAATCGAGTCGAAGTGGTTTTTGTTCCTTCTATTCTGATCCTGATCTTGTTCTTAATTCTGACTCTGATGCCCTTAAGAGAAGATAGCCACTAGAGGTTGATCTGCTGATCTGGTAGTCAAAGGTTGAAGATGACATCTTGAAGGAGGACAACATGTTGGCAAGTGAGGATATTTCCTATGGAATAGCTCTTGACTCAAAGTAACACCAGATGAATGTAGAGAATCATCTCCCTTTAGTGCAGCAACAGACATGGAGTGACCCTCTTTTCTCAACAAAGCTTGTAACGTTTCCAGGACCCAATTCATATGGCTCTTCAAAATATTGATCTCCCTCTTTAAAGCTTCTTGTCCCCTCACTAGTTCGTCCACCATTTCTTGAGACATGGTTCTTTGTTCTAAACGAGTGTCAGGAATCACCTTGCTGGTCATGAACAAAGGACGAAATGAGTTTTTAATTTGGGAGAAGATATGAAATGCAAATGAGATGTAAATGCAATGCAGATGAAATAATATGCAAATGCAAACAAAGCAAGGCTCAAGATCACAGGTATCACGTTCTCAAGTCAGGAAATGACAGTTGGTAGGTAACTGGTATCTTTAATCAAAGGAAATCCCACAGATAAGCTCTATGCGGGTAGGTGCCTAGAGTCATGGATTTCTTTCAAATACATTATGGCCATGACAAAGGGATACCACAAAAATAATATATTTGAAAGGATCTCCTCTAGGTGAGGTTTTCGCGTTGTCCCACGAGAAAGGCTCCTCGTGAGTATCTACTACACAACCATCGAGTCTAAGGTTTCTTAAAGGTATTTCAGAGTCATAGATCGAGTTGAAACTATCATTGTCATAATAACGATACGTTCAAGGGATCTCATCTGATTGGGCATTCGTGTCAACCCTCACGAGTCAACACTACAAACCACCATGGAATAAGGGTTAAAAGGTCCTTAGAGTTATCAATTCAGGCCTGTATTTCCATGGAGAAGACTCACCAAGATAGTAACATTCCCAAGGGAATCAACTCTAAGTGGGGCTTTCGTATCCTTCCAACGAGAAAGGCTCCTCGAGGGATTCCACTATACAACCACCATTCTAATCCTAAGTTTTTCTCAGACTCGGGTATAGAGGCATCTCACAGAGTGCCCATAATCAGAGAAACCTAATAATCACAAGAATTAAAGATAGGATATAAAGATAAATAAGGAAATAAATGATCAAGAAAGCAAGAAATAACAACAGAAGAAGAACACAAACAAGTGAGACTAATGCTCACGAATCGAGTCAAGTTAGCTTGACTCTCTCTTGCATAGGGCAATGCATAGTCCCCAGTAGAGTCGCCATCTGTTGTACCTCGAAAAAAGCATGATCCTTCGCGAATGGACGTGGAAAACAGAGTCGCCACCGAACTTTATTTATCCCAAAGAGGGAAAGGAAAATATCGATAAAACCTTTAGGAAAAGAACATGGTCATGGAAATCAAGTTCTAGGTTCGGCAGTCGGTTATGCGAGGGGAAAGTATTAGCACCCCTCACGTCCGTTGTACTCAACAGGAACCTCTTGATTCAATTCGTGAGAAAATTTTAGGTAAGATTTTTTATTTTCTTCTAAGATGAATAAAGCGAAAAGGTAAGATAAAAGGATTTAGATTGCTAAGGGAAAAAGGGTTGGTATTAGATTAGGGTGCTCGCCAGGGATTGGGGCCCTCGTGCCTACGTATCTTTACTTATAAGAAGTGAAAAATCAGAGCATTCATAGTTCGTGGGACTACGGTTAAAAGGAGAGGAGGTTGCTCGCTAGGACCTCACAATCCTATGCCTACGTATCCTCATTGACAAATGAGAAATCAGAGCGTCCGTAGTTCGGACTACGGATATTGGTTTAATTTATAGAAATATACTTAGTCGCATTCGACAGAAAATATTGCTTTACCTAAACGGGTGAGGAGAGGACACTTGCATCACTTTGAATGGAATTCTATATCAACATTCATGGGAAACACGCCACTTATCTCAACTCAAATAGGTTATGGATGAAGCAATATTTTACATCATTCTCAAGACACCATATCTCACGTTTATGAAAAAGGTTTAACGGTTTGCACGGCGGCGAGAAGTTAAATTAAATGTGTTGAGTGGATGATGATTACTTGAAGCTTAAGAAAGGCTCATCGGGCCCAAGTAATCGGGAGAGTGGGTCAAAGTCTCGACTCTCTCTCTTTTCCATCTCGAAAAGAGGTTTTTTTTGGAAAGTGTTTTGAACGATGTATGATTAAAGCATTTTAAATAGATGAGGATTACTTGAAGCTTAAGAAAGACTCCTCGGGCCCAAGTAATCGAGAGAATGAGTCAAATACTTGACTCTTCCTCTTTTCATCTTAGTATTGAGAAAATAGGTTTGATATAGCTAGAGTATGTTATGAATAATGAATACTCAAAGCTTAAGAAAGGCTTATCGGGCCCAAGTAATCGGGAGAGTGGGTCAAAGACTTAACCCTCTCTCTTTTTCATCTTAGTGATTGAGAAAATAGATTTAACGTGAATCGAGTTACAAATCTTTTAAAGAAGACAATTTTTCAAGCTTAAGAAAGGCTCATTGGGCCTAAACAATTGAGGAGAGAAATTGAAGACTCCATTCCAACTCCCCTTTCATCTTTTATCGAAATATAGTTTTAAACATAATTAAGTCAATTGATTAGAATTTGAAAAAATGCGCGATGTTGATCGAGGTTTAAATTTGCGTATGGAAAAAAAGTTAATGGTTTGGACCTTAGGGTTTCGACTCAAACCTTCATACAAAACAACATACAAGTAAAGGAAAGAAATTGAATTGAGTTTTAATCGTGTGCACTAGAAAAGTGGGCTAGTCTTCTAAACGACCAACTAGAGGTAATTGATCGAATAAGTCTCACTGTAAGAAAGCCCAGGAGTAAGCTATGAATATTGTTTATAGTGACCCAAAAGGTTGATGGCGATACTTAGAAAGTAATCGACTTACAAGGTGGAAAAATGGCTCGATGTTGGATCGAGAATTATTTTTTTGAAAATGGTTTAGGTTATGCACATCCATAAGGGTACTCCTAGTAAGTAAAACTATAATCAAGGAAAAAGAAGTAAAGAACACACATTGAAAAGGGAGCGGAGTACATGTAAAGTACACGGGATTGTGAGAAATAAAAGGTTTCATTGTTAGGTAGCCCAAGAGGAAAACGTACGTTTGCAAGTGTCCTAAGCTAGAGTAAGAGGGAAAAGAGATAACCATAATCTGCAACTCCTTTGCTAGGATTTCTATCCAGTGTCTCAACTTCATGATGCCCAAAGCCACTTAACCATAATCCACCAATTGAATCCTTTTTTAGGGTTTCGATAGTGCTACCATGTTTTTGTGTTTTGAATGAGATATGAACAAGGTGTGAATAAGATATGATGATGAGATGAATATGAACAAGGACAATATGATGAGAGTGATATATGAACAATGATATATTGATGGAAAAATAAAATAGGAGAATATTGGATAGAGATTAAGGTAAGTGGTTAAACGGATAAATCGGGTTCACTTTAGCGCTAAGCACTTGTAGCACAATCTATGAAGAAGATCATGCTATAGAAGGCCGCTCAATAACAATTTATGTGCTAAAACACGATAGAGAAATGATATTATGAAACACGTTTCTCTTTGGGTTGATGAAGAGTGCTGAATGTGCTCGATTCTAATGTTGTGTTATGCTATAAAGAAATAAAACTAATTTTCGAGTGCAGAAGAGGTGAATATGCAAGACTTCTCCATTTTTCAAACTATGTGTGAGGTATTTTTAATGTGTGAATTTTCTCTGCGTTTCTGTTGTGTATTGTACACATTGGTCGTTTTTTTGCAGGTTTTGTCACAAGGCAAGTTGGGTGTACATTTCAAATTGGTGGGACAAGGCTACTGTGTTTTGGTGGCAGGTAGTAGTGGCTAATTGTTGTAGCAGTAGCAAGGAAAGGTTTGAAATGTGTAGGTACGTACAAGTTATGGACTGGAGGTATGACTTGCGGTTTTTATTTACGGTTTTGAAGTCATGGCGTGTTGTACTAAATGTTTTAGCAGGCTGATTCAATTAAAATTGGTTTTTTGTTTCATTTTTCCCAAAAGCTTATATTATTTCCTCTATGGTTGTTATTTTGTCGTTAAGTGAAATTACACCCTTTATTTTTGCAGATTTGTACATGATATGTAATGGATAGATTGTGGTAATTGTTTTGTGAGATGCTGCAAGTTTGGTCTCAAAGGAAGGAGGAGTATGAAAGAAGAAGGAGAGATTGGAGTGTAGAATCTGATTGAGAGGTGGGAGGCAGAAAAAAAATGATAAAGTGAGAGGACTTTTTTTGTCTTTATATGAGATGTGAGAGTGTTGTATTGAGAGAGAATTTTTTTTAAATGTTTAGAATGTTCGAAAGTGAAGGTCCTCTTTTTTGAGTGGGGAGAGGATTGTACATGGTTTGTTCACTCAATTCCTGCACATTCAATAAGAGAGAGGATGGATTTCTCTTCTCTCTTTCTTTGTTTTGCAATTGGACAATGGGCTTCATAAAAAAAAGTGGGAACAAAGTAATAGGCTTATGGACATCGTTTTGAATAAAATTGAAATGAATTTGAACTTGAAATAAATTAGAAAGTGGTCATGAATTTGAAACTTAAAAAATTAAATGAGGTTATAACTTGAAGTTTGAATTAGATGCTTAAAATTGATTGAATTTGGGATTAAAACGTGAATTTAATCATTTGAAAATAAATTAAAGGACATTGAAATTAAATTAAGAATTTGGATTTGGACTTTGAATGGCATGGAACAAGAAATTTTAATTGCAATTGAACTAGAATTTAGATGAGATTAAGACTCAAATTTTGGATTGAAATATGGACTTGAACATGAATTGAAATTGGCAGAATGTAATTGGAAACAAAATAGAACTTGAAATTGAATTGGAACGTGAATTGAGATTGAATTTCAAAAGTGAAACTTGCATTAGAACTTGAGATGGAATTAGTTTGGATTAGGATCATGGATTGAAATTTGGAATTTTTGCATGAATTCAACCTTGAATTTGAAATAGATACTTTGAATTTTGAACAGAATTTGAACATGGTTATGATTCTTGAATCTTGATTGGAGATTTGGGCTTGATTCTGAATCTGGGAATTTGAAAATTTAGAATGAGATTTATGAATTGACATGAAATTTGAAGCCTTAAACCATTTCCATAAGAAACTAACATCGCATCCCAATTCTATCTTGAAGTAGTCTTGAATGGAGTAGAAAGCTTGAATTCCCCTCACTTCATCAGGTAACTTGAACTTGATCAGAACTCTGATTTAGATTCTCAGACACAAAGCCCGTGAATTCAATCCACACATGTCTCCAGAATAGTCAATGATGCAGATGACTTGATATACGAACTGTGTTGCCATCGGCCAAAATCCTAATTGAAAGTGAACTGACTCTGATGATTTCTCAACCATGAAACAACTGGCTTTGCCATATTCTGATAACTTGATACTGAAGCAAACCACTTCTTCGACCAAGATTAGGTCAAACTCCCCTCGAATTTCAAATCACACCACACACACTCCTGACATGATAACTTTGCCTGAACTTCAATTCGATCTAGTAAAACTTTGAGCTATGCACAATGGTTAGATGACATGAATAATGGATATGATGCATAGATGATGAAAATGCTATGATATGTATGCTGATAATTCGAGGTCAAAATTAGAGTATAACAGTTGCCCCTATTTAAATATTTTCAACTAGAGAGTATGAAGAAGGCAATTCTTCACATGATCATAGTGGGAGATAGTTAAATACCCAGAAGACCCGACTTTTGATCCTGAATGCATATGACATGTTATGTTATGAACAAAAGAGAAAACTATGCAATGCTGACATGCAATGAACTCTATCATGATGAAAATGATGGGATGATAAATGCAAAATGCAGACAAAGAAAGAAAACACACGGAGATAAAGTCAACACAGTGAGTAGCAAACTCACTAGGGATGACCAAACACTAGGGGAAAGGAAACAACTAGGGAAATCTAAAGTGATTGATCAATAGGTTTAGGTAAGACCGACTGACACTCTAAGACAAAAGGTATAGCAGGATCCCTATACCAATAGGATCATGCAAGCCAATGTTGGAGTTTTCAAACAAGAAAGAACATCCAAGCTTCTGGAAATTCCTTAAATGAAGAGATCAAACGGGATCTTCAGGAAACGTCAGGAAAGATACAGGGTATTTAAACTCTTCTGTATGCCAAAATAATTGGACTTCACGGGGAAACGCCTTTTGGATAAGCTTCTCAAAAGAGACAACCATTTATTGTTGTATGGGACTTACATACCGCCAGGAAAGGATAAGCTTCTCGAAGAGATTGCCACTTATTGTAATAGCAAAACAGGAAACAAGCTTCTCGAGGAGACTGTCACTTGTTAGAAGAAAAGGGATAAGCTTCTCGAAAGAGATTGCCACTTATCACAAAAGGATAAGCTTCTCGAAAGAGAATGCCACTTTATCATAATAGCGAAACAAGCTTCTCAAGGAGGCTGCCACTTGTTCAAAGAAAATGGATAAGCTTCTCAAAAGAAACTGCCACTTATCTGACAAAGGATAAGCTTCTCCAAAGAGATTGCCACTTATCATAATAGCAAAGAGGAAACAAGCTTCTCAAGGGAGATTGCCACTTGTTATCAAAAATGGATAAGCTTCTCAAAAGAGACTGCCACTTATCTGACAAAGGATAAGCTTCTCAAAAGAGATTTCCACTTATCATAATAGCAAAGAGGAAACAAGCTTCTCAAGGGAGATTGCCACTTGTTGACAAAATGGATAAGCTTCTCAAAAGAGACCGCCACTTATTTGACAAAGAAGGATAAGCTTCTCGAAAGAGATTTCCACTTATCATTGAGATATTAAAATGGATAAGCTTCTCAAAGAAGAGACTGCCACTTATCCACAATGAGGTTTTGTAAAAGATTCTTCATGTGAGATACAATGCAAAATAAGTGCACGTTCAAACTAGATTCGGCAACCTAACCAAAGTAGCATTTACCAGGGACCAAAGTTCAATCTAGGAACAAGCTAGAAAGAAACGGTAAAAAAAGACTCCAACCGTTGAGTAATGAACTCAAATGGGGTTTATCTTATCCAAACATGGAAAAGATAACAGAAGCAACCATCATCCACGAGGATCAAACTCTATGGGGAATTTAGAAATGATGTGCATTTTATGCTTAAAGCTGGCGATTCTACTTGGAGAGAGACGACAAACCCGACCACTTGGGAAATAAATACTAAAGTGAACGAAACAAGTAAAACATCAGAATGGTAGCAAAAATGCTTGGATGCCATGTATACGTATGAATACATGTATGTGGGGCTCTATGTCATTGGTGGAGTGTAAAATGGAATTTATGGGGATTATTGAGATGGCTACCAATGAGTTTGCTGGGGGTTGATAGAAGTAAGGTAGACTGGCTCACTGGGGATACTTGAGAAAAAATGGTTAGTTCTGGCTTTTCACGGAACAAATCAAAGGTTATTGGAAACTTGTAATGAAAAGTATGCCCTGGATTCGCACGGAGTAAAAAGCTAATTGACTGTAATAAAAGAAAAGACTCTGGATTCGCATATAGTATAAAAAGAAAAGACTCTGGATTCGCACAGAGTAAGAAAAGCAAAGACTCTGGATTCACACAGAGTGATGCAAAATCAATGGGCTATGGTTCTACTTAGAACAACGCAGATGATAGGTATGGTTTCTCTCATAACCATGAAAAGGAGTTCTAGATTCGCATAGAACAAGAAAAGAAGGACTCTGGATTCGCATAGAGTACAAATGAGAGATGGGTTAATGCTTCTCGCATAACCATAAAATGAAGTTCCGGATTCGCACAGAATAAACAAAGGATTCCAGATTCGCACATAGTATAAAAGAAAAGTTCTGGATTCGCACAAAACCAAAATAAAAGACTCCAAATTCGCACAGAGCATAAAAGAAAAGTTTTGGATTCACACAAAACCAAAATAAAAGACTCCAGATTCACACAGAGTATTAAAGAAAAGTTCCGGATTCGCACAGAACCAAAATAAAAGACTCCAGATTTGAACAGAGTTTAAAAGAAAAGAGTTCCAAATTCGCACAGAACCAAAATAAAAGACTCCAGATTCACATAGAGTTTAAAAGAAAAGAGTTTCAAATTCACACATAACCAAAATAAAAGACTCTGGATTCGCACAGAGTTTAAAAGAAAAGAGTTCTGGATTCGCACAGAACCAAAATAAAAGACTCTGGATTCGCACATAGTTTAAAAGAAAAGAGTTCCGGATTCACACAGAACCAAAATTGAAATTAAAACTTAACAATACCACATGTGGAAGGATATCTGGAAATTTTTCAAATAAGAAGGTAATTGAAACTGTGACTTATCCGACATATGATCTAGAAAAACCTCATATCAACTTTGACAAATATATGCTTGAGTGAGTGCCAACAAGTTTGGACTTTGAATATGTCGTTGATCACTGGACTATGATTTAAGGGTATACAAGGCAGACTAGATGAACTGGTCTTGGATGATAGACTACCAGGATGGAACTGGTGTTTAAGACTAACTGAATTTCAGATGGTTTACCAGAAGAAGATTAGTTTTTAAAGTTTGGCGTCCCATGCTGAGGGCATATGCTAAAAGATATGATATGCGTGGCTTAGCGCTAGAGCGAAGCGACATGATTAACGCATGAGAATGATTTATGCAATGATTGTAAGTTTCCAAAGATGCCTCAAGCGTGGGTAATGGAAGAAAAGGTCTTTTATATAGAAGCTTCTGGTCTGTTAGAATGCGCAAGGTTATTTGGTGGGGTGTGATGGCGTGATTCCCCGACACTCGTCTTGAACCCAGAAGTTGTTGACGTATGGCTCGCTTGCCAGCTTGAAGGCATGAAGAGGATTTCCCCCTCTGTAGCACACCTTGCCCCAGTCCGCGACTCATCTTGCCCCAGTCTGTTGGGTATCTGAAAGTGTTCTCCTTGAAAGGATGTTGGAAGCAGCTTGTCGTGCCAATGGTCTTAGATGACTGCCCCAATGTCTTGAACTTTGAAACGGTCTACATCTGATTACCCAATTCTTGGGAAGGTAGACTTATGATTGATCGCCTTTTTTTGGGGGTTGGACTCTGTCTGCCCCAATCTTAGTCTTGAATCCATTCCTCTTGGTTACTCGATTCTTTGAGCAACTGGTTTTCGTGCATTCTTAAGGTAGCTTGTCCCAAAATGAGCGTTGAAGCGACTTAACTTGTGTCGATTGAGCACTGGAGGGATTTTCTCTTAATTGAAAAGAGCCTCTGGGTGGCCTTGCCCTAGTCGATAGAGTCTTGAGATGACTTGCTCTGATCAACCGATACTTGAATGATTTTCCCCTTAATCAACTGACATTTGAGGACTTACTATAGATTGACTGATTCCATAGTCATTGGATGATAATGCATCTGATCCATACGGTGTGATCTTGATTCTGGTCAACTTTGCTGGATGACCAAGCCCTATTATATTGCTCCTTGATAGAGTTTCCCTGATGTCAAGTACTGACTTGCAGTCAAAATTGTTCATTCACAAATGGTAATTTTAATGCGATGTTCATGCATGTTTGAAAAAACAATCATTATTAGAATGACGTGATAGTGTGTGACGAATAGACCATTAGTCCAAACACAGTGTTGATTTAGTCGATGTAAAAGATACAGCAAGAAAAAGATTAGCAAATCTTGTAGGAGTCAATTTACACAACCTTTTTGTAGTATGCTTTCAGAATAAACCCTGCCTCAATTAGGTCTTTTAAGGGTTGTAACTTGGTCTGGTTCACGGTTATAGAAACAAAGGATGTAAGGATCAAAGCTTATTTTAACCCACCCCTTCATCGTGATGATCTCCAGTCCTACGTTCAGTTAAATTTTACATACCTTCGTCTTCTAAGAAAGTTGACGGTGTAAAGTGATGATTCAAGGTATGCTTGACATGACAGTCACCTTATTTTGTTTCTTATTGGATATTTGTGACCTTTTGACTTTGATATAGTGGTCACTGAATCTTTTTTTTTGTTGAGGATTTGAATACCTCTTTTGATTTTGTTTTTGATCCCTAACTTTTGCATGGACCGATTTCGCTTTTCGAGTCCATCGGGATAGCCTTGATTTTTTCCTAAGTCTCCTCTTGGGGTGTTCGACTTAGCAGGCTTTTTCTTTTTCTTGATGAAAATCGTGACTGCTAAGTCATTGGATATTGAGGAACAACCGTCATAAATTTTGGATTTTACATGATTCTTTCGACACTTCGGGACGTGTGCAAAGAATATCTTGTAGTTGATCCTCATACGGGAAGTTTCATCTTGAAGTTATATTAATTGAACACTACCCATACCCCAGGTTAAGCGCGAGGGTTTAAAAATCCGAAGGAAACTCCTGCTTCTAGGATCGAAGTGGTTAACTAGGGACTAACCCCTTATTCCTCCAGTGTTTGGGGATTTGAAACAATGCCTATACATCATCAGCAGGATTTTATCCGAAATCATATCTTTAGCAATTATGGGTATTTTATTTTCATCATCCTCCCTCAAAGTCTTTGCTAAAATAAAATTTTGATAAAGAAAGTGGATGAGAGGTATATGGATTCATATTTTGTTTTTTTGGATATAAGTGAAGAAAATGAGCGAATGTGACATGATTAATTTAGAAAAAGCATGATCACTTCATTAATATTACCATTCAAAACAACAACACTTAAAGCAAGTAGCATTTAATAGGAAATAAACTACAAAATAAAATATGATCCAATGATCGCTAATGCTTGAGGATGTCTTCCTTTCTGATCCACTGGCTTGAGGAGATGCCATTTGAAGTCTTCAAACTCAATTGGGCAGGAAATTGATGTGCACAACAAATCTACCTTCTGGAAAGGATATGTACCCTCTGTTGATCAGTTGTTGCACTTTGGCTTGGAAGTCTTTACAATCTTCAGTTAAGTGCCCTATTGATCCAGCATGATATCCACATTGTGTATAGGGATCGTACCCAGGCGGACCCAGGCGGGTTTTTCCTTGGAGCAAACTTTAGAGGCTTGGGGACCACCAACGAGCTTTGAATCAGAGGCTATAGAAGTTGATTGTAGGACATGGGAATTGGATCATGAGGATCATTTCCCTTTTTTAGATTGTAACAAGGCTTATGATGGCTCTGTCGCTGATGTTGATATCCTCGACCTTGGACTTTTTTATTTTCATGAGGAGCCATCCAGGGTTTTTGGTATGATGCTTTAGGCATTGTTGACTGCTTGTAAGGATAGCGTGGCAGTGAAAATGGTGAGTGTCGAAGAGATGAGGGGTCAGAAGGTCTTGCTGGTGCACCATGAGAATACTTGATATCATCCATGACTACATTAGTTTCATCCTCTTCTTCCTTTCTCGTACTTGCGTGGACCTTAGTATCACAACTTTGTGGTGCTATTTTAGTGCTTTTGCATGGGAATTGTGACATCATACAAACCACGTCTTCAATCCCTTCTTTGTGATACAAGATCTTGAGAGGTTTCAGAGGTCTCTTACCTTTCTCACCATATGTTTTAGGAATAGGGTAATTGTATCTAGGCCTTCTTCCTTGAGGGTAGGTGATCCTGCATGGATCAAATTTTGTACCTTGAGCCTAAAACTCTTGCATTCCTCAACAGAGTGTCCTTCTGCTCCAGTATAGTACTCACACTTCACCTTTGGATGGTCTTTTTCAAAGATTAATTTCCTGTTGTTGACCAAACGTCTGACTCTAGATTGTAGCGCAAGACAAGTATCCAAGTCATGTCCTATATCCCCTTCGTGATATTCACATGTTAGATTTGGATCGTACTCTAAAGGATAAGGGGTTGGCATAGGCTCGATGGGCCGAGGAGTTACCAACGAATTATGAACCAACTGCGGGTAGATTTTCCTGTATGATACAGGAATCGAGTCGAAGTGATTTTTGTTCCTTCTATTCTGATCCTCATCTTGTTCTTGATTCTGACTCTGATGCCCTTAAGAGAAGATAGCCACTAGAGGTTGATCTGCTGATCTGGCAGTCAAAGGTTGAAGATGACATCTTGATGGAGGACAACGTGTTGGCAAGTGAGGATATTCCCTATGGAATAGCTCTTGACTCAAAGTAACACCAGATGAATGTAGAGAATCATCTCCCTTTAGTGCAGCAACAGGCATGGAGTGACCCTCTTTTCTCAATAAAGCTTGTAACATTTCTGTTGCACCCCAAAATTTGCTCAACCTTTTCTTGCCTGATTTATGTTTCATTGCATTTCATTTGCATAGTTACATCATTCACATAGTTCTAATCATTTGCATATCATAGCATATCACTCATCCAACAGGGGATCAAGTGTGATTCTCATTAGAAGAAGCCTGTCAAGAGGTCTTATCCAAGTATGAGAAGTCATCCAGGCCATCAAGAAGTGATTTGAAGTCTTGAGAAATTTGAGTGCCTACATGTGGGTTTTGCTCTTATCTTGAGGAATATTGAGAATCATCAGTGGGATGTGAAACATGGAATGTGAATTTGAGGTGTGTATGGACCTCATGGAATGACTAGAGGGCCCTATTGAAGCTGAGACAAGTCATTGATTCAAGTACAAGAGCCACAGTTGAGGTGCAGTCAACTAGGGTTTCATCTGGGTCAACCCTAGGTCAATTGTGCAAATTGGAGAGCATCAAAGCGTACTTTGAGGTCATGGGGTTCATGTATTGGTATGTTGATACATGTGTGGTGTTGTGCCAAGGTCAAGCAAAGAAGAATCAAGGATGTGGGAAGTTGCTAAATTAGGGTTTCAGTGTAAAATCCCCTGTTTAATGCCTAACTTCAAAGCCACATAAATCAAAATAAAAGTTTCAAATGGATATTTGGCAAACATGAAACTTGTAGATCATCTCAATACCTTTAATTTGAGTACTAGAAGTACTCATGGGGAGTTATAGAACTCAAGTTATGGTCCAAACAAGTTACAGGTCATCAGATGACTATGAAATTTATCTGTGAAAGTCACTTGACTTCCAAGCAACTTTTTCCCTTCAAGGAGTTTTCAAATGTACTTTTGGTAAACATGAAAGTTGTTCCTCTTGATCTTATCTTTCCATAGAGTACTAGAAGTACTTGATAGGATTTATGGAGCTTAAGTTATGATCTTTGCAAGCCAGGGGTATTTTGGGAAAGTGAGATTATAGGTCACTTTGGATTATAGGTCCATAACTCCAACTTGCAAGATTCAAATGGAAAATTGTTCAACATGGAACTTGTTCAAAATGATGTTTTTAGTGCAACCAAGTGGTCATGAGAGTTTGGTTTGTCTTGGAACACAAAGTTGCTTGAAATGGCTTAAAAAGGAAGAAATTAAAGTCATTAAAAGGCCAAAAAATGCGATTTCTTGATTTATGGCCAAACAAAGTCATGTTATATGTCATTTTGATCAGAAAACAAATTTTGAGAAGGATGGAAATATTAAATTTTGCATTTGAGGTCATTTACACACACTTCCATTTTGTGACTTATGGTTGAAGTAAAATAAGCAATTCACATCCTTGGATTAAAAGCAAGGCAATTATCATCCTCATTCAATTCTAAATGTCATAAGAGGACAAATTCAAGTAAAATCAAGAGATGTGGCAGAGCAAAACCCGACTGTGGCATATGAGTTTTTCAAGGAGCATGAGATTTTCAATTTCTCCTTTGGGCAGTTCCAGAACTTTCTAGAGTGTTCCAATCACATCTATATATTCAATACAATGCATTCAGATCATTTTTTGGGCAAGAGGTGAAGAGAAACCAGAGCAAGCAAGTTGAATTGCAAGAGCTGCATCAAGAATCGTGTTTGGAGATTGAGTTGATTTCAAGGCCAATTGATTGTTTCAGAAGCTTTAGGAGTTGATGTTGAGTGATTCTGGAAGAGATTGGAGGTTGATTCGAGCCAAATCATCATATGTTCATAACTTTATACCAGGTTTGCAACTTTCAACTTTTAGCTTAATTTATAGGGAGATGCATAGAAATTGGCATGTGGTTAGGTTCTTAACATTAGGTAGTTGGATTTCAGCACAAAATTGGAACAATTAGAGACACTCTAGGTCATGACACCATTTCTGTTGAGAAGGATAACTCTTGATTCGTGAGGTTTCAATCTTGTTTGGATAGCTAGTTTTGATGCCTGAGAGGTGTAGATGAGATTAAGACCAATAATTGCAAGAATCGTGACATTGGAGTTGGGGTGATCTTCTGAAACTTGGATCGGTTTTGAAGTTAGGATGAGAATCAATGAAATTGGAGATCATATTCGTGCTCAGGGGTTGATTTTGAGTAGGATAGGATGTTTATTTGTGTTGGTTTGATGAATTTTGGTGCCCTCTCACCGGAGACGACGGTGGCTCTGTGTCTCAGGCCACCGTCCATTCCCTTCCCTCTCTTATTTGAATCTTTGAGGAAGATGATGTTTCACCCGTTAGATCCATGCTTGACCTTGACCAAAAGCATAAACCCACGGCCAGGATTTCATGTTATAATCTGAAGAAGTGAGTTTGTTGAAACTCTGCGTTTCATTAAACGCATTTGTCTGGGCTTAAGTGAATCTTTGCTATGCACACCCCAGTTTAGGCCCAATTGAAGATTTGAACTAAGAATCATTGCTATTTGCCACAAACATTTCTCAATTTCCATTTCTTTTTCTGATTTGTTTTAATTTCGCTTGGGCTTAATGACTCATTTGATACGCGCACCCCCCTGCATGGCCCAGGTCTTGAAAACAACTGGATAATATTGCTATTTGCAATGCAATTTTCTTTATTTCCATCATATTTTCTCTTATTTTCTTCATTTGCATATAGTTAGGAATTAAATCATAACAAATAGGAAAATTAACATTTTTAGGCTAGATTTTTTTCCCCAAACTCCTTAAAGAGTGTAGAATTTTCTAGGATTAAAATTTTATTAATTCATGCATTTTATATTTTAATTGCATTTTTGTATTTTTATTTGGTTTTAAATTCATTTTGTTTGATGCTTGTTTTTGCTGATTTTAGTATGAGAGATTGGTGTTGATTTTTGAGTTGATTCTTTTTGGATTAGTTAGCTCAGAAATGCATGTACCTCTAGCAATTTTCTCATATTTTTGTGAGATGATTTTAGGCTGTTTTGAACATTAAATAATAAGTGGTGTAGATTTATGGTTTTAAGATAGTACCCTTAAGTTTAGGGCATAGTTTTAGGATTTAATGATTGGTTAACCCCATGGTTTTTGTATGGAGTGATTCTTAAGAGGTTTAGTAACCCTTAGAATTTTTTATAGGATTTTACAATAATTTTTGGTATTTTAATTAGAATTAGTTTTAGGACTAACTTCTAGGTGTTTCTAATGAACTAACTTGACTAGTTTAACTCAATAGTTCCCCTTAGATTAGGGTGGTGGCTCTCTTGTGCTTGGTTGGAGTTGAAGACCTATTGAAGATTCTTTGGAGAGCTTGAAGGAGCTTGAAGTTGAAGCCTTGTTCTTTGGTGGAGTGCTTGTCAGGAGCTTAGGAAAACTAGGGTTTTAGGAAGAGCATTAGATTAGTTTTGCTTGTTTCTTCAAACATGGAGTATATTGTTCATATCCATTCAATCCAATGACATAAAGTCCTCTTAAAGAAGTCACATCTCTCCTTTGGAGGGATGAATGGCATGCTTTAAGAGTAGAACTTTGAGGATGCCATTCTCTTATAATGTTAAGTTCTTAGTGGCTTCCTTTGGTTGTCATTAAGTTACTTAACATTTCAACTTGATCTTGTTAATTAATTCCCCTTTGGAGGTTGCTTGTTGAAGCTTGTTGAGAATGAGGTTTGTGCTTGTTGAAGCTGGTTGCTTGTTGAAGCTAGGGTTTTGCTGCTTGTTGAAGATGAAGTTAGGAGCTTGTTGAAGCTGTTTACTGGTTGAAGTTTGCTGGTTTAAGTTGGTTGCTTGTTGAAGCTTGGTGCTTGTTGAAGATTGAAGGTTTAGTGGAGCTTGAAGATAGGGGCTATTCATGAAGATGAAGGTTGTTGCTGTCAACTTTTTGCTGTTTAATCAATTGTTGCTGTCAGAGCTGCTGCTTGTGCTGTTTGCTGTAGGAG
The DNA here is from genome assembly GCA_963859935.3 of Lathyrus sativus. NCBI lineage: Eukaryota > Viridiplantae > Streptophyta > Magnoliopsida > Fabales > Fabaceae > Lathyrus > Lathyrus sativus. The sequence goes on from OZ012735.1 coordinate 606,376,227, forward strand.
TTTGGTGTTGCTGCTTGGGCTGCCTCCTTTACTTTGGTTTTTGTTTTTCTGTATTTGTTTGTTGGCTTGTGCAGCTTACCCCCTTAAGGTTTGAAGTGAATGTTGATTCACTTTGCGTGTTGTTTTCCCAGGCTCGAGGTGGAGCAGGACTCCCTTGCCTCGCTTGTATTGCTGCATTGCATGCATTTTACTGTATTTTCTTGCTTTCTTTTCTGTTTATCCCCTAGGATCTCTGATTTTCTCTGTGCAGGAGGGAATTATGACAGACATTAGGATTCTTATCCATGCATGACAACATTAGGTTAGTTTTTATTCCCTTTTCAACCATAGGCTTTTTAGAGCTTCTTTCTCTTCTCATCTTAAAACAACTCAAAAATACAGTAATAAGGTTAATCGATGTCGTACGTTACGAGCCTTAAGCTATTTGTGAAAGGGTTGCTGGAGAGCTTCTTTCCAGTAGTCTGGCTGTTTAGTGTGGCACCCTTTGGGTGACACGCGACGTAGTCACTCTCAAATCATAGTCTCTAGTGCGTCAGAGATTGCAAACAAACTAAAAAACACTTCTTTTGTAAAAGATTCGAAACAAACATCAAAGTGTCATTTTTGTCCGCTTGGACTCTTAATCAAGAAAAACCCTTTTTGAAGGTAATAAAAAACAGTCAGACAAGCTTGTGTCTTCCGTAGCCCGAACTACGTTTGCTCTGATCTTTCATGCTGTATGAAAGTACGTAGGCATAGGATGCCGTATCCTAGCGAGCAACCTTCCCACCTTCATCCGTAGTTAGCCGAACTACATAGACTCTAACTTTCCCATTGCACGAGGGAATACGTAGGCATAGAGCGGCGAAGCTCTATCGAGTCTCTTTTCTCTTTTCTTTCCTTTTGTCCCTTGACCCTTTAGAGTAGATAGAATACAATCCCTTAGACAGAAAACAAGCGTGGATCCCGTCGAGTACGACGGACGTGAGGGGTGCTAATACCTTCCCCTTGCGTAATCGACTCTCGAATCCAGGAATTTGGTTGCGATGACCATTCCTTTCCCGTTTTGCGTTAGGTTTACTCTGAGCGTTTCCTTTCCCTCCGTTGGGATAAATAACGCACGGTGGCGACTCTTCTGTCATAGTCGGCGCCGATTTTCGCAGTAGCGACAGCTGGCGACTCTGCTGGGGACTCCAACAGTTCCCTACGCGAGTCAATCCTAGCGCTTGTTTTCCCGTCGTGGGTTTTGTATGGATTTACCTTTCTGTATTTACTTTCAGCATTATATTATTGTTGCTATGCTGGGTAGGGGGTCAGATTGAGAGATAAGCCGGACCTGGGCTTGAGTGCACCTAGAATTAGTTGTGGAAAGTAGTGGGCGTGTGCATGCTTTGCATGTACTAGTGTCCCGCAAAATTCACACTCGGACGAGGTTCTTCTGGTTGACTTCTTTTTCAACCCTTTGGATTGAGGGGGTTGTTGGTTAGTTGGATTGTCGACTCTGGGGACCGATCAATTGGAAGTTGGCTAAGTGAGGCCTCTTCAGGATATGATGATGCCACACCTTTTGGGTATCGTATCATCAGTCTTGAAAGTCTGTGACGCCGACGACCGCATAGGATGTCGTACCTTGTGTCAGTTGATAGGACACCTACCTGTGAGAGGGATTGGGACATGCAGGAAACTTGACCTCCAGACTACCCGGTTTTCTTAATATTGGATCAGTATGTGTGGTTACTTGGGTTCTTCATCAGGACAGTGTTATGGGTCTGTTGAGACCAGGTTGGAGCATTGTTATTAGGTCTGTTGAGACCAAGTTGGAGCATTGTTATGGGGCTGTTGAGACAGGGTTTGAGCATTATTGTGGGTCTGTTAAGACAGGATTATGGATGGATCTCTTCAGCAATATATCACTTGATCCCTGTTGCATGTTTGCATATTGCATTGTTGCATACTCATTTTGCATATCATTAACGTGTGTCTGTGCTGCAGGTGCATTTCATACCCTCTGATTCTAGTTGCCCAGATTTCTGTCTGCTGCTATTATGGATACTTTGAAGAAGACTGTGGCTTACAAGTTGCCTACTCCAGATGTTTCTTCTTTGCGTGGTTTGATATCCTTGGTTGATGATGATGTGAAGAGAAGTTTCAGGAAGAGTTATGGGAAACTGCTTAGGTTGGTCTACAAACCAACTATGTATGAGCTGAACGGATTATATGCACTTATGCAGTTTTATGATCCCCCGCTGAGGTGTTTTACTTTCCCTGACTTCATTATGGCTCCGACCATGGAGGAATATGCTGAGATCTTGGAGTTAACCATTCAGAACAGGGTACCCTTCATTCATATGGATGCTAAGCCCAAGCTGGAGGATTTGGCTGTTGCTTTACATCTAGACTCCTCAGAGTTGTTGTTAACCTCGTGGAATGGAGTTTCTGGTTTTTCTCTTAAGTTCTTGGTTGGGAAAGCACAAGAGTATGCCAAGAGTGGCTGTTGGTTGTGTTTAATGCTATCCTTGCTTTGTGTATCTATGGCATTGTATTGTTCCCTAATATGCCTGACTTTCTTGATTTGGATGCATTCCATATATTTGCTTCAGGCAATCCTGTGCCTACACTGATTGGAGACTTCTATCACTCTCTGCATTATAAGAACGAGAATAGGAGGGGCAAGAACGTCTCTTGTTGTGTGCCTTTGTTGTATATGTGGTTTGATAGTCACCTGCCCAAGAAGGGTATCTTTGCTGAGTCTGCAGCTACGGTGGAATGGTCTGAGCGTCTGATGGGGCTTTCTTCAGAAGATGTTGTCTGGTTTGATAGGGATTTACTAGGATCTGAGATTATCTACAGCTGCACAGGATATCCTAACGTTCCTCTGATTGGGAGGAAAGGGTGCATTAACTACAATCTGTCGTTGTTGATCAGGCAATTCGGTTATGCTTTGAGAAGCCCGCCAAAAGAGGAGGAAGTGCCGGAATCTCTGTACTTCACAGGTGATCTGAGTGGAGAATTGTTATCCGAGCTTCAGCATGCTTGGAATAACATCTGTAAGAAGGGTAAGCCATTGTTGGGTAAGAATGATTGTCAAGCCTATGCTCCATACCAAGTCTGGGTCCAAGATAGGGCAAAGCAGGCGCTAATGCCGTTTCCTGCAATATTACCTCCTGCTCCCCTCGTGGTTGAGGAGCCAACTACTGTGTCTATTGATAGATATGAACAGGTTGTGAAGGAGAAGGAAGCTTTGATGAAAGCCAACGAGAGGTTGGAAGAAGAGCTAGCGCAACTCAGGAGCGAAAAGAACGGAGCCGTATATTCCTTCGAGCAGCAAACAAAGCTGGTGAACCAACTAGGTATAGAGTTGACTGAGCAAAGAAAAAAGCGTGAACGTTTGGGGATAGATTTCAAGAGCTCTCATGACATGCTGGAGTCCAAGAAGAAAGCACTTGATATAGCTTACTTGGAGATCTCTACGTTCAACAAAACTTGGAACGCTACATTGACCAACAACAAGGAGAGAGAAGATAAGCTGAAGTTGCAAATCTCCAAGTTAGAGGATCAGTTGAAAGCTAGCCAGAGGAAGAAGCCATGCGTAGTTTTTCCATTCAAGCCTCGTTGAACAAAGCTGTCAAAAACCTGAAGGAGCACAGACAGAACTTTGAAGCCAAGAAGAGGAAGTTAGAAGACTGTTTTGGCAAGGGAGCTTGGGAAAACTCCAACGAAGGCCTCCAGTTCACTATACGGCAGTTAGAGTTTCTCGTCGAAGGGTTGCTCACTCAGTCAGATCATCCAGAAACCAAGAAGTTGTTAGAGGAGTACCGTGCTCGTTGTAACACCTGACTGTTGTATATGCTTTAGTTGCATTGTGCTGACCATCACCAGGATTGTTGGTTGAGGTCATGCCTTCTTGTTATTGTGTACACTTAGTGATATTGTATTTCTGACTTGATGGGCTCTTTGCAGCAATATATGAGATGTTTCTTCCATGAGCGGATCCAAGATTCTTATCACCGTCACTGCACTGGCACATTGGCACTAGAATCGGGGGCGATTTCCCTAACGCACAGACACACATTGCATCTGCATATTCATTTTGCATTGCCAGTTACTTGTTGAATCTGTATCTTATTTTCTGCATCTCACAGGTTTTCCAGGGTTGACGACCAAAGAGTTCACTGCTATTCAAACAGAAACAACTATAAGAAAGATAATGGATCAAGTTCAGAATGAGATGCAAGAGATGCGCGGCAACATGACGCAGTTCATACAAGCATTGGAAACCATGGCCAAGGGCCAGGAGCAGCTGAAGGCTATTGTGCAACCTCTGATTGCACGGGCTAATGATAGTACTACTGATATTACTCTTCGTGACCGTCAGGGTTTCCTCCAGGGTTTTGGATGCCGACTTGCAGAGATAGACATGGAGCATGTTCAAGCTGAGTTAATTGAAGTTCGAGGCCAACTGGGGCAATTCATGAAGGACATGCACGCGTTGTGCTCGAATCAAGAGACGCTCGAAGAGGAGAATTACCGATTGAAGGCTCAGGTAGGATTGATGGCTGAAATATTGAGGAATGTACTCAGAAGAGAAGGTGAGCATATGTCCGAAGCTGCGGTTGGTTTACTTGCCCCACAGGGGTCGGAAGAACCAGTGCCCAGGCATGATAGGCCTAAGAGACCCTCTACGCAATTCGAAGCTCGGGATTCTCCTCGTCGGCAGTCGCGACTGATTTCTCAGGATAACACAAGGGGGTATGGTAAAAGGATGAAGCTCTCTGGCAGGGTATTTGATGAGATTCCGGTGGATTATGATCAGTTGGTGCAACTCTTGTTCCAACTTCAACTGATTAAACCTCGCACTTTGGCTCCATTGACTGGGCAGCCACCACCAGGCTATGATGTGAACGCCCATTGTGTCTTCCACTCCGGTGCACCGGGGCATAACATTGCGAACTGCAAGTTGTTCAAGTAGAAGATTCAAGATTTGCTGGATGAGAAGGCAATTGAATTTGTGTCGGGCGGTATAAAGGTCTCAGGGACCGATATTCCTATTTCCCCACCGGACGTTGCAAAAGAATCGAGGCATATCCTGGAATCATTGGAAACTGAATCCCCAGGTCCACAACAGTTGCCAATGCCTGGGCTGAATTTGAGGATGACAGTGCATGAGCCTAAGGAACGGGTTGATCAAAACCAGCAGCGCATGAAATGCCAGCATCCGACTCAGCAAAGAATTCAGGAGGGGAAGTCAAAGAGGGTATTTGAGGCACCTCCATCAACGTATGCTGAACTCTTTCAGACCTTGTTAGGGTTGCACCTTGTTGAAAAGAGAATGTTGGCCCCACCAACGGGCGCACCTCCATTTGGTTTCGACGCCAGTAAGCATTGTGAGTTTCATTCCGGGGCACCCGGACATGATATTGAGGGTTGCCACGCTTTCAAGCATAAAGTCCAAGATTTAGTCGACAGCAAGGCTATCAGCTTTTCTGATAGGGTCCCTAATGTGGTGCAGGGCCACAGACAAGCAAAGGTCGGGTTGATGAAAAAGGTTCCTAAATTTGGTCGGGCCGTGGAAAACAGGTCAAGACAGCAGCAGGTTACCTCCAACAATTGTTTCTGAGGATGGTTGACTCGCCAATAAGTCAAAATGCAAGAAGTCCGGTTCTGAGACACCGACATTTTTCATGTTATCTTGTTCATGTCTTTGCATTTGTAGTTGCCTTTCTATTCAATTGCAAATTTCGTTTGTAAAACTTGTTGCTTTTTTTTCAACTGATATTGATAAATGAAATAAATATGCATGTTTTGAATTAATCCAGTCATGTTCACTCTTTGTGTTTTCATTTATTTTCAAACGCTTGTTAAGCGGAATCCGGGGAGGATGACGAAAACCGATGACGAATAAGCTTCCGATTGTATGCTTTTGGATAAAAACCTGTTGATGATGTACAAGCATTGTTTCGATCCATAAACACCGGAGATATAAGGAAGATAATCCCTTGTTAACCCCTTTGAGCCTAGTAGTAGGAGTTTCTTTCTGAAAATGAAAAAACCCTAAATCTTAACCCGGGGCAGGGTAGGGGTCAGTTAGTTTGACCAAGCATTCAAATTACAAAAGGAGTGTCTGTTCGAGGATCAATCACACCTGTATAGGTCGTGCCTAAAAACCCGCAATGGTTGAACGTCAGGAGTGAGACAGTCACATTATCCCCCAAAGAGTCAGACAACCAGTGTCCCATGACTTCTTCAAAAAGAAGAAGAGAATCCAAAGCCCGCTAAGTCGAAACTTCAAAACAAGTGGCTTAGGCAAAAATTAGGGCATCCCGCTGGACTTTAGAATCAAAAGAAGCTCCAAAGAGTCAGTCCAGGCAAAAGTTAGGGAACGAAAGGAAAAAACACAAAAGACGAAAAGGATTACCAAAGGAAAACTCCTCAAAAAAGACAAAGTCGTGTGACTCTAGGCACCCAAAGACGATAAGCGAATGACTGTCACTCTGAAAAGCAAGTGGTATCTTGAACCATCACTCCTATCACTCCACCTTTAATAGGTGAACGCTGAAGTCAAATTAGTTGAACATAGGATTGAAGAACATCACGAAGAATGGGTGGGCCGAAATAAACTTTGAGCATATATCTTTCCTTGTTAACCGTGAACCTGACCACGTTACAACCCGAAAAAGTCCTAATTGAAACAGGTTTGGTTCGAGAGCATACTTCGGTAAAGATCGCATTGAAACTGACTCCTAAAAGGATTCCTCTTGCGGCATTGTATCAATGTCGATATGTTGATGATTGATTCATTGTAGGTCATAAAACTTTTCCATCAAATCAGACTGGATTTTCAAAACTGTCATATGCATTGCATTTAATATATCTTTTATGCAGAACAACTTGTTTTACTTGCGAGTAAGCGCATGCAGTAGGAAAGTTTCCTACAGTGGGAAGTCTGATCAGGATAGAATGCAGAATGTCTGAATGTTTCGTGAGTCGGGCAGGATATATCAATTAATCCCTAGTGGGAGTCAGCCATCCAAGAATCAGTTAATCTGGGGCAATTAGGTCGAGATTTGGCAGACCTCTCGCAGTTAGGGGCATTGCTTCACGAATCGACCGATCAGGGGCAAAAGATTATTGCAAGACCGGGGCAGGTCATCCTAAGAACAAAAGATTTTGTTGGGACATCCTTTTGGGTTTGACGTGCAGAAACAGTTAATATCTAACCGGCAGGGCACAGAAATCGAAGAGTCTTTATCAGGAAGTTGGTGCCGGTTCAGGGGCAAGGTATTGTGAGGTAGCACCATGGCTAGCTTTCCCTTTCAAGACGAAGCGTTCAGACTCGGACATGTTGGTATTTTTGGGGCAAATTTCCGAGAAGGTGGATGGAACTCATGTTTCCCCAGCCAAAATCTCTTGATGAAGAGCCTGATTTCAGTTGATGTCATTCTTCGGCTAGTCGCATCTTATCCCCAGAGAGTTGGAATGACGTTATCCCTTCCCGAAGGAGGGAATTATCTTCCCTAGGAGAGTGTCCTCATGGAAAGTCGTCCATAGGATTAACCCCAGCAAGTCAAAATCAATGTCCCCTGTAGAGGTTGCGCTCCTCAGCGAATCGAAGATGTGCACGTTCAATTTCCAGCATGGGAGATTCCCGTAGAGTTTAACCAAGTTGTTGGTTCAGAAGGATTATACCCGGAGGACGGTTTCCCTTCTCCCCACAGGTCGTCATGCCATTGACAGGATGTTGATCCTCAGCAGAGTCCGAGGTTCCGAGTTTGTAAACTGTGCCCAGACAGTGTGCTTTTCCTAGAAGTGTCGCTTCTTTCCCCAGATGAGTTGGTTCACCAGCAGGGTGGTTTGTTCTTTCCTCCCAGTGGAAATTGGTGTTTAATCTCTCCCCGACAGAGTTGGTTGTGTTTCCGGCGTTTATTTTTCCAGAATACCTTATGATACTTGTTCATCCCCAGCGGAGTTGGCTTTATCCTCAGCATTCATGGCGTTGAGACAACACTACCAGAGTTTCCCGGCAGCTTGAGCCTGCATTTGCCTTTGCATATATCGTCATATTTGCATCTACTCAAACGCGTAGCATTTTCGTGCCGTACGGAGCATTACGCCATTTTCAAACATACGCATTTTGAAACATAAATCAGGTTGGTTAACCTTTTGCTTTCAGGAGTGTTTTCTCAGCAGGAGTATGGAGTTCTAGCTCAGATCTATTACCAGGTATTCGAGGCCTCGCCGTGAGACGTGTGATGATACGGTTCATCTTACTATTTTCCCCACAGAGTTGCTTGTTGAAGTTTCTCTTATCCGGCCAGCGGATTATTTTCTTCAAATTTGCTGTTACGTCAGCGTCAAAGGGTTTCATGAATCAAAATTTCAGAAGCTGCCGCCGGTTATCGAAACAGGTGTCCGACAGTTTGGTCTCCAAATACCCCCAGTAGAGTCCTCCTCAAAGTCGTTGTCACGTTAGCGCTAAAAGGTTTGTGGGTTGGGACCAATGGAGTTAGCTACCACGGAGATAAGCAGAGAAACTGTATTCAAAGTATCTTCCCGTATGGATAAACGGATGTATTTTCCTACTGGTTGACAGAAGTATTTCCCCGGAAGTCGCCAAAATTTTATTGCCTATGTTGATAGGAGTTCCTCGTGTTGACGAGATATGAGTCCTGACGTGGACAATTTATTCCTGTATTGACGGGATTTCTTTGTGTTGGCGAAATGCGCGTCCTAACATGGACAGATTTATTTCCTCGTGTTGACGAGATGTGCTAGTCCTAACATGGGCAGATTTGGTTTCTCCGTGTTGACGGAATGTGAAGTCCTGACATGGACAAATTGATTACTCTTCGTGTTGACGAAATGGTGTCCTGACGTGGACCATTTATCCCCAGTAGATATCTTTCTTCGTATTGGCGAAATGTGTGTCCTGACGTGGACAAGTTTATAGTTCCTCGTGTTGACGAGATGCGCGAGTCCTGACGTGGACAAATGTATCTTTCTTCGTGTCGACGAAACGATGTCCTGACGTGGACAATTTACTCCTATTTTGATAGGGTTTCCTCGTGTTGACGAGATGTGAGTCCTGACGTGGACAAATAAAGTTACCTTCCCTCGTGTTGACGAGATGCGAGTCCTGACGTGGACAAGTTTACCGTTCTTCGTGTTGACGAGATGGAATCCTGACATGGACAAATTTATTTCTCTTCATGGTGACGGGTTTATTTCCTCGTGTTGACGAGATGTGAGTCCTAACGTGGACAATTTATTCCTATGTTGATAGGAGTTCCTGGTGTTGACGAGACGCAAATAGGATTTTATTGCCTATGTTGATAGGATCTCCTCGTGTTGACGAGATGCGGACAACTCATCCCAGTGGAGTCGCCGGGATTTCTCCGTGTTGACAGAATGTGGAGTCCTGATGAGGACAAGTTTTATTCCTATGATGATAGGATTTCTCCGTGTTGATGGAATGTGGAGTCCTGATGAGGACAAATTTTATTCCTATGATGATATGATTTCTCCGTGTTGACGGAATGTGGAGTCCTGATGAGGACAAGTTTTATTCCTATGATAATGGGATTTCTCCGTGTTGACGGAATGTGGAGTCCTGATGAGGACAAGTTTTATTCCTATGATGATAGGATTTCTCCGTGTTGACGGAATATGGAGTCCTGATGAGGACAAGTTTTATTCCTATGATGATAGGATTTCTCCGTGTTGACGAAATGTGGAGTCCTGGGGAGGACAAGTTTTATTTCTATGACGATAGGATTTCTTCGGGTTGACGAAATTTGAGTCCTAACGTGGACAAGTTTATGATGGGATTTCTTCGTGTTGATGAAGTGTGCGTCCTAACGTGGGCAAAGTTTTGCTCTTGTTGTTGAGATTTCTTCGTGTTGACGAAACAAGCGTCCTAACATGGACAAAGTTCTATTCCTTTGTTGTTGAGATTTCTTCGGGTTGACGAAGTGTGAGTCCTGACGTGGACAGATTTGTATTTATTCGTGATTTGACGAAATTTGGGTCCAGATGTGGACAAGGTTACTCCTGTGACGACATAGTCTCTATTCGTATTGATGAATTTGTTTATCTTCTTGTGTTGACAAGGTTAGTCCAGTTGTGGACGGAGGTGTTTTTGCAAAAATTGTTCAGTACCTGTGGCGTTACATAGGTGGTTGAAGTTGAAATCAGAATTATTATCAGACGTTGGATCAGTTGTTGCCGTAACAACCGGATTCAGATAGGGGATGTTGCTCCCCAAGCAGTGTAGTTTATTTCTGCGGTTGGCAAATTTCCGGGTTTCCTGGTATTCAACCGTCTCGTACCTCGATTGTTTGAAGGCCGTTCGATCTTCACCCAGTCGGGTCCAAGCCGTTTGAATAGGGGCAGCTGTTGCACCCCAAAATTTGCTCAACCTTTTCTTGCCTGATTTATGTTTCATTGCATTTCATTTGCATAGTTATATCATTCACATAGTTCTAATCATTTGCATATCATAGCATATCACTCATCCAACAGGGGATCAAGTGTGATTCTCATCATAATAAGCCTAGCAAGAGGTCTTATCCAAGTATGAGAAGTCATCCATGCCATCAAGAAGTGATTTGAAGTCTTGAGAAATTTGAGTGCCTACATGTGGGTTTTGCTCCTATCTTAAGGAATATTGAGAATCATCAGTGGGATGTGAAACATGGAATGTGAATTTGAGGTGTGTATGGACCTCATGGAATTCCTAGAGGGCTCTATTGAAGCCGAGACAAGTCATTGATTCAAGTACAAGAGCCACAGTTGAGGTGCAGTCAACTAGGGTTTCATCTGGGTCAACCCTAGGTCAATTGTGCAAATTGGAGAGCATCAAAGCCTACTTTGAGGTCATGGGGTTCATGGATTGGTATGTTGATACATGTGTGGTGTTGTGCCAAGGTCAAGCAAAGAAGAATCAAGGATGTGGGAAGTTGCTAAATTAGGGTTTCAGTGTAAAATCCCATGTTTAATGCCTAACTTCAAAGCCACATAAATCAAAATACAAGTTTCAAATGGATCTTTGGCCAACATGAAACTTGTAGAGCATCTCAATAACTTTAATTTTGAGTACTAGAAGTCCTCAAGGGGAGTTATAGAACTCAAGTTATGGTCCAGACAAGTTATAGGTCATCAGATGACTATGAAATTTATCTGTGAAAGTCACTTGACTTCCAAGCAACTTTTTCCCTTCAAGGAGTTTTCAAATGGACTTTTGGTCAACATGAAAGTCGTTCCTATTGATCTTAGATTTCCATAAAGTACTAGAAGTCCTTGATAGGATTTATGGAGCTCAAGTTATAATCTTTGCAAGCCAGAGGTATTTTGGGAAAGTGAGATTATAGGTCACTTTGGATTATAGATCCATAACTCCAACTTGCAAGCTTCAAATGGAAAATTGTTCAACATGGAACTTGTTCAAAATGATGTTTTGAGTGCAACCAATGGTCATGAGAGTTTTTTTTGGCTTGGAACACAAAGTTGCTTGAAATGGCTTAAAAAGGAAGAAATTAAAGTCATTAAAAGGCCAAAAAATGTGATTTCTTGATTTATGGCCAAACAAAGTCATGTTATATGTCATTTTGATCAGAAAACACATTTTGAGAAGGATGGCAATATTACATTTTTTATTTGAGGTCATTTACACACACTTCCATTTTGTGACTTATGGTTGAAGTAACATAAGCAGTTCACATCCTTGGATCAAAAGCAAGGCAATTATCATCCCCATTCAATTCTAAATGTCATAAGAGGAGAAATTCAAGTAAAATCAAGAGCTGTGGTAGAGCAAAACCCGACTGTGGCATATGAGTTTTTCAAGGAGCATGAGATTTTCAATTTCTCCTTTGGGCAGTTCCAGAACTTTCTAGAGTGTTCCAATCACATCTATATATTCAATACAATGCATTCAAATCATTTTTTGGGCAAGAGGTGAAGAGAAACCAGAGCAAGCAAGTTGAATTGCAAGAGCTGCATCAAGAATCGTGTTTGGAGATTGAGTTGATTTCAAGGTCAATTGATTGTTTCAGAAGCTTTAGGAGTTGATATTGAGTGATTCTGGAAGAGATTGGAGGTTGATTCGACCCAAATCATCATCTGTTTATCACTTTATACCAGGTTTGCAACTTTCAACTTTTAGCTTAATTTATAGGGAGATGCATAGAAATTGGCATGTGGTTAGGTTCTTGACATTAGGTAGTTGGATTTCAGCACAAAATTGGAACAATTAGAGACACTCTAGGTCATGACACCATTTCTGTTGAGAAGGATAACTCTTGATTCGTGAGGTTTCAATCTTGTTTGGATAGCTAGTTTTGATGCCTGAGAGGTGTAGATGAGATTAAGACCAAATATTGCAAGAATCGTGACATTGGAGTTGGGGTGATCTTCTAAAACTTGGATCGGTTTTGAAGTTAGGATGAGAATCAATGAAATTAGAGATCATATTCATGCTCAGGGGTTGATTTTGAGTAGGATAGGATGTTTAGTTGTGTTGTTTTGATGCATTTTGGTGCCCTCTCACCGGAGACGACGGTGGCTCTGTGTCTCAGGCCACCGTCCATTCCCTTCCCTCTCTTATTTGAATCTTTGAGGAAGATGATGTTTCACCCGTTAGATCCATGCTTGACCTTGACCAAAAGCATAAACCCACGCCCAGGATTTCATGTTATAATCTGAAGAAGTGAGTTTGTTGAAACTCTGTGTTTCATTAAACGCATTTGTCTGGGCTTAAGTGAATCTTTGCTATGCACACCCCAGTTTAGGCCCAATTGAAGATTTGAACTAAGAATCATTGCTATTTGCCACAAACATTTCTCAATTTCCATTTCTTTTTCTGATTTGTTTTAATTTCTCTTGGGCTTAATGACTCATTTTTGATACGCGCACCCCCCTGCATGGCCCAGGTCTTGAAAACAACTGGATAATATTGCTATTTGCAATGCAGTTTTCTTTATTTCCATCATATTTTCTCTTATTTTCTTCATTTGCATATAGTTAGGAATTAAATCATAACAAATAGGAAAATTAAAATTTTTAGGCTAGATTTTTCCCCCTAACTCCTTAAAGAGTTTAGAATTTTCTAGGATTAAAATTTTATTAATTCATGCATTTTATATTTTAATTGCATTTTTGTATTTTTATTTGGTTTTAAATTCATTTTGTTTGATGCTTGTTTTTGCTGATTTTAGTATGGGAGATTGGTGTTGATTTTTGAGTTGATTCTTTTTGGATTAGTTAGCTCAGAAATTCATGTACCTCTAGCAATTTTCTCATATTTTTGTGAGATGATTTTAGGCTGTTTTGAACATTAAACAATAAGTGGTGTAGATTTAGGGTTTTAAGATAGTACCCTTAAGTTTAGGGCATAGTTTTAGGATTTAATGATTGGTTAACCCCCTGGTTTTTGTATGGAGTTATTTTTAATAGGTTTAGGAACCCTTAGAATTTTTTATAGGATTTTACAATCATTTTTGGTATTTTAATTAGAATTAGTTTTAGGACTAACTTCTAGGTGTTTCTAATGAACTAACTTGACTAGTTTAACTCAATAGTTCCCCTTAGATTAGGGTGGTGGCTCTCTTGTGCTTGGTTGGAGTTGAAGACCTATTGAAGATGCTTTGGAGATCTTGAAGGAGCTTGAAGTTGAAGCCTTGTCCTTTGGTGGAGTGCTTGTCAGGAGCTTAGGAAAACTAGGGTTTTAGGAAGAGCATTAGATTAGTTTTGCTTGTTTCTTCAAACATGGAGTATATTGTTCATCTCCATTCAATCCAATGACATAAAGTCCTCTTAAAGAAGTCACATATCTCCTTTGGAGGGATGAGTGGCATGCTTTAAGAGTAGAACTTTGAGGATGTCATTCTCTTATAATGTTAAGTTCTTAGTGGCTTCCTTTGATTGTCATTAAGTTACTTAACATTTCAACCTGATCTTGTTAATTGATCCCCCTTTGGAGGTTGCTTGTTGAAGCTTGTTGAGAATGAGGTTTGTGCTTGTTGAAGCTGGTTGCTTGCTGAAGCTAGGGTTTTGCTGCTTGTTGAAGATGAAGTTAGGAGCTTGTTGAAGTTGTTTACTGGTTGAAGTTTGCAGGTTTAAGTTGGTTGCTTGTTGAAGATTGAAGGTTTAGTGGAGCTTGAAGATAGGGGCTATTCATGAAGATGAAGGTTGTTGCTGTCAACTTTTTGCTGTTTAATCAATTGGTGCTGTCAGAGCTGCTGCTTGTGCTGTTTGCTGTAGGAGTTTGGTGTTGCTGCTTGGGCTGCCTCCTCTGCTTTGGTTTTTGTTTTTCTGTATTTGTTTGTTGGCTTGTGCGGCTTGCCCCCTTAAGGTTTGAAGTGAATGTTGATTCACTTTGCCTGTTGTTTTCCCAGGTTCGAGGTGGAGCAAGACTCCCTTGCCTCGCTTGTATTGCTGCATTGCATGCATTTTACTGTATTTGCTTGCTTTCTTTTCTTTTTATCCCCTAGGATCTCTGATTTTCTCTATGCAGGAGGGAATTATGACAGACATTAGGATTCTTATCCATTCCTGACAACATTAGGTTAGTTTTTATTCCCTTTTCACCCTAGGCTTTTTAGAGCTTCTTTCTCTTCTCATCTTAAAACAACTCAAAAATACAGTAATAAGGTTAATCGATGTCGTACGTTACGAGCCTTAAGCTATTTGAGAAAGGGTTGCTGGAGAGCTTCTTTCCAATAGTCTGGCTGCTTAGTGTGGCACCCTTTGGGTGACACGCGATGTAGTCACTCTCAAATCATAGTCTCTAGTGCGTCAGAGATTGCAAACAAACTAAAAAACACTTCTTTCGTAAAAGATTCGAAACAAACATCAAAGTGTCATTTTTGTCCGCTTGGACTCTTAATCAAGAAAAACCCTTTTTGAAGGTAATAAAAAACAGTCAGACAAGCTTGTGTCTTCCGTAGCCCGAACTGCGTTTGCTTTGATCTTTCATGCTGTATGAAAGTACGTAGGCATAGGATGTTGTATCCTAGCGAGCAACCTTCCCACCTTCATCCGTAGTTAGCCGAACTACGTAGCCTCTGACTTTCCCATTGCACGAGGGAATACGTAGGCATAGAGCGGCGAAGCTCTATCGAGTCTCTTTTCTCTTTTCTTTCCTTTTGTCCCTTGACCCTTTAGAGTAGATAGAAAACAATCCCTTAGACAGAAAATAGGCGTGGATCCCGTCGAGTACGACGGACGTGAGGGGTGCTAATACCTTCCCCTTGCATAATCGACTCCCGAATCCAGGAATTTGGTTGCAATGACCATTCCTTTCCCGTTTTGTGTTAGGTTTACTCTGAACGTTTCCTTTCCCTCCGTTGGGATAAATAACGCACGGTGGCGACTCTTCTGTCATAGCCGGCGCCGATTTTCGCAGTAGCGACAGTTTCCAGGACCCAATTCATATGGCTCTTCAAAATATTGATCTCCCTCTTTAAAGCTTCTTGTCCCCTCACTAGTTCGTCCACCATTTCTTGAGACATGGTTCTTTGTTCTAAACGAGTATCAGGAATCACCTTGTTGGTCATGAACAAAGGACGAAATGAGTTTTTAATTTGGGAGAAGATATGAAATGCAGATGAGATGTAGATGCAATGCAGATGAAATGATATGCAAATGCAAACAAAGCAAGGCTCAAGATCACAGGTATCGCATTCTCAGGTCAGGAAATGACAGTTGGTAGGTATCTGGTATCTTTAATCAAAGGAAATCCCACAGATAAGCTCTATGCGGGTAGGTTCCTAGAGTCATGGATTTCTTTCAAATACATTATGGCCATGACAAAGGGATACCACAAAAATAATATATTTGAAAGGATCTCCTATAGGTGAGGTTTCTGCACCGTCCCACGAGAAAGGCTCCTCGTGAGTCTCTACTACACAACCATCGAGTCTAAGGTTTCTTAAAGGTATCTCAGAGTCATAGATCGAGTTGAAAATATCATTGTCAGAATAACGATACGTTCAAGGGATCTCATCTGATTGGGCATTCGTGTCAACCCTCACGAGTCAACACTACAAACCACCATGGAAGAAGGATTAAAAGGTCCTTAGAGTTATCAATTCAGACCTGTATTTCCATGGAGAAGACTCACCAAGATAGTAACATTCCCAAGGGAATCAACTCTAAGTGGGGATTTCTTATCCTTCCAACGAGAAAGGCTCCTCGAGGGATTCCACTATACAACCACCATTCTAATCCTAAGTTTTTCTCAGACTCGGGTATAGAGGCATCTCACAGAGTGCCCATAATCAGAGAAACCTAATAATCACAAGAATTAAATATAGGATATAAAGATAAATAAGGAAATAAATGATCAAGAAAGCAAGAAATAACAACAGAAGAAGAACACAAACAAGTGAGACTAATGCTCATGAATCGAGTCAAGTTAGCTTGACTCTCTCTTGCATAGGGCAATGCATAGTCCCCAGTAGAGTCGCCATCTGTCGTACCTCGAAAAAAGCACGATCCTTCGCGAATGGACATGGAAAACAGAGTCGCCACCGAACTTTATTTATCCCAAAGAGGGAAAGGAAAATATCGATAAAACCTTTAGGAAAAGAACATGGTCATGGAAATCAAGTTCTAGGTTCGGGAGTCGGTTATGCGAGGGGAAAGTATTAGCACCCCTCACGTCCGTTGTACTCAACAGGAACCTCTTGATTCAATTCGTGAGAAAATTTTAGGTAAGATTGTTTATTTTCTTCTAAGATGAATAAAGCGAAAAGGTAAGATAAAAGGATTTAGATTGCTAAGGGAAAAAAGGGTTGGTATTAGATTAGGGTGCTCGCCAGGGATTGGGGACCTCGTGCCTACGTATCTTTACTTATAAGAAGTGAAAAATCAGAGCATTCATAGTTCGTGGGACTACGATTAAAAAGAGAGGAGGTTGCTCGCTAGGACCTCACAATCCTATGCCTACGTATCCTCATTGACAAATGAGAAATCAGAGCGTCCGTAGTTCGGACTACGGATATTGGTTTAATTTATAGAAATATACTTAGTCGCATTCGACAGAAAATATTGCTTTACCTAAACGGGTGAGGAGAGAACACTTGCATCACTTTGAATGGATTTCTATATCAACATTTATGGGAAACACGCCACTTATCTCAACTCAAATAGGTTATGGATGAAGCAATATTTTACATCATTCTCAAGACACCATATCTCACGTTTATGAAAAAGGTTTGACGGTTTGCACGGCGGCGAGAAGTTAAATTAAATGTGTTGAGTGGATGACGATTACTTGAAGCTTAAGAAAGGCTCATCGGGCCCAAGTAATCGGGAGAGTGGGTCAAAGTCTCGACTCTCTCTCTTTTCAATCTCGAAAAGAGGTTTTTTTTGGAAAGTGTTTTGAACGATGTATGGTTAAAGCATTTTAAATAGATGAGGATTACTTGAAGCTTAAGAAAGACTTCTCGGGCCCAAGTAATCGAGGGAATGAGTCAAAGACTTGACTCTTCCTCTTTTCATCTTAGTATTGAGAAAATAGGTTTGATATAGCTAGAGTATGTTATGAATAATGAATACCCAAAGCTTAAGAAAGGCTTATCGGGCCCAAGTAATCGGGAGAGTGGGTCAAAGACTTAACCCTCTCTCTTTTTCATCTTAGTGATTGAGAAAATAGATTTAACGTGAATCGGGTTACAAATATCTTAAAGAAGACAATTTTTCAAGCTTAAGAAAGGCTCATAGGGCCTAAACAATTGAGGAGAGAAGTTGAAGACTCCATTCCAACTCCCTTTTCATCTTTTATCGAAATATAGTTTTAAACATAATTAAGTCAATTGATTAGAATTTGAAAAAATGCGCGATGTTGATCGAGGTTTAAATTTGCGTATGGAAAAAAAGTTAATGGTTTGGACCTTAGGGTTTCGACTCAAACCTTCATACAAAACAACATACAAGTAAAGGAAAGAAATTGAATTGAGTTTTAATCGTGTGCACTAGCAAAGTGGGCTAGTGTTCTAAACGACCAACTAGAGGTAATTGATCGAATAAGTCTCACTGTAAGAAAGCCCAGGAGTAAGCTATGAATGTTGTGTATAGTGACCCAAAAGGTTGATGGCGATACTTAGAAAGTAATCGACTTACAAGGTGGAAAAATGGCTCGATGTTGGATCGAGAATTATTTTGTTGAAAATGGTTTAGGTTATGCACATCCATAAGGGTACTCCTAGTAAGTAAAACTGTAATCAAAGAAAAAGAAGTAAAGAACATACATTGAAAAGGGAGCGGGGTACATGTAAAGTACACGGGATTGTGAGAAATAAAATGTTTCATTGTTAGATAGTGTCACACCCTAATTTTTGACCTTAAGATCCCGCCTTTTTGTTGTTTTTTGCTTGCCTTATCTTTATACTCTTGTATGTGTATTTATTATGGCTAACGAGTGTATACAAGAACATTAATCTTAAGCACATTATTCTCTAGGAGTCAATGGCTCCATGTTTATGAAGTTCAAGGCGTTTGGACTCAAGTGACAACTTCAGCCCTTAAACTACCTGCATAACACCACAAGAGAGCAATGGTCAGAAACTCCAACAACCAAGAAATTGAATTACACATTCAGCTGGAAATAAGTTGCAAATAATCTAGTTTAGATTCTACTTTCCCATATGGACCAACACACTAATAAAGAAAGATTCATAAATCCATTAGCTGCTGCCACATAACGATATCGAGTATCGAGCTTCAGAACACAACCATTGCCGCAACAAAGTCCTAGTATACCGGGGCAGAATAAGAGCCAACATTTAAATCAATTCAACTAACTCCCAAAACCATATCAGACATGTCTAAAACCATCTACCGCCATAATTCTATTCCAGCACATAGTTATAAAGGAGGAATTATTCATGACTGAGAAAACATGGCATCACCTATTCAGAGCGCAAGAGGAAACTCAAGGCAATATACCTGCGTGCGACTCAGTGAAATTGACGATACGCACCGGGACATTTTCGACCAGCCCTTCAAGAACTTCAACAAGGGAAATTACCAATCGTCACAAGAAGAATTAAAACGATGTTAATACCGGCAGCATACGGGCGAAGCCATGACAGTTTTGTGTCTTTAACTTACTTTGCAAAAATAGGACAGTTTTCTCCAAGACAACATCGTGTCGCGTACGAAGAAGAAAACCAAACTCACGGTCCTGCAACCAAAGAGGAGGGTATCTAACGACACAACTCTATTTTAACATCCATGTTCAGTTATGGCAGCAAGAGTCCAACAGGCCTGCATCAGAGGATAAATTCTACATAACCATCAAGTTTAAGATATTGTTCTCATGCCAAGGAAGATTTGTGTCTTAAGAAACCAGTACCTCTGCAGAAGAACCCTTGCATGCAATTAGTCAAGAAAAAGCAACTTTGATGTTAGCAAACATGCTCCAATCAAAACCTATCATGTTGAGGCCTGCACATAAGATCAGTAGCTTTAACACAGCAGAATCAGTTACTCTAATCTTGAAACAGAAGTTTGAGCGTGATCTTCAGCAGATGGATCAGTACCGGTCGTAAGAAGTACACTCTCAGCAGCACTTTGACTCGTTTTTCAATCTTGATCAGTGGGAGCTGAACTTCAACAACTTTTTTCCAGAAATCATAATCCTACTCAAGAGATTTGTAAGGCCCGTCTGTGTTCCCTGCAAAACCAGTTGCACAATGAAAAGTCTTCAAAGAAATTGGAGAAGACAGTTATGATCGAATGAAAAACAACAGCAGCAGCAGGATTCAGACCTTCTACAGATATCTAAAGAACGCCTCGCAGATGCTCTGATGGACTCCCCTTCTATCAGTTGTCTGGAACTCATTTATTTGAAGTACATAAAGTTTGCAATCACTACAGATGTTATTATAACCGTTACTAGAGATCAGTTTGAAGACTCACGTGGAGGAACTTTCTGAGGAGCTTCATTCTGCTTGCAGATGAGTTAATGGAAGAAGATATGACATTGTCCATGAGCCTTGACTACCTGAAGTCTGAATTAGCAGTGTACCTGCATTCAATCCACATCAATTGTTAAGTGTTACGAGACGCAGACATTACCAAGAAACTACACTCACACAGGAAACATAACAAACCTTTGAAAATATAAATTGAAGCTCACAACAGTTACTTGAAATTTTGACAATAATCTCAATAAACTGAAGCTCGCAGCAAGTGTAGAGTGTTACCACACCTTTGTCAACATGAAACAATCCATTCAACCCTGTCAAGAGAAATGGCCACACATCTTAAGCACTAGATTGGCGGAGATAATTTCTATTGAACTCGCTACTTGGTTTACAGCTTCCTTTTTCTACACAAAATCAAAACTGTTGAAGCACAAGATGGTATTCCTAACGCTCTGGTATTGCTGAAATTTAAAGAACATCAGAACCATAAGCAGAAAAAGGGAGCACATATGGGATTAAGCATGAAATTGTTTATATTATTGGCTACCGTAACATAAAGAACTTCACGGTCATTGACACTATTAAAGACTCCTAGAGCTCATCCGGTCGCGGCAGCCTACCAAGTCTGTAAGCAAAAGTAGGGAATCAATTATTTAAATTATTACACAAGAGCTAATTTGGATGTAAGGGTCAAATTGAAACTCAAGAGAAGAGGCCAAGAACTGAAATTCCGTTCACCTGATATTTGTCTAGAGCACCTTTGCCATGTACTCAGAACTTCTGTCCTCCTTGCCACTACAATAGGGTGTCCTGAACAATGAAGCTAGATATTGAGAACATGGTCAAACAAGGGGATTTGAAATTAATCCGAGCATCAAAACATGCTGCAGACATAGAATCTAACCCAGCAGCAACAATGTTCATATGAGCAGCAACAATAGCAAGTTCAACATACTCAACAAATGGGAGGTGCTCAATCACAGAAGCTTTCGAATGCTAGAATGTTGTTACACGAGTATTTTAAGTCTCCAAGGGCCATTCAGTCTTTGTTGAGTGACCGCGACAACTTGCCAACTCCATTACCGTATTCGCTCTGGGCTGACCTTTTTCTCTTGGCCCAATTCCTTTGCTATCCGCCCCTGCCAAATCAAACCCGGAGTTAGTAAAGGAATATACCGTTTAAAGAAAAGATCCAATTCAAATCTTCAGAGCATTGAACCTAGAAAGACAGAATATTAAACATAATTGATACAAGATATCACAGATTGGGATTTCCATTAACAAGCATTAAACGAAATCATTTGAAAGAAGAAAGATTTCAAATTTTTGTCTATTACCAAAATGGAAAGTCCAATCAGGCATTCAAAGCTTTTAATCAGATTTAACACAAAGAATTTCAGATTGAAGCCTATAAAAGGGGAAATTTGAAACAGAAGAGAACCGAATTTTGAAAACACCGCAGAAGCCCTAAAACTAATAAACCCTAGAGATCGAGAGGAAGCTTATCTTTTTCCTGCAAGTATCGCCAGAAGTGCCGACCGGAGTCGAAAGCTCATCAACCATACCGTGAAAGCCATCACTGCGAATCCCTTGTCGAAATCGCGAAGCCGTCGCCACCATCCTCGTTGAGCCATCGCCGGTCTTCTTTGGGTAAAATTCTCGTGTGAATCTGATTATCATTACCATGGTTGTTTGTTTTGCAGGTTTAATGTAGCAAGAAAGGAAGAAAAGAAAGTAGAGGTTGTGGGAGGAAGACGAAGACGAGAGGGGCGGGCTAGGGTTTCGTTCACTTTTCTCATTTGTTTTTGTTCTTCTTTGTTCCCATATTGTAAACTGTAATTGTATGAATGCCACACACACACTGCACCATACACCTACACACACTCGTATCATCTAATTAACCATAATCTGTTTTAATTAACCTAATCATCACTTATTTTTATTTTATTAATTAATTAATCTATTAAACAACACCTTAATCAATATTTTTTTTAAATATAAGCTAATCAATAATTAAATCCTTTTTAAAAAAACCAGCCACCTTTAATAAATAATCTGATAATCCTTTTATTTAAATTACCTTTTTTCTTTAATTAATCAACCTTTAACTTATCTATTTAATTTTCTTTTTTTTAAACATTATTTATTTTATCAACTATCTAAAATAATGAGTATTTTTTATAATAACAACGACCCTTTTATAATAATGTTAATTAACCTAGTTTAATTTAAATTTCTTATAACCAACTTTTTATTCAATAATGAAAACCTATCCCTCTTTTAAAAGATATTAATTTTTCTTATTTTATTTAAAATATCCTTAATAATAAAATGATAACTTATTTTAATAACCAATTTATTTTATAAGTAGTTTTATTCTTCATTGATAATTAACCTTTTATTCAATAGAACATTTATTTTAAATTTACTAATTAGAGCTTAATTATTTATAACAAAAACTTTTGCTAAAACTAATCTAATTCACCTAATTTAAAATTAACTTTTCTTAAGAAAATTATGCTAACTTTAATTTGATCTAATGATCCCACCTTTTCCTAAAATCAATCTCAAAAAAAATTAACTCAGTCTCTCCTCTAAAATTAAATCAATCTGTTTAAAATCAATCAACATCATAAAACTCAATCGTGCACGCTTCGCTTTCACTCACATATTCATAAGCTCACACTTGCACCTTAGCGCTTTCATGCGTATGTATGGTTTTATTTATCCGCCCTTTATCATCGTAATTTATTTTACAGTAATCGCATTGCATTCCGTCCAAAGGAAGAATTTGCGAGTAACGTGAAACTTGCGCGTATGCATCTACATTTGCATCCTATTCCCACATGATCCTTGATCCCATTCAAGTCGATCTTTAAGATAGATCCTACCCCATAAGGAGGACCTTCGTCTTTATTTCACAACATAGAAACAAAACAACTCAACTCAAATTATTCAAACACATTAGAGAAAGATGTTAATCATCTTAAGCGAGATAGAATCTCCACCCCACAATAATACAATCTCTTACACTTGTGGCGGTTAAATCTCCCTTAAAATGATAACTTGTCTTTTCTCCTAAAATCAATCAATCAACTACCCTAAACCCGTAAGAACTTTGACCACAGTCAAAGAACTCCTCAAACCCTTTAGGGGAACTACAGATACTCTGATTCCACTCCCGTAAGGATATGTAGGCATAAGATGCGATATCTTATCGAGTATACTTAGGAATAAACCCTTAGGTCTTTCAACCATTAAGCAGGTAAACCTTAGCAAATAAACAATATAAAACAAGAGGTTCATGTAGAGTACTACAGAAACTTAGGATCCTAGCACCTTCGCTAAGTTTAACCGACCCTCGAACCTAAAACTCTCTAGCTTGCATTTGCATTGCATTGTGAGAATTTCGATCTTTATCCCTTCCTTTGGACAAATCAAAGTTCGGTTGCAAAAAATGAATTAAGATTCAAGCTCATCAATGGCTTGGCATCCGATTTTCACCGCGACAGAAATGGCGACTTCACTGGGGATTCTCAGTGGGTCTCCCTATCTTGTTTTGTTTCTTTATTGCTTCATATATTTTCTTACTTGATTATTTGTTTTTGTTTATTCTTTATTTCTTTTGGGCTGTTATCCTTGAGTGGTGAGACAAAGTCCTACACCCGGACTTGAAAGAAATTATGATAGGATGGTGATATATTCGATGAGGCTTATAGGGAGTGAGTCCCGACTAAGTTGACTCGAGAATCCCGCTTAGTTGAGAACCTTGTGGAAATGGTTTGGTTGAACGAGTTTAGTCGTAAAAACTTTTACTATTCTCAATTGGAATCCATGATACTAAGGACCGTAGTTACCTTTAACCTCACTTTGGCCTTTGTTAGGACGTAGTGCGAGGCTATGAGGGAGTGAGTCCCGAAATAGTGCTACGCGATGCTACACTCAAAAGAAGTTCTCTTGAGAATATTATCAACCACCGAGTTAGTTGGGAAGTTGATAATATCCGAAAGATGAACTAATGACTTTGAGAACCTCTTTAGAACCTTGTTCTGCAGGTACAATCAACCTTTAGTCCACAACCTTTGGGAATGGGTATACCTTTGCTCCATGCTCGTTGCAAACCTAGGGTTCCCCTTGTTTGTTTATCCTTGTTTATCTATATGCTTACTTGTGTCTGCTGCATACATATAGCATCATATTGCATCGGTTTCATGGAACTCCTAGTTTATTTATAAACATTACAAAAACCAATAGGGATTACAAACGAAAATATTTTGAAATATTCTTTTAAGAATCCTAACTTGGATGACCTAAGGAAGTCAGGGGCACATATTGAAGAATCAAGAAGACTCAAAAGATAAATATAAGAGGCTTCCCTTTATCATTGAAGATCAATATAAAAAGCCTTCCATCGATATTGAAGATCCAAGTAAGCAAGGGCTTCCCTCCTTATTTTCCAACAAGAGATAGAGGATTTATTTTCACTCTACTCCTTAGAAGTCAATCATGGACAACTATCTTCAAGAAGATCCAGTTAGAAAAGTATATCAACAAGCACAATGAAGAAACTTCCTTAGGGCTTTATTAGCTTTTATTTAGCTATTAAGTAAGGACTCTTATAAGGCTGTTTCCTTGTAATCCAATATATAAAAAAAAGTAAATGAATTTTCTTTGGTATTCTGTAACGTTTATAAATACTGGAGTTCCATGAAACTGTTCTTCTGCATTCTCGCATTAGCATTCTGCATTTAGCATTTTTAGCATGTGCATGTGTCTCTCCTTCTCTGCGTCCTCATCTGGCCTTCTGTCTTTGTCTGTCAGCTGACATCTCGACCATCTGACCAAGCTCGAATTATTATTGAGGGATAGTAAAGAGAACAGAAGATATGGACCGTATGACTGGCTTCAGAGTAAGGACTAATCCGACATTTGATCGTTCCTCCGACGACTTTGTTCAGCAAGTGAATGTTCCTGCGCAACCTCAGCCTATGCAAGACAACCTGTTTGTTGACCCTCAGAATAATCATACTGAGAGGGAAATGGGTGATCCTAGATTTATAGCAATGGAGAAAGAACATCGTAATCTCAAAGAACAAGTGAAAATGATGAAAGGAGCTAACGCATCTAGCCTTGATGCTCATGACTTATGTTTAGTTCCAGGAGTAATTATTCCTCCAAAGTTCAAGGTGCCTGTCTTCGAAGTATACAAGGGTATTAGTTGTCCAAAATACCATTTGACAATGTTTTGTCGAAAGATGACTGCCTATATTGGCAACGACAAACTGATGATTCACTGGTTTCAAGAAAGTTTATATGGGGAATCCTTAATATGGTATATGAAGCTACAAAGTAACCACATTTAGTCTTGGGAAGACCTAGTTGTTGCTTTTGTAAAGCAATACGATTACAATTTGGCTATAGCTCGAGATAATAAATCTTCCAGAGAATTCATAGCTCTGGTACCCCGTCCTCAACATCAGTATGCAACGCCCACTCAGCGCGAACAACAACTACCTCCTAAGCAGAAGTTGGTCTCTCCAGATAAACCACAGAATCGACGATTTCGGAAACGGTTTCGTAATTAGAAGACGCCTCTAGGTACTCCAAAAGAAGGAATTCGTCGGTTTGATCCCATCCCTATGAAGTATGCTGATTTGTTCCCAGCTTTGATTCAAAAGGGTCACATCCATACAAGAGCTCCACCTAAGATACCCAAGAAACTTCCGTACTGGTACAAAGCTGACAAGTCCTGCCCATACCATCAAGATGCTCCAGGGCACGACATTGAGAGCTGCTACGGTTTGAAGGCAGACATCCAAAGGTTGGTTAAGAGCGGAATCTTATCCTTCAGAGGTTCTAATCCTAATCTCAACAGGGTTCGTCCTTCATAGCATCAGAAGGCTACACATCAGACGATTCTGCGAGCCTCTCCTTTTCAAGGCATAATAAAATCCAAGAGAAGAGCTCGTCTAGCTTTTCACTTTATTTGTTTTTGTTGTCTTTCATTTCTTTGATTAAAAGCATAATTGGCATGTAAGAACTTGTTATTTTGAATAAGTAATACAATAAGTGTTTATCTTGAAGAAATCCATTCGAATTCATTCCTAAAATTTTTTTCATAATTTTATGATGCCAACTTTACCCAATTTTTCTCACTGTGGTGGAGAATTGGAAGGAGGATGACGAAATAAAACGCAAAATCTCCTGTGGTATGCTTTCGAATAAAAATCTACTGATGATGTAAGGCACTATTTCAAAGCCTCCTAAACACCAAAGATATAAAGCAGTTAATTCCTCTTTAACTCTTTTCAACCTCATTGTCAACCTGGGGCAATTTTCGGTCATCTCGATTGAACACTTAAAACTCTTCACAAAAAAAGAAGAAGTGAACATCTTTCAAAATGGATGGGTACAAATAAGCTTTGACCCTTATTCTTTTTGTTGTACAAATTGTGAAAACCACAATACAACCATTCAAAAGTCCTAATTGAAGTAAGGTTTATTTCGAAAGCATACTCAGTGAGATAACGTTTCCTGACTCCTATTGAGTTATGCTCAATTTTCGTTGGCTTTATAAAAATAAATTTATATCCAACTAGTGGTTTCGGTCACAAGTTATTGCGATCTCTCTTTTCAAAACTTCAAGACAAACGTGTGTTGCATTAACAGTTTCGAAACTAACATTTCTGACTTGCTAACTTTGCTTGATATCTTAGAAAGATTACGTGAAGACATCACCGATTAAAATTTGAAGACTCTGCTGACCTGGAGCAAGTTATTTCCAAGTGGTTATTCTGTGCAAATTTGACTTCACCTAAAGAGTTGTTTTTGAAGATTCAACCATAATACCGTCAGTCAGGGTCAGTTACGTCGAGATTCGAGGAATCTCTCCAAGAGTTTGAAAATAATGGGATGCCATGTTTTCTGTAAAATCCTCTTGGAACGACTTCTTCTCATAACCATAGGACTTGGGGAATTTGAGAAGCAAATATTATCTTATCCATGTGCAACAACTATTGTTCAAATGGCGACTACCACACAGTCTTCAGTATAATTTTTCAGCAATTTCACAACATTCTTCATGTCCCCGATATTTTTACTCCAGGTGGTCATGACATTCTTCGATGAAGCTTTTAGATGCAGAATGCTCAGTGATCTATTTAACTTCACTTCCCCAATGAAGTGGATGACATTTTTAATCCTCAGTGAATCTTCTCCAACTTCACCTTCCCAGTGAAGTGGACGTACTTTACTCTCCAGTGGATCTTCATCAATGTCGGTCTTCCCCAGCAAGACGGGTGTTTATTTCATCCCTTTTGAGTTTGGCTACGACATGTTCAACAACTAAAACGACCCAGGTTTCTCATTTGAAGAGGATGTTATTTTATCCCCTGTGAAACTTCATTTTGGGTATTTCCATCTATGGTTCCATGAAGTTTCTCCAGTTATGAGTTTGATCCACCCCTGGTAGATCTTTACTCTCATTTTCAACAGGACAACCCTTCAAGTAAGATCAAGATGTTACGTCTCTAATTGGAATGTTCTCTATTCCCCAGAATATCTTAGAAGACCTTGAAGCAGAATTGTAAT
The DNA here is from genome assembly GCA_963859935.3 of Lathyrus sativus. NCBI lineage: Eukaryota > Viridiplantae > Streptophyta > Magnoliopsida > Fabales > Fabaceae > Lathyrus > Lathyrus sativus. The sequence continues at coordinate 606,403,724 of OZ012735.1, forward strand.
CCCATATTTGGTTCTCCACCTATCCCCAGTGGTACTTCTATCTTCAAAGATTGGTCGGATGTTTGTTCCAAGATGTTTCATCTCTGGTTGCCTCTGTTCGTTTGTTTTGTCAGCATTAGCATACACATAGCATATAAATAGATAGCATGGCATATACATTTTGCATCTTTTTACTTGTTTGTTCTGTCATTTTGGTCGTGGTTATCCCCGAGTGGCTGGGCGTGTCTTCTCCTTCCAATTAGAGTTGTCAGTCCTAGGCAAAAAAAGCACAATTTTCCTACTTTCCCCATGAATTTCGATCCTCGTGGATGACAGTTGTTTTAGTATATTCCCATCTGATCTCATGCCTCAATGGTCGGGTCTTGCTTGACAGTTTCTCTTCAGTTATTTCCTGAATTGAACTTCGGTCCTTGGCAATCACATTGTGGACATCTCCAACTTTTGAATCTGGATTAAGCGTGCATGTATTTTGCACTTGGAACCAGGAAAAGTTTTATGAAGATAACTATTGAAGATGGATATTATCAGGCTTCCTCAACAATTTACATCTGAATTGCAAGCAATCTCTTTATTTGAGCAACTCGTTTTAACCAAGATCTTATTCAAAACGACAAATGACAGTCTCCTCAAGACAGTTTGTCCATCCCCAGTGATTATCGACTTGGTAAATGGAAAACCTTACAGATATTTCTCTTTATTTGAGAATTCACACATTTTTACTACAGCTAAGATGCTCCTCAGGAATGTATTCCCCAGCGAGTTCATCACACAAGTTTATTTCCATCAAGCGACATCTCCTAGAGAAGTTGAGGAAGTTTATCACATTAGTCTCTCTTTATTTGAGAAGACATACTTTACGATCTAACCGGCTTACACCTCTTCTGAAGAGCCCTGGTGGAGTATCACAACCTCCATTACATTACAAATTACAATCTGCAAAGTTCTACAATCTACAAATTACATCTACAATATACATTGACAATTACATCTACAACTACAATGATTCTACAATCTACAAAATTTGCAACCCCTGCGAAGATACTCCTACGAGTTTTCATCACTTCAGGTAGAGACTGAGACCAGCTCATGGTTCCCATACCATGACGCTCGGGGAGGTTCTACATCAGAGACTGAGACCAGCTCATGGTTCCCATACCATGACGCTTGGGGAGGTTCTACATCAGAGACTGAGACCAGCTCATGGTTCCCATACCATGACGCTCGGGGAGGTTCTACATCAGAGACTGAGACCAGATCATGATTCCCATACCATGACGCTCGGGGAGGTTCTACATCAGAGACTGAGACCAGCTCATGGTTCCTATACTATGACGCTCGGGGAGGTTATACATTTTACTATTTCCAGTTGGATTTCAATTAAAAAAAAATAAGAAAGAAAAAGAATACGAAACAAAACTGAATTATTCAAAAAAGTCACTATGGTTCCTACCGCCGTCTGGATTGCACCATGTTGGTAATAAACTACCATTCGATTATGAGTTTCTCACCTATTGTCTAAATCTCCATATCCTTGGTGTATGTGTTACTATTTTACTTCTGGAGATTTCCATTAGCGATTGTTTCCCATCCCCGTGGGGTCCCTTTCGTTGGGTCTGCTGTTCTTTTTGTTCCGCGTGTAGTGTCATGTTCGTTCCCTGTGACCTCTCTTCCTCGCAGGGCCGTCTGTTTTGCATTCTCATTTCTTTGCATATCATTTGCATTCGGTGGCATCTTAAGGCCAAAAATTCGTGCAATGTTTATATTTAAGTCCCTCCTATCTCGTCGAGAAGAAGATTTCAACCTCCATATCTCCGGATAGGAGAAACTTAAATAGGGGCATCTGTCACACCCTAATTTTTGACCTTAAGATCCCGCCTTTTTGTTGTTTTTTGCTTGCCTTATCTTTATACTCTTGTATGCGTATTTATTATGGCTAACGAGTGTATGCAGGAACATTAATCTTAAGCACATTATTCTCTAGGAGTCAATGGCTCCATGTTTATGAAGTTCAAGGCGGCTTACCATTTAATTACAAGTATAAGCATAAAGAATTTGGATCCCTCTATATTCAAAATTCAAGGTGTTTCATAAGATCATACCATTCTCGCAACAGAATTTAAGAAGTTCGAACTATGATTTCACTTTAAGTAACCCAGGCAAAGATAATCCAAATGGTAAAAGTTATGCTTACGGTTTATCCAGAATACAAATTAAGTAAGGATTGCAAGACTACTCGAGCTTATTGGTTGGAATCTAAGTTAATTGGAGTACACTATCTAAAAATTTTCAAGGGCAAATATATCAGTTTGCGACAGCATAGACCATGTGCTCCTGAGGTCACTTCAAACACATTTATTATATTTGTTTGGATCAGTGAAAATTCACCAAAGTTACAACACAAGTTCAAGAATATTACAAGGTTCTAATCCATTTTTTTAAGCAGCCTAAGGCTCTTGCCATCACAATACAACCTAGAAGGGGCAACCTCACTTTCGTGTTCAAGAAATCCAACATTCTTTACATGACTGTTACAATGGCTTAAATACAATAATCTCATAAATGGAACCTTCCTAACTACGAGAATCTGGTGGAGACACATTGAACCAAGCTGCGACTTCAACGGAACCTCCAACTTCTCCATATCGGCATTCATCAGAACAGCCCAAAACCAAATTCTCCATAACAGCAATGCGTTTGGACTCAAGTGACAACTTCAGCCCTTAAACTACCTGCATAACACCACAAGAGAGCAATGGTCAGCAACTCCGCCAACCAAGAAATCGAATTACACATTCAGTTGGAAATAAGTTGCAAATAATCTAGTTTAGATTCTACTTTCCCATATGGACCAACACACTAATAAAGAAAGATTCATAAATCCATTAGCTGCTGCCACATAACGGTATCGAGTATCGAGCTTCAGAACACAACCATTGCCACAACAAAGTCCTAGTATGCTGGGGCAGAATAAGAGCCAACGTTTAAATCAATTCAACTAGCTCCCAAAACCATATCAGACATGTCTAAAACCATCTACCGCCATAATTCTATTCCAGCACATAGTTATAAAGGAGGAATTATTCATAACTGAGAAAACATGGCGTCACCTATTCAGAGCGCAAGAGGAAACTCAAGGCAATATACCTGCGTGCGACTCGGTGAAATTGACGATACGCACCGGGACGTTTTCGACCAGCCCTTCAAGAACTTTTGAGAACTTCAACAAGGGAAATTACCAATCGTCACAAGAAGAATTAAAACAACGTTAATACCGGCAGCATACGGGCGAAGCCATGACAGTTTTGTGTCTTTAACTTACTTTGCAAAAATAGGACAGTTTTCTCCAAGACAACATCGTGCCGCGTACGAAGAAGAAAACCAAACTCACGGTCCTACAACCAAAGAGGAGGGTATCTAACGACACAACTCTATTTTAACACCCATGTTCAGTTATGGCAGCAAGAGTCCAACAGGCCTGCATCAGAGGATAAATTCTACATAACCATCAAGTTCAAGATATTGTTCTCATGCCAAGGAAGATTTGTGTCTTAAGAAACCAGTACCTCTGCAGAAGAACCCTTGCACGCAATTAGTCATGAAAAAGCAACTTTGATTTTAGCAAACATGCTCCAATTAAAACCTGTCATGTTGAGGCATGCACATAAGATCAGTAGCTTTAACACAACAGAATCAGTTACTCTAATCTTGAAACAGAAGTTTGAGTGTGATCTTCAGCAGATGGGTCAGTACCGATCGTAAGAAGTACACTCTCAGCAGCACTCTGACTCGTTTTCCAATCTTGATCAGTGGGAGCTGAACTTCAACAACTTTATTCCAGAAATCATAATCCTACTCAAGAGATTTGTAAGTCCCGTCTGTGTTCCCTGCAAAACCAGTTGCACAATGAAAAGTATTCAAAGAAATTGGAGAAGACGGTTATGATCGAATGAAAAAAAACAACAGCAACAGGATTCAGACCTTCTGCAGATATCTAAAGAACGCCTCGCAGATGCTCTGATGGACTCCCCTTCTATCAGTTATCTAGAACTTATTTATCTGGAGTACACAAAGTTTTCAATCACTACAAATGTTATTATAACAGTTACTAGAGCTCAGTTTGAAGACTCACGTGGAGGAACTTGCTGAGGAGCTTCATTCTGCTTGCAGACGAGTTAATGGAAGAAGATATGACATTGTCCATGAGCCTTGACTACCTGAAGTCTGAATTAGCAGTGTACCTGCATTCAATCCACAAAAATTGTTAAGTGTTATGAGACGCAGACATTACCAAGAAACTACGCTCACACAGGAAACATAATAGACCTCTGAAAATATAAATTGAAGCTCACATCAGTTACTTGAAATTTTGACAGTAATCTCAGTAAACTGAAGCTCGCAGCAAGTGTAGAGTGTTACCACGCCTTTGTCAACATGAAACAATCCATTCAACCCTGTCAAGAGAAATGGCCACACATCTTAAGCACTAGACTGGCGGAGATAATTTCTATTGAACTCGCTACTTGGTTTACAACTTCCTTTTTCTACACAAAAGCAAAACTGTTGAAGCACAAGATGGTATTCCTAACGCTCTGGTATTGCTGAAATTTAAAGAACATCAGAACCATAAGCAGAAAAAGGGAGCACATATGGGATTAAGCATGAAATTGTTGATATTATTGGCTACTGTAACGTAAAGAACTTCACGGTCATTGATGCTATTAAAGACTCCTAGAGCTCATCCGGTCGCAGCAGCCTACCAAGTCTGTAAGCAAAAGTAGGGAATCAATTATTTAAATTATTACACAAGAGCTAATTTGGATGTAAGGGTCAAATTGAAACTCAAGAGAAGAGGCCAAGAACTGAAATTCCGTTCACCTGATATTTGTCTAGAGCACCTTTGCCATGTACTCAGAACTTATGTCCTCCTTGCCACTACAATAGGGTGTCCTGAACAATGAAGCTTGATATTGAGAACACGGTCAAACAAGGGGATTTGAAATTAATCCGAGAATCAAAACATGCTGCAGACATAGTATCTAACCCAGCAGCAACAATGTTCATATGAGCAGCAACAACAGCAAGTTCAACATACTCAACAAATGGGAGGTGCTCAATCACAAAAGCTTTCGAATGCTAGAATGTTGTTACACGAGTATTTTAAGTCTCCAAGGGCCATTCAGTCTTTGTTGAGTGACCGCGACAACTTGCCAACTCCATTACCGTATTCGCTCTGGGCTGACCTTGTTCTCTTGGTCCAATTCCTTTGCTATCCGCCCCTGCCAAATCAAATCCGGAGTTAGTAAAGGAATATACCGTTTAAAGAAAAGATCCAATTCAAATCTTCAGAGCATTGAACCTAGACAGACAGAATATTAAACGTAATTGATACAAGATATCACAGATTGGGATTTCCATTAACAAGCATTAAACAAAATCATTTGAAAGAAGAAATATTTCAAATTTTTGTCTATAACCAAAATGGAAAATCCAATCAGGCATTCAAAGCTTTTAATCAGATTTGACACAAAGAATTTCAGATTGAAGCCTATAAAAGAGGGAATTTGAAACAGAAGAGAACTGAATTTTGAAAACACCGCAGAAGCCCTAAAACTAAGAAACCCTAGAGATCGATAGGAAGCTTATCTTTTTCCTGCAAGTATCGCCAGAAGCGCCGACCGGAGTCGGAAGCTCATCAACCATACCATGAAAGCCATCACTGCGAATCCCTTTTCGAAATCGCGAAGCCGTCGCCACCGTCCTCGTTGAGCCATCGCCGGTCTTCTTTGGGTAAAATTCTCGTGTGAATCTGATTATCATTACCATGGTTGTTTGTTTTGCAGGTTTAATGTAGCAAGAAAGGAAGAATAGGAAGTAGAGGTCGTGGGAGGAAGACGAAGACGAGAGGGGCGGGCTAGGGTTTCGTTCGCTTTTCTCATTTGTTTTTGTTCTTCTTTGTTCCCATATTGTAAACTGTAATTGTATGAATTCCACACACATACTGCACCATACACCTACACACACTTGTATCATCTAATTAACCATAATCTGTTTTAATTAACCTAATCATCACTTATTTTTATTTTATTAATTAATTAATCTATTAAACAACACCTTAATCAATATTTTTTTTAAATATAAGCTAATCAATAATTAAATCCTTTTTTAAAAAATCAGCCACCTTTAATAAATAATCTGATAATCCTTTTATTTAAATTACCTTTTTTCTTTAATTAATCAACCTTTAACTTATCTATTTAATTTTATTTTTTTAAAAACATTATTTATTTTATCAACTATCTAAAATAATGAGTATTTTTGATAATAACAACGACCTTTTTATAATAATGTTAGTTAACCTAGTTTAATTTAAATTTCGTATAACCAACTTTTTATTCAATAAAGAAAACCTATCCCTCTTTTAAAAGATATTAATTTTTTCTTATTTTATTTAAAATATCCTTAATAATAAAATGATAACTTATTTTAATAACCAATTTATTTTATAAGTAGTTTTATTCTTCATTGATAATTAACCCTTTATTCAATAGAACATTTATTTTAAATTTACTAATTAGAGCTTAATTATTTAGAACAAAAACTTTTGCTAAAACTAATCTAATTCACCTAATTTAAAATTAACTTTTCTTAAGAAAATTATGCTAACTTTAATTTGATCTAATGATCCCACCTTTTCCTAAAATCAATCTCATAAAAAAAAATCAACTCAGTCTCTCCTCTAAAATTAAATCAATCTGTTTAAAATCAATCAACATCGTAAAACTCAATCGTGCACGCTTCACGTTCACTCACATATTCACAAGCTCACACTTGCACCTTAGCGCTTTCATGCGTATGTATGGTTTTATTTATCCGCCCTTTATCATCACAATTTATTTTACAGCAATCACATTGCATTCTGTCCAAAGGAAGAATTTGCGTGTAACGTGAAACTTGCGCGTATGCAGCTACATTTGCATCATATTCCCACATGATCCTTGATCCCATTCAAGTCAATCTTTAAGATAGATCCTACCCCATAAGGAGGATCTTCGTCTTTATTTCACAACATAGAAACAAAACAACTCAACTCAAATTATTCAAACACATTAGAGACAGATGTTAATCATCTTAAGCGAGATAGAATCTCCACCCCACAACAATACAATCTCTTACACTTGTGGCGGTTAAATCTCCCTTAAAATGATAACTCGTCTTTTCTCCTAAAATCAATCAATCAACTACCCTAAACTCGTAGGAACTTTGACCACAGTCAAAGAACTCCTCAAACCCTTTAGGGGAACTACAAATACTCTGATTCCACTCCCGTAAGGATATGTAGGCATAAGATGCGATATCTTATCGAGTATACTTAGGAATAAACCCCTAGGTCTTTCAATCATTAAGCAGATAAACCTTAGAAAATAAACAACATAAAACAAGAGGTTCCTGTAGAGTACTACAAAAACTTAGGATGCTAGCACCTTTCCTAAGTTTAACCGACCCCCGAACCTAAAACTCTATAGCTTGCATTTGCATTGCATTGTGAGAATTTCGATCTTTATCCCTTCCTTTGGACAAATCAAAGTTCGGTTGCAAAAAATGAATTAAGATTCAAGCTCATCAATAGCTTGGCATCCGATTTTCACCGCGACAGGTAGCCCAAGAGGAAACCGTACGTTTGCAAGTGTCCTAAGTTAGAGTAAGAGGGAAAAGAGATAACCATAATCTGCAACTCCTTTGCTAGGATTTCTGTCCAGTGTCTCAACTTCATGATGCCCAAAGCCACATAACCATAATCCACCAATTGAATTCTTTTTTAGGGTTTCGATAGTGCTACCATGGTTTTGTGTTTTAAATGAGATATGAACAAGGTGTGAATAAGATATGATGATGAGATGAATATGAACAAGGACAATATGATGACAGTGATACATGAACAATGATATATTGATGGAAAAATAAAATAGGAGAATATTGGATAGAGATTAAGGTCAGTGGTTAAACGAATAAATCAGGTTCACTTTAGCTCTAAGCACTCGTAGCACGATCTATGAAGAAGATCATGCTATAGAAGGCCGCTCAATAACAATTTATGTGCTAAAACACGATAGAGAAATGATATTATGAATCATTCTCTAAGGAATCATGCCACACTAAAAGAAAAGAAAATGGTCTCATCTTAATCACAAACTTCCGTCGATTAATCAAAGGTAACCTATCACGATCCCAAAGTATAGAAAATGATCTCAATGATCATTCACTACAAATTTGAATTAAGGAAGGTTAAACAACCTCGACAACCAACATTCACGATTTTAAAGACTTCATCGACCAACAATAAAAAAAATTGAAATGAGAAGATAATCGAAATAGAATGAAATCGAAAATAAAACGTAAAATGAAATGAAAATAAACATAAAATCATAAACCAAAAACAATCAATGCCATATTATTAAAAACATCATGGAAAATTATCAACAAAAATTTAACAAAGTAACTGATAACATCATTTAACAAAGTATTTGACTAAGATTATTAATAAAAATATTAACTAATGATTCACAAGAATTTTAACAAGGAAAATTAACTAAAAAAATCAATGAAATAAAATAGAAAGAAAAAAAAGAAGGTGTGAAGAGAGATTTGGCTTATGTGTGGATGGCAAATGAAACACGGTCCTGAGCCCAAGGTTTATGAATCGTCTTCGAAAGATCTTTCACCATCAGGTTTGATTGATTTTGTCCCAGTCCAGATTTATTCGTTTCGCCCCATATTCATATCTTCTTCTCTTTATTTCTGAACACTATTTGGTTTTGGGTTGAAGAGTTGATTTAGAAATATTTTAAGAATTGTGGGTTTGAGAAAGGTTGTTGTTGTCGGGTGGAAAGCTTTGTGGGTGGAGGTTTTGGGTTGATGAAGAGTGGTGAATGGGCTCGATTCTAATGTTGTGTTATGCTACGGAGAAAAAAAACTGATTTTCGAGTGCAGAAGAAGGTGAATATGCAGGACTCCTCCTTTTTTCAAACTATGCGTGAGGTATTTTTAATGTGTGAATTTTCTCTGCATGTTGGGTGTATGTTTCAAAATATGCAGGACTAGAGGTACGTACAAGTTATGGACTGGAGGTACAACTTGCAGTTTTTATTTGCGATTTTGAAGTCATCAATTGAAATTGGTTTTTTGTTTCATTTTTTCCAAAAGGTTCTATTATTTCCTCTATGGTTGTTGTTATTTTGTCGTTAAGTGAAATTACACCCTTTATTTTTGTAGATTTGTACATGATATGTAGTGGATAGATTGTGGTAACTGTTTTGTGAGATGCTGCAAGTTTGGTCTCAAAGGGAGGAGGAGTATGAAAGAAGAAGGAGAGATTGGAGTGTAGAATCTGATGGAGAGGTGGGAGGCGGAAAAAAATGATAAAGTGAGAGGACTTTTTTTTTTGTCTTTATATGAGATGTGAGAGTGTTGTATTGAGAGAGAAATTTTTTTTTAAATGTTTAGAATGTTCAAAAGTGAAGGTCCTCCTTTTTAAGTGGGGAAAGGATTGTACATGGGTTGTTCACTCAATTCCTGCACATTCAACGAGAGAGAGGATAGATTTCTCTTCTCTCTTTCTTTGTTTTGCAATTGGACAATGGGCTTCACAAAAAAAAAGTGGGAACAAAGTAATGGGCTTATGGACATCTTTTTGAATGAAATTGAAATGAATTTGAGCTTGAAATAAATTAGAAAATGGTCATGAATTTGAAACTTGAAAAATTAAATGAGGTCATAACTTGAAGTTTTAATTAGATGCTTGAAATTGATTGAATTTGGGATTAAAACTTGAATTTAATCATTTGAAAAGAAATTAAAGGACATTGAATTTAAATTAAGATTTTGGATTTGAAACTTTGAATGGCATGGAACAAGAAATTTAAATTGCAATTGAACTAGAATTGAGATGAGATTAAGACTCGAATTTAGATTGAAATATGGACTTGAACATGAATTGAAATTGGAAGAATGTAATTGGAAACAAAATAGAACTTGAAATTGAATTGGAACATGAATTGAGATTGAATTTCGAAAGTGAAACTTTCATTAGAACTTGAGATGGAATTAGTTTGGATTAGGATCATGGATTGAAATTTGGAATTTTGGCATGAATTCAATCTTGAATTTGAAATAAATACTTTAAATTTTGAATGGAATTTGAACACGGTTATGATTCTTGAATCTTGATTGGAGATTTGGACTTGATTATGAATATGGGAATTTGAAAATTTAGAATGAGATTTATGAGTTGACATGAAATTTGAAGCCTTAAACTGTTTCCATAAGAAACTAACATCGCATCCCGATTCTATCTTGAAGTAGTCTTGAATGGAGTAGAAAGCTTGAATTCCCCTCACTTCATCAGGTAACTTAAACTTGATCAAAACTCTGATTTAGATTCTCAGACACAAAGCTCATGGGTTGGACTCTTTCCGATCTCAAAGGAATTAGTCCTTCCTATTGTATGCACAAGATCTTAATGGAAGAAGACTTTAAGTCGGTAGCTCAACCTCAACGCCGCTTAAATCCTACTATAAAGGAAGTTGTTAAGTTGTTGGATGCGGGAATGATTTACCCGATTTCGGATAGCCCATGGGTTAGTCCCGTACATGTGGTTCCGAAGAAAGATGGCATTACCGTGATTCGAAATGAAAAAAATGAGTTGATCCCGACAAAAGTGGCAACGAGGTGGCGTATGTGCATTGATTATAGGCGGTTGAATACCGCAACTCGAAAAGATTACTTTCCACTTCCGTTCATGGATCAAATGCTAGAAAGACTTTCCAGGCAACAATACTATTGTTTCTTAGATGGCTATTCCGGGTATAACCAAATTGCAATTGACCCGGCTGATCATGAAAAGACGGCTTTCACATATCCTTTTGGAATTTTCGCATACCGAAAAATGCCCTTTGGGTTGTTCAATGCACCGGCGACTTTCCAACGATGTGTGCAAGCTATTTTTTCCGACCTTATCGAGAAAACAATGGAAGTCTTTATGGACGATTTCTCCGTATTTGGTGGTTCCTTTGGTCTATGCTTGAACAACTTGGAAACGGTTCTTGAAAGATGCATGAAGACAAATCTTGTTCTTAATTGGGAGAAGTGCCACTTCATGGTGACTGAACGAATAGTGCTTGGCCATAAAGTCTCTTCAAGAGGGCTTGAAGTTGATCATGCTAAAGTTGAAGTGATTGAAAAGTTGCCTCCTCCGGTGAATTTGAAGGAAATCCGAAGCTTTCTAGGGCACACCGATTTCTATCGGCGCTTTATCAAAGACTTCTCAAAGGTAGCTAGGCCTTTGAGTAACTTGCTAGCTAAGGATCATGTATTTCTTTTAATCGATGATTATTTACAAGCTTTTGAAATTTTGAAGGAAAAATTGGTTACCGCTCCAATTATAGTCGCTCCAAATTGGAATTTAAATTTTTAGCTCATGTGTGATGCGAGCGACTATGCAATCGGAGCGGTATTAGGCCAAAGAAAGAGAAAAATTTTCATGCGATACACTATGCGAGTAAAGTTATTAATGAGGCTCAAGTTAACTATGCCACCACTGAAAAAGAATTACTTGTGATAGTGTATGCGCTTGAAAAGTTTAGGTTCTATCTTATTGGTTCCAAGGTCATAGTGTATACCGACCACTCGGTGATTAAATATTTACTCACCAAACCGGATTCGAAGCAAAGGCTCATCCATTGGATCCTCTTGTTATAAGAATTTGATGTTGAAATCAAAGACAAGAAAGGATCGGAAAATTTGCTGGCGGATCATTTATCTCGCTTAGATAATACGGAGGTTACCGCTTCCGAGAAGAAAATCCGGGAAGAGTTTCCCGATGAAAAACTTTTCAAAGTTCAAGTTAGGCCGTAGTTTGCGGACTTTGCGAACCATAAGGCTAGTGGTTTGGTGCCTCCCGACCTAACTTCGAACCAAAAGAGGAAATTTCTCTCGGATGCTAAATATTACGTGTGGGATGGCCCATACTTATTTAAATTGGGTGGTGACAACCTTTTGAGGAGGTGTGTTACTAGCGATGAATCCCAAAGCATTCTTTGGCATTGTCACAACTCGCCTTACGGCGGACACTACAATGGGGCAAGAGCGGCCACTAAAGTCCTTCAGTCAGGATTTTATTGGCCTACTATTTTCAAAGACGCAAATGCCCATGCGCAAAGTTGTGATAGTTTCCAAAGAAGTGGTGGGATTGGTAAGAGAGACGAGATGCCTCTCCAAAACATCCAAGAGGTCGAAGTATTCGATTGTTGGGGTATCGACTTTGTTGGACCATTCCCACCCTCATATGGTAATGAATATTTTCTTGTAGCGGTCGAATATGTTTCTAAGTGGGTTGAGGCGATTGCCTCACCTCGGGCAGATGCTAAGACGGTAATCAATTTTTTGAAGAAAAACATCTTTTCCCGTTTTAGAACCCCCCGTGTGTTGATTAGTGACAGAGGGTCACACTTTTGTAATGCACCGTTAGAAAATGTTTTGAAACATTACGGTGTATCACATAGAGTGGTAAATCCGTATCACCCACAAGCTAACAGTCAAGCCGAAGTCTCTAATCGTGAGATTAAGAGAATTCTCGAAAAAACCGTGTCAAATTCAAAAAAAGAGTGGTCACAAAAGTTGGAAGAAGCTTTATGGGCATACCGTACCGCTTATAAAGCTCCAATTGGGCTAACTCCTTTTCAATTGGTATTTGGTAAGACTTCCCATTTGCCGGTTGAATTGGAGTATAAAGCCTTGTGGGCCTTGAAATTATTAAACTTTGATAAGAATTTGGCCGGTGAAAAAAGAAAAGTGCAATTGCTTGAGTTGGAAGAAATGCGCAATGCCGCATATCACTCGAGTTGGTTGTACAAGAAAAAGGTGAAGGAGTATCATGACAAAAATCTAAGAAAGAAGGAATTTGTGCCCGGAAAGTTGGTGCTTTTGTTCAATTCTAGGTTGAGGTTATTCCCCAAAAAATTGAAGTATAAATGGTCCGGGCCATTTCGTGTCAAAGAATTCAAAACGTATGGAGCTATTGTCATTGAGAACTTGGAGAAAAAGGATAGTTGGACGGTGAACGACCAACGTTTGAAGATTTATTTTGGCGGTCTAGTGGATCGTGAGATTTTTGCAATCCGTTCGGATGCTCCTTTGTGAGCATCTCGAACCGTCGAGCTTATTCGACGTTAAACAAGCGCTTGTTGGGAGGCACCCCAACATTGTAAATATTTACCTGTTTTCTGTTCATTTACTGCATTTTGTGTATGTTTGGAAGTATGATTGTGTGATAGGAACATGCAGCAGACCCTGTTTCTGCTGTCCTGTTTGCTAACATTCGCCTGGCGAATGGAGGCGAACGTTCGCCTGGCGAGCCTAGCGAAGCTTCGCTGGCGTTCGCCTGGCGAAGGTGGCAAATCAGAGAATCCTGGGTTGCCACATCAGTTAATTTTTGAGGGTTTTAGGGTGGGCCACTTGGGCCCATGACCCGTTTTTGCACTTTATGCTCAGAAAACCCTACTTCTTGTCTTCCCTTGCCTCCAACTTCACACTTCATACACTTTCAAATTTTCTCACTTGCTCTTGCTTTCTCACTTGTGCTCCCTAACCTATCTTCCTTTCTCTCTGTTTTTCTGCACTAGATCCATCTCAAGGTATGTTTTCTGTTTTTCCCTTTCACTTTGTACATTCTATCTTTTGTTTTCTCTTGTAAATTTTCTACTATGTACATTCTTATCTACTGTTCCCTTGTAAATACCTCTGAATTGTGCTAGGTTCGGAATTCCCATTTCACTGTCTCTGTAAAATTCGTGTTTGCATGTTCAAATTGTCTCTGGTTTGGTGAAAGGGGGTTGTACATATTCTGTTGAACTAATGCACAATTGTAGAGCCTCTGTTTTTCTAGTTTTTCGTGCACTCGCTGGCCTTTGCCTGGCGAAAGGCAACGAACCAAGGCGAACGTAGCATAATTTTTGTTTCTCTTTTGTTTTATGCTGTTTGTTCTGTATAAGTTTTACTACTTATTTTAACATGTTTGTTCTGTTTATGTTTGTTTGTGTCTTTGTTTGTAGAATGGCACTCAAAATGATTATCCCAAATAAGAGTAAGGCATCAAGCTCTCGCAATGTGTCAATCAGATTTGACCAGGAAAGGTTCCGCGGGGCGACACATGCTTCCCGCTACGAGAACCACGAAAGACGGAATATCTTAGCAGAAAAAAGGTTCCAGTTGAGCGAAAGGGGACCGTACCGCACTATCGACGCGCTCTTTATAACGAAGAAGTGGGATCATTTGATGACCCCACTGGATAGATATAATGCGGAGATAGTGCGGGAGTTCTACGTGAATGCCCTTCCGGATGACGAAGAAGTTTTCAGCTGGACCTCGATGGTCCGTGGCATTGTGGCCAGATTTGATCGAAGAGCTATTAGTAACGTCTTGGGTAATCCTATTTCTCTTTCAGGTAGCTAGATTGATGATTACCACCGAGACCTAAACCTCCTTTGAGACGTGGATAAGATGACCAGAGATTTGTGCCTGGATGGACGAACTGTGGTGCGTAACTCTACGGGAGTGGCTATTCGGTACCTACGTGCCGATATGAAGCCTCTAGCACAGCTTGTACTTTTGACTGTTCTAACTAATGTTGTGCCCAGGTCCCACCACAGTTCAGTGCCATTGTCGATTACTCACTTGATTCACTCTATACTGCTGAATGTCTAGATTGACATTGCCCGCATCATTGCTGATGAGATGTGTGCAGTCGTCCTTAGTGGACGTGGAGGGTTGGCAGCTCACAAAAATGCCCCGCTGGATTTCCCATGCCTCATCATGTCACTCTATGCTCACTGTGGTGTTGATATTCCTCAGAGGCGACAGGTTACCATTCATGCGGCGATTGATGATCGATATGTGGACAAGTTCTGTAGGGCTAGGCCTCCGGCAGGTGAGACCTCTGGTACCGGTGTTGATGTCGGCGAACATGAGAGCGGTCCTTCTGGTTCTGGTCCGGATCCACCTGCTTTCTACCCTTACCAACAGAAGATTTGTAACTATAACTAGGATTGGATGGCCGCTCAACAGCGGGCCATGTGTGATCTGCACGACTCCATGCAGGTTTTACAACTGCAGATGCGTGAACCCGTCGATAACCATATGGTGATGACAAGGGAGCAGTTCCTTGCGCATGCTGGATGGCCTGTGGACAGGCCCACTTTTGGTGGGAAGAAGGGTGCAGACGATGATGACCCTGTTGGTGATGGTGTAGAGGCAGTTGAGGATGATGGTGAGGATGATGGCAGCAGTGATAAGGATGATGAGGATGACGATGAGATGTCAAAGGAAGAGGATTGATTTCTTGTTGTGTTATGTTGCTTCCTTTGTTTCTACAAAGTGAAGTTTTCCTTTTATATTTTGTATTTCCATTTATGTACTTTGATTATTGTATTTGGTATTTATACTTGTACCTTTTTAGGTACCTTGTGACATTGTTGGTGTTATACACCATTTTTATTCAGTATTATTATTATTATTATTATTATTATTATTATTATTATTATTATTATTATTATTATTATTATTATTATTATTATTATTATTATTATTATTTTGAGCTATTTATTTATTGTTTAGTTTTCATCCTAGTAAGTTTTATTTTAAGTTTTATTTAAAGGTGGTTGTAAATATGTTAATACCTTCTTTTTGTTTTAAGCTTGGAATAAGTGTTTCTTTTGTAGATATGCAAGAATTTCTTTCAAGTGGGATGACGATGATATTATCATTCTCACAAATTTGTTGACAAGGTACTTAGTTACCTTGTTCTAGAATTTAGAATGTTTTAGAACTTGTTATTCTTTGTACATTTTTTTAACTTTGCTTCTTGTTGCAACTTTGTGGATTGATATGTCATTTAGGTCCTATATCACAAATGTGAGAATCCTCCATTTACTTGTACATGTGCTATGGATTGATGATGAATTTTGTGTATACTTATAATTCATGTGTTATATTTTGTTCTTTATAATTTTGTGGAAGTTTTAGAGAGGATCAAGGCACTTGTTTGTATTGAGCACAACCATTCCTATACACGTCCCGTGAGGAGTGTGACTTTTGTTAGCCCCTTTGAGCCTTCTTGTTTAAAGCTCCTTTTGTGAGCTTCTAATGTTTGTTTTCTTCTTGAACCTTGAGTTATGCTTAATTGCTTTTGTTGCCATAAAAATCTTGGAACATTCACTTTGGGTTGAGATGGAATCAAGTTGGGGAGAATGGAAAAAGTCGAAAAAAATGAAAAAAAATTGTGAAAATCTTTCAAGCAAGTATGTGTATAAGAGGTGTGAATAAAGATTTGATGAAAAGAGAAAATTGCTTAAAAGAGAAAAAAAAAGAGAAGTATGCTTGCTTGAATGAAAGAAAAAGAAAATAATTGTGCAAGGGAGCTTGTGAGGGTTTTGCATTTGAAAGAATTTGGTGAATGAAGTGGTAATGTTGTAAATACTTGTATAGTGAGTGTTCTTGAGCATCGGCGATTTTGTTTCAATGGTCTTATAAATGACCCTTTGTTGTTAACCCGACCAAGCTACAACCCTTTAAGTCCTATGTCATCTTTAACTTCCATAATTTTGTTGTGATCATTTAGATATTGTATAAATTGTTTAGTATTGCATTGTTTGTCATTTGAGTGAATTTTTGTCCCGTGCTTGCATGCGCGTTTTACTTCAATCCTTTTTCGAAGTGGAGTGTTAGAATGACATGTCATAAAATTTAGTTGTTTCTTGAAGCATTGTTTTAATTTGTTTTTAGAATCGAATTCTTGTACATTGTCTATTGTGGGATTGTGTAACTTTTTGCCTTGTTGCACTTGTTGTGTATTTGAGCCGGATATTTTCACTTGGATTGAGTTGGTTCTTGAGCAAATCCTCCTTTTTGTTTTGAGAGGCATACTTTGCTTGAGGACATGCAAATAAGTTAGTTGGAGAGAGTTGTTAGATCCCAATTACAGTATATATTTGATTTCTTTTAGTAGTATTTTTACTTGCTTTTATCTATTAGTGTGTGAATTAGTAGATTGATTTGCTTAGTTTCATTTTATTTTGGTCCAAGTGAATGGTGCTTGTAATGTTGCTGTTAGTGTGCAGGATTGACACTAGTTGAAGTGTTGGAGCACCTTGGAAAAGATGAGACAGAGCTGCTAGAAGAAGCTGGATATCAGAATATTCGCCTGGCGAAGCTCAGCGAGTGCCAGCGAATGTTCGCCTGGCGAGTGCTGGCGAGCCAGGGCAAGTAATTCAAATTAAACTCCCAGAACAAAAGGGCATAAAGTTTGCCTGGCGAATGGTTCCAACGAAGCTTCGCTACCATTCGTCTGGCGAAGGAGCTGGCGAAGGATCCTTGGATATTGCAGTAGCAAACCAACATAAACTTCGCCTGGCGAGTGAAGCCAGCGAAGGTTCGCCTGGCGAATGATTCCTTCGCCTGGCGAAGGTGCGATAACTCAGAAGGGCGGTTTGCTTGCTGGATCATAACTTACTATCTTGAATAATACCATCTTGTAACATTTTAACCTAGTTCTAGAACTCCTAAAAAGAATAGTTTTTCTTGCTTTTGCTCAGTGTGTAATCAAGAGAAGTGGAATCACATCCTTCTTCGATTCTTCGACGCGGATATACTTTCATCTTCTCCCTTTTCTTCTTGTTCTAGCTACCATGAAAATGAGTAGCTAAGTCTTTTATTTTGTCAAGGTTAGATGTAGATGGTCATAAGCTTTGTGTGTTTATGGGTTGATCTTCATTTGTAAACTCTTTGATGATGAATGTATGGTGAAAACCTTGTTTTATTGATAACTCTTTGTGTTGGTTTATTATTGAAAGGTGTTTTCCAACTCTTTACCTAGGTTTTCATCCATCTATATTCTTGAGCTAGAGATAGTTTTGAATGTGTTTGTTCACTAAAATGTCAAACCTAAAAGTTGTCATTTTGATAGATTGTGTGAGAAATCAACAATGGATTAAAATGGGAAAAACCACAATGTGTGTTAGAAATAATCACATTGGGAGGATGTCGCTACTGCGAAAAAAGGTGCCGGCAAAGACAGAAGATTCGCCACCTTTCGTTATTTATCCCACAGGAAGGGAAAGGAAACGATCAGGAAAAACCTAACAAAAAGGAAAAGTTAAGGTCATCGCAACCAAGTCTTTGAGTTCGGGAGTCGGTTACGCAAGGGGAAGGTATTAGCACCCCTCACGTCCGTTGTACTCAACGGGATCCACGATTGTTGTGCTTATCTGACGGGTTATTTAACTATCTACCTATCAAGGCTGGCTCAAAAGAAAAGAAAATTGACTCGGCAAAGCCTCGCAGCTTCGTGCCTACGTATTCCCGTCTGGAACGAGAAATCAGAGTCAACGTAGTTCGGCTAACTACGGGTGAAGAGCGAAGGTTGCTCGCCAAGACATCGCGTCTTGTGCCTACGTACTTTCATCTGGTATGAAAGATCAGAGTGAACGTAGTTCGGGATGAAACGAAGCACAAGCTTGATTCATTTGTTTTTACCCGAGTAAAGTTAAACAATAGTTCCAGCAGTTAGGGACAATGCCTGTTTGCGGTATAACTGAAACTTAACAGCACTCTTTTCATCAGAAAAGGTTTTCCTTAAATTAAGAGCCCAAGGGGCTAAAAGAGGTTTGAATGATGGTTTTTGAGTCTTTTACGAGAAGAAGTGTTTTTTATGAATGTTTATAGTTCGTACTGCACTAGAGACTATGACTCAGGAGTGAATGCGTCGCATGTCACCCAAAGGGTACCATACTAAACATCCTTATTACTGAAAGGAAACCCTCCAATAACCATTTCCTAAGTGGCTTAAGGCTCGTAACATACTGTACCAACTTGCCTTTATTATGTGTTTTAATGTTGTTTGGAGATGAGAAAGAGAAGAGGGACTCTACAGGGGAAACTGAATCCTACAGTTATCATAAAATATGGCCCTAAGGTTGAGTTTGAATGGGAATCTACCCTAATGTTGTCATGCATGGATTCATCCTAAAGTCTATCATAACCTCTCTTGAAGAAGAGAGGTTAGATATCCTAAGGGAACATGTTAAAGGGGAAACAGAAATAGCAAAAACTCAATAAGCAGATGAATACAACTATCCTTCTACTGAAATAAGAACATGGATGGATATGCAATGCATCATCACAAGCAGAAGGAGGAAACCTCAACTTTTAATGCATACATAAAAGAAAAAGAACACACAAGCAAGGGAGGATCACCTCAACCTTCAATGCAAAAAATCAGAGGCAAGTATGAAAGTAGTTAAACAAACAAGCAAAGGGAGACTGACTCAACCTTTAATGCAATCAAGCAAAGGGAGACTAGCTCAACCTTTAATTAAAATATGCACCTAAATAAGAGTCTCTATTCATGAAGCTCTATCCTAAATGCATCACAGCAAGGAATCAAACATGGAGAGGAGAGAAAACAAGCTAAGGGATTACTGAATGGATGATGGGAAGCATGAAGTATACTGAGTGGAGATTAGGTACCTAGAGTTGTAACAAAGTTCACTAAATGGGAAAGATAGGTGGAAGGATTCCATAAGGCTACATTAATGCTAGTCAAAATGTAAAATAGGGTAAAAATAGGAAATCTATCCTAAAATTTCTAGTAAAAAATCCAGGGGTCCCTAAGGATGTTATGAAGTCATGGTAAAAATTTCAGATTGAAACTCTAATTTTAAAGGCACTAACCAAATGTTATACCTAAAGGTGTGCTAGGGGAAGTTCAATTGGGAATGGTCCTAAAGAACTAGTTCAAACATATATCTAAAGGCATCTAAAAATCATGGGAAAAATCACACAAGTCATTCAATGAGTCTAGAACTAACATGCAAAAATTCAGATCCTAAATCATAACCATGATCTAGTACAAAAATCAGCAAGAACAACATATATTTTTTTACATTTAATAATGGACTAATTAAATGGAAAAATGCAATTAAATGGAAAATACCTCAAAAATGAAATTAAAAAGCTCACAAAATTAAAGGAAATGGAAATGATCATTCATGATTTTTTTCATAATTTTTTGGCAATTTCTACTATTTTTTATGAATTAAAAATGAAACAATTAATAAACCATAAAAGAAAATGAATTAAAATGAGTTAAAGTGCAAGGAAATATCACAACCACAAGATTAGACTACCAGTCAATGGATCTATAGGAGGAGGGTGCGCCACGTAGCACCTGGGGGATTAAATGAAATGAAGCGTTTCATTCATGCTCACGTGTGGTTCAGTTGACTAAGGCGCATCATACATCCTAATCCTCACCATTCATTCAGAAAGTATGCCAGTCTAACAATCCACACTATGCCACGCAAGCAAGTCAATAGTCAGCTTATTGAGACTCAATCTCACATGTTGGATAACCATACCAAGTCAAGTATCTCACAAGATCTAACGGTTCACAGATCACCTTCTCCATTCAAATCATTAAAAGGAGGGAAATATGCAGAGGTGGACGGAGAAGATTCCGGTCAGCTTCTCCGGCGGAGGGAAAAAAACCAGATTCTCAAACCTCACCACTCTCAGCAAAAATGGTACCATTCTCTTCCTCTCTCCACACTGAACAACCTGACATAACTATTTTTCGTTTTTAACCAAGATTCAAGCCTACACAACGCTCAACAGAAATGGCGCATCATCCAACATTGCCACGAATCACCTTCTAACTTAACCTAAATTCATCTAGGCACTAACAGAAACCTAACCACATGTTCAAACTATCCTAATTGCTCATAAATTAAGAGAATTGATGAAAAGAAGAAACCTGCAAAAATGCTCTGAACAAAGGCACGACTTGTGGAGAAAGCTTGCTCAAATCAACTCAGGATCCTTCAAAGATTGATAGTGAAGCTTTCTTGATGCTTGATTCTTCTTGAAAAGGCTTGAATCTTCAAACACGATTTTCACTTCTCAAGCTTGATTTTCTCAACTGCTCTAACTGAATTTCCCTCCAAATTTCACCAACCTTCATCTGTTCATGGTGGAAATCTTATATAGAACTTGTTTGGATCATGTCCAGACCCAATTACAGCCCATAAAGTCCAATTCAAGTTTTCACTTTCCTCCAATTTTTTCACTTGTGACAGACACAGAAATGGCTCTGTTCTTCTTCCAATTTGTATCAAACTCAATGCTAGTGATGTAAGGAGAATGAAGGGCTTGGATTAATGCCTTGATTTCAATCAATAGTTGAAGTTTGTCATGTTACTTATTCTTGAAGCAACTCAAAAATTGGCCATGAAATGAGACTCAATTTGAAATTCTAATAATGCCAATATGTTCAAAACATCAAATGCACTCAAAATATGCACAAGCTTGCATAATTTTGAGCCAATATGAATTATTTTGAAATTTTCCATTTTAATGCCTTTAAAATGCCTTTTGTAAGATTTTCTTCAACCAACTCTCATTCCTATCCATATCAATGAACCCTTGATGCTTAGTTGAGTAAATAACCCCATTTTGAGCAACTTTGAAGTTGGACAAGTTTCCATTTGAGGTGTGTATGATGGTGAAATGGACCTATAATCCAAAATGACCCATAATCTTACTTTCCCAAAATACCCTTGACTTGCAAGTATCATATCTTGAGTTCTACAAATCCAAATGAGGACTTCTAGTACTCTTTGGAAAGCTACGATGATGAGGAATAACATTTATGTTCATCAAAAGTTGAGGAGAAACATCCTTCTAGCTCAAAAATGACATGGAAGTTGGTTGACTTTCAAGTACCAAAATCACATTCATCAGATGACCTGTAACTTGTCTTCCTCATAACTTGATTTCTAGAAATCCAATGAACGACTTATAATACTCAAATTAAATGTATGAACATGCTCTACAAGTTCCATGTGGATGTCAAGATGTGATGAAACTGGCATCTTGAGTTATGTGGTCTTGAAGTTAGGCACTGAAATAGGGGATTTTACACTGTCAAGCTTAGAAACCCTAGCTCAATAACTTCTCACACTCTTGCATATTGATGAATTGATCTTGAAATGATCTCTTAAGTTTCTCAATACAACATTCCATGATCACAGTTGCTTTGAATTGAGTCTTAATCTCCTCAAGACTTACAGTTGACCTAGGGTTGACCAGGTGAACCCTAGTTGACTCAGCTTTGACTGTGGCCTCTTGTACTTTGCATTATGACTTGAATAAGCTCCATACTGATCCTCAAGACATCTCATGAGCCATTGTGGTGCTTTACAACCAAATCCATGGACTTGCAACTCTCTGATGATTCTCAATTGATCCTCAAGATAAGAGATATAACCACATACATTCTCCTGCTCTTTGACTTTTTCTGATGGCTTGATGAAGATGATAAACCTTTACATGCTTGAATGAAGCTTCTTGATTTTGGATTAGGCCTTGGTGAGCCTCTTCTGATGAGCACACCTCCTTGATCCCCTGTACATGGATGATAGTATGCAGATGCTAATGCTATGCAATGCTATATAAATGAAGTGAAACATAAGCTAGGTAAAGAAAAGGTTAGGCAAATTTTGGGGTGCAACAACTGCCCCTATTCAAACGACTTGGACCTGACTGGGTGAGAAGCGAACGACTCTCAACCAATCAAGGTAAAAGACGGTTGAATACCAATAAACCCGAAAATTTGCCAACTGTAGAAATAAACTGCAAAATGATAGTAAAACTCTCTGAAGAAAGACTGAAGGGTAGCATGTCAAATTGTCAAAATCTAGATATTCAACGAACATAACGAATCCGCGAAACCTATCGGAGCCTAGATACTCAACGAAACGAGGAATACATCATCAATCGGAACTGACCGGAGTATGGACACTCAACAAGATAAACTGGAACAAACCGAAGCCTAAACATTCAACACGAGAGCGAACGAAACAAACTGAAGTCAAGGCACTCAGCATGATAAGCGAACGAAACAAACCGGAGCCAAGATACTCAATGCGAGAAACGAACAAAACGAATCGGAGCCATGATACTCACGCGAACAAACAAACCAACCGGAGCCATGATACTCACGCGAACGAACAAACAAACTGGAGCCAAGACACTCACGCGAACGAACAAACAAACCAGAGCCACGACACTCAACGCGAGAAACAGACGAACAAACCGGAGCCAAGATGCTCAACGCAAAAAAGAATGACTGAATGAACATATCGGATCCAAGACGCTCAACACAAGAAAATAACAAAAGTACCAGAGCCAGGACACTCAACGAGAAACGCACAAACCTACCGGAGCCAAGATACTCACGCGAGGAACGAACAGATGAACATACCGAAGCCAAGATGCTCAACAAGAGAAACAAACGAAAGAATCGGAGCCAAGACACTCAACGAGAAAGAATGACCGAAAGAACTGAAGCCAAGACGCTCAACGAGATAAACGAACGAACAAACCGGAG
Source organism: Lathyrus sativus (assembly GCA_963859935.3). Lineage (NCBI taxonomy): Eukaryota > Viridiplantae > Streptophyta > Magnoliopsida > Fabales > Fabaceae > Lathyrus > Lathyrus sativus. The sequence continues at coordinate 606,427,218 of OZ012735.1, forward strand.
CCAAAACGCTCAACGAGATAACTGAATGAAACGAACCGAAGCCAAGACGCTTAACGCGATACACGGATGAGCAAACCGGAGCCAAGACGCTCAACGCGAGATAAGCGAACGAACCACCCGGAGTCAATACACTCAACGAGGTAAACGAACGAAGGGAACCGGAGCCAAGACACTCACGCGATACGAAGGTCGGGGTACTCAATGGAGCAAATCAGAGGCGGAACACTCAATGAAGCAAATCAGAGGCTGAACACTCAATGAAACCAAAGTCAGAGTCGGAACACTCAATGAACCAAATCAGAGGCGGAATCCTCAATGAAGCAAATCAGAGGCGGAATCCTCAATGAAACAAATCCTTACTGGGGGATTTCCCGGAGTCTGGAAATCAATGGATGCAAGGGTATGTCATGAACTGAACACTCACCGGAATCTAATCATTCAACGGAGTACAAATACCATCATAACCAATCGGAGTCTGGGCACTGCACGGGTAGAACAAATTCACCAGAATCTGGATGTTCATCGGAGAAGTCGGGGCCTGAACGCTCACTTGTAGGATATAGCAATTACCGGAAACCAGAAAGGTAACAATCTAGCTCATGTTTCAAAATGCAGATGTTTGAAAATGGCGTAATGCTCCATACGAAATGGAAATGCTACACATTTGGGTAGATGCTATGCACAATGCAAAATGCACAGAAACGGCTCCAGCAAAATAAATGTTAGGGAGACGATGCCAACTCCGCTGGGGAAAGAAACAATCATGCTGGGGATAGCTCACACGTGCCAATAATGATTGGGCTTTATGCGGGGGAAAACAAACCCTGGATATGAATTGGATAGGTCAGGCAAGGACTGATAACCGGGCGAGAATTGGGTTCTACAAAACAAGTTAGACGAGAACTAGCTACCAGGTGAGAACTGGTTTTCCGTTTTGTGCTGAACATGAACTACTTTGGTTTTCAAGATGATAACTGGACTTCGAAACGCTTTTCACCAGACAGGAACTGGTATTAAGGATAACCAACCATTAGACGAAAACTGGAGTTCCAACTGTAGGCTAAAGAGATGATGATCAGACGGGTACTGGCTTTAACTGCTGACATTCACCAGGCGAGAGCTGGACTCAAATGCATTTTGCCCGACGAGAACTAGTATTCCATGAAGACTTATCATACGGGAATTGAGCTTCAAAAGAATGACAGGCCAGGCAAGAATTGGACTCTGAAACAGTTTTCCATACAAGAATAGGGATGTGCCAAGCACGGTTGGGCTTTCGATTTTAGGATATGACCAAGTTTATGATAATTGGATCTCTGGTTACCGACAAGCATGGGTTTAGAAGGGGAATGACTAGACAAGAACTAGTATCCGAGGATGGACCACCAGACGAGAGCTGGTGTCAACAAGGTTAGGCTATCAGACAAGAACTAACTACCAAGCGGGAACTGGAGTCTACCAAAAGGTTGGACGAGAATGGATTACCAGGCAGGAACTGGAATCTACCAAAAGGTTGAACGAGAACGAATTACCAGGCAGGAACTTGAATCTACCAAAAGGTTAAACGAGAACGGATTACCAGGCAGGAACTGGAATCTACAAACAAGGTCAGGCAGGTACTGATCTCTGGTTCTGGATATCGAACGAGAACTGATTAAACAGTGGGCTACAGAAAGGGCGACCGAACAAGAACGGGTCAAGAACCTGACGTGTACTAGACAGGAACTAGTGTTTACTGAAAGGTGACCAGACAAGGACTGGTTTTGAGGTTTGCCGGACAAGAACTAGGCTTTGGAAATGATTTGGTTACAAGGTTTGACAAGTAACAGGTTTCAGGTTATCTGGTGAGGTGATGGCACGATTCCACAATACTCAACTTTTGCTAATGAGAACAAACATGCTTGAGTAATTGCCCCGGTGTAATTCCACTTGCCCCGGTTTGATCTTTGGGAAAACGTTTATCCTAAGAAGAAAGTAGTTTTGACATGAGACGACCTCGAGAAGGCTTGCCCCAGAATCTATATCATGAAAGGATTCGTCTTTGATGGGACTGATAATCTCCGAAGGTATGGGGAGGAACAATTCTTTTGCCCTTAGGGTGGCATGCCCCAGCTCTGCAATGACATTACCCCTGACTGGCTGCTTTGTGGAGTAGCACCTCTGGCTATGACAGATTCGCCGGATCTCGACCTGATTGCCCCAGATTAACTAACTTTTGGGATGGCTGACTCCCATGCTGTGATCATCTAATATAGCTTGCCCCGGTTCACCGGAATATTCAGGCATTTTGCATTCTATCCTGATCAAATCTTTCCATTGTGGAAACTTTCCTACTGTCAAGTGCTTACTCACTAGTAACACAAGTTGTTCTGCATAAAAGATATATTAAATGCAATGCATATGACAATTTTCAAAATCCAATTCGGTTCACTGGAAAACATTTTGTGACATAAAATGTATAGAGCATTCATCAACATGTCAACATTAATATAACACTATAAGAGGAATCCTTTCAGGAAGTCAGCTTCGGTGCGATCTTTACCGACGTATGCTCTCGAAACAAACCTATTTCAATTAGGAATTTTAAAGGTTGTAATGTGGCCAGGTTCACGGTTTAAGAAAGAAAGGATATAAGCTCAAAATTCATTTTAACCCACCCATTCTCTGTGATGTTCTCCGATCTACGTTCAGCTAATTCGACCTTAGCGTTCACCTTTCGAAGGTTACATGATAGAAGTGACAGTTCGGGAAACCACACATTTTCGAAGTGACAGTCACTCGCTTTTCGTCCTTCGATACCCGGAGCCACACGATTTCATCCTTGTTTGAGGATTTTATTTTGTAATCCCTTTTGTTTTTCGTTTTTTCATTCCCTAACTTTTTCCTGGACTAACTCTTTTGAGTTTCTTCAATTTTGAAGTCCAGCGGGATATCCTAATTTTTGCCTAAGTCGCTTGTTCGCAAGATTCGACTTAGCGGGCTTTTTCTTTTGATTCTTTTCTCCTTTTTTTTGAACAAATCGTGTGACACCGGCTTGTATAACTTGTTTGAAAAGAGATTGTGATTGTTTCACTCCTGATCGGTCGGGTTTAACCATTGTGGTTTTTTAGGTACGACCTATATAGGTGTGATTTATCCTCGAACGGGAACACTCCTATTGTAATTTGAACGCTTGGCTAAATTAACTGACACCTACCCTGCCCCAGGTTAAGATTGAGGGTTTTTCATTTTTAGAAAGAAACTCCTACTACTAGGCTCAAAGGGGTTGACAAGGGATTATCTTCCTTATATCTCCGGTATTTGGGATTTGAAACAATGCATGTACATCATCAACAGGTTTTTATTCAAAAGCATATGTTCGGAAGCTTGCGCTTCTCGAAATTTCGTCATCCTCCCCGGACTCCACTTAAACAAGCATTTGAAAATAAAAGAAATCAATAGAGTGAACACGAATGGATTTATTCAAAAATATGCATATTTATTTCATTATCAATATCAATTGAAAAACAACAAGCTTTACAAACGAAATTTACATTCTAACAGGAAAGGAATTACAAATGTAAAGAAATGACATGATAAAATACAGATTGCCGGCTTTCGGGAACCGGGCTTCTTGTATCTCGACCACTAGCTAGGGAGATGCAACCCTTGAAGTCTTCAAACTCAATCAGACGAGAGGTCAACGTGCACAACCAACTTTTCTTTGGGAAAGGAAATGTACTCTTTGTCCATCAATTGTTGAGCTTTGGCCTGAAAGGCTTTGCAATCCTCAGTTGCGTGTCATATGGATCCTGCATGATATTCATATTGAGCACTGGGATCATACCCGGGAGGGTATGGTTCTGGAAATGGTTTGAGAGCCTTGGGCTCCACCAACAAGTTCTGAATCAGGAATGGAAGAAGCTCACTGTGTGGCATGGGCACTGGATGAAGAGGAGCATTCCTTCTTTCCAAATTATTTCTACGAGGCCTATTCTTATTCTGGCGCTGACGATTATTTTGCTGCCGAGGAGCACGAGATTATTGGCGACGGGCTGACTTTTGAACTGGAGCAGATACGGCATTAGCCCCTCTTTCCTTCCCAACATAAGGCTTCCAGGCATCTTTTGAGGAATCGATAGCAACTTGAATCTTTCCCATTTGATGCCACTTTCGACTCTTTCGCCTGCACTTATCAGATCTGAAAAACCTGCAGTCATGCAACCTATCAGCTTCTCATAATACAACACGGGAAGTGTAGCCACGAACATGTCGGTCATTTCACTCTCCGCCAGGGGAGGTTTCACTCTGGCCTCTAAGTCTCGCCACCTCTGGGCGTACTCCTTGAAGCTCCCATTGTTCTTCTGTGACAGGCTCTACAATTGTAACCTGTTTGGTGCCATATCAGTGTTGTACTGATAGTGACGCACAAAGGCTTCGACCAATTCTCTCCAGCTACGGATATGGGTCCTTTCAAGCCCCTTATACCATTCCAACGATGCCCCGGTTAGACTATCCTAGAAGCAATGCATTAGCAGCTTTTCATCGTCCGAGTAAGCGGACATTTTCCTGAAATATGCTCGGATGTGTACTCTAGGACAAGTCGTCTCTTTGTACTTATCAAACTCCGGTATCTTAAACTTGGGAGGATCCTGACCCCAAGAATTAAAACAAGATATGACATGTCGAGACCCAGAGAGTTCTGATTTTCAAGAGATTTCATCTTTTCCTCAATCAGTTTGAACCTTCTGTCAGCTTCGGTGGGTAAACCTCCTTCCATATTTCTCATGGAAAAGATATCACTCTGATGATCTTCCCATTGAGGGCCATTAGCTCTGTGCACAGAGCGTACACTTCCACCAGCAGCGTTACCATTATTATTCACACCACCTCCGCCCGGAGGTACGACAACAGTATGAATAACCCGTGGACCCGATCCCCCAACAGGAGGAATAACATCAGCTTCTCCGTGCAATATACCCTATTCGTCAGCTCGTGCTATCAAAGGTTGGACTAGAGTTCTCAACTGTTCTTGCCCATTGGCTACGTTCTGCATCAGCTCCATGAACTGGGACATGCGAGCTCTGACCTCATGTAATTCGGCTTGAACCTGATCTATTGCTTTTGCTGATTCCTTTGAGTCGGATATTTATGGATACTGAACTGCTCAAACCTGTTGCTGAAGAACACCAAGCGAAGATAAGAACACAAGGCCAACGAGAACAACCTGCAATGCAAATGAGAATGCAAGATGCAAAATGAAAACATGGTATGATGATGCAAATGCAAGTGCAAAGATGCAGCAAGGGATCAAGAGTGCTCTGTTGTTGACTGAAGGACCAAAATTTTGCTTCGGCGAGAACATAACACTGCTCCGATAGGAACCAACTGGTATCAATAATACTGATTTATACTGTCAAGAGAAACCACGTTGTCTGAAGGTAAAGGTTTCCGGCATAACCCCAGTCCTACTCACAGGTATGAACCTAATCCACTGATAAAGGTACGACATCCTATGTGTTTCTCAGTGTCACAGACTTTCAAGAAATGATGATACGTTCACCATTTTTGGTTTGGCATCCTCACCCCCTGAAGAGGCCTCACTTAGCTGAGTCACAAATGATCGGTCCCCAGAGTCGACAACTCTCAAGTCTAATATCCCCTCAAGCCCAAGGGGGTGGAAAAGAAATCATCTAGGAGAATCACATCTGAGCGTGAATTTCATGGGAAACTAGTACATGCAAAGCATGCACGCCCCCACTACTCTTGACTCTAGTGCTATGTTTTCTCTCAAGCCCGGGTCTGGCTTTTCACTCATCAGAATCACCCCTCCCAACAACAGTACAACAAATAATCATATTATACTGACGGTAAAGTGCAGGAAATTAAGTGCGATAAATAAAAGCAAACCCAACAGGTAAACACACAAGCGCTAGGATTGACTCGCATGGGGGATGGGAAACAGTCCCAACATAGGGGATGGGAAAAGTCCCCAGTAGCTATATGGTCTCCAGCAGAGTCGCCAGTTGTCGCTACTGCGAAAAAAGGTGTGGGCAAAGACAAAAGAGTCGCCACCTTTCGTTATTTATCCCACAAGAAGGGAAAGGCAACGATCAGGAAAAACCTAACGAAAAGGAAAAGACAAGGTCATCGCAACCAAGTCTCTGGGTTCGGGAGTCGGTTACGTAAGAGGAAGGTATTAGCACCCCTCACGTCCGTTGTACTCAACGGGATCCACGCTTGTTGTGTTTATCTGACAGGTTGTTTAACTATCTACCTATCAAGGCTGGCTCAAAAGAAAAGAAAATTGACTCGGCAAAGCCTCGCAGCTTCGTGCCTATGTATTCCCGTCTAGAACGAGAAATCAGAGTCAACGTAGTTCGGCTAACTACGGGTGAAGAGGGAAGGTTGCTCGCCAAGGCATCACGTCTTGTGCCTACGTACTTTCATCTGGTATGAAAGATCAGAGCGAATGCAGTTCGGGATGAAATGAAGCATAGTCTTGATTCATCTGTTTTTACCCGAGTAAAGTTAAACAACAGTTCCAGCAGTTAGGGACAATGCCTGTTTGCGGTAGAACTGAAACTTAACAGCACTCTTTTCATCAGAAAAGGTTTTCCTTGAATTAAGAGCCCACGGGGCTAAAAGAGGTTTGAATGTTGGTTTTTGAGTCTTTTACGAGAAGAAGTGTTTTTTATGAATGTTTGTAATTCGTACTGCACTAGAGACTATGACTCAGGAGTGAATGCGTCGCATATCACCCAAAAGGTACCATACTAAACATCCTGATTACTGAAAGGAAACCCTCCAATAACCATTTCCTAAGTGGCTTAAGGCTCGTAACATACTGTACCAACTTGCCTTTATTATGTGTTTTAATGTTGTTTGGAGATGAGAAAGAGAAGAGGGACTCTACAGGGGAAACTGAATCCTACAGTTATCATACAATATGGCCCTAAGATTGAGTTTGAAGGGGAATCTACCCTAATGTTGTCATGCATGGATTCATCCTAAAGTCTATCATAACCTCTCTTGAAGAAGAGAGGTTAGAGATCCTAAGGGAACATGTTAAAGGGGAAACATAAACAGCAAAAAATCAATAAGCAGATGAATACAACTATCCTTCTACTGAAATAAGAACATGGATGGATATGCAATGCATCATCACAAGCAGAAGGAGGAAACCTCAACTTCTAATGCAAACATAAAAGAAAAAGAACACACAAGCAAGGGAGGATCACCTCAACCTTCAATACAAATAATCAGAGGCAAGTATTAAAGCAGTTAAACAAACAAGCAAAGGGAGACTGGCTCAACCTTTAATACAATCAAACAAAGGGAGACTAGCTCAACCTTTAATGCAAATATGCACCTAAATAAGAGTCTCTATTCATGAAGCTCTATCCTAAATGCATCACAGTAAGGAATCAAACATAGAGAGGGGAGAAAACAAGCTAAGGGATTACTGAAAGGATGATGGGAAGCATGAAGTATACCAAAGGTATCCTTCATGGCACTCAACCAACATCAAAGATTGGAAGGATGATGGGAAGAATGAAGTATACCAAAGGTATCCTTCATGGCACTCAACCAACACCAAAGATTGGAAGGATAATGGGAAGCATGAAGTATACCAAAGGTATCCTTCATGGCACTCAACCAAAATCTAGATGATTATATCCTCAAAGGTTTCACCTTCATGGTATGCCTTTAGTCCTTCCAAAGGAAGGACTAGACTCCCACAAGGAACCTTGAATCATAGGATAAGAAGTGGAGGGATGAATTCAAGCAAAGCAAAACACCTAAAGAGGAGAAATCAATCACCTACAATTTCTAAAGATATTTTTGGCGGTGAAATTTTGATGTCAAGCTATTGATTAACTTGAATCTTAATTAATTTACAACCGGTCTTTGATTTATCCGAAGGAAAGGTTAAAGAAAGGGGAAAACCTATTTTGCATTGTAAACACAACGCGGGGAGATATCTAAGGTTCGGGGGTTGGTTAAGTTTAAGGAAGGTATTAGCATCCTAAACCTCTGTAGTACTCTACAGGAACCTCTTGTTTTAAATGTTTGTTATTGCTATGTTATTTGTTTAAGGGTATTGCTAAGGGTTAAGAGTGAAAAGAAAGACCTAAGGGGGTTAGTCCTAAGTATACTCGCCAAGACTCGCATCTTGTGCCTACGTATCCTGGATAGGGGATGGAATCAGAGTATTCGTAGTTCCCCTCACAGAGGGAGATGAGGAACTTCTTGACTGTGGTCAAGGTTCCTGGGGAAAATAAACGTTCATAAGAAAGCGCTTATTTTGGAGTGTGGCGACTCCTATTTCTATGTTAAAGTTCAGATTAAAAGGGTAGGGATAAGTATTCCACGGTGGGAAACTTACATGGAGTGCGGCGACTCCTAATCCTAAGGCTAGGATGAAAGGTGGATGTCCACGGCGGGACTCCTAAACATGAGTACGGCAACTCAAAATCTTAAGGTTTAGATGGGTAGGGTGTAGGTTATTGACTCGGCGGTCAAATTGTGTAACCTTTCCTTCGGAGGGGATTAATGGTAAAATAAATAGTGAATAGATGATAATGAAATATGATATGTGAACACGATGATATTTGAAATTATGAACAAGATTATAAGAGTTAGAAATTGAATTGAGCGGTGGATTAGGTATGAAATGATTTAATTATTTTAGAAGTTAGAAGTGGTGAAATTGATTTGATTAAAAAAGTTAATTATTATTTGAGGATTTTGATTAAGTGAAACTTATCAATGTTGGAATTAAATATGGTTTTTGAGAGTTTTGTATAGTTAAAACGATCTAAGTTTTTGAAAGAACATTAGAAACTAAAGGGTTAATCTTAAGTTAATAAATAAATTTTAGTTATTTTTGAATGCAAATTAAAAGAGTTCTAAATTATTCTAAATATGAAAATAAAATGTTTTATGGATTTTTAAATATTTTTTGGATTTTTAACTATTATTAAGAAAAGATGAAAATAAACTATTAACTAAACTAAACATTTTCTACTTGGAAATTGAAGCATTAATTATTTTCTAATTACTCAAAATTAAATTAGATTAAAATTTTATTTTTTTAAAAATTAAATTAAGATCTAAAATCATTATTAATATTTTTTATTATTATCAAATTCATTTTATTATTTTTTATTAAATTATATTTTATTATTATTTTTTGTTAGGTTAGTTGTTAGTAAAATTATTATTAATATCAGTTACAAAATAAACATGACAGAAAAAAATATAAAACAAAAGTAAAAAAGAATAATAATAAAAAAATAAAAATGGGTCGGGCTGGGTGGTCAGGCCGCATACCCGACCCGGTCTTCTTAAGCGATCAAAAGGGAGGAAGCGAGAACTAGGGTTTGAGAGCCCTCTTCTTCACCGCGGCGGCAGATCCCTCCTTGGGGGTTGCCCGCTGATTTTTCGTCTCTCTTCTTGTTCACCTCTCTCTCACTCGATTCATTTTCTTTTCCATTTCCCTCACTCTGTTTCGTTTTTTCTTTGAAACTTACAGATAAACAAAACAACCAACAACACTTAGACAGATAAAAATAAGTGGATTACCAAAACGAAAACGGAGAAATCGACGGTGAAAAGTGGTCGTTTCTGGTGGATATGTCGGGGGTGGCGATAACACGAGCTTCACGACGACGGTGACGAAGGAATACGACCCTCAGATAAGTTTTTGCTCTTTTTTCTTTTTGTAATCTAAAGGCTTCAGAAAATTCTGTGATTTGTGTTGAAAATGTTCTTCCCCTCTTGCTCTGTCTGTTCGGGTCCCTTTTATATGCCTAAGATAAAAACGACATTAATTAGCGTTTCCATTTTTATCAGATCGTGTTTGAAACCTGGTCATAACCGTGTCGGTTTGATTTTAGAAACAAATCATGATTTGAAACCCTTGCTCTGAACATACCCCTTTTTTAGATGAATGTATTTCCATTTTGAATTCTCATGTCAGATTACGTTTTCTGGTTGTTTTGGAAAGTAAACACAGTGTTGTGAATTCCAATCTTTCTTAAACACATGATTATTGCCCTGATCCCGTATAATTATAATTTGTGATCCTTGTCTTAAACATATAATTTCCATGATGAATATGCATAGGTTTTGTCTCCCACATGTTTGTATTCTGTATTGAAAGAATTTTGAGAACTTTCCGTTTTCACTTCCAAAGATATGTGTGGTAGTAATCAAGAAGATACATTTCCAATTCCATTTTGACATATTATGATATTTCTTCATTCAATTTAATGGATTTGAATTTGTATAATTGTGATGGATTATATCATGTGAATTAACAGTCATTAACTCCTTGATTCTTTCCCATTTCATGTGCACTTAATGATGGTGATGATAATGGTTTTCTGTTTTGAATTCCCTAACCAAAACACATGCCTTTGATAACAGGTTTTTGGTATAATCTCAAACTTTATGTGTCGTCTTCAAATGAACAGATTTGCGGCACCAATTCCTTTTCTCTGAATTTCTGAAGTTACTGTTTCCTGATACACTGTTATTTGATGCAGGAGTAGTGATTTTGAGTGTCCTATTTTTAAGAAGGAATGAAAACTGCCGGTTTGCTAAACTCAATGCTTGTTGTGATTACACTGATATTATATTTCCATCTTCAACTTGACTTGTTTATTCATGTTATGGTTGTGACTTGTAACTCAGCTCATTCACTTCAAAACTCAACTTCATTTTTGAAGGTGAGAAAATACATAGAAGGGGGGGGGGGGGTTGAATAAGTATGAAGATTAAAACTTAGAAATAAAAACTCAAGTATTTTTATCCTGGTTCGTTGATGTCAACTACTCCAGTCCACCCTTCCTAGAGTGATTTGCCTTTCTCAATCAAGGACTTAATCCACTATTTAATCAACTGATTACAATAGTAAGCACTAAGAACAACTGTTCAAAGTCTTTTCAAGAACTACTGATCCTAATTGGATCTTCTTAAGGTTTACAATCAAATGTAATACAAAATACAAGTGTTTAAAATTGCTTCTAGAAAGCTTTATCACAACTGTGATTTTTCACTTAAATATTAAAAACAAAGAAATAAATTCTTGAAAGAATGTGAATAGTATGAGAGCTTTGAATATTGATTTCTTTTTGATAAAACGTCAAGTAAAGAAGATGGGCGAAGACTGGCTTTTATAGGCAGCTGATCCAATGAGAGCTTCACGTTGAGAAGAGTGTCCAAAAGGTCTGAGCTTTTTTGTCTTCACATCAAGTGACCTTTCCTAGAAGAAGAAAGCACAGATAAATCCTTTTTGTCTGTGTTCTTATGTCTAGCATAAATAAGGAAAGAGTCGTTTGGATCATTCCAACGGATATAATCTTTGAATAATTCTTCTTCAATTTTCAGCAAGTTCCATCAGATTCTAAATTAATCAGAGCCTTCTGATGTTGATCAGAGTTTTGCTGAGTCAGAGTCTTCTGCAGCAGGTGTGCTTTTAGTGTGTTTAAGATCAGAGTATATTTGAGACAGATCTTCAGTACTGGCAGCTTTAGTACTTTCAGAATCTTCTGTAGTAACTATGCTTAGAAAACTCTTCATACAGAATTCTTCTTTAGTTCAGATGCTTCTAACTTGCTTCAGATTCTTCTGGAGCTTCTGCTTCAGATCCTTTTGGAGCTTCTGCTTCAGAACCTTCTGGAGCTTCTGCTTCAGAATCTTCTGGAGGCTACGCTCAGGATCTTCTGTTGGCAGCAATCAGAATCTTCTAATGGATGCATCTGGCGCTTCAGAGTCTAGCAAATTTCTTATGTTCAATTCTGATTTGCTTCTGGAGTGTTAATTCCTTTACTATTTGCAGTAAAAACTCTCAAGCAAATTTTAGAGTATATAATTCTTAATTACAAAATTTCATAATAGTTATCATCAAAACATAGAGATATTATTAAGAACCAATCTGTGTTATAACAATCTCCCCCTTTTTGATGATGACAAAAACATCAGAAATTTTGTTTAATTGAAAATATAATAATTATAACTCCCCCTGAGATGATGAATCTCCCCCTGAATTAAATACAAATACGGAATATAAACTTCCCTTTTGTCTTGAGTAATTTTCAGAGTTAGAGCTTGATTGTTCTTTAACATTTGAGAGTCAGAGTGTCTTGTAAATTTCAGAGTCAGAGTTTGATAATTGTCAAATGATCTGAGAGTCTCAGAGTTTCTTTTACAGAGTGTACTTATCAAATGTTCTGAAATACTCAGATTTAATGTTAGATAAAATAGATATGTCTGAAGTTTCATTCTGGTGAAGTTTAATTAAACAGTTCAGATCTATATTTTCTCCCCCTTTTTTGTCATAAGTAAAAAGTAAAAACTTTGAAAAGACAAATAAAAGGAAACAGTAAATGAGATAAATCATGTGGAGAAAACTTTGAAACATTCATTCAATTTAGTTCAGAGCAAGAGTGCATGCATCAGAAGATATTCAAAATACATAAGCAAACATCAGATGCAAAAACATCAGAATGAAAAAAAAATGAAAAACTAAGAGTGTTTTGACAAAAGCATCTTCAACAGATCCATGATCTCAGAAGAGGACTGTTCTTGCTTTGACATCCACTTAGCCATTATTTCATTCTTCTGATCCTGTTTGGACATCCACTCAGTCATGTCTTCAGACTTCTTATCCTGTTTAGCCATCCAAGACTTGATTTCTGATTGACCAGCTTCCAGAGCAGCAATTTTATCCTCAAAATCTGGATGTTCTTTCTTAATCTCAGATGAAGAAGGTTGAACATTTTCTGGAGCTTGAACAGAATCAATATCCATAGGGACGTCAGAGCTTGGAGCAGTAGAGCCAGAAGGATGTTCTATCAGAGTCATGGCCAAAGGGTTGTCTTCAGATGCAGATTCAGTAGCTTCTTCTGATGATGGAGGAGCATCTGTAAGAAGTAATGGTCCAGATCTCTTGACAGTCCAGAACAGACTTCTTGCAGCTTCAGCAAATCTGAGCTTCACATCAACAAAACATATGTTCTTCAGATTTGATGCTACAGTGTTGAATCTGTTGATGAATCCATTCCAGATGACATCAGATTCTGTTGCATCCATTGTTGCAAAACATTTCCTCTGTACAGTACCTAAATACATCTGTATTTCTTGCAAAAAAGATTGAAATAAATGATCAATATTTAGTCTAGGTTTGTGGTTTAACAAAGTCTCTAGTGTTATTGGTTTTGGTTGGGGAGTAGGTGTAAATATGGATTTGGGAATGGAAATCAGAGGAGGAGGGTAGTATGGTATGAAAGGAATTTCAGGGGATTTGTCAGGTTTTGATCTGTTTAAGGCATTCAACAGATTTGGTTTTGCTTTGATGTGATAGGAAACCACATCAAAGGTTTTATTAGAGTAAGGTTGGAAAGTAGATTTTGCAGGTTCATCAGAAGCAGCAGGTTTATCAGATGAAACAGGTATAGCTGAAGGAACAGCTTTTGCAGATTTAGCAGAATATGATATTGTTGCTAATGAACCTACTTCCGACATTGATTGAATATAGGTGAGAAGCACAGATGGTAGGGTGATTGTAAGTTTGGGTTTTAAAGGAGTGATAGGGTCAGATGGTTCAACTCTGTCATAGAAATCTTTGAGTTTGAAACCATAGGAAAGGTTGTGAAAAAGAGATGAGAATTGTGCACATGAGATAGATGTTCTTGGAGTAGATGTTGGGATTGGATTTGGAATGAGGATTTTAGATGATGGTGTAGTAGTGGGAATAAGATCTGGAATAAGAACTTTAGAAGATACAGGGGGCTCTGGTTGGTTTACCTCAAAATCTCTGTGAGAGGGGGATATCAGAAAATCTGGGTGAATGTCAGATTCTGAGGAATTGGATGAGGTGGTTGGTGTACAGGAAGTAGATGACACTTGAAAGACAGTTTTCAGAGGTGTAACATCAAGAACTTCTGTCTCAGAGATGTTGGTTCCAGAGGGGTTGGTGGATTCTGAAGGATTTTCAGAGGGTTTTGATGGAGGAACAGATGTGGGTGGTTCTGATGTGATTGGTTCAGAAGTAACTGGTGCAGATTCAGTGGGTTCAGATGTAGTGGATGGTGGATTTTCTGATTATGGTTGTTTCTCTTGTTGTTGTGTTTGAGGTTCAGATGATTTTTGTTGTTCAAAGTCTTTTTCTGGTTGCTTTTCTTGTGGTTGTTGTTGTTGTTCAGATGGCTTTTCTTTGAGTTGTTCAAATGGTTTTTGTTGTTGTTGTTCTGTGGGTTGTTTTTCTGATGGTGGTTGTTGTGGTACAGATTGTTTGGTTGGAATTTCTGGTTGTGGAGTTGGAATTTTTGATTTTATTGTTGATGGTTTAGGTACAGATGATTGTTTTACAGGAGAGATGGAAATAGGATTAGATGATTTTTGAGGGGATGGAACAGAAACATGAGGTGGAGCAGGTACAGATTGTTGTTGTGTAGAGGGTGGTTTTGGAATAGACTTAATAGTTGAATCATTTATAACAATAGTATTTGTAGAAGATACAGAAGATTTAGTACCTTTGATTTTGATGCGTTTAGCAGGAACATAAGGAGCGTCTCCAGATTCTTTCCTCTTTAGCAGCTTCTGTGGCTTCTCAGTAACCTTGGGCTTCTTCTGAATAGGTGCAGCTTCTACTTCTGATTGAGTCCTCTTTCTTGGTGTCTCTTCTACTACAACAGGCAATGGTTGTCTTGCTCTCTTTATAATATCTGCAGGAATAGGCTTTCCTTCTGCCTTGCACTCATCAATATATCTTACAACAATTTCCCTTGGTTCTTCAGCATAGAACAAAGGGTAGTCATCTACAGGGGTTCTCTTCTGACTCAGTTCAGTGATGTTCAGCTTCTTGGGTGCTGTTGTGAGTTCTTCTACTATTTTCAGTCTCTGAAGACTTTTGGCATTCAGAGGCTTCCCAAGAATGAATTCCAGTTCTTCTGTGACTCCAGCAGCATACAGAACAGTTACAAGTCCATTTTCTGTTAGAAGATCTGAGATTAACCTTCCAAATGGAATCCAAGTTCTGATCTTCTGACCTTTTTCTTTCACATATTCTCTAGAGGCATTTATATGATTCCATAGATGCATAAAAAGAATATATGGAAGATCTACCTTGGTGCTCTGACTTAAGCAATACATAAAGTAGAGTTGTTCATTATTGACATAGTCTGGAGAGTTTGTTGACTTTCTGTGATGAATGCATCCCATGAAAATCTTAGCCCAGATCTTGTAGTCAGGCTTCAGATCTTTGAACTTATTAGAAGCTTGTCCAGCAGTCATCACTTCCTCATATACTTCATCCATATCTACACGCCCAGCTGGCAAGTGTGATACTCCATCTGTTTCCTCATATCCAATGAGTTTTCTAATTAGACCTTCTGTTATAATTATCTCTTTTCCCAGAACAGAAGATAAAATGAATTTAGGGTATACAGAAGCATGTATCCAGAATTCTTTTACCAGAAGGGGGTAGACTGGTCCAAAAAGTCTGTCAAAATACTTCACCCATCCTTGAGCATCTATAATGGAGCGAAATTCAAACCCATTCTCAGCAAGTGAATCAAATTCCACCATTGATTCACAGAGAACCTCCAGTTTTTCAACAGGTGTTAGCAATGTTCTTTTTGGTGGTGTGTAAGGGGTTACACCCATATTAGCAGAGGTAACTGCAGCCATGGTAGATTGAAATTGTGCAGCAGTTGAAGATGAAGTTGCCATTGAAGATGAATTTGTCACACGCTTAGGATAAGGGTTTTTGTGAAGAGAGAAGAGAAGACAAAAATGCATAAAGGTTTGAAATGTGAAAAGTGAGAAAATGAAGAGAAATGATGTATTTATACTAAACACTTAGGCATACAAACAGTCAGAAGAAAGCACGTTCACAACAAGCATTTAATGAAAAATGATAAAATCATTTCAAGCATTTATTGCTTCTGACAATTTGGGGGGAAAATCAAGATTTTCACTATTCAAACTTCACCTCAAACGTCTCTTCAGTAGTGTACACGCCACCTTTGCAGATTTGGAGTGACACGTGTTTGCTTGCATGTGCTTCTGAATTCTCTTGAGAAATGAAATGTTAACCAACGTTCAAATCCTCTAAGGATTGTTAGTTCAAAGTTTCACAAGAAAATAATTAAAGAAAATGAATAAGCAATCAGAAGAAATACTTCAGAGCATTAGGCATTTTTGCATCTGTAAAATTTGCTTCTGACAAATATCATTCTGGACAAAAATCCATACCAATATTTTTCAGAATAAATTTGAATCTATCTTCAACAAGGGATTTTGTAAAAATATTTGCCCATTGATGATCTGTATCAACAAAGGCCAAATTTATGATTCCCTTCTGAACATAGTCTCTGATGAAATGATGCTTAATTTCTATATGTTTTGCCTTAGAGTGTAAAATGGGGTTTTTAGACAAACATATAGCAGAAGTATTATCACTGAAGATAGAAATGTTACTTTCAAATATCTGATAATCTTCTAGCTGACTTTTCATCCAGAGCATCTGCGTGCTACATCCAGCAGCAGCAATATATTCTGCCTCTGTGGTTGAAAGTGCAATTGTGGGTTGCTTCTTGCTGTACCAAGAGATTAGATTTCTTCCTAGAAATTGACAACTTCCAGAAGTACTTTTCCTTTCCACTCTGTCTCCAGCGTAGTCAGCATCACAGAATCCAACTAATTTAAAATTATCAGATTTTCTGTAACACAAACCCACATTAGAAGTACCTTTCAGATACCTTAGAATCCTCTTGACAGCTGTCAAGTGTGATTCTCTAGGATCTGATTGGAATCTATCACACAAGTATACACTGAACAATATGTCAGGTCTAGAAGCAGTTAAGTAAAGAAGAGATCCTATCATACCTCTGTAGAGTTTCTGATCTATTTTCTTACTTACCTCTTCCTTGCCAAGTGAGCTAGTTGGATGCATGGGAGTGTTTGCCAGCTTACTATCAGTCATGTTAAATTTCTTCAGAAGTTCTTTAACATATTTGGTCTGATGTATGTAAGTGCACTCTGGAGTTTGATTGACTTGGATTCCTAGAAAGAATCTCAGCTCTCCCATCATGCTCATTTCAAATTCTGCCTGCATACATTTAGCAAACTCCTTTCCCAGCATAGTATTGGTAGATCCAAATATTATATCATCAACATAAATTTGACAAATTAAAAGATCTTTCTTAAATGATTTACAAAAGAGTGTTGTGTCCACTTTGCCTCTGATGAAATTTTTCTCCAAAAGAAAATTTCTCAATCTCTCATACCAAGCTCTGGGAGCTTGTTTTAAACCATACAGAGATTTCTTTAATTTGAAAACATGATCTGGAATTTTTCATTCTCAAAACCAGGAGGCTGGTGGACATAAACTTCTTCTTCTATAATACCATTTAGAAAGGCACTTTTAACATCCATCTGATACAGAGTGATGTTATTTTGTGCAGCAAATGAAATAAGAAGGCGTATAGATTCTAACATTGCCACTGGAGCATAAGTTTCAGTATAATCAATACCTTCTTGTTGATTGTACCCTTGAGCAACAAGCCTTTGCCTTATTTCTTTCAACTTCTCCTTTCTCATTTAGCTTATTTCTGAAGACCCATTTTGTTCCAATTATATTGAATCCTTTTGGTCTTTGAACTAAATCCCACACATCATTTCTAGTGAATTGATTTAACTCTTCTTGCATGGCAATAATCCAATCATTGTCTTGTAGGGCTTCATCTACAGAAGATGGTTCAATTTCTGACGCCAGTCCAAATAATGATGCTTCAGATAATCTTAGAAAGGATCTTGTTCTGATGGGATCATCCTTCTTTCCAATTATAACATTCTCTGGATGAGAAGCTTTAATTCTGGATGATGATCCTCTAACAGTTGATTCTTCAGAAATGTTTAGATTGTTCATCTGAGAAGTTAAAGGAATAGCATCTGGCGTTGCTTCTGGTTCTTTCACTTGAGCTTTGTCTACCTCTGGGACTTCAGAGTCTGCGAAGACTACTTCTCTATCTGCAGAGTTTTCAGACTGCTTTGGCTTTTTATTGCCAAGCTTATCATCATATCTAACATGAATAGATTCTTCCACAATCTGTGTCTCAGTGTTGTATACTCTGTAGCCTTTAGAGCGTTCAGAATATCCAAGCATGAAACACTTCTGTGCTTTGGAATCAAACTTGTTAAGATTTTCTTTAGTATTTAACATATAGCAAACACATCCAAAAGGATGAAAATATGAAATGTTGGGCTTTCTGTTCTTCCACAGTTCATATGGAGTCTTTTCCAGAAGAGGTCTTACATACACTCTGTTCTGAATGTAACAGGCTGTGTTGATTGCTTCTGCTTAAAAGTGTTTTGCCAGATTTGTCTCATTGATCATGGTTCTGGCCATTTCTTGCAGAGTTCTGTTTTTCCTCTCTACAACCCCATTTTATTGTGGATTTCTAGGACAGGAAAAATCATGAGCAATGCCATTTTCATTAAAATATTTTTCAAAATATTTATTTTCAAATTCACCACCATGATCACTTCTGACTTTTATAATTTTGAAATCTTTTTCATTCTGGACTTGCTTGCAGAAGTCAAAGAACACAGAATGTGACTCATCCTTGTGTTTTAAGAACTTTACCCATGTCCATCTACTATAGTCATCAACAATGACTAACCCATACTTCTTACCTCTGATGGATGCAGTTTTCACTGGTCCAAACAGATCAATATGAAGTAATTCTAGTGGTCTGGAAGTAGAAACAACATTTTTTGATTTAAAAGATGATTTTGAAAACTTCCCTTTTTGGCATGCTTCACAAAGAGCATCTGAGGTGAACTTCAGATTAGGAAGTCCTCTGACAAGATTAAATTTATTAATCTGAGATATACGTCTCATATTAATATGCCCCAATCTTCTGTGCCAGACCCATTGCTCTTCATTAACAGACAAGAGGCATTTAACATTCTGAACCTTAAGTTCTGAAAGATTTATTTTATAAATGTTGTTTTTCCTCTTTCCACTAAATAGGATAGAGCCATCCTTTTGACTAATAGCTTTACAATATTTTTTATTAAAGGTAATATCATAACCATTGTCACTTAATTGACTTATGGACAATAAGTTATGCTTTAACCCTTCAACAAGTAAAACATTAGTAATAGAGGGAAGTTTACCATTTCCAATGGTGCCAGATCCAATGATCTTGCCCTTCTGGTTCCCTCCAAATTTCACATCACCTCCAGATCTAAGCTCCAGGCTTTGGAACATAGACCTTTCTCCTGTCATGTGTCGTGAGCATCCAGAGTCCAGGTACCATGATTGGCATCCTGACCTTGCTGCTAAGAACATCTGCAACATGAATTATTTTACTTTTAGGTACCCAGATCTTCTTGGGTCCTTTAGGGTTAGTTGTTCTGAAGGTTTGTCTAAACTTCTATTTTTCAACATAAGGTTTATTCTGACTAGCCTTAGATTTAAACACATGAATATTTTTTTCAGAGCGTGTTTGTTCAATATCATTCAAGTGACCAAATTTAAAGTGTGAATATAAAAGAGTTTTCTTGATGATAATTTTATCAACAGGTTTTGGATTTAAATCCTTTCCAGAGGAGGATTCATATCCAATTCCTTTTCTGTTATTTATGTTAACTCCATAGATCATAGAAGCCATTTTTCTTCTGTCTATGCTTTTAGCAAGAAACTTCTGAAAGCTATAATAATATTTTTCCAAAATATTTTTGCATTCAGATTCAGTTTCAGGATCAGAGTTTTGTTGAGCTAATTTAGAATCATTTTTCAATTTTAAGTTCTTTTCATTTAGCTCAGCTACTTCTGATTTGAGAATATTATTCTCAGATACAAGATTGATTTGACGCTTCTTGTATTTGAGCTTAATATTATTATAGCTTTTCAGAACTTCTGATAACACTTTGATAAGTTCTTCTTTAGTAAGTTTAGCCATTACCTCTTCAGCGTCAGAGTCAGATTCAGATCCTGAAGTTCCGTCCTCCTGATTTTCTATGTCTGCCATCAAAGCTACATTGGCACATTCTTCTTCTGACTCAGATTCAAATTCAGATGTATCTGAATCATCCCAGGTGGCCATCAGAACCTTTTTCTTTTTATCAAATTTTCTTTTAGGCTTTTCTTTCAGCACCTTTGGACATTCATTTTTGTAATGTCCAGGTTCTTTACATTCATAACAGACAACCTCCTTTTTGCCAGATCTTCTGTGTCCAGAAGATTCTTTTCTTTGGTCAGGCTTCCTGAAGTTTCTGAACTTCTTTCCTTTATGCTTCCAGAGTTTGTTTATTCTTCTGGACAACATGGATAGTTCATCTTCATCTTCAGATGAGGATTCTTCAGAGCTTTCTGTAACACGGTGGGAGAACTGACTTTAAACAATGTTGCGGATAGCAAGAGTCGCCACCGACTTTTATTTTATCCATAAGGAAAGGTTATAAAAGAACAGGAAATACCTTAGAGAATATTTTGGGTCCGGGGGGTAGGTTATGAAAAGGGAAGGTGTTAGCACCCTTTTCATCCATGGTTATCCATGGGCTCTTAGGTACTTAAGCTCACTTTTGAATTGTTTTGAAAGTGTAGTGTGTGAATAGAAAATTTTCAGAATAGTTAATAAATAATCCATGTAAGGATGTGTTAAGAACTTGTTTGAAAATTTTGTTGGAAATTTGTTTAAGTGTGAAAAAGTTTTGAAGTGAGCAAGTATCTAGGAGTAACCTACCCTAATGTTTAAAGGTCTTTCTTATTCTTCATTCTTTCCTTTAGTAAGACTATCCCTACTATAATGGAGTAGGTAGTCCTTACTTTGGATGTTAAGGGACATGTGAGGGACAATTTGACTTTGAAGGCCATTGTGGGATGTAATAAGCACATATAAGGGACCATCATCATTTTTCGAAAGGGACTCGATTCGTAAAGGCAACCATAAGGGACTTTGATGATTTTTCTATTTGAGGGACTTGCTTTATACACCCCACTTAACCATTATTCGTAGGCAACTTGAGGGATATCCTTAGGAAGTGAGACGGCGATTAAAATCGACTTACGTGTGTGACGTGTTTATTTTAATTATCTTTATTTAAAAGTGATCTAAATTTATTTTAATATTACATACATGTTGTTACACTCCCTAATTACTAACCATAATAATAATTAAATAATTAAACAACTTTACATCCAAGAAACAATTACAAAATAATAAGCAAAATAATTAAATAGCAAAGATAAATAAAATATAAATAAGCAATAATAATAAAGGGGGTTAATTCTAAGTTTACTCGGCAAGACATCGCATCTTGTGCCTACGTATCCTTACGGGAGTGGAATCAGAGTAATCGTAGTTCCCCTCAAAAGGGAGGTTAGAGACTTCTTGACTGTGGTCAAGGTCTCAAGGGGAATAAACACATCTTAAGGACACGCTTACGTGGAGTGTAGAAACTCCAAATCTCTACGTTGAAATGTTAAGTTGTAATTAGGGTTAGATTAGGTTAGGGATTCCGCGGCGGGAAACCCTAAAATGAGCGCGGCGGCTCTTTGACCTAATGCTAGGGGTAAACTGGTAATTTTGCCTGCGGCGAGGCATTTGTGAAGATTAGGGTCTGTAAAAGTTGTAAGGGTTGAAGGTGAGGATTATTGACACGGCGGTCAAATGCTAGACCTAATTCCTTCAGAGTGTGTAATGTGACAATTGTCTCGAAAAATTACAACCGGGAAACAGATACATATATAATAATGCATTGGAATTTAATCTGCAGAGAGAAACTAAAAAAATCGTTAATGAAAGGTTAGACTAAAATATAATCAATACTGAAAACAAATAATATTAAAGGGGAATATAAAAATGCAAAAAAGAGATTTTATTGTAAATTTTAAAGAGAAATTAATATTAGTTTAAAAAAAAAGAGATTTAAATTTAAAAAAAGTTTAATTTTTATCTTAAAAAAGTTTTTAAATTTTATTTTAAAGAAAGAGTTTTAATATTATATTAAAAAAAACTTTTAAATTTGATTTTGAAAAAAGAAGTTTTTAATTATTAAAAAGAAGGTTTTAGTTATTATTTATTAAAATGTTTATTTGATTTATTTAAAAAAAAAAAGATTAAATGGGGGACAGTTAATTAAATGGGGGGATTAAGCTTATATTAGGTTGATTAAAAAAAAGTTAAGGGTTTATTAGTGAATATTTAACTTAAAAAAGAAAAGGTTAGTACTGATAATTAACGGTGGATTAAGGGTTAATGTGTGTGGTGTAGTGTGTTTGGTGTATTCAGCGGTAAACAAAATTAAAAAAAAACAAAACAACACAAAACCCTAATTTCCCCAGAATTCCCAAATCGAGGAACCCCCCTTCGCCTCCGTCATCGCGCCTCTCCCTCTCTCACTCTACTCGTCTTCTCCGATCGCCAACTCGTTTCCCCTCCCATGCTTCACCGATGCTCATATCTATACCTGAAACACAACCCAAAACGTTAAATCATTCGATAGTCTTTATGCGTGGGAAGAACTTTACCGAAGGTGTGCGGCGACGTTTGGAGACGACACGAGTGGAGGCTCTACTGGTTGAACTCGCGGCGGCTGAGGATGAGTTCGTCGGCTAAAGATAAGTAGCTTCCGTCTAATTGAGTTTAGAGTTTCGATTTTTTGTAGCTCTAGGTTTCTCGAAGGTGATTTTGAGGGTTGTAGATTTTGCGTGTTTTTAGGGTTTTTTTTGTGAGGGTTATCGGTGGATTTGTGGTTACCGGCTTCTTCGTTTTCAGATCCCTCTTTATATAGGCTTCAGAGAGGATCTTTGATTTGAAAGCTAATTAAATCAATTTTGAATGTTGATTTGGATTTCCATTTTTGGGACAAATCAGATTTCAAATATTTCCTCTTTCGTCCAATCTTGCTTAATGTTTCTTAATGGAGATCTCAATTTCTGATATCATGTATCAATCTCGTTTAACACCTTTGTCTGTCCAGATTCAATGTCTTGGAACTCTGGATTGGATCCTTTCTTTCATAGGAATATTCCTCTACTAATTGCTAACTCTTGAATTGGCAACCTGACAGGTGTGGATAGCGAAGGATTCTGGGCCAGGGAAAACTAACAGCCCAGAGTAGTTTATGGTAATAGAGCTGGTGAGCCCAAAGCTTCATCATTGGGAGCAGTCCTGAACTTTGAAAACTCATCTACGTGTGCTTGAATTGGTGATTTCAAAGTTGCGAATTCATCCCTGTTTCTTGAGCAAGAATCTAACATGAACTATTGTTGTGAGGTTTTGTGTTGCAGGTGAAGATACTGTTCTGAAACGGATTTGGGATACACTCCCAGTCTTCAAATGGCTGTCCTCGTACTATGCAGCAAATTTGTCCTGATTAGCTATAAATGTTTGAGCCCTATTGGTCTCTTGATGACACTCTCTATCGTTGTTGTAGGTTACAAATGTTGTTGTTTTAGATTAATGGTCTTTGGGACTAGCAGTGGTTATGGTTCTTTGCTTTGAATTTTTGTAACTGACTTTCTCTATTTTGTTCTTTTGATCTTGCAGCATATTTCCACTGTGATTGCCATTATCGGTCCGAACAGGTGGTTGTTTATCTGGTGAATTTATGTTGGCACCAACGGTAGGGCACTCATTCAATATTGAAGATGCCCCAAATGGAAATAAGGGGTCAGCGTAGTCTTTCCATTCTGGCTCAAACGCGCTCCAAGCTAAGAGGTCATGTCTTTCACAAGGAGTTGCAGTAGATGAATTTGAACTTCTATCATAATATTGATTTTGGGAATTGCTCAGAGTCTTCCGCTGATGAAGTACAAATTGTAGCAGGCCACTATTTCGTCGAGAAGAACAATCTGACTCCAGTGTACTAATTGGTGTAAGAGACTTGATAAAATCATCAATTGAGTCAAGTGACTTTGGGATATTTGGTTGTGTATTAACAGAAAGTGGCACATTGTTTCCATTAGAAAACATATCAAAGTGAACAAGGTCATTTTGTTGAGATTTAGGACTGATTGCTTGTTGTTTTCCTGCAGGAACAAGAGCAAGGGAATTATCTGCTTTTGGTGAGTTAAACTCTTCGCCCCTGAGCAGGTCCTACCTGGGATTAACTTTGGCAGGTACAACAGAACCGATAGATGTAACTGGTGCAGGATGCATTAACAGATTCAGTGTTTGGGACCCTGCTTCAGTACTAACAGATCTTGTATCAGTTGTATACTAGTATCCCATGTATCAATCAAAGGACCATCAGCATCTACACGTGCTCCAGTAGGTGCTGAATTTGCTTTCCCTGTTTGATGTTTGAAGAAAAGGTAGAAGCCAATATAATCATGGCAGCTATAGATGGAGGAGGATTCTCCGCACGAAGAGGTCCTAGCACGACTTCAATAGCGAAGAGACAATCGGCAACTGTTGCATCGAAGCCTGAAGAAATTCCAGCTGCTGCACCAGCTGCAACAACTATTTTCTTTCTCTATTGTTTTCCATCATCAGTGAGAATCCATTGGCGCATGACTTTCCAATATCCGTACTAGGACGACAAGGTGTCAAATTTTGACAACTTCAAGAAGTATCACAAGGCAGCTCGTGAATCTTAGACACTCCATCTTGAACTTGATAATTATATGGAAATTTATCCTTATGTAGAAAAACTGTGGAATGATGATGTATTTGTAACTTAAAATTAGCTCATTCTTGCACATCCAAATAATCTTTTTATTGTAAAGTTGTGATCTTGGGATCTCTTGAGTTTGGATCTTGATTCAAAATATATGTAAATCCCCTTGATTTCATAACTTAAGTACACTATGTTTCTCATGCCTTGAATCTTGAAATTCCATGCTTGATCCTTTAAATTTGAGTCTTTAACAACCTTCTACATCAATCTTGAGTCTTGTAAGGCAACTAGACTTTGTATCTATACATGCAAAGTTTGGCATTTGTCATCAACATAAACTTTTTGAAAAGAACATGGATCTTAAATACCTAACTTGGTAAACTTTCGAAGATGAAACCTCTTGTCGTGAATTTTGTGGATATTTCAAATTGAATCATGACTTGACTTTGAATTCCCTTCTCTCTTTTTCTTCATGAGCACAATGGATAAATCTTGAATTTTGGTCTCATAAATCTCTAGTATGGAACTTATTGCTTGTATTTTGAACGATGGTAGACAACCCTTGACAACAAGATGGTGTAACCCGGTGAACATCATGAAGTGGCTTTGTAGACCTCATGACCCTTAGGAAAGCTTTGTAAACATTGTGAATCTTGTGAACCTTGTGAACCTCCAAGAAGCAACCTATGGACTTCATGAACCTCATGAAAGGTATTGAAAGCACTGTGGGACTTGTGAACCTTGTGGACCTTCTTAGAACACAAAGTCTTGTATTGTGAGGGCAAATTTTGGGGTGCAACAGCTGCCCCTGTTCAATTTTCTGAAACCTGAGGGGTTAGATTGGTATATTTGCCAGTCGTAACCTGGAAGGTTGAAGGGGATTGAACACAAAAGCCCAAAAATTTGCACTCACTAGTGCACCAGAGTGGTACAGATGGCTAGTTGAATATGATTGAGTGGGCTTAAAGATGCCACTAGGGGGGAAGCAGTTCAAAATATGGGTGTAGGATGAAAGCTATCAGGATTCTGGAATAATAATGATGTAGCAGCATGTCTTCATGAGGATAGAGCAATCAATAGTGATAACCCTAAAGCAGTCTTGAAGCAATGATATGATTTCAGGAGGATAGAACAATGAATGGCTCTAAAGCAGTCTTGAAATAATAATGTGATATGTCTTCAGGAGGATAGAGCGATCAATAGCTCTAAAGCAGTCTTGAAGTAATGATTTCAGGAGGATAGAGCAATCAATAGCTCTAAAGCAGTCTTGAAATAATTAGATGGCTTCAGGAGGATAGAGCAATGAATAGCTCTAAAGCAGTCTTGAAGTAGTAATATGACCTCATGAGGATAGAGCAATGAATAGCTCTAAAGCAGTCTTGAAGTAATAGGATGATTTCAGGAGGATAGAGCAATCAGTAGCTCTAAAGCACTCTTGAAATAATAATGTGATATGTCTTCAGGAGGATAGAGCAATCAATAGCTCTAAAGCAGTCTTGAAGTTATGATTTCAGGAGGATAGAGCAATGGATAGCTCTAAAGCAGTCTTGAAATAACAATGTAATTTCAGGAGGATAGAGCAATCAATAGCTCTAAAGCAGTCTTGAAGTAATAATGTGATATGTCTTCAGGAGGATAGAGCAATCAATAGCTCTAAAGCAGTCTTGAAGTAATGATTTCAGGAGGATAGAGCAATCAATAGCTCTAAAGCAGTCTTGAAATAATAATGTAATTTCAGGAGAATAGAGCAATGGATAACTCTAAAGCAGTCTTGAAATAATAAGATGGCTTCAGGAGGATAGAGCAATGAATAGCTCTAAAGCAGTCTTGAAGTAGTAGGATGATTTCAGGAGGATAGAGCAATCAGTAGCTCTAAAGCAGTCTTGAAATAATAAGATGGCTTCAGGAGGATAGAGCAATGAATAGCTCTAAAGCAGTCTTGAAGTAGTAGGATGATTTCAGGAGGATAGAGCAATCAGTAGCTCTAAAGCAGTCTTGAAATAATAAGATGGCTTCAGGAGGATAGAGCAATGAATAGCTCTAAAGCAGTCTTGAAATAATAATGTGATATGTCTTCAGGAGGATAGAGCAATCAATAGCTCTAAAGCAGTCTTGAAGTAATGATTTCAGGAGGATAGAGCAATGGATAGCTCTAAAGCAGTCTTGAAATAATAATGTGATATGTCTTCAGGAGGATAGAGCAATCAATAGCTCTAAAGCAGTCTTGAAGTAATGATTTCAGGAGGATAGAGCAATGGATAGCTCTAAAGCAGTCTTGAAATAATAATGTGATATGTCTTCAGGAGGATAGAGCAATCAATAGCTCTAAAGCAGTCTTGAAGTAATAATGTGATATGTCTTCAGGAGGATAGAGCAATCAATAGCTCTAAAGCAGTCTTGAAGTAATGATTTCAGGAGGATAGAGCAATGGATAGCTCTAAAGCAGTCTTGAAATAATAATGTAATTTCAGGAGGATAGAGCAATGGATAACTCTAAAGCAGTCTTGAAATAATTAGATGGCTTCAGGAGGATAGAGCAATGAATAGCTCTAAAGCAGTCTTGAAGTAGTAATATGACCTCATGAGGATAGAGCAATGAATAGCTCTAAAGCAGTCTTGAAGTAATAGGATGATTTCAGGAGGATAGAGCAATCAGTAGCTCTAAAGCAGTCTTGAAGTCATGAGAGGCTATCAGGAGGATAAAATAACCCTGAGGTTACAATAAAGCAGTCCCAAAGTAATAAGAAGCTCATCAGGAGGATAAAGTAACCCTGAGGTTACAATAAAGCAGTCCCAAAGATCATAAGATTGTTTGTTGGATAATTAACCTGAAAACAAGGTAGCATTCTGTATAACAACATTAGTTTATGCTTTATGTATGCATGTATGACATGATGCACTTAGGTAATGTACTATAGACATATATGTTATGGTATGATGTAAATGATGTATGTATGCTATGACACTGCTGGAAGTGTCTGGATATCCTTGTATAACAACTGCTGGCCAAGGAAAATAAATCCCGATTCGTTGTTGAAGAATATATAACCCTCCGTCTGCTGGGGATAACAAGGTATAGATAACCTCCCGTTGTTGGGGATAACAAGGTATAGATAACCTCCCGTTGTTGGGGATAGTAGGGTATAGATAACCTTCGTTTTCGTTTGATAGTAGGATAAGTATAACATCCCGTCTTCGTTCATCGTGCCCTTATTGGAAAGTAATTTCCCGTATATCCGTATGAGGATAAAAGAGATGGATATAAATTCCAGGGGAGATTAGACTTTGTGAAAATGGATTAGTCCTACTGATGGTTTGTAACTGTCTTGTAAAGATGAACCGGCGAAGCTTCGTTGAAATCCTTCCCTCGTTCGTCCTTAGTAAATACTATTACTGCATTTTCATGCATTTCTGGTAAACATCAATCATATTAAAAGCATACATGCATTTCTGGTAAACATCAATCATATTCAAAGGCATACATACATTCAAACACAACCAATGGACGTTTCGCTTATGTAAATAGGGTAAAAGTAAATCTGGATTCAAAAGATGGAATTTATTTATATCAAAAGTGACCCATACACGGGTAAGTTTGTACAAGGAGACATAAACCCTAGTAAGAGAATTTTGTCATGAAGTTTTTACAAAAAGAATCAGCTATGTGGGAAATAATCCTATTGAGTTTCAATTCTACTATTGCCACTCAAGTATCTCATCTTCTTGCTGTTGAGACGGAAACGATTGGATTGAGCTTTATCTGTTTGAGCTTGAGTAAGTAGTACAACTGGTTGCAGTTTCATGAGTGATCCAAACGAGACATAGTCATACGCTTTAATCCCTAACTTTTGCCTGGATTGCCCTTTCAGGTTTTCAATCCACCGGGATACCCTTTTTTGCCCAAGCCGCCTTTTCAGGTTTTCGACTTGCCGGGTGTACATCTTTTTATATATATATCCCTAATTTTTGCCCAAACCCTTTTGGTTTGCCGGGATGCCCTTATTTTTGCCTAGGCCTGTCAACCTAGCGGGTCTCTTTTTATGCGTAGTATTTTTTAACTATGTCTGCGTTTACAGGTTGTGGGAAGTCTTCACCATCCATTGTAGTCAGTATCATGGCACCTCCTGAGAACACTGTCTTGACTACAAATGGTCCCTCATATGTTGGAGTCCACTTGCCCCTAGGATCACTCTGTGGTAATATGATACGCTTGATTACCAAGTCACCAGCCTGATATACCTTTGGCTTAACCTTCTTGTTAAAAGCTTTGATCATCCGTTTCTGGTACATCTGGCCATGACAAACTGCTGCTAACCTTTTCTCATCAATCAAATTTATCTGATCAAGTCGAGTCTGAATCCACTCATCTTCATCCAAGCCTGCATCCTTCATAATTCTCAAGGAGGGGATCTGAACTTCAATAGGCAGAACTGCTTCCATACCATAGACTAAGGAGAATGGGGTTGCCCCTGTTGAAGTACGTATTGTAGTACGATAACCATGCAGAGCAAATGGTAACATCTCGTGCCAATCCTTGTAAGTAATAGTCATCTTCTGTACAATCTCTTTGAAATGTGGGATCAAAGACAACACATGTTCTCTGTAAGGAATGAGATTATCATGCTTTGTATCCCAATCTCCTTTAATCTGACTTACTACCAGAGCTGAATCTCCATACACCTCAAGGAACTGAATCTTCATATCAATAGCAACTTGCATACCCATGATACATGCCTCATACTCAGCCATGTTATTGGTACAATAGAAACAAAGTCTGGCAGTAATCGGGGTATGACAACCTTCAGGGGAACTAATCACAACACCAACACCATTACCATGTGCATTGGAGGCACCATCAAAAACCATAGTCCATCGGGATCCTTGTTCAGGTTCGTCATATTGTCCAGGTTCTTTGGTAACAGACATAATGTCTTCATCAGGGAACTCAAAATTCATTGACTGGTAATCATCTACTGCTTGATGAGCCAAATGATCAGCAACAACACTCCCCTTAATGGCCTTCTGAGTAGTATACTGTATATCATATTCCGTCAAGATCATTTGCCATCTTGCAATTCTTCCGGAGAGAGCAGGTTTCTCAAATATGTACTTGATTGGATCCATCTTCGAAATCAACAAGGTAGTATGGGTCAACATATACTGTCTTAGTCGGCGAGCAGCCCATGCCAAAGCGCAGCAAGTTTTCTCGAGCAGTGAGTATCTTGTTTCACAGTCGGTAAACTTTTTGCTAAGGTAGTATATTGCCTGCTCTTTTCGACCAGACTCGTCATGTTGCCCCAATACACACCCCATTGAGTTGTCTAATACTGTTAAATACATAATCAAGGGTCTTCCATCAACTGGTGGCATTAAAATTGGAGGTTCTAGCAAATATCTCTTGATTTTATCAAAGGCAGTCTGGCACTCATCATTCCATTCCATCACCTGATCTTTCCTCAACAACTTGAAGATTGGCTCACAGATGGTAGTTAATTGGGAAATAAATCTTGCAATGTAGTTCAATCGTCCCAAGAAACCTCTAACCTCCTTCTCAGTACGGGGAGCTGGCATCTCTCGTATAGCTTTCACTTTTGCAGGATCCACTTCAATACCTTTTCCACTGACAATGAAACCCAAGAGCTTTCCAGATCTAACTCCAAAAGTACACTTGTTTGGATTTAATCTCAACCTGTATTTCTTCAACCTCTCAAACAACTTGTGCAGATGATCAAGATGTTGTTCTTCATTCTGAGACCTGGCTATCATATCATCCACATATACCTCTATCTCATGATGAATCATATCATGAAACAAAGCCACCATAGCACGCTGATATGTTGCCCCTGCATTCTTCAAACCAAATGGCATTACCTTATAGCAAAAGGTGCCCCACTGTGTCACAAATGTAGTCTTCTCCATATCTTCAGGTGCCATCTTGATTTGATTGTAACCAGAGAAACCATCCATAAAAGAGAATACCTTATGCTGAGCAGTGTTGTCTACCAGAATATCAATATGAGGGAGTGGAAAGTCATCTTTAGGGCTAGCCTTGTTCAGATCTCTGTAGTCTACACACATACGTACCTTACCATCTTTCTTAGGAACTGGTACCACATTTGCAACCCACTGAGGATAAGAAGTTACGGCCAAGAACCCTGCATTGAACTGTTTCATTACCTCTGCTTTGATCTTTTCTGACATTTCAGGACGCATACGACGAACCTTCTGCTTCTTTGGACGACAATCTTCTTTCACTGGCAAACGGTGAACCACAATGTCTGTATCCAACCCTGGCATATCTTCATAAGACCAAGCAAAGATCTCCACATAGTCACGTAGCATCTGAATCAACCTGCTCTTGACACTGTCCTCTAAATCAGTCCCTATCTGGACCTCTTTTCTGTTTTCTTCAGTTCCCAGATTCACAACTTCGACTGGCTCTTCATGTGGCTGTATAGCTTTCTCTTCTTGTTGTAACAACCTAGCAAGCTCTACAGGTATTTCACAATCGTCCTCGTTTCCGTCTTCAGTTTGATAGATCGGATTCTCGAAATTGTAATTGGCAATAGTAGAACTGTTATCAACTGGATCCAGAGTGGATGAGGATCTGCATTTTAGTGACGTGGGTGTGTGTAAGAACACATAGCTGATAAAGCAAAAATAAAAGAAAAAGAAAGACAAGGAACACAATATTTACGAAAACGAAACGTCCACTGATTTTATTGAATGAAGTATGCAAATGAAATGACAACCCGTAACAAGCACACCATTGTGCCCCGGGTAAGGCACATGGCTTGGAAGTTTTAATTGTTCCAGAAATTATAAATTTAAAAACATAACACAGTAATAGTATTTACTCCTGACTAAAGGAGATAGGGATAACATCTTCAGCTGTCCAATTATTGAGTCCAGCACCCACAATAGGAAAAATCCATGCCTCCAAGTTGTAGTCTTCATCTTGATCTCCCACAGCATTGATAACCCCTTGATTGGTGATACGAACAGCACGAGCACGACGAACAGCCTTCTGGGACTCTGCAGTGAAACCCAAACCAAACTTGTCAGACTTGTATGGAATATCAGGAAGCTGACCCCAAATAGTACAACCACCTTCTTCCACCACAGCTTTTGCATCATTGAGGGAGGCCATTGCCATTGTTGGAGGGTTTCTGATGACCACAGGAACCTTCTTCACAGCAGGAGGAGTCACACAATCCTTAACAGCCCAGGGAACCACTTCAAATGACTGACATGGAGTTTCAATGTATTCACCTTCTACTTCCAGATACTTGAAAGTGTTTACATGGCTGACAAAGTATTCTTCCTCTCCAAAGACAGTAACAACTTTTCCATTCACCGGATATCTCAACTTTTGATGTAATGTGGAGGTCACAGCACCTGCCCCATGGATCCAGGGACGACCAAGCAGACATGAGTACGAAGGACGAATATCCATCACATAGAATGTAGCAGTGAACACCTGAGAGCCAACCTTGATTGGAAGATCAATTTCCCCATGCACTACTCTTCTAGAACCATCAAAAGCCTTTACCACAATATTACTGGGCTTCAATACCGTATCTTCAGGACTCAGCTTGTTCAGGACTTCCTTAGGCAACACATTCAGAGAGGAACCATTGTCTATCAGCACATGAGACAGGGTAGTGTCCCTGCATTCAATTGAAATATGCAAGGCCCTGTTATGATCCCTCTTGGCAGGGGTCAAGTCAGAATCAGAAAATCCTAACCCGTTGTCATAGGTCAGGTGAGCAACACAATTCTCAAACTGGTCCACGGAAATTGCACTGGGTACATGAGCCATCTTTAGAAACTTGATCAATGACTTGGCATGAGCCTCAGAACATAATAACAGGGAGAGCATAGAAATCTTTGAGGGAGTATGCCCCAGCTGATCAACAATATCATAATCACTCTTGCGAATGATTTTCAATACTTCTTCCATCTGCTTAGAGAGGTCATCAGCAGCTGGCACATCAGTAGATACAGGCTCAATAACAGGACCCTTGCCCCGAGCATCAGTGGTGGAAGTAACAGCAGGAGTAACTGCACTCTTAGAAGCAACTGGAGGAGAGAAGACTCTTCCACTACGAGTGATCTTGCTAGATCCAGCAATATTATCAATGTCAACAGGCATATCAGGTAAAGGCTCCTGCTTGACACCATGGATGTAAACATCAGACCCATAGTGCCAAGGCACAGCTTTGTCAGATGTATAAGGAATAGGATCAGGAGTGGTAATGATTAGAGGAGCTACTCTGGCTTCAGCAACAACTTTCACAGGACCTTCAGCAGTAATCTTGATTGGGCCCTGATGAGTGATTTTAATGGGACCCTTTGAAGTGATTCTTAGTGGTACTTTGTCAACCATGTCAACCTCTTCAATCTTCTTACCCTGAGTCAGATGATCCACCATACTTTCTACAGATGCTGGTCTTCTTTCAAACACTATAGTATATTTATCCATGAGACGTTGAATCCCATCTCTCAAAATGAAGCAACTATCCGGCTTATAGGTACAATATAGACAATCTTCATGACAACCTGGAAAGATCCCAGCTTGTACTAACCTCTTTTTGATAACAGACAATGGTGTGCTCAACTCCATAACTGAATAGACATGCAGATCTTCATCAATATCTTCATCAATGGCGTTGACAGTCTTCTCGTGATTTGGCATTGGAGCTGTAATCACATTTGGAGTACCTGGTGGATCAAACTCAATTTCTCCAGCATCAATCATATCCTGAATTTTGTTCTTCAAGACCCAGCAGTTATTAGTATCATGTCCTGGACAGTTTGAATGATATGCACATCGTGCATTGGGATTGTACTTGGGAGAGGTAACATTGGGATTCTGAGGGGCCTCCCTCCGGGTAATAAGTTCAGCTTTCAACAAGTGTTGCAATGCCTGAGCCATTGACATGTTGATCTTCGTGAATTGTCTTCTAGCCCTCTGTTGGTTGCCTTGAGGCTGCTCTGTTGTTGCAGGAGTTGGATTTGAAATATGAACTGCACTAACAGACTGATGCCTTCTGTTACGATCAGGCTGACCATACACATCATTAGATTCTTTCTTTCCAGTGGGAGGCTTCTTTGCAGCACCTGATGAAGAAGTGCCCACTTGGATCTTACCACTCTTGATACCATTCTCTACTCGCTCTCCTGTCATGATCAACTCAGTGAAGCCAGATGATGAGCTTCCAATGAGATGACTGTAAAACGGACCATTCAGCGTACACATGAACATATCAACCAACTCCCTATCAGTCAAAGGGGGTTGAACTCTTCCGGCTAAGTCTCTCCACTTCTGAGCATACTCCTTAAAGCTTTCTTTGGCACCCATAGACATGCTTTGAAGCTGCATGCGAGTGGGGGCTAAGTCAGCATTGTATTGATACTGCTTGTAGAAAGCTTCAGCAAGGTCATTCCAATCTCTGATGTTGACACTCTCCAACTGATAATACCACTCTAGCTGAGCTCCAGATAAACTCTCTTGAAAGAAATGGATCCACAACTTTTTATCAGCAGTGTGGGGTTGCATTCTTCTGACATAAGACCTCAGATGCAATTTGGGACAAGAGACCCCATCATAGACAACAAATGTAGGAACTTTGAACCCAATGGGTATGACCACCCCAGATATCAAGCTCAAATCCTCAAAATCCAGCCCAGATGATTTCTGTAATTCCATAGCATCCATTCTATCCACCAGCATCTTGAATTTGTCTTCGTTAGGCTCATGGTAGTAGTTAGCCTCAGAATCAGAGTCCCCCATAGTGTTGTGGAGACTGCCTCTCTCCTGCTCAGATTCTTCAGATTCATAGTCTTCAACCTCTTCCTTGGTCTTGACAGGACCTTTGAACCTTCTTCCCATGTTGAGCAACCCAGCAGACCTTCTAGTCTTCTTTGTCTTCTTGGCCAGCAGTACCTTCAATTCATCCTGCCCCTTGGATAGGTTCAGGATCAGCTCTTGGAACTGTGCATTCTGTGCCTGGAGATCCTTAACTGATTGTTCAAGAGCCATTGCTGAAATAAACAGCGAGGAGATGAGAAACCTGTGCACAATTATAAACCTGTGATGCAATGATATGGGAATGCATATGCAATGTTTTCAAGGACCGCAGGATTTAAATTTGCTTAAACAAACAAGAAAGTAACTTTTTATTAGTAATAACTTGTTTTGCCTTTTAGGCTTACAAAAAATGAAAACGAAATAAGTACAAAAGATGGGGTTTTAAGTCTCCCATGGACGTTTCCTCTTTGTGTTGAGGTATGAGTTGAGGTTTCGTTCCTCATGAAGTAGCTTTGTTAGCTCTAGGATCCTTGCTTGGCTTGCTTTGTAATGAGCCTCGAAATTATCGCTTTGCTCTTTCAGTTGGATCCATGATCTCTGCAAGTCTTCCATATCA
The DNA here is from genome assembly GCA_963859935.3 of Lathyrus sativus. NCBI lineage: Eukaryota > Viridiplantae > Streptophyta > Magnoliopsida > Fabales > Fabaceae > Lathyrus > Lathyrus sativus. Next base: position 606,462,272 of record OZ012735.1, read on the forward strand.
GTAGGCATGTCTGGGTGAAGGATGGTATAAGCTGTGTCTCCTTCAGCAACAGGTTCCATGGTAACTGGTAGGATGGCAGGATATGGCATCATGAGTGTCTGAGCACGAAATCGTACCCATCTGAGATAAGCCCCCATAGGAATGGTGTACTTAGGCTCCAGTGTCTTGCTGTCAATCCTGTTTACCTTTCCCCAAGCTCGGATGAATCTCTGACGGTAACCCTGAAGATCGTTGTCGTAATCAAACACAATGCCCTGAATCAACATGTCATGTGGACCATCGCTCCGGGCGTAACCAAACTGTCGTAAAGCTAGAGATGAGTTGTAGGTGATGCCTCCTCTTATGCCTAGAAGTGGCACATTAGGAAACTCCCCACAACGGTCAATGATGGTGACATTCTCCATAGATCTGGAGCACCAATGGATGTCTGAGTGAGAAAGTGACATGATCCTCTTGAACCCTTGCTCATTCTTCATTACTGAGCGAGGAAGGTGAGAAATAAACCACCTAGAAAGTAAAGGTATGCAGCACATCAAAGTTCCTCTTGCCCTTGTAGTACGGGTGTGAAGAGAATGTAGGATGTCTCCAAGTAAGGTAGGCACTGGATTGTGACTCAGGAATATGTTGATGGCATGAACGTCTATGAACTGATCAGGATTGGGGAACAACACTAAGCCATAAATCAATAAGGCTAAGATCTCCTCAAAAGCCTCGTAGCTCATAGCCTTCAATAACATTTGAGCTTTATCCACTAATACCTTGGCAAGAATACCTTTAACTCCACTTCTCGTCTCTAGAACAATGTCAGACTTCTTCAGATGTAGAGTTGCAGCAATAACTTCTGGTTTAAGCTCCTTCTCTAAGCCTGTGAATGGCTTCTGATCAAGAACAGGTATACCCAGAAGTTTAGAGAACTCCTCCATGGTTGGAACCAGCTGATAATCAGGAAATGTAAAGCAGTGGTGCTTAGGGTCAAAGAACTGAAACAACACACTCATCATGTCTTCACTGAACCCTGAAGTGACTAGATCCAATAGGTGACCATGTCTCTGGACGAACTGGGAATGATCAGACACTTGGGAAACCAACTCTTTGAGCTTGGGAGGTATCCCTACAAAGTTGATCCTGATGGTGTTTCTACGAGCAGAAGCCATGACCTGCAACAAAGAACAAAAATAAATCCCTTGGTCCTTGAAATGGTTAGGGAAAATGATATGCTCATGATGCATGATGATGTCATGATGTTATGTTCAATCACAAACATGTGGCACACACAAACAAGTCACACAATTGCCCTAGGTTTAAAGGCTTGCATGAGGTTTAAAGGTAAGTACCCTCCCCTGAAGTTAGATGGTTCATCCTGTCCTACAAAAGTAACCGGGTTCTAAGGGATCTCAATATCATTGATCCTTCACAAGGGTGGTTGATCAGAAGGCAACTTACTTGCCAACCAAAACCCTCCAAGTTTAAGATCTCAATGAGCGTAGTATCGAGTGTCAACCAACTTCAGTCTGCACCAAAGCCGGTTACCTCACTACTTTCTAAAGGCCAAGATGAGTTAACTAGGGTTCTAAAAGTCAGTTAGTGCATTGACAACATATGGCAGCCTCAATATTATCCTCAACTTGACTTAAGGAATATAAGCACCAACCAAGAAGTCGCACTAACTATGGCCACCAGATCAACCGTATCGATATACGTCGTACAGTTTCCTTGGTCTATTGCCATTTACCTAAGGTACACTAGATCCGGGTTAGGACCTTTCACACATAAGAGCACCCCAACAATATAATAATAAAGCAAACAAGGCAAACAATTTAAAGTGATCTTAATTCCTAAGGGTACCCCTCTTAAATAGATCCCCAGCAGAGTCGCCAGTTCTGTAACACGGTGGGAGAACTGACTTTAAACAATGTTGCGGATAGCAAGAGTCGCCACCGACTTTTATTTTATCCATAAGGAAAGGTTATAAAAGAACAGGAAAGACCTTAGAGAATATTTTGGGTCCGGGGGGTAGGTTATGAAAAGGGAAGGTGTTAGCACCCTTTTCATCCATGGTTATCCATGGGCTCTTAGGTACTTAAGCTCACTTTTGAATTGTTTTGAAAGTGTAGTGTGTGAATAGAAAATTTTCAGAATAGTTAATAAATAATCCATGTAAGGATGTGTTAAGAACTTGTTTGAAAATTTTGTTGGAAATTTGTTTAAGTGTGAAAAAGTTTTGAAGTGAGCAAGTATCTAGGAGTAACCTACCCTAATGTTTAAAGGTCTTTCTTATTCTTCATTCTTTCCTTTAGTAAGACTATCCCTACTATAATGGAGTAGGTAGTCCTTACTTTGGATGTTAAGGGACATGTGAGGGACAATTTGACTTTGAAGGCCATTGTGGGATGTAATAAGCACATATAAGGGACCATCATCATTTTTCGAAAGGGACTCGATTCGTAAAGGCAACCATAAGGGACTTTGATGATTTTTCTATTTGAGGGACTTGCTTTATACACCCCACTTAACCATTATTCGTAGGCAACTTGAGGGATATCCTTAGGAAGTGAGACGGCGATTAAAATCGACTTACGTGTGTGACGTGTTTATTTTAATTATCTTTATTTAAAAGTGATCTAAATTTATTTTAATATTACATACATGTTGTTACACTCCCTAATTACTAACCATAATAATAATTAAATAATTAAACAACTTTACATCCAAGAAACAATTACAAAATAATAAGCAAAATAATTAAATAGCAAAGATAAATAAAATATAAATAAGCAATAATAATAAAGGGGGTTAATTCTAAGTTTACTCGGCAAGACATCGCATCTTGTGCCTACGTATCCTTACGGGAGTGGAATCAGAGTAATCGTAGTTCCCCTCAAAAGGGAGGTTAGAGACTTCTTGACTGTGGTCAAGGTCTCAAGGGGAATAAACGCATCTTAAGGACACGCTTACGTGGAGTGTAGAAACTCCAAATCTCTACGTTGAAATGTTAAGTTGTAATTAGGGTTAGATTAGGTTAGGGATTCCGCGGCGGGAAACCCTAAAATGAGCGCGGCGGCTCTTTGACCTAATGCTAGGGGTAAACTGGTAATTTTGCCTGCGGCGAGGCATTTGTGAAGATTAGGGTCTGTAAAAGTTGTAAGGGTTGAAGGTGAGGATTATTGACACGGCGGTCAAATGCTAGACCTAATTCCTTCAGAGTGTGTAATGTGACAATTGTCTCGAAAAATTACAACCGGGAAACAGATACATATATAATAATGCATTGGAATTTAATCTGCAGAGAGAAACTAAAAAAATCGTTAATGAAAGGTTAGACTAAAATATAATCAATACTGAAAACAAATAATATTAAAGGGGGAATATAAAAATGCAAAAAAGAGATTTTATTGTAAATTTTAAAGAGAAATTAATATTAGTTTAAAAAAAAAGAGATTTAAATTTAAAAAAAGTTTAATTTTTATCTTAAAAAAGTTTTTAAATTTTATTTTAAAGAAAGAGTTTTAATATTATATTAAAAAAACTTTTAAATTTGATTTTGAAAAAAGAAGTTTTTAATTATTAACAAGAAGGTTTTAGTTATTATTTATTAAAATGTTTATTTGATTTATTTAAAAAAAAAAGATTAAATGGGGGACAGTTAATTAAATGGGGGGATTAAGCTTATATTAGGTTGATTAAAAAAAAGTTAAGGGTTTATTAGTGAATATTTAACTTAAAAAAGAAAAGGTTAGTACTGATAATTAACGGTGGATTAAGGGTTAATGTGTGTGGTGTAGTGTGTTTGGTGTATTCAGCGGTAAACAAAATTAAAAAAAAACAAAACAACACAAAACCCTAATTTCCCCAGAATTCCCAAATCGAGGAACCCCCCTTCGCCTCCGTCATCGCGCCTCTCCCTCTCTCACTCTACTCGTCTTCTCCGATCGCCAACTCGTTTCCCCTCCCATGCTTCACCGATGCTCATATCTATACCTGAAACACAACCCAAAACGTTAAATCATTCGATAGTCTTTATGCGTGGGAAGAACTTTACCGAAGGTGTGCGGCGACGTTTGGAGACGACACGAGTGGAGGCTCTACTGGTTGAACTCGCGGCGGCTGAGGATGAGTTCGTCGGCTAAAGATAAGTAGCTTCCGTCTAATTGAGTTTAGAGTTTCGATTTTTTGTAGCTCTAGGTTTCTCGAAGGTGATTTTGAGGGTTGTAGATTTTGCGTGTTTTTAGGTTTTTTTTTGTGAGGGTTATCGGTGGATTTGTGGTTACCGGCTTCTTCGTTTTCAGATCCCTCTTTATATAGGCTTCAGAGAGGATCTTTGATTTGAAAGCTAATTAAATCAATTTTGAATGTTGATTTGGATTTCCATTTTTGGGACAAATCAGATTTCAAATATTTCCTCTTTCGTCCAATCTTGCTTAATGTTTCTTAATGGAGATCTCAATTTCTGATATCATGTATCAATCTCGTTTAACACCTTTGTCTGTCCAGATTCAATGTCTTGGAACTCTGGATTGGATCCTTTCTTTCATAGGAATATTCCTCTACTAATTGCTAACTCTTGAATTGGCAACCTGACAGGTGTGGATAGCGAAGGATTCTGGGCCAGGGAAAACTAACAGCCCAGAGTAGTTTATGGTAATAGAGCTGGTGAGCCCAAAGCTTCATCGTTGGGAGCAGTCCTGAACTTTGAAAACTCATCTACGTGTGCTTGAATTGGTGATTTCAAAGTTGCGAATTCATCCCTGTTTCTTGAGCAAGAATCTAACATGAACTATTGTTGTGAGGTTTTGTGTTGCAGGTGAAGATACTGTTCTGAAACGGATTTGGGATACACTCCCAGTCTTCAAATGGCTGTCCTCGTACTATGCAGCAAATTTGTCCTGATTAGCTATAAATGTTTGAGCCCTATTGGTCTCTTGATGACACTCTCTATCGTTGCTGTAGGTTACAAATGTTGTTGTTTTAGATTAATGGTCTTTGGGACTAGCAGTGGTTATGGTTCTTTGCTTTGAATTTTTGTAACTGACTTTCTCTATTTTGTTCTTTTGATCTCACAGCATATTTCCACTGTGATTGCCATTATCGGTCCGAACAGGTGGTTGTTTATCTGGTGAATTTATGTTGGCACCAACGGTAGGGCACTCATTCAATATTGAAGATGCCCCAAATGGAAATAAGGGGTCAGCGTAGTCTTTCCATTCTGGCTCAAACGCGCTCCAAGCTAAGAGGTCATGTCTTTCACAAGGAGTTGCAGTAGATGAATTTGAACTTCTATCATAATATTGATTTTGGGAATTGCTCAGAGTCTTCCGCTGATGAAGTACAAATTGTAGCAGGCCACTATTTCGTCGAGAAGAACAATCTGACTCCAGTGTACTAATTGGTGTAAGAGACTTGATAAAATCATCAATTGAGTCAAGTGACTTTGGGATATTTGGTTGTGTATTAACAGAAAGTGGCACATTGTTTCCATTAGAAAACATATCAAAGTGAACAAGGTCATTTTGTTGAGATTTAGGACTGATTGCTTGTTGTTTTCCTGCAGGAACAAGAGCAAGGGAATTATTTGCTTTTGGTGAGTTAAACTCTTCGCCCCTGAGCAGGTCCCACCTGGGATTAACTTTGGCAGGTACAACAGAACCGATAGATGTAACTGGTGCAGGATGCATTAACAGATTCAGTGTTTGGGACCCTGCTTCAGTACTAACAGATCTTGTATCAGTTGTATACTAGTATCCCATGTATCAATCAAAGGACCATCAGCATCTACACGTGCTCCAGTAGGTGCTGAATTTGCTTTCCCTGTTTGATGTTTGAAGAAAAGGTAGAAGCCAATATAATCATGGCAGCTATAGATGGAGGAGGATTCTCCACACGAAGAGGTCCTAGCACGACTTCAATAGCGAAGAGACAATCGGCAACTGTTGCATCGAAGCCTGAAGAAATTCCAGCTGCTGCACCAGCTGCAACAACTATTTTCTTTCTCTATTGTTTTCCATCATCAGTGAGAATCCATTGGCGCATGACTTTCCAATATCCGTACTAGGACGACAAGGTGTCAAATTTTGACAACTTCAAGAAGTATCACAAGGCAGCTCGTGAATCTTAGACACTCCATCTTGAACTTGATAATTATATGGAAATTTATCCTTATGTAGAAAAACTGTGGAATGATGATGTATTTGTAACTTAAAATTAGCTCATTCTTGCACATCCAAATAATCTTTTTATTGTAAAGTTGTGATCTTGGGATCTCTTGAGTTTGGATCTTGATTCAAAATATATGTAAATCCCCTTGATTTCATAACTTAAGTACACTATGTTTCTCATGCCTTGAATCTTGAAATTCCATGCTTGATCCTTTAAATTTGAGTCTTTAACAACCTTCTACATCAATCTTGAGTCTTGTAAGGCAACTAGACTTTGTATCTATACATGCAAAGTTTGGCATTTGTCATCAACATAAACTTTTTGAAAAGAACATGGATCTTAAATACCTAACTTGGTAAACTTTCGAAGATGAAACCTCTTGTCGTGAATTTTGTGGATATTTCAAATTGAATCATGACTTGACTTTGAATTCCCTTCTCTCTTTTTCTTCATGAGCACAATGGATAAATCTTGAATTTTGGTCTCATAAATCTCTAGTATGGAACTTATTGCTTGTATTTTGAACGATGGTAGACAACCCTTGACAACAAGATGGTGTAACCCGGTGAACATCATGAAGTGGCTTTGTAGACCTCATGACCCTTAGGAAAGCTTTGTAAACATTGTGAATCTTGTGAACCTTGTGAACCTCCAAGAAGCAACCTATGGACTTCATGAACCTCATGAAAGGTATTGAAAGCACTGTGGGACTTGTGAACCTCCAAGAAGCAACCTATGGACTTCATGAACCTCATGAAAGGTATTGAAAGCACTGTGGGACTTGTGAACCTTGTGGACCTTCTTAGAACACAAAGTCTTGTATTGTGAGGGCAAATTTTGGGGTGCAACACTTTCCTCTATTACCTGCAATGCTTAGCAGATTTATTAGATTTTAAAGCAACAGATTTACCTTTCTTTTGAGGTTCATTTTCCTTAAGTTCAATTTCATGACTTCTTAGTGAACTGATTAGTTCCTCCAAGGAGATCTTGTTCAGATCTTTAGCCATCTTCAGCGCTGTCACCATAGGTCTCCATCTGATAGGTAAGCTTCTGATGATTTTTTTACATGATCAGCAGTAGAGTATCCTTTATCCAGAACCTTTAGTCCAGCTGTAAGTATTTGAAATCTGGAGAACATAGCTTCAACAGATTCAGAGTCTTCCATCTTGAAGGCTTCATACTTCTGGATCAGAGCCAAAGCCTTTTTTTCCTTGACTTGAGAGTTTCCCTCATGAGTCATCTTTAAGGATTCAAACATGTCAAATGCAGTTTCCCTGTTTGTAATTTTTTCATACTCAGTGTGAGATATTGCATTTAACAATATTGTTCTGGCCTTGTGGTGATTTCTAAATTGTTTCTTCTGAGCATCTGTCATAGATTTTCTATCTATTTTCTTGCCATTCCCATCAGTGGGATGAACATATCCATCTATGACCAGATCCCATAAATCAGCATCATATCCAAGGAAAAAACTTTCAATCCTGTCTTTCCACTAATCAAATTTCTCCCCATCAAACATAGGGGGTTTGGTGTTGATTCTGTCCCTTTCTTCATATTTGTTGTTAATGTTAGACATTGTATTATCATCCATAGCAACAACCAAATATATATCAAAATATTTCTCACTGGATCTTTACTGTCACTGTTAAGTGGTAGCACACACAGAACCGGAGCTCTGATGCCAACTGAAGGTGAGAAAATACTTAGAAGGGGGGGGGGGGGTTGAATAAGTATGAAGATTAAAACTTAGAAATAAAAACTCAAGTATTTTTATCATGGTTCGTTGAACTCAACTACTCCAGTCCACCCTTCCTAGAGTGATTTTCCTTTCTCAATCAAGGACTTAATCCACTATTTAATCAACTGATTACAATAGTAAGCACTAAGAACAACTGTTCAAAGTCTTCTCAAGAACTACTGATCCTAACTGGATCTTCTTAAGGTTTACAATCAAATGTAATACACAATACAAGTGTTTAAAATTGCTTCTAGAAAGCTTTATCACAACTGTGATTTTTCACTTAAATATTAAAAACAAAGAAATAAATTCTTGAAAGAATGTGAATAGTATGAGAGCTTTGAATATTGATTTCTTTTTGATAAAACGTCAAGTAAAGAAGATGGGTGAAGACTGGCTTTTATAGGCAGCTGATCCAATGGGAGCTTCACGTTGAGAAGAGTGTCCAAAAGGTCTGAGCCTTTTTGTCTTCACATCAAGTGACCTTTCCTAGAAGAAGAAAGCACAGATAAATCCTTTTTGTCTATGTTCTTGTGTCTAGCATAAATAAGGAAAGAGTCGTTTGAATCATTCCAACGGATATAATCTTTGAATAATTCTTCTTCAATTTTTAGCAAGTTCCATCAGAGTCTAAATTAATCAGAGCCTTCTGATGTTGATCAGAGTTTTGTTGAGTCAGAGTCTTCTGCAGCAGGTGTGCTTTTAGCGTGTTTAAGATCAGAGCATATTTGAGACAAATCTTCAGTACTGGCAGCTTTAGTACTTTCAGAATCTTCTGTAGTAACTATGCTTAGAAAACTCTTCATACATAATTCTTCTTTGGTTCAGATGCTTCTAACTTGCTTCAGATTCTTCTGGAGCTTCTGCTTCAGATCCTTCTGGAGCTTCTGCTTCAGAACCTTCTGGCGCTTCTGCTTCAGAATCTTCTGGAGGCTACGCTCAGGATCTTCTGTTGGCAGCAATCAGAATCTTCTAATGGATGCATCTGGCGCTTCAGAGTCTAGCAAATTTCTTATGTTCAATTCTGATTTGCTTCTGGAGTGTTAATTCCTTTACTATCTGCAGTAAAAACTCTCAAGCAAATTTTAGAGTATATAATTCTTAATTACAAAATTTCATAATAGTTATCATCAAAACATAGAGATATTATTAAGAACTAATCTGTGTTCTAACAATTTTGACAGCAGGTTGGGGACTAGAGATGTTGTTTGATGATGGTGCCAAATTTGATGCTTAACTCTACTTGGATGTAGACAGTATGGCCTCTTGCTTGGTAAGCCATGGGCTGTGCTTGTGGAAAATTTTTTATGAAGTTCTTACTTAAATTTATACTGATAGTTCTCTTTACAGGATTGTTCACGACACTATGCCGTTATTCACTTCATTCCAAATTATCGGCAGCGTTGCAGCAAGCACTCGAACCAAAGCACCGACGATACTCTAATATGAAGACGTACAAATGATTTCTCGCGATGCACCATCAAACTTGGCTGTAATATTAGTAGCTTCACTACAATCCTTTAAATCAAGCTTCTCAATCAATGCATCTAGATTACTCTGCGTCTTTAGATTGCCTTCATACTCTTCTGTAAATTTAAGTAGCTTCTTTTAAAGTCCTTTGGCACAACTAACAGTAACGGAAATTGCACTCATTTCCAACATGGTTTGAAGACTTGTTGAAGTAATGTTGTACTAATGGTTACATGATGAACGAGGCTTACACTTTGTATATATATTCCTATGAATGAAAATGTTGTCTTTCTTGTATTGATTGACATTAACATATGTATCATGGATTAATCGCTACTTCATTATCTCCTTTATAACAACTTTGTTATAATTATTTAGCCTTAAAGTGGGCTTTATAATTAACTTTAACTTTGCACATCTTGATGAACTCTAACCTCTTTGGAATTTGGAATTAAACTTCAAAATAACATTAAAACATGAACTTCAAGGTGAAATTAACCATTAATTCTCAAAAAATTATAGTAGAACTCAATTCATAAATTCTTATCCACACTTGCATCCAACATATCTTTAATACACAATTCTGCCGACACTAAACCAAACATTTCGCATCAATGGTAGGGAGTTCAGACTTCTGAACCTTCCATAGCAAACCTGTCCTCGTAGAACACAACAAGCAACTCGTTAAACGGTTAGTTAAAACGAAAAGGTACTAAAATGAGATGCGCAAATGATTACTAATCTAAGGGTAAAATTTGGGGTACGACAGTTGCCCCTATTTAAATTACTTCACCAGATGATAAGCGACGGAGGCTCGAGAAATCAGGGTGAAAGGGATTTAAATACAGGTAACTGAAATTTTTCCCCTTAGATTGTGATATGCAATGCTCATGGACAAAACGACCATGCTAACAGTGCTTATGAAACTAATGTGATGCGTATGATGGAATAATAAATGCGAGGATGCAGGTGAAACGACGACACAGGGGACAGACGCAACGAGCAAACACACACTGGGGAAAAGGACGCACTGGGAAACAATGCGAGACTAGGGAAAAAATCTAAAGTGATAGACCAACCAGTTCGAGCACGATAGTTGTTACTTTAGAAAGAAAGCAAGAAGAGACCCGCAATGGAGATGGCACAGGCGAGACAGCCTCCACTAGGGAAATAAGCAATAATATAAAGGCTCAACAGGTTCAGGCATGACCGGCTGATGCTCTAAAGTGATGGACCAACGGTTCAGACATGACCAATTGACACTTTAAAGTGATGGTAAAAGAGATCCTCAATGAAGAAGGCATCGGCGAGACGACCTTCATTGGGGGAAAATATCCGAGAGTAGCTGCTTAACAGGTTCAGGCATGACCGGCTGATACTCTAAGATAAAGGTAAGCTTCCGTGATCAAAATATGATTTAGCTTCTTCTTTAACTAAATGACTCATTTAGAAAGGGTTAATAAACTTCTTCACGTTTCAAGGTCTGCTTCTCCCTAAAATGATTCAGTTCCTTCTTTTACTAAAGGGTAAAATAAACCTCCCCCATACTTCAAGGACTGGATTCCATGAACGGGTCTCAGTTTCTTCTTTTACTTGAAAAGGGTAAAAATTGTCCATGGCGGGATGCCCTGAATGAGTAACGGTGACTCAACGTCTTACGGTTCCGGAAATGATATGACCACGGCGGGACGCCCAAGAATGAGTACGGCGACTCAACGTCTTAAGGTGAAAGGATATGGTATGACCACGACGGGACGCCCAAGAATGAGTACGGCGACTAAACGTCTTAAGGTTTAAGGAGATAAAATGTCCATGGTGGGACGCCCAAGAATGAGTACGGTGACTCAACATCTTAAGGTGGCGGTAACTTGTTGTTAGTCATAATGAAGATAGGGCAAGTTTCTCAGGCGAGAATTGTTGCAAATCTGTGAAGGTTGTAAAAGGATCTTCTTGATAGATAGTGCAAAATAAATGCACGTCCAGGTAGGTTCGGTGACCGACAGAGACCGAAGTTCAATCTAGGATCGAGCTAGAAAGAAACTGTCAAATAAGACTCCATTGAGGGAATGAACTCAAATGGGAATTATCTATTCCTGGTGCGGAAAAGATAACTGAAATAACCATTATCCACGAGGGTTGAACTCTGTGGGGAAACTAAAACATAGTAAGTATTTTATGCTTAAGGTTGACGACTCTATTTGGAGAGAACGGACAAACCCGGTTATTTGGCGGTAATCACAGCCAAAGTAAAGATAAAAGACACAAGGAGGAAATCAAACATGCAGATGCTAATGCGTATGTCAAATGCGTATGAAAATGCAAATGCAAATGCAATTAGTATGCTGATGTTCATGTTTATGCTCATGCACATGCTGACACAATAGACGAATGGAGGAGGAAACAGGAGATGAAATAAACACCTCAATGGGAATACCCGACGACCTCTGCAATAGTACATCTATCAAGGGATAGGAAAATTGATGGTGGAACTAAATCTTGCTTCGAAGCTCCCAATTCTCTGGGGAGAACAAAATTCCACTTGGGGACAAGATAATATGACTTCACTGGAGGATTTCCATCATGGGTCTGAATTTCTGATCAAAGAACACCTGTTCACTGGGAGAGTCATCTTAGGATTGGAGACTTTCAGGGATAAAATAAATATCCGCTTTATTGGGGGAGTGTGGAGCTAGGCAACTTCATGGAGAAAGCAGAGACCTCTTGGAAAAGTACAACAACTCTCTGGGGAAAGTGCATCAGCTTCCCTAGGGAAAGTAACTTGACTTCTTGGGGAGAGCATGGCGATCTCCTGGGGAATATTTCCGGATCCATCCGAAAGTGTTGTCAGCTTATAGTTTCTCTGGGGACTGCTCTGAGGCAAAGGTTTAGAAGTGCTTCTGCAACAATGAGACTTACCGGGGAAAGGAAGATATCCTTCAGAGATTTCAACAAATCAAAGCAACTTTATATGTTTTAAAACCGTCTTCAAAAAACAGTTTTAAGTTTAGAAGACTTTTCACCTTCAAAATTATTATCAACAAATAGCAATTTGCATAACAAAAATGAAAATAAAGATATTATAATAGACAAAAATTGAATTGAAAAGGGTTTTAATTTATTAGAGAATGGTAGCTTGCTAAGGGCAGAGCTCCATGGAAAATTACAACTGAAATTGGCGAGTAGGGAAAGGCTACATTGAATCCAACGACCTCTACTGACCCTAATAACTGAGACTACCCAAAATCCTGCTTTTGACAAAAGCGATTGGATTGGAATTCATCGTTTGTAAAATGTTCTTTGATGCTCGGTGTCATCTAATGCAGTGAAATTCCTTTGTCCCTAACTTTTGCCTGGATCGCCCTTTCGGGTTTTCAATCCCCCGGGACGCTCATTTTTGCCTAAGCCGCCCTTTTAGGTTTTCAGCTTAGCGAGCTGTGTATTTTTTGTATTTTTATCCCTTATTTTTGCCTGGATCTCCTTCATAGGTAATGATCCACCGGGATACCCATTGTTGCCTAAGTCGTCTTTCCAGGTTTTCGACTTAGCGGGTTATTCTAGGCATAATATTTTCTGACTGCATCAGAGTTCACAGGATGTGCAAGCTCTTCACCATCCATAGTTGTAAGAATTAATGATCCTCCGGAGAAGACTGTCTTCACAACAAACGGGCCTTCATAGTTGGGCATCCACTTCCCACGCAGGTCTTTGTGAACTAGCAATATTTTCTTGAATACGAGCTCTCCCTGATGGAACTCACGGATTCAGACTTTCTTGTCAAAGGCTCTCTTCATCTGTTTTTGGTATAGCTGACCATGGCACATGGCTGTCATGCGTTTCTCATCGATAAGATTCAGCTGGTCAAATCTGTCTTGAATCCATTCGGCTTCATCAAACTTGGTTTCCCTCAGTACCTGCAAGGAAGGTAACTCAACTTCGATGGGGAGGACGGCATCTATTCCATACACCAATGAGAAAGGGGTTGCCCCTATTGAAGTTCGCACTGAAGTTCTGTATCCGTGCAAAGCAAATGGTAATATTTCATGCCAATCTTTGTAAGTCTTGACCATCTTTTGCAGGATTTTCTTGATGTTCTTGTTCGCAGCTTCAACAACTCCATTCATCTTAGGACGGTAAGGAGAAGAATTGTGATGTGCAAGCTTAAAACCTTCACACAATTCCTTCATGGTCTTGTTGTTCAAATTGGTACCATTGTCTGTTATGATCCGACTTGGAATTCCATAATGGCAGATAATCTCTTTTCTGATGAAACGGGCAACCACTTGCTTGGTCACGTTGGTGTAGGAAGCAGCTTCTACCCATTTGGTGAAGTAATCGATGGCGACTAGAATGAAACAGTGACCGTTGGAAGCTTTTGGCTCAATTGCCCCAATCATGTCAATCCCCCACATTGAGAAAGGCCACGGTGAAGATAAAACATTCAACGATGTTGGAGGTACGTGGACCTTGTCAGCATAGATTTGGCACTTATGGTGTTTCCTGGCATATTGGATGCAATCGGATTCCATGGTTAACTAGTAATATCCAGCTCTCAGAATCTTCTTAGACATAATTGGCATGAGTTCCAAAGGTTCCTTCATGAATCTCTTGAAGTAACATGTCTGCTTCACGTTTGTCAACACATCTAAGCAGAATCATGTTGTAGTTTCTCTTGTATAGCACATCATTACTGATGAAGAACTTGGATGCTAGTCTTCTCAAAGTCTTCCTCTCGAGAGTGGTAGCATCGGCTGGATATTCTTGTTTGAGCAGGTAGTTCTTAATGTCATAAAACCATGGCTTATCATCAGATTCTTCTTCAACCATCTGGCAGTAGGCAGGCTCAGTCTTGCGTTCAATTCGAATAAGAGTAGCATCATTAACGAATCTGAATTTCCACATTAAGGCTAACATGGCTAGAGCATCGGCAATATGGTTTTCAGATCTCGGAACATGTTTGAAAGTGATCTCATCAAAGTACTCGATCATTTCAATAATGTAGGCTTTGTATGGGATTAACTTCTCATGTCGGGTTTCCCATTCACCTGTAACTTGATAAATAACTAATGCTGAATCTCCACTCAATTCAAGAATTTTGATTCTGAGGTCAATTGTTGCTTCAAGGCCAATAATGCATGCTTCACATTCGGCGATATTGTTGTTACATTCAAAATCTAACCTTGCTGTAAATGGGTGTCGCTACTGCGAAAATCGGCGCCGACTATGACAGAAGAGTCGCCATCGTGCGTTATTTATCCCAACGGAGGGAAAGGAAACGCTCAGAGTAAACCTAATGCAAAATGGGAAAGGAATGGTCCTCGCAACCAAATTCCTGGATTCGGGAGTCGATTACGCAAGGGGAAGGTATTAGCACCCCCCACGTCCGCCGTACTCGACGGGATCCACGCTTGTTTTCTAGTACGGATTGTTATTCTATCTACTCTAAAAGTCTGGGGTTAAAAAGAAAGAAAATGACTCGGCAAAATATCGCACTTTATGCCTACGTATTCCTGTCTGGAACGAGAAATCAGAGTCAACGTAGTTCGCCTAACTACAGGAAAGGAGGGGAAGGTTGCTCGCTAGGATACGTCATCCTATGCCTACGTACTTTCATACATCATGAAAGATCAGAGCAAACGTAGTTCGGGCTACGGAAGACACAAGCTTGTCTGATTGTTCTTTATTACCTTCAAAAAGGGTTTTTCTTGATTAAGAGTCCAAGCGGACAAAAATGACACTTTGATGTTTGTTTTGAATCTTTTACGGAAGAAGTGTTTTTTTAGTTTGTTTGCAATCTTTGATGCACTAGAGACTAAGATTTGAGAGTGACTACGTCGCGTGTCACCCAAAGGGTACCACACTAAGCAGCCAGACTACTGGAAAGAAGCTCTCCAGCAACCCTTTCTCGAATAGCTTAAGGCTCGTAACGTACGACGTCGATTAACCTTATTATGATGTTTTTGAGTTGTTTTGGGATAAGAAGAAAAGGAAGCTCTAAAAAACCTAGGGTTGAAAAGGGAATAAAAACTAACCTAATGTTGTCATGCATGGATAAGAATCCTAATGTCTCTCATAATTCCCTCCCGCAAAGAGGAAATCAGAGATCCTAGGGGATAAACAGAAAAGAAAGCAAGCAAATACAGTAAAATGCATGCAATTCAGCAATACAAGCGAGGCAAGGGAGTCCCACTCAACCTCGAACCTGGGAAAACAACAGGAAAAGTGAATCAACATTCACCTCAAACCTAGGGGGCAAGCTACACAAGCCAACAAACAATACAGAAAACAAAACCCCAAAGGAGGCAGCCCAAGCAGCAACACCAAACTCCTACAGCAGCTCTGACAGCAAAGTTGACAGTAACATAACTCCATCTTCAAGCAGACCTTATGAAAGGCATTTTCAACATCTTAGATCTTCATCCCCAAGCTCTAGCAAGCTCCACCAAGAAAGATTGGTTATTGAGATCAATTTATAATGAATGGGAACCAGTGAAAACCAAAGGAAATCACTAGAAACCATCATCTGCAAAGAAGGGTATCCTCAAAAGTTCTACTCTTTATGGCATACCACTCATCCCTCCAAGGGAGAGATGGGGCTTCCTTAAGAGTACTTTGAATCATAGGATAGGATGGAATCAAACAAAACATTCCATGTTTGAGGCGAGAAATGAACTAAGTCTAAAAAGCTCTTCCTAAAACCCTAATTTTCCTAAGCTCCTGACAAGCACTCCAACAGATGAGAGAATCTTCACATCCAACCTCTTCAAGCTCTCCAAAGCATCTTCAATTGATCTTCATGATAACCCAAGCACAAGAGCAACACCACCCTAGTCTAAGGGTAACTATTGAATTAAACTAGCCAAATTAGTTCATCAGAAACACCTAGAAGTTAGTCTTAAAACTAATTCTACTTAAAATACCAAAAGTGATTATAAAATCATACAAAAATTACTAAGGGTTCCTAAACCTCTTATGAACCTCTCATACAAAAACCAGGGGATTAACCATTTATTTGGACCTAAAACTATGCCCTAAACCTAAAGGTATCAACTTAAAACCCTAATTCTAAACCCTCTAATATCCAATGCTCAAACTAGCCTAAAATTTTCTCACAAAAATATTAGAAAATTACTATGGGTACATGCATATCTAAGCTATCTATCCCAAAAAGAATTAGCTCAAAATTCATCACCAATTATTCACAATAAAATCAGCAAAAACACATGTCAAACAAATTAAAAATAAAACCAATTAAAATACAAAAAATGCAAATAAAATAAAAAATGCATGAATTAACTATTTTTCAATCCTATTAAATTTTACATTTTTTAAGGAGTTAGGGAAAAAAAATCTAGCTAAAAAATGATTATTTTCCTATTTATTATGAATTTTAGAAACAAAATGGATTAAAAATAAAAAGAAAATCAAATAAAAGAAATTAAAATGCTGGAATAAATGAGGGCCATGAGATCAAGAGACTGGTAATCAGATCCAAGAGCCCTGAGGCTACCCACGCGAGGAGTGACTGGGATCTGCGTGGCATCCAGTCAGCTGCCACTTCAATTAATGAAGTGCAGCGTTTTGACTCAAACTTCAGCCTCAATCTAAGCCATACGATCAGCATAACAAGTCCACGAATTAGCCAGATCCAACGCACATGGTTCATCGTCCTCATTCAAACTTCTGATGGAGGGAACACTATTCAGGTGGCCGGAGAAGACTTCCAGTTGTCTTCTCCGGTGAGCAAGCACTCACAGTCAACCAAAAACCACAATCCTTATATCAATCTCACTTAGAAAATCACCAGGATCACGAATATCATCTCCAAATCTCTTAACTCTCAATGGAAATTAAAACACGAAGCAATCTTCAGAAGGTGTCACAATTTCAAACATCACCATTTGCAAAATTGAATCCACAGAAATGATCATCATCCTTCAATGATCATCATGAGCTATCTATCTTGATTTGAAACCTTAACATCGTGCATAACCGTCTCCAAACAGAAAGTGATCATCAAACCTAATTGTCACTAATCAACTCCAAACCAATCCAGAAACATTCCCTAATCACCCTAGGTCCTAACCGCATGCAAATTCCTATCTGATTCAGCCTAGATCATGAGGAAATTTGAGAGTTACATACCTGTAAAAGTGGGATCAACAGAGGTAGAAAATGATGGATTCAGGCTCCACAACTCCCCAGGCACGATCAATGAAGTAAGAGGTGTTAGAACACAGATTGGTTCTTAATAATTACTCTTTGTTTTGATGATAACTGTTAGGAAATTTATATTTAAGAATTATATACTCTAAAATTTGTTTGAGAGTTTTGCTGCAGATTAAAATTATATTAACTCTCTAGAAGCAAATCTGCCTTGAATACAAGAAGTTATTCTGACTCTGAAGCGCCAGATGCACCTTTCAGAAGAATCTGCTTGCTCCTTACAGAAGATCCTGAGCGTAGTCTCCAGAAGGATCTGAAGAAAGAAGCTTCAGAACATTCTGAGTCAGAAGCATCTGAAGATAGTCAGAAGCATCTGAAGATAATCAGAAGCATCTGAAGCTGAAGCATCAGAAGTATAGAAGAATATTGATTGAAGAGTTTCTCAAAGCATTGACCTACAGAAGTTTCTGAAAGTACCTACGCTGCCAAGTACTGAAGTTCTGTGTCAAGATGCTCTGATGATCAACACGCTAGAAGCACACAACGCTGCAGAAGACTCTGATACAGCATAGTTCTGAAACTCATCAGAAGACTCTGATCCATTCAAACTCTGAAGAACTTGCTGAAACTGAAGAAGTGTTTTCAAGAATGTATCCGTTGGAACCATTCAACGTCTCTTTCCTTATTTGTGCTAGACACACTTACACAGACAAAAAGGATTTATCTGTGCCATCTATTTCAAGGAAAGGTCAGTACATGTGAAGACAAAAAGGCTCAGACCTTTTGGACTCTCTTTTTCAACGTGCATGGTTCAGTTGCCTATAAAAGGAGTTCCTCACTTCATTCTTCAGTTACACTCTTTGAGCTACACGCTTGCTGAAAAGAAATCAAATATTCTATAAGCTTTCATTCTTATTCTTCATAGAATCTCATTGTACTAAATCTTAAGAGAAAAATCACTGTTGTGATTATAGCTTGATAAAAGCATTAAAAACTCTTGTATTTAATTTACATTGTTTGTAAAGGATATTCCTTAAGATGATTCAGTGTGAATCAGTAGCTCTTGAGAAGACTAAGAACTGTAGTTCTTAGGTGATACTATTGTAATCAGTTTGATTTAATAGTGGATTAAGTCCTTGTTGAGAAAGGCAAATCACTCTGGAAGGGTGGACTGGAGTAGTTGTTTAACGAACCAGGATAAAAATAATTGTGTGATTAATTTCAAGTATTAATTATCCATACTTATTCAACCCTCCCTTCTAAGTAATATCTCACCTTCAGTTGGCATCAGAGCTCCGGTTCTGAGTGTGCTATCACTTAACAGTGTCAGTAAAGATCCAGAGGAGATATAATTTGATCTATATATTTATTTGTTATCATGGCTGATAATTCAATGTCAAATATCAACAATAAATATGAAGAGAGGGATAGGATCAGTACCAAACCTCCAATGTTTGATGGAGAAAAATTTGACTATTGGAAAGATAGAATAGAAAGTTTTTTTCTTGGGTATGATGTTGATCTTTGGGATTTGGTCATTGATGGATATGAACATCCTACTGGAGAGGATGGAAAAAAGATTGATAGAAAATCAATGACTGAAATGCAGAAAAGAGACTTCAAGAATCACCACAAAGCCAGAACTATATTGCTTAATGCAATCTCTCATACTGAGTATGAGAAGATTACTAACAGAGATACTGCTCATGACATGTTTGAATCACTCAAAATGACTCATGAGGGAAACTCTCAGGTTAAAGAGACAAAGGCTCTGGCGCTCATACAGAAGTATGAGGCATTTAAAATGGAAGACTCTGAAAATGTAGAAACTATGTTTTCTAGATTTCAGATTCTTACAGCTGGTCTGAAAGTTCTGGACAAGGGCTATTCTACGTCAGATCATGTCAAGAAAATCATCAGAAGTCTTCCCACCAGATAGAGGCCAATGGTGACTGCATTGAAGATGGAAAAAGATCTGAGCAAGATCTCCTTAGAAGAACTTATCAGTTCTTTGAGAAGCCATGAAATTGAGCTGGAGGAAGATGAACCCCAGAAGAAAGATAAAGGTAAATCCATAGCTTTAAAATCTAACAAAACTGCTAAAGCTTTGCAGGTTATTCAGGAAAGCTCTGAAGAATATTCTTCTGAAGAAGAAGATGAGTTGTCCATGCTGTCCAGAAGGATTAACAAACTCTGGAAGCACAAGGGAAAGAAGTTTAACAACTTCAGAAGATCTGACAACAGAAAAGAATCTTCTAGTCACAGAAGATCTGCCAAGAAAGAAGTGGTGTGCTATGAGTGCAAAGAACCTGGGCACTACAAAAATGACTGCCCTAAACTTCTGAAAGAAAAACCTAAGAAGAAGTTCAACAAGAAGAAAAAGGTTCTGATGGCAACATGGGATGACTCAGATGAGTGTGAGTCATCTTCTGAATCAGAAGAAGAATGTGCAAACATTGCACTGATGGCCAGGACAGAGGATCAAGAAGAAGGTACCTCTGGATATGAATCAGAATCTGAATCTGATGATGATGCAGAAGAGGTAATGAACAAACTTACCAAAGAAGAACTCATTAAAGTTTTAACAGAAGTTCTTAAAAGTTACAACAACATCAAACTCAAATACAAGAAGCTGAAAAGCAATCTTGAATCTGAGATTGATCTTCTAAAAACAGAACTTGTTGAGCAGAAGCAAATAAATTTAAAAATAAAAAATGACTTTGATAAAACTCAACAAGAATCTGATTCTGAAACTAAGTCTTGTGAAAATATTTTAGAAAAATATGACTCTAGTTTTCAGAGGTTTCTCACTAAGAGCATAGACAGAAGCAAGATGGCTTCCATGATCTATGGTGTTAGTGGAAACAACAGAAGAGGCATTGGATATGAGTCTTCATCTGGAAGCAATCCAAAACCTGTTGATAAACTTTTCATCAGGAAGGCACCTCTGTACTCTCAATTCAAATTTGGTCATCTGAATGACATTAAACACACAAGCTCTGAGAAGAGTACTTATGTGTTTAAACCAAAGGCAAGTCAGAATAAACAATATGTTGCAAAACAGAAGTTTAGACAAACCTGTAAACCAACTAATCCCAAAGGACCCAAGAAGATCTGGGTACCTAAAGACAAAATAATTCCTGTTGCAGATGTTCTTAGCAGCAAAGTCAGGACACCAATCATGGTACCTGGACTCTGGATGCTCACGACACATGACAGGAGAAAGGTCTATGTTCCAAAGCCTGGAACTTAGATCTGGAGGGGACGTGAAGTTTGGAGGGAACCAGAAGGGCAAGATCATTGGATCTGGCACTATTGGAAATGGTAAGCTTCCCTCTATTACTAATGTTCTGTTAGTTAAAGGATTGAAACATAATCTATTGTCCATAAGTCAATTAAGTGACAATGGTTATGATATAATCTTCAATCAAAAATGTTGCAAAGCTATATGTCAAAAGGATGGCTCTATCCTATTCAGTGGAAAGAGGAAACACAACATTTATAAAATTAACCTTTCAGAACTTAAAGTTCAAAATGTAAAATGCCTCTTATCTGTGAATGATGAGCAATGGGTCTGGCATAGAAGATTGGGGCATATTAATATGAGACGTATATCTCAGATTAATAAACTCAATCTGGTCAGAGGACTTCCTAAGTTGAAGTTCAACTCAGATGCTCTGTGTGAAGCATGTCAAAGAGGTAAATTTTCAAAATCTCATTTTAAATCAAAAAATGTTGTGTCTACCTCCAGACCATTGGAATTACTTCACATTGATCTGTTTGGACCAGTGAAAACTGCATCCATCAGAGGCAAGAAGTATGGGTTAGTCATTGTAGATGACTACAACAGATGGACATGGGTAAAGTTTCTAAAACACAAGGATGAGTCTCATTCTGTGTTCTTTGACTTCTGCAATCAAGTCCAGACTGAAAAAGATTCCAAAATTATTAAAGTCAGAAGTGATCATGGTGGAGAATTTGAAAATAAACATTTTGAAAAATATTTTTCTGAAAAAGGCATTGCACATGATTTCTCCTGCCCTAGAACTCCACAACAAAATGGAGTTGTAGAGAGGAAAAATAGAACATTGCAAGAGATGGCCAGAACCATGATCAATGAGACAAATCTGGCAAAACATTTTTGGGCAGAAGCAATTAACACAGCTTGTTATATTCAGAACAGAGTGTCTGTAAGACCTCTTCTGGAAAAGACTCCCTATGAATTGTGGAGAAACAGAAAGCCTAACATTTCTTATTTTCATCCTTTTGGATGTATTTG
This sequence comes from Lathyrus sativus, assembly GCA_963859935.3. Taxonomy (NCBI): domain Eukaryota; kingdom Viridiplantae; phylum Streptophyta; class Magnoliopsida; order Fabales; family Fabaceae; genus Lathyrus; species Lathyrus sativus. Next base: position 606,484,075 of record OZ012735.1, read on the forward strand.
TTATATGCTTAATACTAAAGATAATCTGAACAAGTTTGATTCCAAAGCACAGAAGTGTTTCATGCTTGGTTATTCTGAACGCTCTAAAGGCTACAGAGTATTCAATACTGAAACACAGATTGTTGAAGAATCTATTCATGTTAGATTTGATGATAAGCTTGGCTCTGAAAAGCCAAAGCAGTTTGAAAGTTCTGCAGATAGAGAAGTGATTCTCACAGACTCTGAAGGCTCAGAGGCAGAAAAGGCAAAAATCAAAGAATCTGAAGCAACACCAGATGCTACACCTTTGACTTCCCAACTAAACAACTTGCAAATTTCTGAAAGACCAACTGTCAGAGGATCTTCTTCCAGAATCAAATCTTCTCATCCAGAAGATGTGATAATTGGAAAGAAAGATGATCCAATAAGGACAAGATCATTTCTCAGAACTTCTGAATCTTCTTTATTTGGCTTAGTGTCAATAATAGAACCAACATCTGTAGATGAGGCTCTGGAAGATAATGAATGGATTATAGCTATGCAAGAAGAGCTGAATCAATTCACCAGAAATGAAGTTTGGGATCTGGTTCCTAGACCTAAAGGATTCAATATTATTGGAACAAAATGGGTCTTCAGAAATAAGCTGAATGAAAAGGGAGAAGTAGAAAGGAATAAGGCAAGGTTGGTTGCTCAAGGATACAGTCAGCAAGAAGGTATTGATTACACTGAGACATATGCTCCAGTGGCAAGGTTAGAATCTATATGCCTTCTGATTTCTTTTGCTGCACAAAATAACATCACTCTGTATCAGATGGATGTTAAAAGTGCTTTTCTTAATGGTATTATAGAAGAAGAAGTATATGTCCACCAACCTCCTGGATTTGAAAGTGAAAACTTTCCAGATCATGTTTTCAAATTAAAGAAATCCCTTTATGGATTAAAACAAGCTCCCAGAGCTTGGTATGAGAGGTTGAGCAATTTCCTTCTGAAGAAAAATTTTATCAGAGGAAAAGTGGATACAACTTTATTCTGTAAAACTGTTAAGAAAGATCTGTTGATTTGTCAAATTTATGTAGATGACATTATTTTTGGATCAACAAATATTATGCTTGGAAAGGAGTTTGCTAAATGTATGCAGGAAGAATTTGAAATGAGCATGATGGGAGAATTGAGATTCTTCTTGGGAATCCAAGTCAATCAGACTCCAGAGTGCACCTACATACATCAAACCAAGTATGTTAAAGAGCTTCTGAAGAAGTTCAACATGGTTGATAGCAAAATGGCAAAGACTCCAATGCATCCTACAAGCACTCTAGGTAAGGAAGAGGTAAGTAAGAAGGTAGATCAAAAAACTCTACAGAGGTATGATAGGATCTCTTCTATACTTGACTGCTTCTAGACCAGATATTCTGTTTAGTGTCTGCTTATGTGCTAGATTCCAGTCAGATCCTAGAGAATCACACTTAACAGCTGTTAAGAGGATTTTGAGGTATCTAAAAGGTACTGCTAACATGGGTTTGTGTTACAGAAGATCTGATGAATTTTCATTAGTTGGATTCTGTGATGCTGACTATGCTGGAGACAGAGTTGAACGTAAAAGCACTTCTGGAAGCTGTCAGTTTCTTGGAAGTCATCTGATCTCATGGTACAACAAGAAGCAACCTACCATAGCACTATCAACTACAGAGGCAGAATACATTGCTGCTGCTGGATGTTGTACTCAGATGCTCTGGATGAAGAGTCAATTAGAAGATTATCAAATCTATGAGAGTAATCTTTCTATCTTTTGTGATAATACTTCTGCTATATGTTTGTCAAAAAATCCAATCTTGCATTCTAAGGCAAAACATATAGAAATTAAACATCACTTCATCAGAGACTATGTTCAGAAGGGTGTAATTAATTTAGCTTTTGTTGATACAGATCATCAATGGGCTGATATTTTCACAAAACCCCTTGCTGAAGATAGATTTAAGTTCATTCTGAAAAATATTTGTATGGATTTTTGTCCAGAGTAATATTTATCAGAGGGAACCTCTCAGATGCAAAATGTTTAAGGATCTGAAGTATTTCTTCTGTTCATTTATTCTATTCTGATTATTATTTCTGATGTGAAAATCTGAACTAACCATCTTTAGAAGATCTGAACGTGGCTAACGTTTCATTTCTTGAGAGAATTCAGAACAACATGCAAGCAAACACGTGTCCCACAAAATCTGAAGAGATGGCGTGTGAACAACTGAAAAGACATTTGAGGTGAAATTTGAATAGTAAAATTCTTGGTTTTCCCCCCAAATCTGTCAGAAGCATTTATTATTTGAAATGATTTTATTCTTTTCATTTAATGCTGCTCAAACGTGCGTTATTTCTGTCTTTTGGTGTGCCTATGTGTTTAGTATAAATACTTGAAGTGTATTTGTTGCACCCCAAAATTTGCCCTCACAATACAAGACTTTGTGTTCCAAGAAGGTTCACAAGGTTCACAAAATTCACAATTGGTCAGAAGAGTTGACAATTCCCTCAGACAATGCACCTCCTAAGCAGTGCATCCAAAACTAGGGTTTTGACTTTAATCAGGCTAAATGGACTTCCAAGACTTCAAGTGAGCTTCATAACATCTTATATGTGTATAAGAACCCCCATGTCAAGTTTCAAGACTTTTCTCAAAAGTTTGCTCAGTCAGATGATCAGATAAGTCAAAAGCAGTCAATGCAGTTAAAAGGTCAAACTGAGGTCAACTGTGGTCAAACCAAAGTCAAAACTTCATGATTTTTTTTTGCCAACATCAAAGAGAGGTTGGGTGAGAAATATTATCATAATAACTGTAATACCCCAAATTTTGCCCTAAGATTTGTCGTCGCATTTCATTGCATTTAATCAATTACTAACAAATTTGTGTAGTCGTTTGACTTTTTGCAGGTAAATATCATATGGCATGCATTTTTTTTCTAAAAAGTAAAAATGGCACAATTGGCAGGAGGACATGTGTAAGGAGTTATGAGTGTGAGAGGTTGAGAGTTCGAATCTCACCTTTGTCATTTTTTTTTGTTTTTTATTATTTTTACTCTAAATTTTTCTATCTTTCATTAAAAAAATAACAAAAATAGTTTTTTATTATTATTTAATTATTATTTTCGTATTTTAATTAAATCATTTTTTAAAATATTATTTTTTTTCACTTTTTTCTAAATTATTCATAAAAATATCCAAAAAATCATAAAATAAAAAATATTGAAAAAAATTTTGTTCTTTTTATAATATTTTTTATTTTAGGAATCAATAGGATTATTAGTTTTTATTTTAAGTTTATTTTAATTATTTTAAATTATTTAAATTTTATTTTTTCTTAACTAATTATTTAGTTTGGGCTTTAAAATGGGCTTTAGGGACATTATTGACAATTTGGTGTTAACCCTAATTTGTTCCCTATATATACATGTGTTGCCTTGTTGGAAAAGGGGAGAATGAAAAAAACCTAAGAGGAGTGAGTGCCGTTTGCCGTTATTTAGTTTTCTTCTTCATCCATTACTATTGTTTCTTTTTCTTCATCGTTTACCGTTATTTCTTTTCCTTCATCTATTACCGTTGTTTCTTTTTCTTCATCTTTTACCGTTATTTCTTTTTCTTCATCTATTACCGTTATTTCTTTTTCTTTATCTATTACTGTTACGTTTATATATATATAATTTTTAAATTGTTAGAGTTTATATATATAAGATTTTTGATCGAATTATGTCGATACGATGTTTGCACATTTGTGTGCATGACGCGTGACATTTGTGTTAGTTCGATCTGGTTGCGATGATCGCATTTTTGTGTGAGCAATAATACTATTTTTTGCTTAATTTCTTTTTCTTTGCGATAAATTTTGTTTCGTCCGATTTAGATCTGGTTGCGATGAGCGCATTTCTGCGTTAGCAACATTGTTGGGTTATTTGGCACATTTAAAATTCATTATTGCTTTATTATTATTATTATTATTATTATTATTATTATTATTATTATTATTATTATTATTATTATCATTATTTATTATTATTATCATTATTATCATTATTATTACCATTATTATTATTATTGTTATCATTAATTTATTAAAATTTGTTATAATATAAAAATCTGTTTTTTAAAAATAAATAACATTGACATCTTTTCCAAATTAATATGAAAACCTATTATTTTTAAGAAAAACTTTTTTTTAGATAAATTTAAAATAATAACTAAAATCTTTTTTTTTAAAATAATAACTAGAACCGTTATTTATTTTATTTTATTATTGTTCAATTCAAATTTCATTATCATATTGTATCTGCTCCTCTCATGTAACCTCGCGAACTTAACAATCGCTCTCTAAATTCTGCCTTTAAATTTCTGCTTGCATGGTTTAAATTATGACATTATCTCTCTGTTTGCATGATTCAATTATCTCACGCGTTTACTATTATTTCTGTTACATTACACACATCCGAAGGTTAGGTCTAACCGTTTGGCCGCCGCGCCAATAGTCCTCAACTTCAAACCCTTACAACCTCACAAACCCTAATTTTCACAAATGTCTCGCCGCAGGAAAAATTACAATTTTACCCCTAGCATTAGGTCAAAGAGCCGCCGCGCTCATTTTAGGGTTTCCCGCCGTGGAATCCCTAACCTAACCCTAATTCACTTAACATTTCAACGTAGAGATTTGGAGTTCCTACACTCCACGTAAGCGTGTCCTTAAGATGCGTTTATTCCCCGTGAGACCTTGACCACAGTCAAGAAGTCTCTAACCTCCCTTTTGAGGGGAACTACAATTACTCTGATTCCATTCCCGTAAGGATATGTAGGCACAAGATGCGATGTCTTGCCGAGTAAACTTAGAATTAACCCCCTTTATTATTTATTATTGCTTATTTATATTTTATTTATCTTTGCTATTTAATTATTTTGCTTATTATTTTGTAACTGTTTCTTGGATGTAAAGTTGTTTAATTATTTAATTATTATTATGGTTAGTAATTAGGGAGTGTAACAACATGTATGTAATATTAAAATACATTTAGATCACTTTTAAATAAAGATAATTAAAATAAACACGTCACACACGTAAGTCGATTTTAATCGCCGTCTCACTTCCTCAGGATATCCCTCAAGTTGCCTACGAATAATGGTTAAGTGGGGTGTATAAAGCAAGTCCCTCAAATAGAAAAAATCATCAAAGTCCCTTATGGTTGCCTTTACGAATCGAGTCCCTTTCGAAAAATGATGATGGTCCCTTATATGTGCTTATTACATCCCACAATGGCCTTCAAAGTCAAATTGTCCCTCACATGTCCCTTAACATCCAAAGTAAGGACTACCTACTCCATTATAGTAGGGATAGTCTTACTAAAGGAAAGAATAAAGAATAAGAAAGACCTTAAAACATTAGGGTAGGCTACTCCTAGATACTTGCTCACTTCAAAACTGTTTCACACTTAAACAAATTTTCAACAAGTTTTCAAACAAGTTCTTAACACATCCTTACATGGATTATTTATTAACTATTCTGAAAATTTTCTATTCACACACTACACTTTCAAAACAATTCAAAAGTGAGCTTAAGTACCTAAGAGCCCATGGATAACCATGGATGAAAAGGGTGCTAACACCTTCCCTTTTCATAACCTACCCCCCGGACCCAAAATATTCTCTAAGGTCTTTCTTGTTCTTTTATAACCTTTCCTTATGGATAAAATAAAAGTCGGTGGCGACTCTTGCTATCCGCAACATTGTTTAAAGTCAGTTCTCCCACCGTGTTACAGAACTGGCGACTCTGCTGGGGATCTATTTAAGAGGGGTACCCTTAGGAATTAAGATCACTTTAAATTGTTTGCCTTGTTTGCTTTATTATTATATTGTTGGGGTGCTCTTATGTGTGAAAGGTCCTAACCCGGATCTAGTGTACCTTAGGTAAATGGCAATAGACCAAGGAAACTGTACGACGTATATCGATACGGTTGATCTGGTGGCCATAGTTAGTGCGACTTCTTGGTTGGTGCTTATATTCCTTAAGTCAAGTTGAGGATAATATTGAGGCTGCCATATGTTGTCAATGCACTAACTGACTTTTAGAACCCTAGTTAACTCATCTTGGCCTTTAGAAAGTAGTGAGGTAACCGGCTTTGGTGCGGACTGAAGTTGGTTGACACTCGATACTACGCTCATTGAGATCTTAAACTTGGAGGGTTTTGGTTGGCAAGTAAGTTGCCTTCTGAACAACCACCCTTGTGAAGGATCAATGATATTGAGATCCCTTAGAACCTGGTTACTTTTGTAGGACAGGATGAACCATCTAACTTCAGGGGAGGGTACTTGCCTTTGAACCTCATGCAAGCCTTTAAACCTAGGGCTATGGTGTGACTTGTTTGTGTGTGCCACATGTTTGTGATTGAGCATGACATCATGACATCATCATGCATCATAAGCATATCATTTTCCCTAACCATTTCAAGGACCAAAGGATTTATCTTTGTTCTTTGTTGCAGGTCATGGCTTCTGCTCGTAGAAACACCATCAGGATCAACTTTGTAGGGATACCTGCTAAGCTCAAGGAGTTGGTTTCTCTAGTGCCTGATCATTCCCAGTTCAACAAGAGACATGGTCACTTATTGGATCTAGTTACTCCAGGGTTCAGTGAAGACATGATGAGTGTGCTGTTTCAGTTCTTTGACCCTAAGCACCATTGCTTTACATTTCCTGATTATCAGCTGGTTCCAACCATGGAGGAGTTCTCTAAACTTCTGGGTATACCTGTTCTTGATCAGAAGCCATTCACAGGCTTAGAGAAGGAGCTTAAACCAGAGGTTATTGCTGCAGCTCTACATCTGAAGAAGTCTGACATTGTTCTAGAGACGAGAAGTGGAGTTAAAGGTATTCTTGCCAAGGTATTAGTGGATAAAGCTCAAATGTTCTTGAAGGCTATGAGCTACGATGCTGTTGAGGAGATCTTAGCCTTATTGATTTATGGCTTAGTGTTGTTCCCCAATCCTGATCAGTTCATAGACGTTCATGCCATCAACATATTCCTGAGTCACAATCCAGTGCCTACCTTACTTGGAGACATCCTACATTCTCTTCACACCCGTACTACAAGGGCAAGAGGAACTTTGATGTGCTGCATACCTTTACTTTCTAGGTGGTTTATTTCTCACCTTCCTCGCTCAGTAATGAAGAATGAGCAAGGGTTCAGATGGTCCAAGAGGATCATGTCACTTTCTCACTCAGACCTCCATTGGTGCTCCAGATCTATGGAGAATGTCACCATCATTGACCGTTGTGGGGAGTTTCCTAATGTACCACTTCTAGGCATAAGAGGAGGCATCACCTACAACCCATCTCTAGCTTTACGACAGTTTGTTTACGCCCGGAGCGATGGTCCACATGACATGTTGATTCAGGGCATTGTGTTTGATTACGACGACGATCTTCAGGGTTACCGTCAGAGATTCATACGAGCTTGGGGAAAGGTAAACAGGATTGACAGCAAGACACTGGAGCCTAAGTACACCATTCCAATGGAGGCTTATCTCAGATGGGTACGATTTCGTGCTCAGACACTCATGATGCCATATCCTGCCATCCTACCAGTTACCATGGAACCTGTTGCTGAAGGAGACACAGCTTATACCATCCTTCACCCAGACATGCCTACTGATATGGAAGACTTGCAGAGATCATGGATCCAACTGAAAGAGCAAAGGGATACTTTCGAGGCTCATTACAAAGCAAGCCAAGCAAGGATCCTAGAGCTAACAAAGCTACTTCATGAGGAACGAAACCTCAACTCATACCTCAACACAAAGAGGAAACGTCCATGGGAGACTTAAAACCCCATCTTTTGTACTTATTTCGTTTTCATTTTTTGTAAGCCTAAAAGGCAAAACAAGTTATTACTAATAAAAAGTTACTTTCTTGTTTGTTTAAGCAAATTTAAATCCTGCGGTCCTTGAAAACATTGCATATGCATTCCCATATCATTGCATCACAGGTTTATAATTGTGCACAGGTTTCTCATCTTCCCGCTGTTTATTTCAGCAATGGCTCTTGAACAATCAGTTAAGGATCTCCAGGCACAGAATGCACAGTTCCAAGAGCTGATCCTGAACCTATCCAAGGGGCAGGATGAATTAAAGACACTGCTGGCCAAGAAGACTAAGAAGGCTAGAAGGTCTGCTGGGTTGCTCAACATGGGAAGAAGGTTCAAAGGTCCTGTCAGGACCAAGGAACAGGTTGAAGACTATGAATCTGAAGAATCTGAGCAGGAGAGAGGCAGTCTCCACAACACTATGGGGGACTCTGATTCTGAGGCTAACTACTACCATGAGCCTAAAGAAGACAAATTCAAGATGCTGGTGGATAGAATGGATGCTATGGAATTACAGAAATCATCTGGGCTGGATTTTGAGGATTTGAGCTTGATATCTGGGGTGGTCATACCCATTGGGTTCAAAGTTCCTACATTTGTTGTCTATGATGGGGTCTCTTGTCCCAAATTGCATCTGAGGTCTTATGTCAGAAGAATTCAACCCCACACTGCTGATAAAAAGTTGTGGATCCATTTCTTTCAAGAGAGTTTATCTGGAGCTCAGCTAGAGTGGTATTATCAGTTGGAGAGTGTCAACATCAGAGACTGGAATGATCTTGCTGAAGCGTTTTATAGACAGTATCAATACAATGCTGACTTAGCCCCCACTCGCATGCAGCTTCAAAGCATGTCTATGGGTGCCAAAGAAAGCTTTAAGGAGTATGCTCAGAAGTGGAGAGACTTAGCTGGAAGGGTTCAACCCCCTTTGACTGATAGGGAGTTGGTTGATATGTTCATGTGTACGCTGAATGGTCCGTTTTACAGTCATCTCATTGGAAGCTCATCATCTGGCTTCACTGAGTTGATCATGACAGGAGAGCGAGTAGAGAATGGTATCAAGAGTGGTAAGATCCAAGTGGGCACTTCTTCATCAGGTGCTGCAAAGAAGCCTCCCACTGGGAAGAGAGAATCTAATGCTGTGTATGGTCAGCCTGATCGTAATAGAAGGCATCAGTCTGTTAGTGCAGTTCATATTTCAAATCCAACTCCTGCGACAACAGAGCAGCCTCAAGGCAACCAGCAGAGGGCTAGAAGACAGTTAACGAAGATCAACATGTCAATGGCTCAGGCATTGCAACACTTGTTGAAAGCTGAACTTATTACCCTGAGGGAGGCTCCTCAGAATCCCAATGTTACATCTCCCAAGTACAATCCCAATGCACGATGTGCATATCATTCAAACTGTCCAGGACATGATACTAATAACTGCTGGGTCTTGAAGAACAAAATTCAAGATATGATTGATGCTGGAGAAATTGAGTTTGATCCACCAGGTACTCCAAATGTGATTACCGCTCCAATGCCAAATCACGAGAAGACTGTCAACGCCATTGATGAAGATATTGATGAAGATCTGCATGTCTATTCGGTTATGGAGTTGAGCACACCATTGTCTGTTATCAAAAAGAGGTTAGTACAAGCTGGGATCTTTCCAGGTTGTCGTGAAGATTGTTTGTATTGTACCTATAAGCCGGATAGTTGCTTCATTTTGAGAGATGGGATTCAACGTCTCATGGATAAGTATACTATAGTGTTTGAAAGAAGACCAGCATCTGTAGAAAGTATGGTAGATCATCTGACTCAGGGTAAGAAGATTGAAGAGGTTGATATGGTTGACAAAGTACCACTAAGAATCACTTCAAAGGGTCCCATTAAAATCACTCATCAGGGCCCGATCAAGATTACTGCTGAAGGTCCTGTGAAAGTTGTCGCTGAAGCCAGAGTAGCTCCTCTGATCATTACCACTCCTGGTCCTATTCCTTATACATCTGACAAAGCTGTGCCTTGGCACTATGGGCCTGATGTTTACATCCATGGTGTCAAGCAGGAGCCTTTACCTGATATGCCTGTTGACATTGATAATATTGCTGGATCTAGCAAGATCACTCGTAGTGGAAGAGTCTTTTCTCCTCCAGTTGCTTCTAAGAGTGCAGTTACTCCTGTTGTTACTTCCACCACTGATGCTCGGGGCAAGGGTCCTGTTATTGAGCCTGTATCTACTGATGTGCCAGCTGCTGATGACCTCTCTAAGCAGATGGAAGAAGTATTGAAAATCATTCGCAAGAGTGATTATGATATTGTTGATCAGCTGGGGCATACTCCCTCAAAGATTTCTATGCTCTCCCTGTTATTATGTTCTGAGGCTCATGCCAAGTCATTGATCAAGTTTCTAAAGATGGCTCATGTACCCAGTGCAATTTCTGTGGACCAGTTTGAGAATTGTGTTGCTCACCTGACCTATGACAACGGGTTAGGATTTTCTGATGCTGACTTGACCCCTGCCAAGAGGGATCATAACAGGGCCTTGCATATTTCAATTGAATGCAGGGGCACTACCCTGTCTCATGTGCTGATAGACAATGGTTCCTCTCTGAATGTGTTGCCTAAGGAAGTCCTGAACAAGCTGAGTCCTGAAGATACGATATTGAAGCCCAGTAATATTGTGGTAAAGGCTTTTGATGGTTCTAGAAGAGTAGTGCATGGGGAAATTGATCTTCCAATCAAGGTTGGCTCTCAGGTGTTTACTGCTACATTCTATGTGATGGATATTCGTCCTTCGTACTCATGTCTGCTTGGTCGTCCCTGGATCCATGGGGGAGGTGCTGTGACCTCCACATTACATCAAAAGTTGAGATATCCGGTGAATGGAAAAGTTGTTACTGTCTTTGGAGAGGAAGAATACTTTGTCAGCCATGTAAACACTTTCAAGTATCTGGAAGTAGAAGGTGAATACATTGAAACTCCATGTCAGTCATTTGAAGTGGTTCCCTGGGCTGTTAAGGATTGTGTGACTCCTCCTGCTGTGAAGAAGGTTCCTGTGGTCATCAGAAACCCTCCAACAATGGAAATGGCCTCCCTCAATGATGCAAAAGCTGTGGTGGAAGAAGGTGGTTGTACTATTTGGGGTCAGCTTCCTGATATTCCATACAAGTCTGACAAGTTTGGTTTGGGTTTCACTGCAGAGTCCCAGAAGGCTGTCCGTCGTGCCCGTGTTGTTCGTATCGCCAATCAAGGGGTTATCAATGTTGTGGGAGATCAAGATGAAAACTACAACTTGGAGGCATGGATTTTTCCTACTGTGGGTGCTGGACTCAATAATTGGACAGCTGAAGATGTTATCCCTATCTCCTTTAGTCAGGAGTAAATACTATTACTGTGTTATGTTTTTAAACTTATAATTTCTGGAACAATTAAAACTTTCAAGCCATGTGCCTTACCCGGGGCACAATGGTGTGCTTGTTACGGGTTGTCATTTCATTTGCATACATCATTCAATAAAATCAGTGGACGTGTCGTTTTCGTAAATATTGTGTTCCTTGTCTTTCTTTTTCTTTTATTTTTGCTTTATCAGCTATGTGTTCTTACACACACCCACGTCACTAAAATGCAGATCCTCATCCACTCTGGATCCAGTTGATAACAGTTCTACTATTGCCAGTTACAATTTCGAGAATCCGATCTATCAAACTGAAGACGGAAACGAGGACGATTGTGAAATACCTGTGGAGCTTGCTAGGTTGTTACAACAAGAAGAGAAAGCTATACAGCCACATGAAGAGCCAGTCGAAGTTGTGAATCTGGGAACTGAAGAAAACAGAAAAGAGGTCCAGATAGGGGCTGATTTAGAGGACAGTGTCAAGAGCAGGTTGATTCAGATGCTACGTGACTATGTGGAGATCTTTGCTTGGTCTTATGAAGATATGCCAGGGTTGGATACAGACATTGTGGTTCACCGTTTGCCAGTGAAAGAAGATTGTCGTCCAAAGAAGCAGAAGGTTCGTCGTATGCGTCCTGAAATGTCAGAAAAGATCAAAGCAGAGGTAATGAAACAGTTCAATGCAGGGTTCTTGGCCGTAACTTCTTATCCTCAGTGGGTTGCAAATGTGGTACCAGTTCCTAAGAAAGATGGTAAGGTACGTATGTGTGTAGACTACAGAGATCTGAACAAGGCTAGCCCTAAAGATGACTTTCCACTTCCTCATATTGATATCCTGGTAGACAACACTGCTCAGCATAAGGTATTCTCTTTTATGGATGGTTTCTCTGGTTACAATCAAATCAAGATGGCACCTGAAGATATGGAGAAGACAACATTTGTGACACAGTGGGGCACCTTTTGCTATAAGGTAATGCCATTTGGTTTGAAGAATGCAGGGGCAACATATCAGCGTGCTATGGTGGCTTTGTTTCATGATATGATTCATCATGAGATAGAGGTCTATGTGGATGATATGATAGCCAGATCTCAGAATGAAGAACAACATCTTGATCATCTGCACAAGTTGTTTGAGAGGTTGAAGAAATACAGGTTGAGATTAAATCCAAACAAGTGTACTTTTGGAGTTAGATCTGGAAAGCTCCTGGGTTTCATTGTCAGTGGAAAAGGTATTGAAGTGGATCCTGCAAAAGTGAAAGCTATACGAGAGATGCCAGCTCCCCGTACTGAGAAGGAGGTTAGAGGTTTCTTGGGACGATTGAACTACATTGCAAGATTTATTTCCCAATTAACTACCATCTGTGAGCCAATCTTCAAGTTGTTGAAGAAAGATCAGGTGATGGAATGGAACGATGAGTGCCAGACTGCCTTTGATGAAATCAAGAGATATTTGCTAGAACCTCCAATTTTAATGCCACCAGTTGATGGAAGACCCTTGATTATGTATTTAACAGTATTAGACAACTCAATGGGGTGTGTATTGGGGCAACATGACGAGTCTGGTCGAAAAGAGCAGGCAATATACTACCTTAGCAAAAAGTTTACCGACTGTGAAACAAGATACTCACAGCTCGAGAAAACTTGCTGCGCTTTGGCATGGGCTGCTCGCCGACTAAGACAGTATATGTTGACCCATACTACCTTGTTGATTTCGAAGATGGATCCAATCAAGTACATATTTGAGAAACCTGCTCTCTCCGGAAGAATTGCAAGATGGCAAATGATCTTGACGGAATATGATATACAGTATACTACTCAGAAGGCCATTAAGGGGAGCGTTGTTGCTGATCATTTGGCTCATCAAGCAGTAGGTGATTACCAGTCAATGAATTTTGAGTTCCCTGATGAAGACATTATGTCTGTTTCCAAAGAACCTGGACAATATGACGGACCTGAACAAGGATCCCGATGGACTATGGTTTTTGATGGTGCCTCCAATGCACATGGTAATGGTGTTGGTGTTGTGATTAGCTCCCCTGAAGGTTGTCATACCCCGATTACTGCCAGACTTTGTTTCTATTGTACCAATAACATGGCTGAGTATGAGGCATGTATCATGGGTATGCAAGTTGCTATTGATATGAAGATTCAGTTCCTTGAGGTGTATGGAGATTCAGCTCTGGTAGTAAGTCAGATTAAAGGAGATTGGGATACAAAGCATGATAATCTCATTCCTTACAGAGAACATGTGTTGTCTTTGATCCCACATTTCAAAGAGATTACTTTTGGACATATTCCACGAAGAGAGAATCAGTTGGCAGACGCATTGGCCACCATGGCATCTATGTTTGAGATCAGCTGGGGTGATGAAGCTCCCAAGATTACCATTGATAGATTTGAGAAGCCTGCATACTGCAATGAGATTGACACTGAAGGGGCAGAGGAGAAGCCTTGGTTCTATGAAGTGAAAAACTATCTTGAAGCTCAGGAGTTCCCTGAAGGGGCATCTGTCAAAGATAGGAATTTCCTGAAAAGGTTTTCTGCTAAGTTCTTTCTGAGTAATGGCATTCTGTATAAGCGTAATCATGATTCAACTATGCTTCGTTGTGTGGATAAGAAGGAAGCTACAGAAATTATGGAAGAGATGCATGATGGGACCTTTGGCACTCATCCTAGTGGTCATACCATGGCAAAGAAGATTTTGAGAGCAGGTTACTATTGGTCTACCATGGAAGCTGATTGCTATCAACACTCCAGAACATGTCACAAATGTCAAATCTATGCTGATAAAGTACATGTACCTCCATCTCCATTGAATGTGTTGACTGCTCCTTGGCCCTTTGCCATGTGGGGCATTGATATGATTGGTGAGATCAAGCCTACTGCTTCTAATGGGCATCGTTTCATCCTGGTTGCTATTGATTACTTCACGAAGTGGGTAGAGGCAGCTTCATTTGCATCTGTGACTAAGAATGTTGTGGCTCGGTTCATTAAGAATAATCTCATATGTAGGTATGGTATCCCTGAAAGGATTATCACTGACAATGGCTCTAATCTGAACAACACTATGATTACTGATCTCTGTACGCAGTTTAAGATTAAGCATCACAACTCTTCTCCGTATCGTCCAAAGATGAATGGGGCAGTTGAAGCTGCTAATAAGAACATTAAGAAGATTGTACAGAAGATGACTGTTACTTACAAGGATTGGCACGAGATGTTACCATTTGCTCTGCATGGTTATCGTACTACAATACGTACTTCAACAGGGGCAACCCCATTCTCCTTAGTCTATGGTATGGAAGCAGTTCTGCCTATTGAAGTTCAGATCCCCTCCTTGAGAATTATGAAGGATGCAGGCTTGGATGAAGATGAGTGGATTCAGACTCGACTTGACCAGATAAACTTGATTGATGAGAAAAGGTTAGCAGCAGTTTGTCATGGCCAGATGTACCAGAAACGGATGATCAAAGCTTTTAACAAGAAGGTTAAGCCAAAGGTATATCAGGCTGGTGACTTGGTAATCAAGCGTATCATATTACCACAGGGTGATCCTAGGGGCAAGTGGACTCCAACATATGAGGGACCATTTGTAGTCAAGACAGTGTTCTCAGGAGGTGCCATGATACTGACTACAATGGATGGTGAAGACTTCCCACAACCTGTAAACGCAGACATAGTTAAAAAATACTACGCATAAAAAGAGACCCGCTAGGTTGACAGGCCTAGGCAAAAATAAGGGCATCCCGGCAAACCAAAAGGGTTTGGGCAAAAATTAGGGATATATATATAAAAAGATGTACACCCGGCAAGTCGAAAACCTGAAAAGGCGGCTTGGGCAAAAAAGGGTATCCCGGTGGATTGAAAACCTGAAAGGGCAATCCAGGCAAAAGTTAGGGATTAAAGCGTATGACTATGTCTCGTTTGGATCACTCATGAAACTGCAACCAGTTGTACTACTTACTCAAGCTCAAACAGATAAAGCTCAATCCAATCGTTTCCGTCTCAACAGCAAGAAGATGAGATACTTGAGTGGCAATAGTAGAATTGAAACTCAATAGGATTATTTCCCACATAGCTGATTCTTTTTGTAAAACTTCATGACAAAATTCTCTTACTAGGGTTTATGTCTCCTTGTACAAACTTACCCGTGTATGGGTCACTTTTGATATAAATAAATTCCATCTTTTGAATCCAGATTCACTTTTACCCTATTTACATAAGCGAAACGTCCATTGGTTGTGTTTGAATGTATGTATGCCTTTGAATATGATTGATGTTTACCAGAAACGCATGTATGCTTTTAATATGATCGATGTTTACCAGAAATGCATGAAAATGCAGTAATAGTATTTACTAAGGACGAACGAGGGAAGGATTTCAACGAAGCTTCGCCGGTTCATCTTTACAAGACAGTTACAAACCATCAGTAGGACTAATCCATTTTCACAAAGTCTAATCTCCCCTGGAATTCATATCCATCTCTTTTATCCTCATACGGATATACGGGAAATTACTTTCCAATAAGGGCACGATGAACGAAGACGGGATGTTATACTTATCCTACTATCAAACGAAAACGAAGGTTATCTATACCCTACTATCCCCAACAACGGGAGGTTATCTATACCTTGTTATCCCCAACAACGGGAGGTTATCTATACCTTGTTATCCCCAGCAGACGGAGGGTTATATATTCTTCAACAACGAATCGGGATTTATTTTCCTTGGCCAGCAGTTGTTATACAAGGATATCCAGACACTTCCAGCAGTGTCATAGCATACATACATCATTTACATCATACCATAACATATATGTCTATAGTACATTACCTAAGTGCATCATGTCATACATGCATACATAAAGCATAAACTAATGTTGTTATACAGAATGCTACCTTGTTTTCAGGTTAATTATCCAACAAACAATCTTATGATCTTTGGGACTGCTTTATTGTAACCTCAGGGTTACTTTATCCTCCTGATGAGCTTCTTATTACTTTGGGACTGCTTTATTGTAACCTCAGGGTTATTTTATCCTCCTGATAGCCTCTCATGACTTCAAGACTGCTTTAGAGCTACTGATTGCTCTATCCTCCTGAAATCATCCTATTACTTCAAGACTGCTTTAGAGCTATTCATTGCTCTATCCTCATGAGGTCATATTACTACTTCAAGACTGCTTTAGAGCTATTCATTGCTCTATCCTCCTGAAGCCATCTAATTATTTCAAGACTGCTTTAGAGTTATCCATTGCTCTATCCTCCTGAAATTACATTATTATTTCAAGACTGCTTTAGAGCTATCCATTGCTCTATCCTCCTGAAATCATTACTTCAAGACTGCTTTAGAGCTATTGATTGCTCTATCCTCCTGAAGACATATCACATTATTATTTCAAGACTGCTTTAGAGCTATCCATTGCTCTATCCTCCTGAAATCATTACTTCAAGACTGCTTTAGAGCTATTGATTGCTCTATCCTCCTGAAGACATATCACATTATTATTTCAAGACTGCTTTAGAGCTGTTGATTGCTCTATCCTACTGAAGCCATTCTATTACTTTAAGACTGCTTTAGAGCTATTGATTGCTCTATCCTCCTGAAGCCATTATTACTTCAAGACTGCTTTAGAGCTATTGATTGCTCTATCCTCCTGAGGTCAGATTTATCACTTCAAGACTGCTTTAGGGTTATCATTATTGATTGCTCTATCCTCATGAAGGCATGCTGTTACATCAGTATTACTCCAGACTCCTGACAGTTCTCATTATACTACTGAAGAACTTTCCCCTAGTGGCATCTTTAAGCCCACTCAATCATGTTCAACCAACCATCAATATCACTCCATGCACTGGTGAGTGCAAATTTTTGGGCTTTTGTGTTCAATCCCCTTCAACCTTCCAGGTTACGACTGGCAAATATACCAATCTAACCCCTCAGGTTTCAGAAAATTGAACAGGGGCAGCTGTTGCACCCCAAAATTTGCCCTCACAATACAAGACTTTGTGTTCCAAGAAGGTTCACAAGGTTCACAAAATTCACAATTGGTCAGAAGAGTTGACAATTCCCTCAGACAATGCACCTCCTAAGCAGTGCATCCAAAACTAGGGTTTTGACTTTAATCAGGCTAAATGGACTTCCAAGACTTCAAGTGAGCTTCATAACATCTTATATGTGTATAAGAACCCCCATGTCAAGTTTCAAGACTTTTCTCAAAAGTTTGCTCAGTCAGATGATCAGATAAGTCAAAAGCAGTCAATGCAGTTAAAAGGTCAAACTGAGGTCAACTGTGGTCAAACCAAAGTCAAAACTTCATGATTTTTTTTGCCAACATCAAAGAGAGGTTGGGTGAGAAATATTATCATAATAACTGTAATACCCCAAATTTTGCCCTAAGATTTGTCGTCGCATTTCATTGCATTTAATCAATTACTAACAAATTTGTGTAGTCGTTTGACTTTTTGCAGGTAAATATCATATGGCATGCATTTTTTTTCTAAAAAGTAAAAATGGCACAATTGGCAGGAGGACATGTGTAAGGAGTTATGAGTGTGAGAGGTTGAGAGTTCGAATCTCACCTTTGTCATTTTTTTTTTGTTTTTTATTATTTTTACTCTAAATTTTTCTATCTTTCATTAAAAAAATAACAAAAATAGTTTTTTATTATTATTTAATTATTATTTTCGTATTTTAATTAAATCATTTTTTAAAATATTATTTTTTTTCACTTTTTTCTAAATTATTCATAAAAATATCCAAAAAATCATAAAATAAAAAATATTGAAAAAAATTTTGTTCTTTTTATAATATTTTTTATTTTAGGAATCAATAGGATTATTAGTTTTTATTTTAAGTTTATTTTAATTATTTTAAATTATTTAAATTTTATTTTTTCTTAACTAATTATTTAGTTTGGGCTTTAAAATGGGCTTTAGGGACATTATTGACAATTTGGTGTTAACCCTAATTTGTTCCCTATATATACATGTGTTGCCTTGTTGGAAAAGGGGAGAATGAAAAAAACCTAAGAGGAGTGAGTGCCGTTTGCCGTTATTTAGTTTTCTTCTTCATCCATTACTATTGTTTCTTTTTCTTCATCGTTTACCGTTATTTCTTTTCCTTCATCTATTACCGTTGTTTCTTTTTCTTCATCTTTTACCGTTATTTCTTTTTCTTCATCTATTACCGTTATTTCTTTTTCTTTATCTATTACTGTTACGTTTATATATATATAATTTTTAAATTGTTAGAGTTTATATATATAAGATTTTTGATCGAATTATGTCGATACGATGTTTGCACATTTGTGTGCATGACGCGTGACATTTGTGTTAGTTCGATCTGGTTGCGATGATCGCATTTTTGTGTGAGCAATAATACTATTTTTTGCTTAATTTCTTTTTCTTTGCGATAAATTTTGTTTCGTCCGATTTAGATCTGGTTGCGATGAGCGCATTTCTGCGTTAGCAACATTGTTGGGTTATTTGGCACATTTAAAATTCATTATTGCTTTATTATTATTATTATTATTATTATTATTATTATTATTATTATTATTATTATTATTATTATTATCATTATTTATTATTATTATCATTATTATCATTATTATTACCATTATTATTATTATTGTTATCATTAATTTATTAAAATTTGTTATAATATAAAAATCTGTTTTTTAAAAATAAATAACATTGACATCTTTTCCAAATTAATATGAAAACCTATTATTTTTAAGAAAAACTTTTTTTTAGATAAATTTAAAATAATAACTAAAATCTTTTTTTTTTAAAATAATAACTAGAACCGTTATTTATTTTATTTTATTATTGTTCAATTCAAATTTCATTATCATATTGTATCTGCTCCTCTCATGTAACCTCGCGAACTTAACAATCGCTCTCTAAATTCTGCCTTTAAATTTCTGCTTGCATGGTTTAAATTATGACATTATCTCTCTGTTTGCATGATTCAATTATCTCACGCGTTTACTATTATTTCTGTTACATTACACACATCCGAAGGTTAGGTCTAACCGTTTGGCCGCCGCGCCAATAGTCCTCAACTTCAAACCCTTACAACCTCACAAACCCTAATTTTCACAAATGTCTCGCCGCAGGAAAAATTACAATTTTACCCCTAGCATTAGGTCAAAGAGCCGCCGCGCTCATTTTAGGGTTTCCCGCCGTGGAATCCCTAACCTAACCCTAATTCACTTAACATTTCAACGTAGAGATTTGGAGTTCCTACACTCCACGTAAGCGTGTCCTTAAGATGCGTTTATTCCCCGTGAGACCTTGACCACAGTCAAGAAGTCTCTAACCTCCCTTTTGAGGGGAACTACAATTACTCTGATTCCATTCCCGTAAGGATATGTAGGCACAAGATGCGATGTCTTGCCGAGTAAACTTAGAATTAACCCCCTTTATTATTTATTATTGCTTATTTATATTTTATTTATCTTTGCTATTTAATTATTTTGCTTATTATTTTGTAACTGTTTCTTGGATGTAAAGTTGTTTAATTATTTAATTATTATTATGGTTAGTAATTAGGGAGTGTAACAACATGTATGTAATATTAAAATACATTTAGATCACTTTTAAATAAAGATAATTAAAATAAACACGTCACACACGTAAGTCGATTTTAATCGCCGTCTCACTTCCTCAGGATATCCCTCAAGTTGCCTACGAATAATGGTTAAGTGGGGTGTATAAAGCAAGTCCCTCAAATAGAAAAAATCATCAAAGTCCCTTATGGTTGCCTTTACAAATCGAGTCCCTTTCGAAAAATGATGATGGTCCCTTATATGTGCTTATTACATCCCACAATGGCCTTCAAAGTCAAATTGTCCCTCACATGTCCCTTAACATCCAAAGTAAGGACTACCTACTCCATTATAGTAGGGATAGTCTTACTAAAGGAAAGAATAAAGAATAAGAAAGACCTTAAAACATTAGGGTAGGCTACTCCTAGATACTTGCTCACTTCAAAACTGTTTCACACTTAAACAAATTTTCAACAAGTTTTCAAACAAGTTCTTAACACATCCTTACATGGATTATTTATTAACTATTCTGAAAATTTTCTATTCACACACTACACTTTCAAAACAATTCAAAAGTGAGCTTAAGTACCTAAGAGCCCATGGATAACCATGGATGAAAAGGGTGCTAACACCTTCCCTTTTCATAACCTACCCCCCGGACCCAAAATATTCTCTAAGGTCTTTCCTGTTCTTTTATAACCTTTCCTTATGGATAAAATAAAAGTCGGTGGCGACTCTTGCTATCCGCAACATTGTTTAAAGTCAGTTCTCCCACCGTGTTACAGTATTCACTTTCACACTTTTCACTCTCAGAATTTATATGCATTTTCATCTCTTGTTCTCTCTTCACAAAAACTCAAAACCTAAGTGTTCTAAAAAGCATTCTTCAATGGCGTCCTCTTCTTCAACAACTGCTCAGTTTCAATCAACAATGGTTGCTGTAACTTCAGATAATCTAGGTGCAAATCCATATACTCCTCCTCAGAGAACTCTTCTCACACCAGTGGATATGTTAGAAGTGTTGTGTGAATCCATGGTTGAATTTGATTCACTGGCTGAAAATGGGTTTGATTTTCGCTCCATTGTTAGAGCTCAAGGCTGGGTGAAATACTTTGATAGACTGTTTGGACCAGTTTACCCTTTGCCTGTTAAGGAATTCTGGATTTATGCATCTGTGTATCCAAAGTTTATTCTATCATCTGTGCTGGGAAAGGAGATCATCATCACAGAGGATCTTATTAGAAAACTGATTGGTTATGAAGAAACAGATGGTGTTTCACATCTGCCAGTTGGGCGTGTTGATATGGATGAAGTCTATGAAGAGGTTATGACTGCTGGACAAGCCTCTAACAGATTCAAAGATCTGAAGCCAGATTACAAGATCTGGGCCAAGATCTTCATGGGATGCATACATCACAGAAAATCAACAAATTCCCCAGATTATGTCAACAATGAACAGATCTATTTTATGTACTGCCTCAGTCAGAGTAATAAGGTAGATCTTCCTTACTTATTGTTCATGCATCTGTGGAATCACATAAATGCATCCAGAGAATCTGTGAAAGAAAAGACACAGAAGATCAGGAATTGGATACCTTTTGGAAGGCTGCTCTCTGATCTTCTCACTGAAAATGGTTTAGTGGCTGCTCTGTATGATGCTGGTGTAACAGAGGAACTAGAGTTCATCATGGGAAAGCCTCTGAACGCTAAGAGCCTTCTGAGACTCAAGATTGTAGATGAACTTACCACTGCTCCAAAGAAGTTAAACATGTCTGATCTGAATAAAAGGATTCTAGTATCAGATTTTCCTCTATTTTTTGCTGAAGAACCTAGACACATTGTTTTGATGTATATAGAGGAATGCAAAAGGGAAGGAGTGCCTGTTCCTGCAAATGTATTTCAACTTGTGAAGCAACCCCTGCCAGATGCAGGAGAAGAAGAAGAAGAAGCAGAAGTTCCACTTCAGAGGAAAAGACCTCAACCTGCTGCAGAATCTGAACCTGTCCAGAAGAAGGCTAAGATTGCTGAGAAGCCCAAGGATCTTCTGAAGAGAAAGGACTCTGGAGAAGCTGTCTCTGCAAAGAGGATTAAACTCAAAGGTACTAAAGCTTCTGTTACTTCTAAAACTGCTGTTATAAATGATTCTTCTATTAAGTCTGTTCCCAAACCCTCTGTCACTCAAACTACATCTGTTGCGGCCCCCAGTTCTGTATCACCTCAGAAACAACCTACTGCTTCTGTATCAAAACCACCTCAACCTAAATTACACATCAAACACTTCACTCCACGTCCACAACCTACAGAACCACAACCAACTATTCCACAACCAACAGAATCACAACAAACAGTCCCACAACAAACAGTCCCACAACAAACAGAAACACAACCATCAGAACTACCACAAAATTCTGACAACCAAAACTCTGCACAACCACAAACAGAAAATCATCCAGAAAAACAAACCACAGAAGATCAACCACAAATAGAATCTGTAATTCCACCATCACCTATTCAATCTTCTGAACCTGTAGCAACTGTTACTTCTGAACCCACTCAAGTAACTTCTGCTCCTATTTCATCTGAACCACCTACTCAACAACCTGATATTCCTTCAGAACCATCTCATATCCCTGAGACAGAAGTTCTTGATATCACTCCATTAAAAACAGTGTTTCAAGTTTCTTCTACCTCTTGTACACCTGAAACATCTTCAAATTCATCTGAATCAGAAATTCATCCTGACTTTCTGATTAATCCATCTGACAAATACCCTGTTCATGACCCTGAACCTGAATCATCTGTACCTACCAAAACTACCATTCCAGAACCTATGCCTTCACCTGTACCTTCATCTGAGATGATTGTTCCTTCATCTAATCCATCATCATCTGGAATCTCTTGTGCTCAAGTGTCCTCTCTGTATCATAATTTATCTTATGGTTTCAAACTTAAAGATTTTTATGATAGAGTTGAGCCTTCTGAACCCTTGACACCTCTGAGACCTAAACTCAAACCAACCCTTCCATCTGTAATCCTTTCATATATTCAATCTATGGAAAATGAAGGATCCTTAGCCCCCATTTCTGCTACATCTGGTAAAGCTGTTGTTTCAGCTCTGCATCCTGCATCTGACAACACAGTTGCATATGATAAACCATCAAACTCTGCTTTCGTACCATACTCCAATGCATTCTTTGATGTTGTTTACCCACGCACCAGACCTCAACCAAATCTGCTTAATGCTTTAAATAGATCCCTTCCTTAGAAACCAGAAATTCCATTTTTCCCATATGTTCCCCCACCTCTGATTTCCATTCCAAAATCATTGATACCACCAACTCCAAAGCCTAAACAGATGACTCTGGAAACCTTGCTTAAACCACCACCCAGACTTAATATTGAACATTTATTTCAAACGTTTTTGCAAGAAATACAGATGTCTTTAGGTACTGTTCAGAAAAGATGTTCTGAAACTATGGATGCAAATGAGACTGAAATCATCTGGAAAGGATTTCTGAATAGATTCAACACTGTGGCTTCTAATCTGAAGAACATCTGTTCTGATGATGCAAAGCTCAGAGCTGAAAGAACTCAATTTTGAATTGTCAACAAGACTGAACCTCTGTTGTGTTTGGATGCTCCTCCACCTCCTCCTCCACCAGAACCAACTGCCACTGCATTAACTATGACTCTGGTAGAACCCTCTTCAGGATCTCCAGAACATATGGCAATTGACTCTGTTCAGGATACAGAACCTCCATCATCAGAGATCAAGACAGAAAATCCAGATTTGGCAAACAAGATTGCTGCTCTGGAAGCTGGTTAATATGAAATTAGATCTTGGATGGCGAAGCAAGACAAGAAATCTGAGGACATGTCAGAATGGATGACTAAACAAGATGAGAAGAATGAGACAATCACTAAGTTCATGTCAAAGCAAGAGCAATCACAATCTGAGATCACAGACCTATTGAAGATGCTTTTGTCTAAACACACTTAGATTTTTTTTCTCATGTTTATGCATCTGTTGTTTTTGCCTCTGTATGTTTTTGTAATATCTTCTGATGTACTTTTGCTCTGTTATAATTAATTGAATCAGACTGTTATTCTCCATTGAATTATCTGCTATTGTTCCTTTTAATTGTCTTTATTAAAAGTTTTTTACTTTTTGCTTATGACAAAAAAGGGGGAGAAAATAAAGATCTGAACTATTTAATATAATTTCACTAGAATGAATCTTCAGACATATCTATTCTTTCTAATATCTAAATTGACTCTTTCAGAACTTTTGATAAAAATACTCTATAAAAGAACTTCTGAGTTTCTCAGATCATTTATCTTTTATCAAACTCTGAATCTTATATCTGCAAGATAGTCTGACCCTTGATTATTACAAGACAAACAAGATCTGACTCTGAAGATTACTCAACATAAAAAGGGAAGTTTCTATTCCTTTTTCTTATTTAACTCAGGGGGAGATTCATCATCTCAGGGGGAGTTATAATTCTTTATGTTCAATTAAATAAAATTTCTGATACTTTTTGTCATCATCAAAAAGGGGGAGATTGTTAGAACACAGATTGGTTCTTAATAATTACTCTTTGTTTTGATGATAACTGTTAGGAAATTTATATTTAAGAATTATATACTCTAAAATTTGTTTGAGAGTTTTGCTGCAGATTAAAATTATATTAACTCTCTAGAAGCAAATCTGCCTTGAATACAAGAAGTTATTCTGACTCTGAAGCGCCAGATGCACCTTTCAGAAGAATCTGCTTGCTCCTTACAGAAGATCCTGAGCGTAGTCTCCAGAAGGATCTGAAGAAAGAAGCTCCAGAACATTCTGAGTCAGAAGCATCTGAAGATAGTCAGAAGCATCTGAAGATAATCAGAAGCATCTGAAGCTGAAGCATCAGAAGTATAGAAGAATATTGATTGAAGAGTTTCTCAAAGCATTGACCTACAGAAGTTTCTGAAAGTACCTACGCTGCCAAGTACTGAAGTTCTGTGTCAAGATGCTCTGATGATCAACACGCTAGAAGAACACAACGCTGCAGAAGACTCTGATACATCATAGTTCTGAAACTCATCAGAAGACTCTGATCCATTCAAACTCTGAAGAACTTGCTGAAACTGAAGAAGTGTTTTCAAGAATGTATCAGTTGGAACCATTCAACGTCTCTTTCCTTATTTGTGCTAGACACACTTACACAGACAAAAAGGATTTATCTGTGCCATCTATTTCAAGGAAAGGTCAGTACATGTGAAGACAAAAAGGCTCAGACCTTTTGGACTCTCTTTTTCAACGTGCATGGTTCAGTTGCCTATAAAAGGAGTTCCTCACTTCATTCTTCAGTTACACTCTTTGAGCTACACGCTTGCTGAAAAGAAATCAAATATTCTATAAGCTTTCATTCTTATTCTTCATAGAATCTCATTGTACTAAATCTTAAGAGAAAAATCACTGTTGTGATTATAGCTTGATAGAAGCATTAAAAACTCTTGTATTTAATTTACATTGTTTGTAAAGGATATTCCTTAAGAGGATTCAGTGTGAATCAGTAGCTCTTGAGAAGACTAAGAACTGTAGTTCTTAGGTGATACTATTGTAATCAGTTTGATTTAATAGTGGATTAAGTCCTTGTTGAGAAAGGCAAATCACTCTGGAAGGGTGGACTGGAGTAGTTGTTTAACGAACCAGGATAAAAATAATTGTGTGATTAATTTCAAGTATTAATTATCCATACTTATTCAACCCCCCCTTCTAAGTAATATCTCACCTTCAAGAGGAAGCTTTTCAAACCCTCAATTTGGCTTGAATGTGCCTTGAACTCCAAAACTGTTTTCAGTTAGAAACCTTGAAAGCTCAACTGCAAACTCTCTGTTCAGCACGAATTCAACACCAACCCTCATCTGAGATCATTGAAATGAATATATAGAAGCTTCTCATGGGCTTTTGAATCCAAATTAAGGCCCAATTCAGTGATCCAAAGTTTCTGATTTTTCTTCAAAGTTGAAATATGACAGTCACGATATTGCCCTCCCAGCTTGCTCTAGAGTGTTCTAACCAACTGCAAATTGATCATGGAGTATGTTTGGATAGATAGTTCAGCCTGAAATGCCTTGTTTTTTGTTTTGGAATTGTAACTTGTAAATGAAGAAACCATTTTACAAAGCAAGTCATGTAATTGAACCTCAACTCAAAATTGTGACATTGCCAATGTGTTTGAAATCCAATTTCCACTCAAAATGAGTATTCACATGATGTGTTTAGGACCTACAACTCAAAAAATGATTTTTCCCTCTTTTGAATCATTTGAAAAATCCTTCTTTTTAGGCCATTTTGAAGCACTTTGTGAAATAATCCACTTCAAACCACCATGAATCCTTATCTGACCTAAAAACATCATTTTAAGCACATCTCATGTTGAACAATTTTTCATTTGGGGAGTGGAAGATGGAGATTTTGGCACATTCTTGGAAATGACCTATAATTCAACTTTCCCAAAATACCCCTGGATTGCCAAGATCATAACTTGAGTTCCACAAATCTTCTTGAGGACTTCTGGTACTCAAATTAAAGCTAAGATCAATACCTACAACTCTTATGTTGGCCAAGAATCCATTTGAAAACTCCTTGAGGGGCAAACGTTGCTTGGAAGTTAAGTGACTTTCACAGATAAATTTCAGTGTCCTCTGGTGACTTGTAATTTGCAAGAACCATAACTTGAGTTATACAAATCTTATTGAAGACTTCTAGTACTCAAATTAAAGGTATTGAGAAGCTCTACACGTTTCATGTTGGCCAAAGATCCATTTGAAACTTGTATTTGGACTTATGTGGCTTTTAATTTAGGCACTAAACAAGGGATTTTACACTGAAACCCTAATTTAGCAACTTCCCACATTCTTGATCTTTTCTTGCTTAATCTTGGAACATCACCACACATGTATCAACATACCAATTCATAAATCCCATTACCTTAAGGTAGGCTTTGATGCTCTCCAATTACTCATTTGACCTAGGGTTGGCCCAGATGAAACCCTAATTGACCGCACCTCAATTGGCTCTTGCACTTGAATCAATGACTTGAATTAACTCCACATGGCCCTCTAGGCATTCCATGAGATCCATACACACCTCATATTCACATTCTATGCTTCTCATCTCACTGATGATTCTCAACATTCCTCAAGATAGGAGCAAAACCCACATGTAGGCACTCAAACTTCTCAAGACTTCAAACCCTTCTCTGATGACTTGGATGGGCTCTCAGGCTCAGAGAACACCTCTAGACAGGCTTCTCTTGATAGACACCCTTGATCCCTTATTGGAGGCATGCTATGCTATGATATGCAAATTATTGAACTATGTACATGATGTAACTATGCAAATGAAATGCAATGAAACATAAATCAGGCAAGAAAAGGTTAAGCAAATTTTGGGGTGCAACAGCTGCCCCTATTCAAACGGCTTGGACCCGACTGGGTGAAGAGCGAACGGCCTTCTGTCGCTTCCGCGAAAATAAGGTGCCGGCAAAACAGAAGAGTCGCCACCTTTTGTTATTTATCCCTCAGAACGGGAAAGGAAACGATCGGAAAAACCTGACGAAAAGGTATAAGACAAGGTCATCGCAACCATTGTCTGGGTTCGGGAGTCGGTTACGCAAGGGGAAGGTATTAGCATCCCTCACGTCCATCGTACTCGATGGGATCCACGCTTGTTGTGTTTATATGACGGGTTGATTTAAACTATCTACCTATCAATGATGGCTTAAAAAGAAAAGAAAATGATTCGGCAAAGCGTCGCACTTTATGCCTACGTATTCCCATTAGAGAATGAGAAATCAAAGTCAACGTAGTTCGACTAACTACGGGTTACGGGGGAGGTGGCTCGCCAATACATCAGTATTATGCCTACGTACTCTCACACAGGCATGAGAGATCAGAGCTTATGTAGTTCGGGATGATACGGATTACGGGGGTTCAGATTCATCTGTTTTATCGAGTAGGGTTAACAAACAGTTCCAGCAGTTGGATGTATGCAGCTCGACCCTTGGAGACTTAGGCGTTACCGTTTGCGGTAGAACTGGGAGTTAACGACACTCTTTTCTTCAGAAAAGCTTCCTTTGAATTATGGGCCCACGGGGCAAAAAGGTTTGAAATTTGTTTTCTGTCTTTTACGAAAGAACTATTTTTTATGGTTGTTTGCAATTAGCATCGCACTAGAGACTATGACCTGAGAGCGAATGCGTCGCATGTCACCCAAAGGGTGCCATACTAAACATCCAGACTGTTGAAAAGAAACTCTCCAACAATCCTTTCTCAGATAACTTAAGGCTCGTAACGTACGACGTCAGTTAACCTTTATTACTGTATTTGGATTTGTTTTGAGATGAGAAGAGAACGAACAGGTTCAACTAAAGGGAGACTATCAAGTCCTAATGTTGTCATGCCAAGGATTCATCCTATGGTTGAGGTTTGAAACAGGGAACTCATAGATGTTATCATGCATAGGTTTCAACCTAAAGTCTAATCATCACTTCCTTATCAAAGGAAATGAGATTCCTAGGGGATCATGTCAACGATAAACAGAAACAGATAAAGCATCAGCTTCAACAGTAAACAGTAAACGACTGTAAAATGCATGCAATGCAAGTGAGGAGAGGAAATGTGTGTGGGGCATCAGCCTCCACAAGCTCATCTCAACCTCAAGCCAGATATGAATAACAGTAATCATACAGAGAAAATAACATGTGCTATCAAGCAACTCATGATAACTGCAATCATACAGAAGAAATGGAGTAAAATTCCATCAAGCAAATAACAAACCACATAGGCAAGGGAGCAGGGCTCTACCGAATACCCGCAAGCAAAGCCACACAGTAAAAATACAAGCAGAGGGAGCAACTCAACCCCTAGTGCAATCATGCTCCTAGCTTAACACAATCTAAACATGAACTTATTCTAATGCATCAAACAAGTCAAACAAGTCACAGCAATACAGTTGCACAACAAGCAAACAGACAGAAAAGAAAGCAGATCAACCACCCCTACAACTTCAAGCTTCAGCTCTTCAGTAATTCAGCCTTCAGACCTCACCTACCCTTCAAGGCTATCATCTTCAATAGCAAGTATCAACTTGCTTCTCCAAGTTTTCAATACACCAAACATAGGTATCAACTTATTCTTTCTTCTTCAAGCTTCAGCTCTCCAGTCAATTCCACCTTCAGGCTCCATTCCTAACTGCAAGTATCAACTTGTTTATTTAGGCTCTCAATGCATCAACATAAATATCAGCTTATCCTTTATTCTTCAAGCCTCAGCTCTTCACTCAATCTCAATTTGATCTTCTTCACAAGTGTCAACTTGGTCTTCAAGCTTCAGCTCTCTCCTCTTTACCAGTATCAGCTTGTTCCTCTTCATCTACAAGCTTCAACTTCTCAGAGTAATCTTCAAACACAAAGAAGTACCAACTTCATCCTTCAATCCTCTTCAAGCAAGGGACTCCATCCTCTAACAAGGGAGAAATATGCATCTATCAAGAGCAAAGCTTGGATGATTGGTAGCAGAGTGAAGACCAAAGGTCACCACTAAGCATCCTATCATCAGAGAAAAGGACCCTCAAAGGTTCTACCAATTTGCAAAGAGCCACACATCCTACCAAAGTAGGGATTAGTCCTTTACAAGGGACCTTACATCATAGGGAAGAATGGAATTGATCAACATATTCCATGTTTATGAAGAAAGAGAACTATCTAGAAGCTCTGCCTACAAAACCCTAATCTTAATACCTAATCAAACTACACCAAAAGAAGGGAAGATCTTCAAATCCAAGCCTCTTCAAGCAATCCAATGCATCTTCAACTTGTCTTCATCATCATCCAAGAGCAAGCAAAGCAAAACCCTAATCTAAGGTAACTAAAGAAGTTAATCTAGTTGAATTAGTGCATTAGAATCATCTAAAACTAGCACTTAAGCTAAAATCAATCAAAAATAGAAAACTATATTGAAAAATCCTACAAAAATTCCTAAGGGATACAAATTCAATCATGAATATACCCTACAAAAATCAGAGGTTGAATCATCCACCTAGTTACAAAAATAAAATCTAAATCACAAGGTATCAACCATAAACCCTAAAAATGGAGCATCTAAAGGTTTCAACCTAAACTACCACTTATGTTCATCACAAAAATTTGAGAAAAATCTATGGGGAGAATGCATATCTATGCTAACTACTCACAAAAAATCAAGATCAAAATCATCATCACATGACCACACAAAATTCCACAAAATCAAGTATCAAACATGACTATTTTAATATCAATTAAAATGTAAAAATTCCCATAAAATCATAAAATGCATGAAATAATAATATTTTTTTATCTAAAACATACTAGACCCTATCATGAATCCAATGCAAAAAGAATGGGATCAATTGAATTATTTTTCCATTTTTTATGATTTAATCAATAACCATGTATAAAATGAAAAATTAAAGAAAATCAAAATAAAATGAACAAGCACACGGTGCAGGTAGTAAACAAAATCAGTTCAATTTAGGGTTGGGCCCAAAAAGGGGGTGTGGTTATCAGTTCTCACTTAAGCCCATTGCCACCAACTTAATGAAACACATCGTTTCATTTTAGTTCAGACTCTTCACAAAATGAAATTAATACGCGGCCGTTGGATCTTCGTCTGGTCAAAGGTCTCAGCCCCATCCAATGGCTCTAAAGTCATCTTCTTCATTTGAAATCCTGAAACATGCGCGCAGCCATGGCCGTTGCCGGTGGTGCTCCGGTCATCATCCCCAACCCTAACTCTCTCTACAGGCCTCCATTCCAAGAGGTCTCTACATGAAACTCACTCCAATTTTCACAAGGAATCTTCCTATGCCATTTAATCATGCTAACAGTTCAAGAATCCAAGAATAACAATCTCAACCGAAAATTCCATGAACCCTAATTGGTCACTAATCTCCAAATTGATGATCCAGAAATCTTCCTACACCATTCTACTATGCATCTACCATAACAATTCATCTTAATTCTACCTAATTTAAGCCATAGCACAAAAGTTGCATACCTAGTAAACTGGAGCAAACAGAAGGGTTGAATCTTCAAATCAGCCTTCAAGAACTTGCAGAATCCTTCACTGAATCATAATCAATCTTCTGTATGCAAAGAAAAGAGTTGAATCTTCTTGAATTATCAAATCCGATTCTGAGTTGCAAGCTTCATTCTCCAATGGCTACTCCACGATTCTTCCACCACAGTGCCTTGAATTTGATCTGGAATTGACCACCAACCTCAGAGCAAGCTATTGAGATCAATTTCTTGGACTGAAATGGCCTCTAACCTTGTAACCGATTTTGATTTGCAATGAGAAAGTTCAAAGTGCAAGCTCAGTTTTCTCTCTCAATCATCACCAAAAAATGATCTGAACCACTTCTATTCAATATATAGAGTGTGTAGGGATGATCTAGAAAGCTCTAGATCCTTCTAATGAGAAATTCAATTTCTCATGTCACTTGAATTCTCATGATATGCCATGGTATGCACAACTCTGCTAACAGCTTGAAATCATTCTCAATTCCTTCCAATTTCTCCCCTCATGACATTTTGGAAGTGTTTGGCTTGCAAGGGACCTTGATCATGCCTTGAATTTGGGTTTGGCAATGGTTACTTAAGATGTAAGTAACTACTTTTCAAAGCAAGTCCACAAATTAAGCTTCAATTCAAAAATGTGGCTAAACCAATGTTCTTAAAATGTGTTTTAGAGTCAAAATGTTATATTACATGCCTTGATTTGGACATGTAGATCAAAAATATCAATTTCCAACCTTGGTTCATTTGAAAATCACCCTTATATTAGGTCATTTTTTGCAACTTTGAGCTACAAGAAATTCCAACATCTCATGACCTATTTTTTAACCTTAAAACATCATTTTGAACAAGTTTGATGTTGAACATTTTCCCATTTGAAGCTTGGAAATAGGAGTTATGGCCTTATGCTTGAAATGACCTATAATCTCCAAATGACCAAAATGCCCTTGACTTGTCAAAGCCATAACTTGATTTCTACAAATCCTATAAAGGACTTCTAGTACTCTCTAGAAATCTAAGAGGATAAGGAACAACATTCATGTTGACCAAAAGTTCATAGGAATCATCCTTCTAGGGCAAAAGTTTCATGCAAGTTGGACAACTTTCAAGCCCCCAAATTCACATACCTCAGATGACCTGTAACTTATCAAAGTCATAAATTGAGTTCTACAAATCCTATCAAGGACTTATAGAACTCAAATTAAAGCTAAGATCATGCTCTACAACATTCATGTTTGGGGCAAGATTAGATGACAATCACATCTTGAGCTAAACTGCCTTGAGGATGGGGTCAAACTAGGGGATTTTACACTGTCAAGCCTTAGAAACCATAGCTTGAAACTTCTCAAACTCTTCAATCATGATGAGTTGACCTTTTAATCATCCTTATAGCATCTCAATGCATCAATCCATGATCACATGGCTCTTGGATCAAGTCTCAACCTTCTCCAAGTCATCAGTTGACTTAGGGTTGACCCAGTCAAACCCTAGCTGCACCACTCATGGCTGAGGCTTCTCAATCTTGCACAATGACCTGTCTAGGCTTCATGATGGCTTTCAAGACATCTCACAATCTCCCTCAAGGCTTCAAGCCCACATTCTTGGCTTCAGAATCATCTGAGGAGCTCCCACAACTCTCAAGTTAGGAGGCACCCAACCTTGGTTTCCATCACTCACTCTGAGAATCCTTTAACTTCTCTGACAAGGATATCCACTCTTGAACACTTGAATAACCTTCTTAGCTAGCTTCACACTCTTGTGTAGCCCTTGATTGGGAATCATACCTCTTGATCTCCTGCATACATGTCAATGAAATGGAAATGATAATGCTAATGTGAATGAAATGAAACATAAGCTAGGTAAAGAAATGTTGGGAAAATTTTGGGGTGCAACAGCTGCCCCTATTCAAGAGGCTTGTACCTGACTGGGTGAGAAGCAAACGGCTCTAAAACAATTAAGGTACGAGACGGTTGAATACCAACAAACCCGGAAATTTGCCAACTGCCCAAGTACACGGTACTCTGATGGGGACAAATCTTCGGAAACTGAGATGATAGCTGCACGGCAACTAGCTGGGGAATTGGTCGCACGGTAACCTGTGATACATGGTCGATCCTGCCGTCAGGCGTCAATGTTCCTCGGGACTCATCAGGTCATTAGGAACTTTTTAACAATCAAGTTAATCATGTCATTGGGCATTCAAAGAAATTTTCGGGCATCAGCCGGACTTCGTCACTAAGTCGGGAATAGAATTCTCAGTCAATCATGATCCAATTGGGGATATCCAAACTTCTGCCACCAGGCACTCCGCATCAGCTGAGAGAACTGCTTCGTCAATACAATTAGACTTCAATCATCAAGTCTTCAAGGGAAGTTTCAACTTCGCTGTTCGGAAACCTGCTGGGGATGACGCATCTCCGCTGGGGATTCTAGAGAACTATCAAGTAACTCTGCTTCAAGGCTTCAGAAATCATTCTGGATGAGTCAACTCTGATGAGGACTTCAAGAATCATCTTGAACAAGTAACTCCGTCGGGGACTTCAAGAATCATCCTGAACCAATAACTCTGCGGGAGGTTTCAGGAATCATCCTGAGCAAACACTCTGCCGGGGATTTCAGGAATCATCCTGAGCGAATTTCTCTGGCGACTTCACTGGGGATTCTAAGATTCACCTTAAGCAATCAACTTCGCTAGGGCATTCAAGAATCATCTTGGGCAAACGACTTTGCTGGGGGGATTCAAGAATCATCCTGGGCCAAGCAACCCTTTTGAGATTTCGGGAATCATCCACTCTGTCGGGGAACACCTGCAAAACAAGAACGGTAACGACCTAGCTCATGTTTCATATGCATATGTTTGACAATGGCGCAATGCTCCACACGGTGGAAATGCTACACGTTTAGGGTAAATGCTATGCAATCATGCAAAATGCTACAGCCCCATCAGCAAAATAAATGCCGAAGGGAGAATTCTTCTGTCAAGGAGAAACGACCACTCTGGTGGGGGAAGAGGAATCATCCTGCCGAGGAGAAGAAGCTACACCAATCTCAATTGGATTCTGCCTGGGGAAACGAACTTCAGTCGACTGCTGCAGGGGAACAAAGTTCTACGAGAACCTGAACCTGCTCAACCAGGTATTCGAACCACAAAATGTCGAGGAAACGATATCAATCGCAGAAATAAACTGCGCGGCCTTCGCGACTACTTTCCTGGAGATAACGATCCCAGTGGGGAGATACAGCATCAGCTATTCGACACTCCACTGGGGAAAACCAATCATGGCCCAAACGGCTTCCAAGGACTCGGCTCTCTTGGGGATCTGCATACTCGGCTGGGGAAGAAGGAATCAACCTGCTGGCTGGGGAGAGTACGACTCTGTGGGGAACTTCAATTCTCCTAGAGACTTCAGTCTGCACTATCACGGCTGAACACTGCAGTATATGACTCAGCTGGGGAGATGACATTCTTCAGGGTACATCTGATTGGGGAGAGAAACTTCTCTGCTTGGGGAAACATATCAATGCTTATGATCTCATGTTCAAACTCCACGGGGAGGCGCTGCTGAACTTGCTGGAGAGGAGGAGGAATCATCCTGCTTGGGGACGCATACGGCGTACTGCCTGCTACACCTGTAACAACACAAACAAACAAACAAGATACCCTTCTCAAAGGGACCTATCAAGGTTATCATCTTGTGACAATGTTTAAGTAATTCATTGTTTCAACAATCAGTGGCCTAGGCCAGTAAGTTTATGTATGCGCATTTTATCAAAAACATCGGTGTTCTTTTTCGCAAACAAACAGGTAAATGCTAATCAAACAAACACAATTGCTGAATAGTATACATTTTATTGATAACGAACCCCTGAATGGGTAAAAATGTTTTACAACAGAAGCAAGCTCCTGGAATGAGGAAGTTGCGCAAATATAAAACGTAAATATACATCAGTATATACACAAATGTCGGCAACGAGGCGTAGATAAACCCATGAGTTGATCCCTCTATGACCCACTCGACTTCGATACTTCTCCGACGCTTCAGCTTCAGAAGAGATTGATTCAGATAAACGGCCCTCAGGTCTTCCAAACCACTAAACAATGAAAATCCACACGCGGAACGCAGTCATTTGCTTTTTTCAAATCCCTAACTTTTGCCTGAATCGCCCTTTCGGGTTTTCGATTCACCGGGATACCCTTTTTTGCCAAAGTCGCCCTTCCGGGTTTTCGACTTTGCGGGTGTACATTCTTTTCTTTTATATCCCTAATTTTTGCCCGAACCTTTTTCCTTTTTTATGGTTCGCCGAGATGCCCCTTTTTGCCTGGATCTTCTTTTTCTTTCCAGCGGGTCGTTTTTTAAGCAAAGTATTTTTTAACTGCGTCCGCGTTCACCGGGGATGCAAAATCTTCGCCATCCATCGTGGATAACAACAAGGCTCCTCCCGAAAAGACCTTGCTGACAACGTACGGACCTTCGTAATTGGGAGTCCACTTGCCCCGGTGATCGGAGTGTGGAGGAAGAATCTTCTTCAGGACGAGATCACCCGTCTGAAAGCTTCTAGGCCGCACCTTCTTATCATAAGCTTTCTTCATTCGGCTTTGGTACAGACGACCATATGCAATCGATGCTAGCTTCTTCTCGTCCATCAGGCTGAGTTGGTTTAGTCGGTTCTTAATCCATTCTGCCTCATCGAGTTTCACATCAACCAAAACTCGCAAAGAAGGGATCTCCACTTCTAACGATAGGACAGCTTCCATACCGTACACTAAGGAGAAAGGAGTTGCCCCGGTTGATGTACGTACCGTTGTACGATAACCGTGCAGCGCAAATGGCAACATCTCGTGCCAATCCTTGTAGGTCACAACCATCTTCTGTACAATCTTATTAATATTCTTATTGGCCGCTTCAACGACGCCATTCATCTTCGGCCGGTAAGGAGATGAGTTATGGTGTTCAATCTTGAAACTCTGGCACAGCTCCTTCATCATCTTGTTATTCAGATTCGAACCATTATCAGTAATGATCCGTTCGGGAATTCCGTAACGACAGATGATGTCCCTCTTTATGAATTTAGCCACCACCTGCTTGGTCACATTAGCATATGAGGCTGCCTCCACCCACTTGGTGAAGTAGTCGATAGCTACTAGAATGAAGCGATGACCGTTAGATGCAGTGGGCTCGATCTTGCCTATCATGTCGATGCCCCACATGGAGAACGGCCACGGGGAGGACATGACATTTAATGGGCATGGCGGCACATGAATCTTATCAGCATAAATCTGGCATTTATGACATCTCTTCGCGAATTTAAAGCAATCTGATTCCATCGTCAGCCAGTAGTATCCTGCTCTCAGGATCTTTCTCGTCATAGCATGCCCGTCGGCATGCGTACCGAATGTGCCTTCATGGACTTCTTCCATGAGCATACTCGCTTCTTTCTCATCTACACATCTGAGTAGCACGAGATCGTGGTTTCTTTTATATAAAACTCCATCAGGATTGAGATAAAAATTTCCAGATAGCCTCCTCAGAGTCTTCTTATCCTGGGTTGACGCTCCCGCAGGATATTCCTTAGTCATAAGGAAGGTCTGGATATCATGGAACCATGGCTTGCCATCGGAGGCTTCCTCGATCGCAAAGACGAATGCAGGTCTATCAAGACGAGAAAGAACAATTCTTGGAGCTTCATTCCAAAAATTGACTTTATACATCGAAGCCAACGTAGCTAAGGCATCAGCCATCTGATTTTCGGCCCTGGGCACATGATGGAGTTCCACTCGATCAAAGAACGGAAGCAGCCTTCTGGCATAGTTCATGTACGACACCAAATTCGATTGACGAGTCTCCCACTCCCCTTTGATCTGGTTAATCACAAGTGCCGAGTCACCATATACATCTAGGTTCTTGATTCTCAAATTGATTGCCTCTTCTAGACCCATGATGCATGCTTCGTACTCCGCTTCGTTATTGGTGACCGGAAACGTCAGTTTCGCAGTGAACGGGATATGGGATCCGTGGGGAGTCGTGATGATCGCCCCAATACCACTTCCATAAGAATTAACCGCCCCGTCAAATATCAATTTCCACTGGGATTTCCTATCTGGCCCCTCGTCGGGCAACGGTTCATCACAATCCTTTGCTTTGAGAAACATGATATCCTCATCAGGGAATTCAAATTTCATCGGCTGATAATCCTCGATCGGTTGTTCGGCAAGGTATTCAGACAATACGCTTCCCTTGATGGCCTTCTGGGAAACGTACTGAATGTCATATTCCGTCAACACCATTTGCCATCTGGCAATCCTGCCCGAAAGCGCTTGCTTCTCGAAGACGTACTTGATTGGATCCATCTTCGAAATTAGCATGGTGGTGTGATTGAGCATGTACTGTCGTAAACTTTTGGCAGCCCAGGCTAGTGCACAACACGTTTTCTCCAGCATCGAGTAACGAGATTCACAATCAGTGAACTTTTTACTCAAGTAGTAAATGGCATGCTCCTTTCTGCCCGTCTCGTCGTGTTGACCGAGAACACACCCCATACTATTCTCAAGAACTGTCAAGTACATGATTAAGGGTCTTCCGGCCACTAGGGGTATCAAGATTGGAGGTTCCTGCAGATACTGTTTTATCTTATCAAATGCCTTCTGGTAATCCTCGTTCCAGATAATCGCCTGATTTTTCTTTAGTAGTTTGAACATCGGTTCACACGTGGCCGTGAGCTGAGAAATAAACCTTGCAATGTAGTTTATTCTGCCCAGGAAACCACGAACTTCTTTTTCTGTTTTTGGCGCTGGCATTTCTTGTATGGCTTTTATCTTCGCAGGATCAACCTCGATGCCTCTTTCACTCACAATAAACCCCAGTAGCTTTCCGGACCGTACTCCGAAAGTACACTTGTTAGGATTCAGCCTCAACCTGAACTTCCTAAGCCTTTCAAAAAGCTTCAGCAAATTGACCAAATGTCCCTCCTCTGTTTGGGACTTTGCAATCATGTCATCAACATAGACTTCAATCTCATGATGAATCATATCATGAAACAAAGTGACCATTGCTCGTTGGTAAGTGGCCCCTGCATTCTTCAGACCGAAAGGCATTACCTTATAGCAGAACGTTCCCCAAGGTGTAATAAACGTAGTTTTCTCCATGTCCTTCGGCGCCATCTTGATCTGATTGTAATCGGAGAAGCCATCCATGAACGAAAATACGGAGAACTGAGCTGTATTGTCGACCAACACATCAATATGAGGGAGCGGGAAATCATATTTAGGGCTCACCCTATTCAAATCCCAATAATCGACGCACATTCGTACCTTACCGTCCTTCTTCGGTACAGGCACTATGTTGGCGACCCACGGAGGGTAAGTAGTGACCGCTAAAAAGCCAGCATCAAGCTGCTTTTGTACTTCTTCTTTGATCTTAACGGCCATATCTGGCCGTGTCCTCCTAAGCTTCTGCTTGACGGGAGGACAATCTTCTCGCAGCGGCAAGTGATGGACCACAATGTCAGTATCAAGTCCGGGCATATCTTCGTATGACCAAACAAAGACGTCACTATACTCTCTTAGCATCGCGACCAATCTCTGCTTGACATCACTCTGTAATGCGGCTCCTATCCTGACGTTCCTGACCAGTTCTTTAGAACCCAAATTCACAATCTCAATCTCTTCTTCGTGAGGCAGAATAACTTTCTCTTCTTGTTTCAACAAGCGGGCCAACTCTTCGGGAAGGTCTTCGTCTTCATCAATCTCTTCCTCGGCTTGATAGATCGGGAAATCGAAGTCGAAGTGAGTCGTAGAAGGTCCAGAGTCGATGTCATCTGCTATGTGGATCCTGCAATAACAAGGGTTAAGCTTAAAACAAGGATATGCAGGTTAGCACAAACCCCGTTGCCATTTTATTGTTTTTCAAAACAAATATAAAACAGGAATAACAGAGATCACAATATTTGAATACGAGGAAAAACGCCTTTTGATTTATTGATAAAACGCATGACATAATCAAACGAGGCCCTGACAAGAAAACCACTATGCCCCGGGTAGGACATAGGGCTGTACAATGATTGGAGAAAGTAAATCATTAATCTTTTCCCGTCACTTGGATGGTATCCCTGATGGACCAGTTGTTGAGGCTCTCGCCTGGCTTGCTTGGCTGGATCCAAGAGTCTAAGTCGCAGTCGCTGTCTTCGCCGTCTTCAGACACTGCGTTGACACTTTCAAATATCACCCCGCCACTGGTAAACTGGATCGGCCCTTTACCTCGCGACGCACTGCTAGAAGAGGAGGCTTCAGCCGCAGGAGAGTACCCCAACCCAAACTTGTCTTGCTTGTTAGGTATCTCCAAGATTCGCCCCCAGCCTGGGGTAGATCCAGCTTGAACAATGGCTCGGGCTTCCTTGAAGGAAGAGAGAGTCATCTCTGGTTTTTCAGTGATTACAGGAGCTACGTTCTTGACTTTAACAACTTCGAACGCCTGGCATAAGGTTTCGTGGATTTCCCCATCCATCTCAACATACTTGAAGGACGACAAATGGCTCACCATTATGTCTTCCTCGCCACATACAGTCACGATGCTACCTTCGACGGCATACTTGAGTTTCTGGTGCAACGTGGAGGTCACGGCGCCAGCAGAATGGATCCATGGCCGGCCTAGGAGATAGCTGTAGGCAGGCATGATGTCCATAATGTAGAAGACTGGATCGAACGTTTCCGGCCCAACTTGGATTGGTAAGGTCACTTCCCTGAAAACATGCCATTTGGTTCCATCGAACGCCTTCACAACCAGGTCACTGGGTGTGCAAATCAATCCTTGAGTATCTAACTTCATCAATGCTTTCTTTGGAAGAACATTGAGTGATGACCCTGTGTCCACCAACACATGAGACATAATCGTTCCCCTACACTCTATCGAGATGTGCAGGGCATTGTTGTGGTTCCTCCCCTTCGGCGTCAGCTCCAGGTCAGTAAACCCTAACCCATTTCCAGCATTCATGTGGGCTACGACCCCTTCCAACTGGTTTACCGATATTTCCTACGGTACATACGTGGCGTTCAACACCTTCAACAGCGCGTTGCGGTGTGCTTCAGAACACAACAACAAATTCAGGATGGAAATTTTTGAGGGTGTTTGATTGAGATGATCCACAACCTTGTAGTCACTCTTTTTAATCAGTCTCATAAACTCTTCGGTGTCTTTAACAAGTAAGTCTTTCTCTACCCCACGAGGGGTTTCTTCAGCGACCTTACTCTTTCCCTTATCAGTTACATCAGCTTTGTCTGCCACAATCTCAGGTGGAGCAAATATTCTCCCGCTACGAGTAATTCCGCCAACGCCCGCTAGGTTCTCCATAGACGACCCTGATGGTTCCAGCTCCAACTTCTGTCCATTGCAGTAGACCTCTGCCCCATAATGCCATGGGACAGCGTTAGTGCTTTCGAAGGGTATCGGCCCAGCTTTGGTGATAGTAATTGTGGGCGGTCTGGGTGCAGAAATAGTTATCGTCCGACGAGGGATGGTGATGGTGGCAACCTCATCATCTTGCTTCAGCATTACCTCTCCCGATCCGCTTTCGGCCCTTCGGCTAAACTGCATGATTCCTTCGGTCATCAGACTCTAAATCCCTTCTATCAACTGTTCACATCCATTAGGAGCTGTCGCACAGCCCATACACAGCTCTCCGCAACCTGGAAAGAAACTTCTTTTCATCAGCTTAGCTTTAACGAAGCTAAGCGGTGTCTTCAGATCTCTGACGTCGGTCAACAAATCTAAGCTCTCGTCTTCAATAATGGCGTTTACTCCACCTCCCCTATGATTCGGCATAGGGTTCTTCGTGACGTTTGACACATTATCTGAGAAATTGATGATCTTAGCGTCCACCATATCCTGCACCTTATGCTTGAAGGCTTTGCAATTTTCTATCGTATGGCCTGGTGCCCCTGAGTGAAATTTGCAAGTCGCATTCGCATCATAACCTGGCGGAGGTGCCCCTGTCAAGGGAGCCAGGGTTCTCTTATGGATCAACTGTAGCTGAAGCAAAGTCTGCAATAGTTGAGCGTAGGACATGGGCGGTGTCTCGAGGTGATGGCTCGACAGAGGTGCCCTGTTCTGGTACTTTCTGTACCCTTGTTGATTCGGTTGCTGCTATTGCTGTTGCTGTGGCTGGGGTTGTTGAACTGCCGGAATAGTTATACTGGACACCTGCTGGTGAGGGCCCTTACCCTTCCTTCGAGCGTTGGACACGGTGCTCGTCTCTCCTTCCCTCCTTTTGCCACCATAGGGTTTCTTTCCTCCTCCAGCTGAGGATGAATCACCTTGAATTTTCCCTAGTTTGATCCCATTTTCAACGTGCTCACCCGTGATAATGAGATCTGAGAAGCTTCCAGACATACTGTTGACCAATTTCTCATAATAAACCCCTGGGAGGGTGGCTACAAACATTTTAACAAGCTTCCGTTCAACCATCGGTGGCTGAACTCTGGCTGCCAATTCACGCCATCGCTGGGCGTATTCCTTGAACCCTTCGCTGTTCCTTTGTGACAAATTCTGCAGTTGGACCCGGTTCGGAGCCAAGTCACTGTTATATTGGTAGTGGTGCACGAATGCTTCAGCAAGTTCCTTCCACGTGCGCACACTGGTAGGTTCCAGACTCATGTACCACTCCAAGGATGGCCCGGACAGACTGTCCTGAAAGAAGTGCAT
Organism: Lathyrus sativus; assembly: GCA_963859935.3. NCBI lineage: Eukaryota > Viridiplantae > Streptophyta > Magnoliopsida > Fabales > Fabaceae > Lathyrus > Lathyrus sativus. Next base: position 606,525,671 of record OZ012735.1, read on the forward strand.
CAGCAACTTCTCATCCTCAGAATAAGCGGACATTTTCTGATAATATGATCTCAAATGGACGCGGGGGCAAGTGGTGCCCTTGTACTTTTCAAAGTCAGGTACCTTGAACTTGGGAGGCACCTTAAAATCAGCAATCAGTCCCAACTTGGACATATCAACACCCATGGTGTTCTGGTTCTCGAAATTCCTCATCTTGTCCTCGAGTGCCTTGAACCTTAGCCGTGCTTCGGCAGTCAGCTCCCCTTCAGCACCTCTCTGTGAGAACACATCGTCTTGACGGTCTTCTAACCATGGCTGAGGCCCAAACAGATTTCCAACACCCGCATTGTCGTTGCCCAGTCCAACATTGACGTTAGCTTCAAAATTTCCATTACCGACGCCAGTCGTATTACCGTTGAGTCTCATGTTAGCTATCACATTGCCTTTGGCACTGCCATTCCCCCCGGTCATGGGGACGCCATTCTGAGGAGTTTCAACTGGTGGAGGGGTAGGCACGGTCCCACCATGGAGTACGCCATTGCTATCAACCCTTGAAATCAGAGGCTGAACCAAGGTTCTGAGCTGATCCTGGCCATTGGCGACCGCTTGCATGAGCTCCATGAAACGGTCCATCCTTTCTCGGAGTTCCTGAACATCAGTTTGCATTTGCTCCATAATTCTGGTTTGATTTGCTCTGGTCAGATAGCGGTGGATAGGTCTCTGATCAATCCTGGAACAACCTGAAACAACCTGAAAATACAAAAGGGTTAGAAAAACAACAAAGTGCTCGTCATGCAAATGCTTCATGCAAATGCTTCATGCAAATGCAAACGTGTGTCTGTGCGTTAGGGAGGTATCCCCCGATCCTAGTGCCTGAGTGCCAGTGCTGATAATAAAAAGTCTGAGTCCAGTCATGGAAATAACATCTCATATATAAAGAAAGCCTATCAAGGCAGTACACAACGTCACCGAGTACAAGCGGAATCAATAGCCTGACCTCGACCAACAAGCCTGGTGATGGTCAGCATACAACAATGATCAAAACAAAAGGAATACAAATAGTCAAGCACGGCCATGGGCGCGAAACTCTTCTAACAACCCCTTCGTTTCTGGATGATCAGGCCGAGTGAGCAACCCTTCGACGAGTAACTCCCTCTGCACAATGGTGTACTGAAGACCTTCGACCGAATCTTCCCATGCTCCTTCGCCGAAACAATCTTCTAGCTTCCGCTTCTTGGATCCAAATGTCAGTTTGCGCTCCTTCAGGTTAGCGAGAGCTTTGTTGAGCTGGCCTTCAGCGGCATATCTGCGAGCGGTTTCTTCATCAAACCTCTTCTCACTAGCCTTCACTTGGGCTTTCAACTTGGAGATCTGTTGCTTCAGCTTATCCTCCCGTTCTTTGTCGTTGGCTAGGGTGGCCTTCCAGTGCTGGTTGAACTTGGATATTCTCCGATACGCTTCATCCAAGTGCTACTTCTTAGTGGCCAGTACATCGTTGACAGCTTTGAAGTCTCGACCCAAACGTTCACGCTCGGCTATCTGCTTAGTCAAATCCGTCCCTAACTAGTTCACCAGCTCTGTCTGCCTCTTAAAGGCATGAACGGCTTCGCTTCTCTCGCTTCTGAGTTGAGCCAATTCTTTCTCCAGTTCTTCATTTGCCTTTTTCAGCTCATCTCTCTCAGCTAACACCTGATTATGCTGCTGAATAGGCATGGTGGTAGGCTCTTCGATCACTGGAGGGCTTTTTGGCTTGGCAGGAGGAAACGGCATCCCTATAGCATCTGCTCTGGCTCTGATCCAAGCCACATATGGAGCGTAGGCTTGACTATTACTTTTCCCCAACAATGGTTTTCCCCGCTTACTGATACCATTCCAAGCGTGCTGAAGCTTAGATAACATATCCCCCTCTAGAAGACAAGTGAGGTACAGAGATTCCTGCACCTCTTCATCCTTCGGCGGAGCTCTCAAAGCATAAGCAAACTGTCGGACCAGCAGAGATGGATTATAATTGATACAGCTCTTCCTGCCTATCAAAGGCACGTTTGGAAACCCACTGCAGCTGAAGATGATCTCAGTACCCAATCTATCTCTATCAAACCAGGTAATATCCTCCGCTGACAAACTCATCAAACGCTCGGACCACTCAGTTGTGGCTGCAGACGTAGCAAAGGGACCCTTCTTGGGTAGATGACTATCAAGCCATCTATAGAGTAGGGGCACACAGCATGAGACATTCTTGCCCCTTCTGTTCTCGTTTTTGTAGTGGACGGAATGATAGACATATCCTATCAAGGTAGGGACTGGATTGCCTGATGCAAAGATGTGAAAGGCATCGAAGTCTACAAAGTCAGGCATATTGGGGAACATAATGATGTCGTATATGCACAGAGCAAGGATGGCGTTGAACACGACCCAACATCCGTCTTTGGCGCACTGCTGAGCCTTTCCCACTAAGAACTGCAAGGAGAAACCGGGAACCCTATTCCAACTAGACAAGATCAACTCGGAGGCATCCAGATGAAGTGAAGGAGCTAGACTAGCCAGATTAGGCTCAGCATCCATATGAACAAAAGGCATCTGACTCTTGATAGGCACACCTAACAAATCAACATACTCCTCTAGTATGGGTGCGAGAACAAAATCCTGGAAAGTAAAGCATCTCAACGGAGGGTCGTAGAACTGCAGCAAGGCGTGCAACCCATTCAACTCAAACACAGAGGGTTTACGAACCAAACTGAGCAATTTACCGTAAGACTTTCTGAATTCATCTTTCACAGAATCATTTGCTAAAGCAATTAAACCAGTCAGCTGAACAACATCAGGAGCAGGGAGCTTGTAAGCCACTGTCTTCTTCAGAGAACCCATGATAGCACAATAGAAGGAGAGAAAACCTGAATCAGGGGAAACGGTACCTGCAACACAGACACACGTTAATGAAATGCAAATGAGTATGCAAAGCAATGTAAAATGCAGTCATGCAGCAGGAGATCAAGACAACTGTGCTGGTGAAGAGAGGAAGATTTTGTATCAACAAAACCCTGGTATCGGACCATAAATCTGTTCTGTCAAGAACACCCCTATCTGATAATAAGGACCTCTGATACAGGACCAAAACCTGTTCTTTCAAGAACAAACATCTGATAATAAGGACCTCTGATGCAGGACCAAAACTCTGATCTGTCAAGAACAAACATACATCTGCTGATGAGATCCTCTGATCCCAACCATACACCTGCTATGTCAAGAACAACGTATACATCTGAGGATGAGAACCTCTGACACCAACAAAATGGATTCACTATCAAGAAAACCAGGTAATATGAAGGTTAAGGTTTCCTGCAACAAACCCAGCCCTGCTCACAGGTATGGACCTAAACTGACACAAGTTCGGCATCCTATGCGGTCATCAGCGTCACAGACATTCCAGAGGGGTGATACGATACCCAGAAGGTGTGGCATCACCGGCTCATGAAGCGGCCTCACTCGGCTGAATCCCAAATGATTGGTCCCCAGAGTCGACAATCCTCCAAACCAACAACCCCCTCAACCCAAAGGGTTGAAAAAGAAGTCAACCGGGAGAACCTCGTCTGAGCGTGGATTTCATGAGACACTAGTGCCTGCAAAGCAAGCACGCGCCCACTAATTTCCACAACTAATGCTAGGTACACTCAAGCCTGGGTCTGGCTTTTCACTCATCAGAATGCCTCCCCCCCCCCCCCCACAACAGCACAGATAATCATATCATACTGAAAGTAAAATGCAGGAAATAAAGTGCGATAAATAAACACAACCCAACAAGTAATCATACAAGTGCTAGGATTGACTCGCATAGGGAACCGGAGAACCAGAGATTCTGGGTTCGATCCCCAGCAGAGTCGCCAGCTGTCACTTCCGTGAAAATAAGGTGCCGGCAAAACAGAAGAGTCGCCACCTTTTGTTATTTATCCCTCATAACGGGAAAGGAAACAATCGGAAAAACCTGATGAAAAGGTATAAGACAAGGTCATCGCAACCATTGTCTGGGTTCGGGAGTCGGTTACGCAAGGGGAAGGTATTAGCACCCCTCACGTCCATCGTACTCGATTGGATCCATGCTTGTTGTGTTTATCTGACGGGTTGATTTAAACTATCTACCTATCAAGGCTGGCTTAAAAAGAAAAGAAAATGACTCGGCAAAGCGTCACACTTTATGCCTACGTATTCCCATCATCTGCAAAGAAGGGTATCCTCAAATGTTCTACTCTTTAAGGCATACCACTCATCCCTCCAAGGGAGAGATGGGGCTTCCTTAAGAGGACTTTGAATCATAGGATAGGATGGAAGCAAACAAAACATTCCATGTTTGAGGCAAGAAATGAACTAAGTCTAAAAAGCTCTTCCTAAAACCCTAATTTTCCTAAGCTCCTGACAAGCACTCCAACAGATGAGAGAATCTTCACATCCAAGCTCTTCAAGATCTCCAAAGCATCTTCAATTGATATTCATGATAACCCAAGCACAAGAGCAACACCACCCTAGTCTAAGGGGAACTATTGAATTAAACTAGCCAAATTAGTTCATCAGAAACACCTAAAAGTTAGTCTTAAAACTAATTCTACTTAAAATACCAAAATGATTATAAAATCCTACAAAAATTACTAAGGGTTCCTAAACCTCTTATGAACCTCTCATACAAAAACCAGGGGATTAACCATTTATTTGGACCTAAAACTATGCCCTAAACCTAAAGGTATCAACTTAAAACCCTAATTCTAAACCCTCTAATATCCAATGCTCAAACTAGCCTAAACTTCTCTCACAAAAATATTAGAAAATTACTATGGGTACATGCATATCTAAGCTATCTAGCCCAAAAAGAATCAGCTAAAAATTCATCACCAATTATTCACAATAAAATCAGCAAAAACACATGTCAAACAAATTAAAAATAAAACCAATTAAAATACAAAAAATGCAAATAAAATAAAAAATGCATGAATTAACTATTTTTCAATCCTATTAAATTCTACATTTTTTAAGGAGTTAGGGAAAAAAAATCTAGCTAAAAAATGATTATTTTCCTATTTATTATTAATTTTAGAAACAAAATGGATTAAAAATAAAAAGAAAATCAAATAAAAGAAATTAAAATGCTGGAATAAATGAGGGCCATGAGATCAAGAGACTGGTAATCAGATCCAAGAGCCCTGAGGCTACCCACACGAGGAGTGACTGGGATCTGCGTGGCATCTAGTCAGCCGCCACTTCAATTAATGAAGTGCATCGTTTTGACTCAAACTTCAGCCTCAATCTAAGCCATACGATCAGCATAACAAGTCCACGAATTAGCCAGATCCAACGCACATGGTTCATCGTCCTCATTCAAACTTCTGATGGAGGGAACACTATTCAGGTGGTCGGAGAAGACTTCCGGTTGTCTTCTCCGGTGAGCAAGCACTCACAGTCAACTAAAAACCACAATCCTTATATCAATCTCACTCAGAAAATCACCAGGATCACGAATATCATCTCCAAATCTCTTAACTCTCAATGGAAATTAAAACACGAAGCAATCTTCAGAAGGTGTCACAATTTCAAACATCACCATTTTCAAAATTGAATCCACAGAAATGATCATCATCCTTCAATGATCATCATGAGCTATCTATCTTGATTTGAAACCTTAACATCGTGCATAACCGTCTCCAAACAGAAAGTGATCATCAAACCTAATTGTCACTAATCAACTCCAAACCAATCCAGAAACGTTCCCTAATCATCCTAGGTCCTAACCACATGCAAATTCCTATCTGATTCAGCCTAGATCATGAGGAAATTTGAGAGTTACATACCTGTAAAAATGGGATCAACAGAGGTAGAAAATGATGGATTCAGGCTCCATAACTCCCCAGGCACGATCAATGAAGTAAGAGGAAGCTTTTCCAACCCTCAATTTGGCTTGAATGTGCCTTGAACTCCAAAACTGTTTTCAGTTATAAACCTTGAAAGCTCAACTGCAAACTCTCTGTTCAGCACGAATTCAACACCAACCCTCATCTGAGATCATTGAAATTAATATATAGAAGCTTCTCATGGGCTTTTGGATCCAAATTAAGGCCCAATTCAGTGATCCAAAGTTTCTGATTTTTCTTCCAAAGTTGAAATGTGACAGTCACGATATTGCCCTCCCAGCTTGCTCTAGAGTGTTCTAACCAACTGCAAATTGATCATGGAGTATGTTTGGATAGATAGTTCAGCCTGAAATGCCTTGTTTTTTGTTTTGGAATTGTAACTTGTAAATGAAGAAACCATTTTACAAAGCAAGTCATGTAATTGAACCTCAACTCAAAATTGTGACATTGCCAATGTGTTTGAAATCCAATTTCCACTCAAAATGAGTATTCACATGATGTGTTTAGGACCTACAACTCAAAAAATGATTTTTCCCTCTTTTGAATCATTTGAAAAATCCTTCTTTTTAGGCCATTTTGAAGCACTTTGTGAAATAATCCACTTCAAACCACCATGAATCCTTATCTGACCTAAAAACATCATTTTAAGCACATCTCATGTTGAACAATTTTTCATTTGAGGAGTGGAAGATGGAGATTTTGGCACATTCTTGGAAATGACCTATAATTCAACTTTCCCAAAATACCCTTGGATTGCCAAGATCATAACTTGAGTTCCACAAATCTTCTTGAGGACTTATAGTACTAAAATTAAAGCTAAGATCAAGACCTACAACTCTTATGTTGTCCAAGAATCCATTTGAAAACTCCTTGAGGGGTCAACGTTGCTTGGAAGTCAAGTGACTTTCACAGATAAGTTTTAGTGTCCTCTGGTGACTTGTAATTTGCAAGAACCATAACTTGAGTTCTACAAATCTTCTTGAAGACTTCTAGTACTCAAATTAAAGGTATTGATAAGCTCTACAAGTTTCATGTTGGCCAAAGATCCATTTGAAACTTGTATTTGGACTTATGTGGCTTTTAATTTAGGCACTAAACAAGGGATTTTACACTGAAACCCTAATTTAGCAACTTCCCACATTCTTGATCTTTCTTTGCTTAATCTTGTAACAACACCACACATGTATCAAAATACCAATTCATAAACCCCATGACCTCAAGGTAGGCTTTGATGCTCTCCAATTACTCAATTGACCCAGGGTTGGCCCAGATGAAACCCTAATTGACCGCACCTCAACTGGCTCTTGCACTTGAATCAATGACTTGAATTAACTCCACATGGCCCTCTAGGCATTCCATGATATCCATACACACCTCATATTCACATTCTATGCTTCTTATCTCACTGATGATTCTCAACATTCCTCAAGATAGGAGCAAAACCCACACGTAGGCACTCAAACTTCTCAAGACTTCAAACCCTTCTCTGATGACTTGGATGGGCTCTCAGGCTCAGAGAACACCTCTAGATAGGCTTCTCTTGATAGACACCCTTGATCCCTTATTGGAGGCATGCTATGCTATGATATGCAAATTATTGAACTATGTACATGATGTAACTATGCAAATGAAATGCAATGAAACATAAATCAGACAAGAAAAGGTTAAGCAAATTTTGGGGTGCAACAGCTGCCCCTATTCAAACGGCTTAGACCCGACTGGGTGAAGAGCGAACGGCCTTCTGTTGCTTCCGCGAAAATAAGGTGCCGGCAAAACAGAAGAGTCGCCACCTTTTGTTATTTATCCCTCAGAACGGGAAAGGAAACGATCGGAAAAACCTGACGAAAAGGTATAAGACAAGGTCATCGCAACCATTGTCTGGGTTCGGGAGTCGGTTACACAAGGGGAAGGTATTAGCACCCCTCACGTCCATCGTACTCAATAGGATCCACACTTGTTGTGTTTATCTGACGGGTTGATTTAAACTATCTACCTATCAAGGCTGGCTTAAAAAGAAAAGAAAATGACTCGGCAAAGCGTCGCACTTTATGCCTACGTATTCCCATCAGAGAATGAGAAATCAGAGTCACCGTAGTTCGACTAACTACGGGTTACAGGGGAGGTGGCTCGCCAATACGTCAGTATTATGCCTACGTACTCTCACACAGGCATGAGAGATCAGAGCTTACGTAGTTCGAGATGATACGGATTACGGGGGTTCAGATTCATCTGTTTTATCGAGTAGGGTTAACAAATAGTTCCAGCAGTTGGATGTACGCAGCTCGACCCTTGGAGACTTAGGCGTTACCATTTGCGGTAGAACTGGGAGTTAACGACACTCTTTTCTTCAGAAAAACTTCCTTTGAGTTATGGGCCCACGGGGCAAAAAGGTTTGAAGTTTGTTTTCTGTCTTTTACGAAAGAACTGTTTTTTATGGTTGTTTGCAATTAGCATCGCACTAGAGACTATGACCTGAGAGCGAATGCGTCGCATGTCACCCAAAGGGTGCCATACTAAACATCCAGACTGTTGAAAAGAAACTCTCCAACAATCCTTTCTCAGATAACTTAAGGCTCGTAACGTAAGACGTCAGTTAACCTTTATTACTGTATTTGGATTTATTTTGAGATGAGAAGAGAACGAACAGGTTCAACTAAGGGGAGACTATCAAGTCCTAATGTTGTCATGCCAAGGATTCATCCTATGGTTGAGGTTTGAAACAGGGAACTCATAGAAGTTATCATGCATAGGTTTCAACCTAAAGTCTAATCATCACTTCCTTATCAAAGGAAATGAGATTCCTAGGGGATCATGTCAACGATAAACAGAAACAGATAAAGCATCAGCTTCAACAGTAAACAGTAAACGACTGTAAAATGCATGCAATGCAAGTGAGGAGAGGAAATGTGTGTGGGGCATCAGCCTCCACAAGCTCATCTCAACCTCAAGCCAGATATGAATAACAGTAATCATAAAGAGAAAATAACATGTGATATCAAGCAACTCATGATAACTGCAATCATACAGAAGAAATGGAGTAAAATGCCATCAAGCAAATAACAAACCACATAGGCAAGGGAGCAGGGCTCTACCGAATACCCGCAAGCAAAGCCACACAGTAAAAATACAAGCAGAGGGAGCAACTCAACCCCTAGTGAAATCATGCTCCTAGCTTAACATAATCTAAACATGAACTTATTCTAATGCATCAAGCAAGTCAAACAATTCACAGCAATACAGTTGCACAGCAAGCAAACAGACAGAAAAGAAAGCAGATCAACCACCCCTACAACTTCAAGCTTCAGCTCTTCAGTAATTCAGCCTTCAGACCTCACTTACCCTTCAAGGCTATCATCTTCAATAGCAAGTATCAACTTGATTCTCCAAGTTTTCAATACACCAAACATAGGTATCAACTTATTCTTTCGTCTTCAAGCTTCAGCTCTCCAGTCAATTCCACCTTCAGGCTCCATTCCTAACTGCAAGTATCAACTTGTTTCTTCAGGATCTCAATGCATCAACATAAATATCAGCTTATCCTTTATTCTTCAAGCCTCAGCTCTTCACTCAATCTCAATTTGATCTTCTTCACAAGTGTCAACTTGGTCTTCAAGCTTCAGCTCTCTCCTCTTTACCAGTATCAGCTTGTTCCTCTTCATCTACAAGCTTCAGCTTCTCAGAGTAATCTTCAAACACAAAGAAGTACCAACTTCATCCTTCAATCCTCTTCAAGCAAGGGACTCCATCCTCTAACAAGGGAGAAATATGCATCTATCAAGAGCAAAGTTTGGATGATTGGTAGCAGAGTGAAGACCAAAGGTCACCACTAAGCATCCTATCATCAGAGAAAAGGACCCTCAAAGGTTCTACCAATTTTCAAAGAGCCACACATCCTACCAAATGAGGGATGAGGCCTTTACAAGGGACCTTATATCATAGGGAAGAATGGAATTGATCAACATATTCCATGTTTATGAAGAAAGAGAACTATCTAGAAGCTCTGCCTACAAAACCATAATCTTAATACCTAATCAAACTACACCAAAAGAAGGGAAGATCTTCAAATCCAAGCCTCTTCAAGCAATCCAATGCCTCTTCAACTTGTCTTCATCATCATCCAAGAGCAAGCAAAGCAAAACCCTAATCTAAGGTAACTAAATAAGTTAATCTAGTTGAATTAGTGCATTAGAATCATCTAAAACTAGCACTTAAGCTAAAATCAATCAAAAATAGAAAACTATATTGAAAAATCCTACAAAAATTCCTAAGGGATCCTAATTCAATCATGAATATACCCTACAAAAATCATAGGTTGAATCATCCACCTAGTTATAAAAATAAAATCTAAATCACAAGGTATCAACCATAAACCCTAAAAATGGAGCATCTAAAGGTTTCAACCTAAACTACCACTTATGTTCATCACAAAAATGTGAGAAAAATCTATGGGGAGAATGCATATCTATGCTAACTACTCACAAAAAATCAAGATCAAAATCATCATCACATGACCACACAAAATTCCACAAAATCAAGTATCAAACATGACTATTTTAATATCAATTAAAATGTAAAAATTCCCATAAAATCAGAAAATGCATGAAGTAATAATATTTTTTATCTAAAAAATACTAGACCCTATCATGAATCCAATGCAAAAAGAATGGGATCAATTGAATTATTTTTCCATTTTTTATGATTTAATCAATAACCATGTATAAAATGAAAAATTAAAGAAAATCAAAATAAAATGAACAAGCACACGGTGCAGGTAGTAAACAAAATCAGTTCAATTCAGGGTTGGGCCCAAAAAGGGGGTGTGGTTATCAGTTCTCACTTAAGCCCATTGCCACCAACTTAATGAAACACAACGTTTCATTTTAGTTCAGACTCTTCACAAAATGAAATTAATACGTGGCCGTTCGATCTTCGTCTGGTCAAAGGTCTCAGCCCCAACCAATGGCTCTAAAGTCATCTTCTTCATTTGAAATCCTGAAACATGCGCGCAGCCATGGCCGTCGCCGGTGGTGCTCCAGTCATCGTCCCCAACCCTAACTCTCTCCACAGGCCTCCATTCCAAGAGGTCTCTACATGAAACTCACTCCAATTTTCACAAGGAATCTTCCTATGCCATTTAATCATGCTAACACTTCAAGAATCCAAGAATAACAATCTCAACCGAAAATTCCATGAACCCTAATTGGTCACTAATCTCCAAATTGATGATCCAGAAATCTTCCTACACCATTCTACTATGCATCTACCATAACAATTCATCTTAATTCTACCTAATTTAATCCATAGCACAAAAGTTGCATACCTAGTAAACTTGAGCAAACAGAAGGGTTGAATCTTCAAATCAGCCTTCAAGAACTTGCAGAATCCTTCACTGAATAATAATCAATCTTCTGTATGCAAAGAAAAGAGTTGAATCTTCTTGAATTATCAAATCCGATTCTGAGTTGCAAGCTTCATTCTCCAATGGCTACTCCACGATTCTTCCACCACAGTGCCTTGAATTTGATCTGGAATTGACCACCAACCTCAGAGCAAGCTATTGAGATCAATTTCTTGGACTGAAATGGCCTCTAACCTTGTAACCGATTTTGATTTGTAATGAGAAAGTTCAAAGTGCAAGCTCAGTTTTCTCTCTCAATCATCACCAAAAAATGATCTGAACCACTTCTATTCAATATATAGAGTGTGTAGGGATGATCTAGAAAGCTCTAGATCCTTCTAATGAGAAATTCAATTTCTCATGTCACTTGAATTCTCATGATATGCCATGGTATGCACAACTCCGCTAACAACTTGAAATCATTCTCAATTCCTTCCAATTTCTCCCCTCATGACATTTTGGAAGTGTTTGGCTTGCAAGGGACCTTGATCATGCCTTGAATTTGGGTTTGGCAATGGTTACTTAAGATGTAAGTAACTACTTTTCAAAGCAAGTCCACAAATTAAACTTCAATTCAAAAATGTGGCTAAACCAATGTTCTTAAAATGTGTTTTAGAGTCAAAATGTTATATTACATGCCTTGATTTGGACATGTAGATCAAAAATATCAATTTCCAACCTTGGTTCATTTGAAAATCACCCTTATATTAGGTCATTTTTTGCAACTTTGAGCTACAAGAAATTACAACATCTCATGAACTCTTGGTTAACCTTAAAACATCATTTTGAACAAGTTTGATGTTGAACATTTTCCCATTTGAAGCTTGGAAATAGGAGTTATGGCCTTATGCTTGAAATGACCTATAATCTCCAAATGACCAAAATGCCCTTGACTTGTCAAAGCCATAACTTGAGTTCTACAAATCCTATCAAGGACTTCTAGTACTCTCTAGAAATATAAGAGGATAAGGAACAACATTCATGTTGACCAAAAGTTCATAGGAATCATCCTTCTAGGGCAAAAGTTTCATGCAAGTTGGACAACTTTCAAGCCCCCAAATTCACATACCTCAGATGACCTGTAACTTGTCAAAGTCATAAATTGAGTTCTACAAATCCTATCAAGGACTTATAGAACTCAAATTAAATCTAAGATCATGCTCTACAACATTCATGTTGGGGGCAAGATTAGATGACAATCACATCTTGAGCTAAACTGCCTTGAGGATGGGGGTCAAACTAGGGGATTTTACACTGTCAAGCCTTAGAAACCCTAGCTTGAAACTTCTCAAACTATTAAATCATGATGAGTTAACCTTGGAATTATCCTTATAGCATCTCAATGCATCAATCCATGATCACATGGCTCTTGGATCAAGTCTCAACCTTCTCCAAGTTATCAGTTGACTTAGGGTTGACCCAGTCAAACCCTAGCTGCACCACTCATGGCTGAGGTTTCTCAATCTTGCACAATGACCTGTCTAGGCTTCATGATGGCTTTAAAGACATTTAAAAAGCTCCCTCAAGGCTTCAAGTCCACATTCTTGGCTTCAGAATCATCTGAGGAGCTCCCACAACTCTCAAGTTAGGAGGCACACAACCTTGGTTTCCATCACTCACTCTGAGAATCCTTTAACTTCTCTGACAAGGATATCCACTCTTGAACACTTGAATAACCTTCTTAGCTAGCTTCACACTCTTGTGTAGCCCTTGATTGGCAATCATACCTCTTGATCTCCTGCATACATGTCAATGAAATGCAAATGATAATGCTAATGTGAATGAAATGAAACATAAGCTAGGTAAAGAAATGTTGGGAAAATTTTGGGGTGCAACACCTTCAATCGATCGAGGTACGAGACGGTTGAATACCAAGAAACCCGGAAATTTGCTAACCGCAGAAATAAACTACACAACCGCTTGGGGAACGACATCCGCCCATTGAATCTGGTCGCTACGGCAACAACTGATCCAACGTCTGATAATAACTCCGATTTCAACATTAACCACCTGTGTAACGCCACAGGTATCGAACCATTTTCGCAAAACACATCCGTCCACAACTGGACTAACCTTGTCGACCCAAGAAGAGAAACAAATTCGCCAACACGAATGGAGACTCTGTCGTCACAGGAGTAACCTTGTCCACATCTGGACCCAAATTTTGTCAAATCACGAATAAACACCAATCTGTCCACGTCAGGACTCATATTTCGTCAACCCGAAGAAATCTCAACAGCACAGGAATAGAACTTTGTCCATGTTAGGACGCTACATTCCGTCAACACGGAGAGATCCCGGCTACTCCGCTGGGGATGAGTTGCCCGCCTCTTACCAACACGAGGAGGTCCTATCAATCATAGGCAATAAATTTGTCGACTTCACTGGGAAATATTTCTGTCCAATCACAGGAAACTCCATCCGTCTATCCATACGGGAAAATCATCTGTCTAAACACAGGAAACTTCATCCGTCTATCCATACGGGAAAATCATCTGTCTAAACACAGGAAACTTCATCCGCCTATCCACACGGGGAAACCGTCTGTCTAAACACAGGAAACTCCATTCGTCTATCCATACGGGAAAACCATCTGTCTAATCATAGGAAACCTCATCCGCGTATCCATACGGGAAAATCATCTGCCTAATCACAGGAAACTTCATCCGCCTATCCACACGGGGAAACCGTCTGTCTAAACACAGGAAACTCCATCCGTCTATCTATACGGGAAAACCATCTGTCTAATCACAGGAAACCTCATCCGCCTATCCATACGGGAAAATCATCTGCCTAATCACAGGAAACTTCATCCGCCTATCCATACGGGAAAATCATCTGCCTAAACACAGGAAACTTCATCCGTCTATCCCTACGGGAAAATCATCTGTCTAATCACAGGAAACCTCATCCGCCTATCCATACGGGAAAATCATCTGCCTAATCACAGGAAACTTCATCCGCCTATCCATACGGGAAAATCATCCGTCTAAACACAGGAAACTTCATCCGTCTATCCATACGGGAAAATCATCTGCCTAATCACAGGAAACTCTGCTGATCTCTGCAGTAGCTAACTCCGTTGGTCCCAACCCACAAACGACTTTGAGGAGGACTCTACTGGGGATAATAATATTTTGTCAACACGAAGAAATCACGGCGACTTCATTGGGGATCGAATTCTCCTACCCAATAGTAATTCAATTCAGTCAATCATGCTGGACAATAACTCGCCTTATCTTCGCAGTAGCCAAACCCACTGGGGATGCTCCGAAATTAACTGCCAGGCACCTATTTCGACCACAGGCGACAACTTCTGAAATTTTGATTATGAAACCCTGTGACGCTGACGGAACAACAAACTTGAAGAAAATACTCCGATGGTCGGATAAGAGAAACTTCAACAAGCAACTCTGTGGGGAAAAATCTGGCAACAACTCCAAGATCTACTTATGAAGCTATTCCATGCGGACAAAACCTTCGGACAACAACTCCAAAATCTAATCATGAAGATGCGGTACCGCTGAAGAACTCCAAAGTCTAATTACGAAATCGTTTGATGTTGACGACAAATCCAAGGTCTAATTATGAAGCAGCACAATGCTGACGTAACATCTGCTAGAGAACTCTGTTGGGGAATTGCTAATGGCGACTCCAAAGCCTAATTATGAAGCCGTGTAACGCTGACGTAACAACCACTCGAAGAAAACTATGTCGATCTCCAAAGTCAAATCATGAAGTCTGCAATGCTGACATAACAGCTACGCGAGGAAAATCCGCTAGGGAATCCCTAACAACAACTCCAAAGTCTAGTTATGAAGTTGTTTAACACTAACAATAACTCCAAGGTCGAATCATGAAGCCGTATAAACTGATAATAACTCCAAGGTCTAATTATGAAGCCATCCACTGCTTATAACAACTTCAAAGTCTAATTACGAAGCAGTGACATAGGATAATGATTTCAGCCGTCTAAACGCTGAAACCCCCCTTGAAAAATGCCAACAACAACCCCAAAGTCAAATCATGAAGCCTTATAGCGCTGATGTAACGAACTTCAAAGTCTAATTATGAAGCCATATCATGATGGTAACATCTTCAAAGTCTAATTATGAAGCCATAACAACAAACCGGGGAGAACTCTGCCGGGGGAGATTCTGACGTCAACTGCCAGACGTTCAACTTGATGACAAGTAATGACTTCAGATGTCTAATCCCTGAAATCTTTTCTGAAAATGCTGACGTGATAGCAACCCGATGGAACACTCCACTGGGGAATCTTTGACAACAACTCCACAGTCCAATTATGAAACTGTGTAAAGAATACTCCGCTGAGGAAGATGGGAAGTTAATCAAACACCTCTGATAAGGGAACATATGGTGGGACGAACATTATCATCACATATCTTATGCCGCGAATCTGAATATCTGAAAACGATCCTGAACAAGAAGTCCAATTACCTGCAGGGAAGAACACCTGAAAACAAAGAGGTAGCCAACCTGACTTATGCTTCAAAATGCGTATGTTTGAAAATGGCGTAATGCTCCGTACGGCACGGAAATTCTACGCGTTTGAGTGGATGAAAATGTGACGATATATGCAAATGCAAATGCAGGCTCAAGCTTCTGAGGACACTCTGGTAAGTGTTGGTTCAACAACACGAATGCTGAGGATAAACCAACTCCGCCGGAGGTGAACAAGTATCACAAAGTATCCCGGCGAAATAAACGCCAAAAACACAACCAACTTTTGCCGAGGAGCGATTAAACATCCATTTCCACTAGGAGGAAAGAACAAGCCACCCTGCTGGTGAACAAACTTAGCCGGGGAAAAAGCGACCCTTCTAGGAAAAGCACACTGTCTGGGCACAGTTTACAAACTCGGAGCCTCAGACTCTGCTGAGGATCAACATCCTGTCAATGGCATGACGACCTGTGGGGAGCAAGAAAACCCATCCTTCGCGGATATAAACCTTTCGAACCAACAACTTGGTTAACTATTGCGGGAATCTCCTATGCTGGAGATTGAACGTGCGCACCTTCGATCCGCTAAGGAGCGCAACCTCTGCAGGGGACACTGATTCTGATTTGCTGGGGTTAGTCCTATGGACGGCTTTCCATGAGGACACTCTTCTGGGGAGAATAATCCCTCATCCGGTAAGGGATAAACGTCCTTTCAAATCTCGGGGGGATAAGCTGCAACTAGCTGAGGAATGACATCGACTGGAGTCAGGTCTTACGTCAAGAGATTTTGGCTGGGGAATACAACCCCTGACTGTTTGCTCCAAAGGTAGGAACCCTGCAAAACACAAACGAGACAAAACAGGCCTATACAACAAAATCTACCCAGGTTAGCATCCGTGACATTACTTCAGTCAATTCGAAGTTTTAGCAATTATTGGCAATGGCCAGCAAGATTATGCAAGTGCAAGTTTATTAAAACATTGGCGTCTTTCACAAACAAAACAGTAAAGAACAAACATCAAGTACTGAATAACATGTTTTATTGATAACGGGCCTCTGAATAGGCAAAGTTTTGTACACTGGATGCAACTCCTGAAAAGAGGAAGTTACGCACAAACACACATACATATATGCACAAGAAGCATAAATAAAATACAAAACAATATTTGTATACATGTCGGCAACGTGGTACAGACAAACACCATGAGCTGATCCTCCTATGACTCGCCTGACTCTGCGCTTTCCCGATACTCGATCTTCGGAAGAGATTGTTTTTGGACAGACGGCCCCCAGGTACTCCCAAACCACTAAGCAATGCTGTATCAAACCCGGACCGCAGACATTTGCTTTTTCAATCCCTCACTTTTGCGTGAACCGCCCTTTGCGGGTTTTCAATTCACCGGGATACCCTTTTTTGCCGAAGTCGCCCTTTTCAGGTTTTCGACTTCGCGGGTGTACATCTTTTCAATTTTATCCCTAACTTTTGCCCGAACCTTTTATTCATTTTTTATGGTTTGCCGGGATGCCCCATTTTTGTCTGGACTCTCTTTTTACTGTCTAACGGGTCACTTTCAAGCAAAGTATTTTTTAACTGCGTCCGAATTCACAGGAGACGTAAAGTCTTCACCATCCATGGTGGATAGTAACAAGGCTCCTCCAGAGAAGAATTTTCTGACAACGTAGGGACCTTCGTAATTGGGAGTCCACTTGCCCCTGTGATCTGTTTGTGGTGGGAGAATCTTTTTCAAAACAAGATCGCCCGTCTGAAAGCTTCGAGGGTGCACCTTCTTGTCGTAAGCTTTCTTCATCCGGCTCTGATATAACCGACCGCATGCTAGAGAAGCCAGTCTCTTCTCATCCATTAAACTGAGTTGATTCAGTCTATCTTTAATCCATTCTGCCTCATCGAGTTGGACATCACTTAAAACCCTCAGGGAAGGAATCTCGACCTCCAACGATAACACCGCCTCCATCCCGTATACCAATGAGAAAGGGGTTGCCCCGGTTGCTGTGCGTACCGTCGTACGATAACCGTGCAAAGCGAAAGGTAACATCTCGTGCCAGTCCTTATACGTCACAACCATTTTCTGGACAATCTTCTTTATGTTCTTATTGGCCGCTTCGACAGCGCCATTCATCTTGGGTCGATAGGGAGAAGAGTTGTGGTGCTCAATCTTAAAATTCTGACACAACTCTTTTATCATTTTATTATTCAAATTCGAACCGTTGTCGGTGATAATCCGCTCAGGGATTCCATATCTGTAGATAATATCTCGTTTGATAAATCTGGCGACCACTTGTTTGGTGACATTGGCATATGATGCTGCTTCCACCCATTTGGTGAAGTAATCGATTGCCACCAAAATGAACCGGTGTCCCTTGGATGCCGTAGGCTCGATCTTGCCAATCATATCAATTCCCCACATCGAGAAAGGCCACGGTGATGACATCACATTCAGAGGACTTGGAGGCACATGGATTTTGTTCGCATAAATCTGACATTTATGACACTTCTTTGCAAACTTGAAACAATCTGTTTCCATAGTTAGCCAATAATAACCTGCCCGCAATAGCTTTCTCGTCATAGCATACCCACCAGCATGTGTACCAAATGTACCCTCATGTATCTCTTCCATGAGCAACTTCGCCTCTTTCTCATCTACACAACGTAGCAACACCAAGTCGTGGTTTCTTTTGTACAGGACACCGTCCGGATTCAGATAGAAATTGCCAGCCAATCTCCTGAGAGTCTTCTGATCTCGACTGGATGCCCCAGCCGGATACTCCTTGTTTTTCAGGAAATTTTGGATGTCAACGTACCAGGGTTGACCATCGGGAGCCTCATCAATGGCAAATATGAATGCAGGCCTATCGAGCCGAGAGATAACAATCCGGGGAGCCTCGTTCTAGAAGTTAACTTTATACATTGAAGACAATGTCGCCAGGGCGTCAGCCATTTGATTTTCTGCTCGTGGCACATGATGCAATTCCACCTTGTCAAAGAAAGGCAACAATCTCCTTGCATAATTCATATATGGTATCAAATTGGGCTGACGTGTCTCCCATTCTCCTTTAATCTGGTTCACCACTAGAGCTGAGTCTCCGTATACATCCAGATGTTTGATTCACAAATCAATAGCTTCTTCCAGACCCATGATGCAAGCCTCATATTCAGCCTCATTATTGGTAACAGGAAAGGTCAATCGGGCAGTAAAGGGGATGTGCGATCCCTGAGGAGTAGTGATAATTGCCCCTATTCCACTACCATAGGAATTTACAGCTCCGTCAAATATCAACTGCCATTTGGAACCCAATTCAGGTCCTTCGTCCGGCAACGGTTCTTCAGAATCCTTCATTTTCAGGTACATGATATCCTCGTCAGGAAAATCAAACCTCATCGATTGGTAGTCCTCAACAGGCTGTTCCGCAAGGTACTCTGACAGAACTCTACCTTTAATAGCCTTTTGTGAGACATATTGGATGTCGTATTCAGTTAACACCATCTGCCATCGGGCAATTCTTCCGGAGAGTGCTTGCTTCTCAAACACGTATTTGATTGGATTCATCTTTGAAATTAGCATGATTGTATGATTCAGCATGTATTGCCTCAAACGTCTGGCGGCCCAGGCTAGCGCACAACACGTTTTTTCGAGCATTGAGTAACGGGACTCACAGTCTGTGAACTTTTTACTCAAGTAGTAAATCACATGCTCTTTACGTCCGGTCTCGTCGTGTTGACCGAGAACACAACCCATACTTTCCTCAAGAACCGTCAAATACATAATCAAAGGTCTCCCGGCCACTGGGGGTATCAAAACAGGAGGTTCCTGCAAGTATTCTTTTATCTTGTCGAACGCCTTTTGACAATTTTCATTCCAGGTCAACACCTGATCCTTTTTCAACAACTTGAATAACGGCTAGCATGTCGCAGTTAGGTGAGATATGAACCGGGCGATATAGTTCAACCTCCCTAAAAACCCGCACACTTCTTTTTCTGTTTTAGGCGTCGGCGTTTCTTGTATAGCTCTTATCTTCGCAGGATCAACCTCTATTCCCTTTTCACTCATAATAAACCCCAGCAGTTTACCCGATCTCACCCCGAAGGTGCACTTGTTAGGGTTCAGTCTCAACCTGAACTTCCTAAGCCTCTTGAATAATTTCAGCAGATTAACCAAATGCTCCTCCTCCGTCTGGGATTTGGCAATCATATCATCAACATAAACCTCAATCTCTTTGTGCATCATGTCATGAAAGAGAGTCGTCATAGCACGTTGATATGTTGCCCCAACATTCTTCAGTCCGAAGGGCATCACTTTGTAGCAAAATGTTCCCCAGGGAGTAATGAAGGTAGTCTTCTCCATGTCTTCTGGTGCCATTTTGATCTGATTATAGCCTGAGAAGCCATCCATGAAGGAGAATACGGAGAACTGAGCAGTGTTATCAACCAGCACATCAATGTGAGGAAGTGGAAAGTCGTCTTTTGGGCTCGCCCTATTCAAATCACGGTAGTCTACACACATTCGCACTTTACCGTCTTTCTTCGGCACTGGTACTATATTAGCGACCCATGACGGATACGTTGTAACAACTAGGAAACCGGCATCCCACTGTTTTTAAACTTCCTCCTTGATTTTCACAGCCATGTCTGGTCTGCTTCTTCTGAGTTTTTGCTTAACAGGTGGACATTCCTCTCGCAACGGCAGACGGTGCACAACCATGTCCGTATCCAACCCAGGCATATCCTCGTACGACCAAGCAAATATATCCCCATACTCTTGCAGTATTTCAATCAGCCTTTGCTTGATGTCGCTCTGCAGCGCAGCCCCTATACGGATGTTTCTCACAACTTCTTCCGACCCCAAGTTGATAATTTCAATTTCCTCCTGATGAGGCAGAATGATTCTCTTTTCCTGCTTCAACAAACGAGTCAGCTCCTCTGGCAGGTCGCTATCCTCAACAATCTCTTCCTCTGCTTGGAATATCGGGTGCTCGAAGTCGAAACGAGTCATAGGCGGTTCGTATGAGATGTCATCTGAAATATTAGTCCTGCAAAGGAAATGGTTAAACGCTTCAACACGCAAACAAAGCAAATAACCACGTTGCCATTTATTGCTAAAGTAAAAGCAAGAAAAACAGGGATCACAATATTTGAATATGAAAAACGCCTTTATTTCATGATTAAAACAGTGCAATACACATAATCAAGTAGCCCTAATGTAACATCACTATGCCCCAGGTAGGACATAGGATTATTCAACAATTGATAAAACAAATCATTACTGTTTAAAAGTCACTGGGACAGTTTCCCGGATGGACCAGTTGCAGAGACTTTGTCCTGGCACGCTTGGCTTAATCCACGCGTCCATATCGCAGTCGCTATCCCCGTCCTCAGCATCGGAAATAGCGTTGATAGTCTCAAAGCACACCCCGCTTGGCGTAATCGTGACTGGTCCCTTGAACCTGGGCGCTTCTGAAGAGGACGCTGATGACGTCAGTCGATACCCTAGCCCAAAGTTGTCGTTCTTCACGGGAATCTCTAGCACCTGCCCCCAACCTTTAGTCTCACCAGCCTGCACTAAAGCCTGAGCCTCTTTGTAAGATGACACTGCCACATCTGACATTTTGCTGGAACCCTGAGCTTTGTCTTTAATCTGCAACCCCTCGAAGGCTTGACAGAGTGTCTTGTGTATTTCTCCGTCGACCTCCACATATCTGAATGATGACAGGTGACTGACCAAAATGTCCTCCTCCCCGCAAACGGTAACAACACTATCACCCACCATGTACTTCAACTTCTGATGCAATGTGGACGTTACGACCCCTGCAGCGTGGATCCATGGGCGCCCAAGAAGGCAGCTATAAGCTGGATGGATATCCATGATGTAGAACTCGGTATCAAAAATTTCCGGCCCCACCTGAAGCGGTAATGTTATTGACCCAAACACTGATCTTTTTGTACCGTCAAACGCCCTCACAACCAAATCGCTGGGCGTGCAGATAACTCCCCATATGTCCAATTTCATCATGGCTTTCTTTGGTAATACGTTCAACGACGATCCAGTATCTACCAAT
This sequence comes from Lathyrus sativus, assembly GCA_963859935.3. Taxonomy (NCBI): domain Eukaryota; kingdom Viridiplantae; phylum Streptophyta; class Magnoliopsida; order Fabales; family Fabaceae; genus Lathyrus; species Lathyrus sativus. The sequence goes on from OZ012735.1 coordinate 606,547,475, forward strand.
ACATGCGACATTACGGTGCCCCGGCATTCCACCGATATATGTAAAGCCATGTTGTGCTCTCGACCCCTGGGTGTTAGGTAAAAATCTGTGAAACCCAGACTATGTCCAGCATTGACATGTGCCATTACCCCCTCTAACTGATTTACAAAAACTTCTTGAGGCACAAATGACGTATCCAGAATCTTTAGCAGGGTGTTCCGGTGGGCCTCGGAACATAACAACAACGACAAGATAGAAATCTTCGACGACGTCTGCTGCAGATGTTCAACTATTTTGTAGTCGCTTTTACGAATCAGTCTCATGAACTCCTCTACGTCCTTGAGCGACGCATCCTTTTCTTTCGACTGAGAAGGCCCGCTTTCACTTACTTTGGCTTTACCTTTGGCCAACCTCTCTGCTTCTATTTCAGGTGAGGTAAAGATCCTCCCGCTACGGGTCATGCCCCCCGTTCCAACGATATTATCAACAGTACCAGCAGGTTGGCTATTCACCACAATCTTTTCACCGTTGCAATATGCTTCTAATCCATATGTCCACGGGACAGCTTTCGTACTTTCAAAGGGAACATGCCCTGCTTTGGTTATCGTAATAGTTGGCCGCTGGACAGGCGCCGTTATCGTTATAGTCTTCCTCGGGATCGTCACTGTTGCAATATCATTCTGCTCGTCACATAAGGCCTTCACGGGCTTCTCAACCGCAGTTTGATCAAATTGCAAGGTCCCTTCGTCGATCATGGCCTGAATGCCCTGCTTCAAATCATTACAACCCTCTGGCTGGGTCCAACACTCTAAACAGTATTCATCACAACCGGGGAATACTCCCCCTCTGAGCAACCTGCTTTTCACCTCACTCAATGGTGTCTTCAGTTCGTTAACATCCATCACCAAGTTCAAATTTTCTTCTGTCAAGATGGCATTTGCCCCATGATTAGGCATAGGTTGTTGTACAATATTGGGTCCCACTTGGCCAAAGTTAATGGCTTTACTGTCCAACAAGTCTTGAACTTTATGCTTGAACGCATGACAAGATTCTATATCGTGCCCGGGCGCCCCGGAATGGAATTCGCACTGCCTATTAGCATCATACCCCCTGGGAAGTACCGGTCCAGTAGGCGGTTCCATTGTTCTTTTCTCGACCAAATTCAACCCCAACAGTGTCTGAAGAAGCTCTGCATATGTCAATGAAGGCTTATCAAATACCCTCTTCGGCCTTACGTTCTGAAACCTTCCCTGACCTTGATTCTGCCTTTGCTGCTGCTGCGGTTGTCATTGCTGTTGTTGTGGTTGTTGTTGCTGAGGAATTGGAATAGTAACACTGGCTATCTGTTGAGGTTGAATGTACTGATTTCTGCCTCTGCCCCGACCTCTGCCACCAAATACGGCGCTTGTATCACCCTGTCGCCTTCCGCCGAACGCTTTTCTCGCCCCCCGGCTGAAGTAGATTCGCCTGCCTGAATCTTCCCAATTTTAATTCCATTTTCGATCCTTTCCCCCATAAGGATCATATCGGAGAAACTGCCCATCGAAACATTGAGCAACTTGTCATAGTACATTCCAGTAAACGTCCCCACAAACATGTCATTCATCTCCCTTTCCAGTATTACCATTACCAGCGCCAGCGCCTGCACCAGTACCAGTGTTTCCGTTAACAGTCACAACAGGTGGAGTAACAACTGCCGGTATCTCATTCTCCCGGCGAGGAGTTTCAACAGAAATGTGGTCAGTATTGCCATTTCCGTTTGCCCGCGTCAGCAGCGGCTGCACCAAGGTCTGAATATTCTCCTGGCCCTTGGCCATACTCTCCATAGCTTGCATGAACAGAGTCAACTTCTCGCGAATTTCCTGCATCTCGACCTGAACTTGATCCATTATCTTCTTGCAGTTGTTTCTGGTTGAATAGCGGTGGACTCTTTGTTCGTCAATCCTGAAAAACCTGCGAGATGCAGGAAATAAGATACAAATTCAACAAGTAACTGGCAATGCAAAATGAATATGCATATGCAATATGCGTCTGTGCGTTAGGGAAATCAACCCCTTTTTCTAGTGCCAAAGTGCCAGTGTAGTGACAGTGATAGTGATAAGAAGCTTGAAATCCACTCATGGAAAAACATCTCATATATTGCTGCAAAGAGCCCATCAAGTCAGACATACAATAACAAGAAGGCATGACCTCAACCAACAATCCTGGTGATGGCCAGCACAATGCAAATAAAGCATATACAACAGTACATAAGGCAATCAAGTGCAACCATATGCCTGATACTCCTCTAACAATCTCTTAGTCTTGGGATGGTCTAGCTGAGAAAGCAACCCTTCGACGAGCGAGTCTCTTTGCCTGATAACGCGCTGGAGATCCCCAATGGATTCCTCCCAAGCACCTTCTCCAAAGCACTCCTCTAGCTTCCACTTCTGGGATGCAGACTCTTTCTTACGCTTGATAACTTTATTCAAGGCATTCTGAACGTCATATCTCCGCATAACTTCTTCTTCAAACTTTTTCTGGCTAGCTTTCAACTGATCTTCCAGTTCAGAGATCTGCAGCTTCAGTTTATCCTCTCTTTCTTTGTTATTTGTCAGCGTAACATTCCAGGTTTTGTTGAATGTAGAGATCTCCCGGTAGGCTACATCAAGTGCTTTCTTCTTAGACTCCAGCATGTCATGAGAGCTCTTGAAATCTACCCCCAAACGTTCACGCTTCTTTCGTTGTTCAGTCAGTTTTGTGCCTAGTTGATTCACCAGCTTTGTTTGCTGCTTGAAGGAATATACAGCTTCATTCCTTTCGCTCCTGAGTTGTACTAGCTCTTCTTCCAAATTCTCGTTGGCTTTCATCAACTCTTCTTTCTCCTTCATAACCTGTTCATATCTCTCGATAGACACAGTAGTTGGCTCCTCAATCATGGGGGGAGTAGGAGGTAATACTGCAGGGAACGGCATCCGCACCTGCTTTGCCCTATCTTGGATCCAGACTTTGTACGGAGCATAGGCTTGACAATCGTTCTTACCCAACAACGGCTTACCCCTTTTGTTGATATTATTCCAAGCATGCTGAAGCTTGGACAATAATTCTCCACTCAGATCACCTGTGAAGTACAGAGATTCCTGAAATTCCTCCTCTTTTGGCGGGCTTCTCAAAGCATAACCGAATTGCCTGATCAACAATGAAGGATTGTAGTTAATGCACCCTTTCCTCCCAATCAGAGGAACGTTAGGATATCCGGCGCAGCTGTAGATAATCTCAGATCCCAGTAAGTCTTTATCAAACCAGACAACATCTTTTGAAGAAAGCCCCATCAGACGCTCAGACAATTCCACCGTGTCGCACCTCGAAAAATCACGGAGACATTTCGGAGAAACGACCCTCGCGCGAAAGGCGCGGAAATGCGGTTCGACAGAGTCGCCACCGAACTTTATTTTTCCCGAATGAACGGGAGAGGAAAATATCGAGAAAACCTCTTAAACAAAAAGGATAGGAACAGGGTTGTCGCAACCATGTTTCGGGTTCGGGAGTCGGTTACGTGAATGGAAGGTATTAGCACCCCTCACATCCGTCGTACTCGACGGGAACCTCTTAAGGTAAATGTGGGGAGTGTTGTTTAGGTTTACTTGTTTTCTTCTCGTTGTTAAAGGTAGAATTGGTAGGTTAAAAGGTTAAAGACGCAAAGGAGAGATGGATGGTTTAGAGGATAGGATGCTCGCCAAGGATTGGGGCCCTTGTGCCTACGTATGCTCATTCGGACGAGAATGAGAAATCAGAGCTTCGTAGTTCGACTACGGGAAAGGATGGGGGATGGACGAAATAATGGAGGAAGATAGAAGTGTGCTCTCCAAGATCATCGCAATCTTGTGCCTACGTATCTTATATTCAAGAATAAATAAAGAATCAGAGCGTCCGTAGTTCGTGGTAACAACCACGAAAAGATGAGGTTATGGGAGAAATGGGTAGAAGGTAGCTCGCCAAGATCATCGCAATCTTGTTCCTACGTATCTTACATTCGGACGAGAATGAAGAATCAGAGCAATCGTAGTTCGTGGTAACAACCACGAAAAGATATGGTTTGAAAAGGGTTGAAGTTTGAGTTTGAGATGAAAGGGTGACTGACAAGCAACCCAAGAGCGCGTCTTAAGAGCTTGTCACTCAAGAATTCGAGGAATGCGAGATTCCAAGAACTCAGTTCTTTCGGGAATTGACTGAATAAGTTGAAGATAAAGAGTTGGATGTTTTGAAATCGAAAGAATGAACTAATAACAACTCAAGGGCGCGCCTCAAAAGTTACTCATTCGAATATTCAAAGAATGCTAGATTCTGAGAATATCCCTCTTTCGTAAGTTTTAAAAATGTTTGCGAAAAGATTGAATCGAAAAAAATGGCATGCGAGGCCAAAGGAAGTTGGTTTGGAAATGGCTCGACGACGTGTCGAAGATTTGATTGAAAATGAAACCGACTTGACGACGTGTCAAGGGTTAAGATTGTGAGAAACGATATTAGTCCCTGAGGGTGCCCCTAATATCGAAACCACGAGGAATTGTGAAGTGTGTGCGAAATGTCGATGGTTGCGAATGCGTACGAGCATTCGACTTTAGGAGAACATTAGAAAATGATTGAATTTGAAAAATTTGAAAGGTTGAGTGAATAACAACTTAAGGGCGTGTCTCAAGAATTATTCGCTCGGAGATTCAAAGAATGCCAGATTCCAAGAACCTCCTTCTTTCGGAGTTTTAATCGAGAAAATGTTGAGAAAATGTTTTGAAATAGTTTGAAGGGATATGTGAAAATAATTTTAGGAGAAGCGATAATTATTTGATAAATGAGACGTCGGCCTCACAACCAATTAATCGGAGTATTATCGAGATGCTAGATCTCGACAACACCTTTTCCATTCGAAAATGTTTGGATGAACAACGGGAATATCACACAGAATGCTAGATTCTTATGATATTTCTTTGTCTAAAATAGCGTACTAAACGAATAGTAGAACGACATATTATTTAAGGTGTACACCCCAATAATGTTCGTCCAAAAATCCAAGAAGTGCTAGACTTCAAAGATTTAATTTGCTTTGGAAAAAAAGTACTCAAGTTGAGTCGAGGTCGATGGCGAGGCTTTTAAAGCACTCGACTTACATGGGTAAAAATGACTCGATAAATCGAGAGTTTATTATTTTGAAAATTGTTTTGAGGAATTCAAGAAAAAATTGAGGAAAAAGTGATAGCAACTATTACACTTGTGGGAGAGAGGTACATTTAATATTGAGTTGAGAACTCAATCTAAACAAAACTGAAATATACATATGTATCAAAAGAGGAACAAATTTATATATATATAAAAATCTAATGACTAAACTCTCTTGATACTTATATAAGAACTAAACTCCATTCTTCTATTTGCCACCTGCAAAGAAAACACTAATGAACTGAATCCTTATCTTTTATGTCTACATCAGTCAAAGATTAATTTATTAGTCCAATAGAAATCTCTATCAACCTGGATATTTCACAGAAAAAGAAGTTAGCAGCAATGAGGTATCATAAAGAATGTCACCAGAGCCACTAGTAGCCGCTAAACTCGATGAAACGAATTATTATTTCGTACCATTTAACCGTGACAACCATGAATCAGAACTTTCATGTTTTTAAAGTAAAAGAAAAAAATAGTTTTTGTGATCCTCAAACAGAAACAAATATTTTAAAACCAAATATTTACATGATCATGTTTAAAACCAAATATTTTAAAACAGAAACAATAACCATGTGTTCCAAAATGTAAGCCATAAAAGAAACAGAAATAGAAGGCAAGAAAATCGCCACTTCGAAATATTACCGAAACCAAAGCAGAAACAAAATCATGCATTGCAGATGAGCTGCTACGAGGGAATTGAGCTGCGGTGAGAACAGTCTATACCAAAAGTAGCGACGAAGATTTTGTGTAGTCTTGGAGACAGGACTGTTAGGCTTTCATTATCAATGAACCGAAGTCGAAAAAGAAACCAATAGCGTCAAAACCTCCACACCTGTTGTCGTGGTTGTTGTTGTTTCATTTAGAAGGGATACACGGATGACTAGATGATAATATGTTACAGAGGACGGAGTTCAGGAATGTTGTGCCGACATTGAATCAATACCAGAACCGCAAATCAATCCTCAACATAGCCCCCGTTCTCGCTCATCTTTGCCTCAAAAAGCTTGTCACAATCTTGTCTTAAAACGCGACAAATCACCGAGTCTTTCGTCGCTTAGAAGTGTTGCTGCTGCATGCGCTACATTAGAAATAGCAGAGTCGTGCTTGCATTGTGATTTGCTGAATGGTGTCAAGGTTGTTGAGTCCGTGAAGCCTGTTGCCACCGAGTCGCGTTGTTGTCAAACCGGGTAGGATTTTGAAGTCGCGGCTGCTGCACTTGATGTGTCGCGACTGCTGCACTTGCGACAACCAACTCTTATATATAATCCTCATCAACCAATGTCTCAGAATCCAAATCTCGAAGAATACCACCGCAGTTGAATACCTGTCGAAGTAACACAACAAAATCTAAATCAGAGCTTCAACAACACAATTCTCTTTTGGTTCGAAAACCCCCAATCCACCGTGATAAGCGTGATTAGTGTTAGCTGTAACTCAGCATGTCCTGCAATAAACTCAAAACATCAGCAATACATAAATACAATATGCCACCGGATCGACACGTCGTTGTTTCCACGAGTTGATGGAGCGAGTTGTGAAGAGTGCCTCCCTCTTTGGATTTCTGATATGATTTGAGGTACCACGTTGTTTCAACTCTGACTGCAATGGTGTCGATCGTCGGTGCCGAGAAACAATCCGCATCACCTGAACAAATAACAACAACCTCACGGTGATTTCGCACCGGTAGTCAGCAACAAAAAACCAATATTCAATACAGAACTTTCATTTGTAACCATTGCTGAATAAATAAATAGAATGGAATTTAGTGAAAACGAAATCCATATGACATAATCGAATTGAAGATGCGAATGGATTGATGTTGCTATCAACACTGAAACGCAAATGACTCCCATCTCGCGTCTGATTCAAAACCTGCACATGAAATTAAAAACAAACAGCAACACTATCTTCATGAACACGGGATTAAATGCAAGTTCTATTGTTTGGTGTGGTTGGACTTGAATGGAAAAAAACTTCAGAATCCCATCGTTAAGGTATGGGAGTTGTTACGGATGCATTGCAGAGTTGTTGCTATTGCTACGCAAAGCCGCAAATCAAAAACCGACATTGCCATGAAAATGAAGAGAAAAGACATAGCCGAGGCATATTTTAATCATAATGATGGTATAATCAGCACAACAATCCTGCAGCAAAGCCTCGTAATAACATCGAAACAAGAAGTTAGTGGAAAAAATCTATCACTAAAATGCAAGCTTAACACATAATTCGCATAACCTACTAACAGTGCAAATCCAAACTGGGTTGTTCGCTCGAAGCCCGTTGCCGTTAAGTCAGAGCCTCGTGAAAGCTGAAAATATCATGCTACCATTGCGAACCGCTGTTGTACAAAATTGCAGCAGTGTATTACTCTTGTATCTGATTGAAACAAAGGCGCGTGTAGCTATCATTGTTTATCCGCGATGTTGCTGGATCATATGCTGAATACAGTTCAGCTGTGACTTTGCGGTGTTCGAACCATACTCTCAACCTGTATACTCCTTGCACACCTTTCCATCCCCCAAAAGCTTGTCACCGTTTTGTCTCAAAACGTGACTATAACGCGATGAGGATGGTCGAAAGTTGAGTTAAGGTCATGCTGCGTTACGGTCATCGAAACTTCGTGCTGGAGTTATTGTGATATAACTGTTTTGCTTCTATCTTGATGGACCCGCTGTTGTGTGTCATTCGACTTCATATTGTTATTGCGCAATCTTAATCCGGCAACCCCATAACCTACACAAAAAATTACCATCCAAATAGAAGCAGAAAACAAAATTAGTAAAAAAAAACTGATGACTCAAAAACCAATCGCTCTGTATATGATAGAATCCAACGACATCACAGCCAACACACAATCAATTCCAACCAAATCTTGAGTTTAGACCTTAAAACCTGCACATAATAGACAATCATCCAAGCAAACACAGAATACGAGTTTTAAGTATAAACCGTCAATCCAATACTGAAGCATTTACAATACAACCAGGATATCTTTGTGCAGCGAAGAATGATATAAATATCTATTAAACAACAACCATATTCTTTAACAGGTTTTAACAGAATAAACCAAAAAATAACAATGTGAACCCAGGTCCCTCTCATTCATGACTTTATTTCGACGATACCGCAACCTGCACATAAATTATTCACAACCCAAACAGAATAACAAACTCTTAGGGAAATAAGAATCACTGAAAACAGAGTCAAGCGATATCATTATCTAGCTACTGATACTCGTCTTTCCGTTGCAGAACTTAAGCGATGTCAGCTCCAACTGCTGCAATACATACGTTTGCTTTATGCTGTGATTGGACCGCGTAGGTGTGAGCTGATACGCATCGATACTGTGAAACCCCAAACGAAGGTAGCCATAAATTTCTCGGAGGGAAATCCTTTATCAGCAACTTCTTCATCTCCTAAGATTAAAAACAACAAGCTCCCTGCAAGATAAAAATAGAATACGCGAGGGATTGAACTTGGTAGTGTTGAACGATAACTCTCAACTTCTATCCGAAGCTGAAACAAAAACCAAACAATATGAAATTGGATTATTGTTGTAAATGAGTATTGTCACTGTTGTGTTCAACTTCGTCGGTGGTGAGAATCGTTGTTGTATACAAACGACGGAGACTCGTTGTGAAAACATAACTGAGTTGTGGTCATTGAAGGGGAATTGGTGCGATTTGGGAAGAGTTGATGTTACGAGTTGAGGGTTTGGAGGTGGCGGAGAAGATCGATAGTGAGGAGTGAGGGTTTCGCGGCGGGGGAAGGTGAGGGATAGGGTTTTGGGGTGAATTGGGGAAGAAGCGGCGCCGATTAGGGTTTCTCCTCGAGGGAATGAACAGTAACCTAGGGTTTTTATCAACCAAATTTCCCTTTTCCTTATCATATGCTGGGTTCGGGCTGCCCTATTGGGCTTTGCTCAAATCCACAATTCTTCTCCTTTTTTTTTAATAATTTTCAGCAATTTATCAATTAATTAGAAATAAATAAAGACTAATATAAATTAATAATTTAAAATATTAACTAACATGACTAAATAATAAATATTAACAAAACAATTAAATATAAACAAAAATAAATATTAATTACTTAAAAATGTTTTTTAGTAATATTTAAAAAAGAGAAAAAGTTTAAGAAACTGAGAAAAATTAAAATTCACAAAAAAGGTTCTTAGGCCACGTGTCGCACCTTAATTGGGTGAAAAAGAATAAATTTGAAAAAATGCTCAATTACGGGTGGGCACGTACCTAACTGACATGATACTATAAAAAGTATACGAAATTAAAAATCAGTCGAAAAAAATGCAAAAATATTTGAAAATGGGTAGGACAATTTTAGGGTATGACAGATGCCCCTATCTAATGGGCTTAAACCTAGGAAAATGAATTGCATTAGTGTTCATATTCCTGAGGTAGAAGTCAATTAGATATGAAGAAGACCCTGAATTTGTCCGAAAGAACAAGAGACGTCTGAGAATTGGAAATACTTAATAAATGTAAACCTCAAAGTAAACTGTAAATAATAGGCAAAAGGTCGTCATCACCAAAAGGATGATGGAATGAAACACACACGGCTACTACCGCCAAAAGGATGATAGGGCAAACACAATCGCACAATCTGACATCGACGAAATGCCAGACCCACCACCAAAAGGATGACGGAGCGAAACTCACACCAGCCACTACCACCAAAAGGATGATAGGGCAAACACAATCGCACAATCTGACATCGACGAAATGCCAGACCCACCACCAAAAGGATGACGGAGCGAAACTCACACCAGCCACTACCACCAAAAGGATGATAGGGCACACACAATCTCATAATCTGACATCGACGAAATGCCAGACCCACCACCAAAAGGATGACGGAGCAAAACTCACACAAACTATCGCACAATCTATCATAAATGATTATGATAGACCCCCCACCAAAAGGATGACGGAGCAAAACTCACACCAACCACTACCACCAAAAAGATGATAGGGCAAACACAATCGCACAATCTGACATCGACGAAATGCCAGACCCACCACCAAAAGGATGACGGAGCGAAACTCACACCAGCCACTACCACCAAAAGGATGATAGGGCAAACACAATCGCACAATCTGACATCGACAAAATGCCAGACCCACCACCAAAAGGATGACGGAGCGAAATTCACGCAAACTGGTTGCTATCACCAAAAGGATGATAGGACGAACACTATCGCACAATCTGACACCAATCCAAGTGACAGACCCCCACCAAAAGGATGACGGAGTGAAACTCACACAAACTATCGCACAATCTATCATAAATGATTATGATAGACCCCCCCACCAAAAGGATGACGGAGCGAATCTCACACCAACCACTACCAACAAAAGGATGATAGGGCAAACACAATCGCACAATCTGACATCGACGAAATGCCAGACCCTCCACCAAAAGGATGACGGAGCAAAACTCACACCAGCCACTACCACCAAAAGGATGATAGGGCAAACACAATCGCACAATCTGACATCGACGAAATGCCAGACCCACCACCAAAAGGATGACGGAGCGAAACTCACACCGGCCACTACCACCAAGATGATGATAGGGCAAACACAATCGCACAATCTGACATCGACGAAATGCCAAACCCACCACCAAAAGGATGACGGAGCGAAACACACACTGGTCACTACCACCAAAAGGATGATAGGACAAACACTATCGCACAATCTGACATCGACGAAATGCCAGACCCACCACCAAAAGGATGACGGAGCGAAACACACACCGGTCACTACCATCAAAAGGATGATAGGACAAACACTATCGTATAATCTGACATCGACGAAATGCCAGACCCACCACCAAAAGGATGACGGAGCGAAACACACACCGGTCACTACCACCAAAAGGATGATAGGACAAACACTAATTGAAGGTTACCAACATTGAAAGGATGCAGGCTATGTTGAACCGACGAAGTTCGGCTATCACCAAAAGGATGACAGTAAGGCAATTGACAACGGTCACGCTTGCTGGGTACAACTCAATGGGGAACCCCCAAGAGGAAGATTGAATTGAAATGAGTCAATGGGGTACGCCCACCGTCTTTGTTTAGAGATCATAGTTTTGCTGAAATGATTTCATGGTTACGCCCATGCATTCTGAAGAGGATGCCCCTGACTGGGCTGAGTTTGTCTTGATGTCTTGTTTTGGTCAACAAAAGGTTGAACCACTTTGTGAGGAACGCTCACGTTTTTTTTGCTGAAGATGCCCCTGACTGGGCTGAATCTTGCACTTAAGGTCTTCGGATTTGCCCAACAAAAGGTTGAACAACTTCGTGGGGAACGCCCACGGTCTTGAATGGTATGCCCCTGACTAGGCTAAATGTTGATTTGAAGATCTAATCAATCATGAGATTGAAATACGTCATGGGAGGTACCCATGGTCTCGAAAAGGATGCCCCTGACTAGGTTGAACCTTGTTTTGAATGTCTTTGAATTTCGTAGGAGAAACCCACAATTGCAGAAGATTGCCCCTGACTGGGCTGATGATTGCTTTGAAGCTCTTGAAAACATGGGACAAACCCACCATCTTGCGGAAGATGCCCCTGACTGGGCTGATGATTACTTTGAAGCTCTTGAAAATCGTGGGACAAACCCACAATCCTGCGGAGGATGCCCCTGACTGGGCTGATGAAAGTCTTGGAAGTCTTCAAGGTTGATCCTGGACCTTGACTTGCATATATGAATGCTGGATGATAAATGATATTCCATACGAGTGGAAGTGCAAATGCAAATGCTGACGAGCGGAGATGCAAGAGTTGGGGAAGTATGATATGATTTGAGTATGCATATGATGCAAGATGCTTATGATTGCGAATGCAATGCGTATGATGCACGTGATTGCAGACGGGTGACTGGAAATGCAGGTGAAGACGCCAACGTGGTGGACTTTTGGTAGTTGCCAATGCGGATTGGACTTTAGTTGGTGGGAGGGATAGACTTCCTCGACACGCAGTTTGTTGGAGACGTCACGATTGAAGCAAAAAATGATGCTCTGGATGCTCCCAAGTCTGGGTACTTGGTGGTTTGTTGTAAGTTTGTTTCAGAGAAGGTTGCAACTCTACTTGTTGGTCAAGGCGACATGGTCTTACCCCAGTCTGAACTTGTTATTGGTTTGCCCCTGCTCGAGCTGTTGAATGATTTGCCCTAGCCTGTGGGTTTTGAGGTAGTCTTGCTTCGTGTCGGCCACTGGGAGTTAAATTCTTCCTTGATTGACCCTTGTTGGAGTGTCTTTGAATACCTAGCACTGGTTTGCAAATAAAATTGTACATTCATAGATGGTAATATTAATGCAAAGTTTGATGCAAGATTTGAAAAAGTGTCTTTTATTGAAGTGTTGTGATAGTGAGACGAATGGACTGTTAATCCAAACGTTGTGCTAATTTTGACTAGTGCGTGAAAGATATAGTAATGATAATGACACCAATGCTGATGATTATTAATCATGTGAGGAGTCAGGTTACGCAACCTCACAATAGTATTACTTTCAGAAGAAACCTCGCCTCAATTAGGTCTTTCGAGGGTTGTAATGTGGTCTGGTTCACGGTTATGAAACAAAGGATGTTAGGCTCAAAGTATGATTTGTACCCACCCCTTCTTCTTGACGATCTACAGTCCTACATTCAGTTAATTCTGCATTTTTCTGGACGGTGTAAGCTTGAAGGTTCAAGGTTTGCTCGACGTGGCAGTCACCTTATTTTGATGGATGCCAGTGCCCTTTTGATCTGGGTGGCCACTGAATCTTTTTTTGTTTTTGTTGAGGGTTTCGAGGTCCTCTTTTGTTTTTGTTTTTGATCCCTAACTTTTGCATGGATTGATTTTGCTTGTCAGATCCATCGGGATTGTCCTGATTTTGCCTAAGTCCCCTCTGAGGTGTTTGACTTAGCAGGCTTTTGATTTTTTTTTTTTTGAATTTTGTTGGAGGATTGTGACTGCCATAGCATAGGTCATTGATGAACAACCGTCTTCTAGATTTTGCTTTGTTGATTCGAGTGCGTGGTTGAATTAACTGAACACTACCCTGCCCCAGGTTGAGTGTAAAGGTTTGAATATCCGAAGGAAACTGCTACTCCTAGGCTCGAAGTGGTTTACTAGGGATTAACTCCTTATATCTCCAGTGTTTGGGGATTGAAGCAATGCTTGTACATCATTGACGGGATTCTGTCTGAAAGCATACAGTTTGCAATTATGGGTATCTCGTTTTCATCATCCTCCCTCAAATCATGTTAAACAACAATGAATGGAGTGAAGTGAAAAAATGTGTCAGTGATAAGTGAAAATGAGTGAATACGGCATAACTAATTCAAAATACGCATAAACAATACATTAATGAAAACCAAATACGAATGGCAATTGTTCAAAGCATACAGTACTTAAACAAACAAAGACAAAACATAAGGAAAATGAAATATGAAATGGCATTATGACTGCCTTCTTTTGGAGAATGGACTTGACTGGACTTGATCTGATGTTAGCACTAGTTGGCTGGCGGCATCGGGTTGTTGATGGCACCGAGATACTTCCCATCAAAGGTGAGAGCTTCTTTGTCAATCAGGTCTTGAATTTTGTGCTTGAGAAACCTGCAGTTCTCAATGTTGTGACCTGGAGCGCCCTTATGAAACTCACAATGAGCATTCGCGTCGTAATCAGCAGGAAGGACAGTTGGGGGAGCTAGATCTCTCGGAACGATAGCCTTTTTCTCCATCAGTTGAGCAAAGATATCTGCATATGTCATTGGAAGACTATCAAATACTCTATCTGGCTTCCATGTTCTGTGTTGATTTTGCTGACGCGGTCGTTGAACGGTTCGCTGTTCTGATTCCTTTCTAGTTATGGAGAGGACTTCGAAGATCTGATCCATCTTTCTGTTGAGGGATTCCAGCTCCTTCCTGATAGCAACTTGTTCTTGCTGAATCTGCTCCATTGTTCGTCTCGTATTGGCTCTAGTTGCGTACTGGTGTCGAGGAATCAACTTGATTTACTGGAGAAGAAGGAACGGAGACATGAGATTCTGCTGAAGGACTGGAAATGCAAAATGCACAACATATGAAATGCAATGCAAATGATATGCAAGATGCAATGCAAGATACAAGATCCAGGATCACAGGATCACAATCAAACAATTTTGGAGCTGATAACTGTAACAGAGAAATAACTACAATTTCCGATCAAAGAAACTGACAGGTACGACCTATGCGGGAAGATCTAGACATTCTACCCATAAACCCACTTACGGGATGGTTTCTACGTTTGGTTCCCAGGATCACGGACACTAGTCGTATTAGCGTCACGCAACAGGCTGGCTGTATTACGATGATAATGACGATAAGGTCTTTCCTGAGCGGGGTCCTCATGCTAGGCGCACAAGGAGCGAGTCCTTGGAGACTAACACTACACGACCACCAATATCGGAATTGGTGCTAACAAAAGGTTCCCAGAATCACGGACCCTTCATTAATCAAGTCGTGCAACAGGCTAGCTGTGTTACAACGAGATCTACGAATAGGTCTCCTCTGGAGGAGCTTTCATGCTAGGCACACAAGGAGCGAATCCTTGGTGACTAACACTACTCGACTACCAATTCTAAACTAAGTGTTCTCTCTGCTTTTACCAAAGCTCGGGTGTAGAGCTTTACTCATGATGTCATCCCAAGAACCAACAGGCAACCAAGATAACAAGCACGAAATAAAACCTACAAGAGAACAAATACATAAACGAAAAGGAAACAAATAAAAAACAAACATTCCTCACAAACCAAAAGATAGGCTCGACTCTCTCTTTGCATGGAGCAATATCCCCAGCAGAGTCGCCAGCTGTCGCACCTCGAAAAATCACGGAGACATTTCGGAGAAACGACCCTCGCGCGAAAGGCGCGGAAATGCGGTTCGACAGAGTCGCCACCGAACTTTATTTTTCCCGAATGAACGGGAGAGGAAAATATTGAGAAAACCTCTTAAACGAAAAGGATAGGAACAAGGCTGTCACAACCATGTTTCGGGTTTGGGAGTCGGTTACGTGAAGGGAAGGTATTAACACCCCTCACGTCGGTCGTACTCGACGGGAACCTCTTAAGGTAAATGTGGGGAGTGGTTTTTAGGTTTACTTGTTTTCTTCTCGTTGTTAAAGGTAGAATTGGTAGGTTAAAAGGTTAAAGACACAAAGGAGAGATGGGTGGTTTAGAGGATAGGATGCTCGCCAAGGATTGGGGCCCTTGTGCCTACGTATGCTCATTCGGACGAGAATGAGAAATCAGAGCGTCGTAGTTCGACTACGGGAAAGGATGGGGGATGGACGAAATAATGGAGGAAGATAGAAGTGTGCTTGCCAATATCATCGCAATCTTGTGCCTACGTATCTTATATTCAAGAATGAATAAAGAATCAGAGCGTCCGTAGTTCGTGGTAACAACCACGAAAAGATGAGGTTATGGGAGAAATGGGTAGAAGGTAGCTCGCCAAGATCATCGCAATCTTGTGCCTAAGTATCTTACATTCAGACGAGAATGAAGAATCAGAGCAATCGTAGTTCGTGGTAACAACCACGAAAAGATATGGTTTGAAAAGGGTTGAAGTTTGAGTTTGAGACGAAAGGGTGACTGACAAGCAACCCAAGAGCGCGTCTTAAGAGCTTGTCACTCAAGAATTCGAGGAATGCGAGATTCCAAGAACTCAGTTCTTTCGGGAATTGACTGAATAAGTTGAAGATAAAGAGTTGGATGTTTTGAAATCGAAAGAATGAACTAATAACAACTCAAGGGCACGCCTCGAAAGTTACTCATTCGAATATTCAAAGAATGCTAGATTTTGAGAATATCCCTCTTTCGTAAGTTTTAAAAATGTTTGCGAAAAGATTGAATCGAAAAAAATGGCATGCGAGGCCAAAGGAAGTTGGTTTGGAAATGGCTCGACGACGTGTCGAAGATTTGATTGAAAATGAAACCGACTTGACGACGTGTCAAGGGTTAAGATTGTGAGAAATGATATTAGTCCCTGAGGGTGCCCCTAATATCGAAACCACGAGGAATTGTGAAGTGTGTGCGAAATGTCGATGGTTGCGAATGCGTACGAGCATTCGACTTTAGGAGAACATTAGAAAATGATTGAATTTGAAAAAGTCGAAAGGTTGAGTGAATAACAACTTAAGGGCGTGTCTCAAGAATTATTCGCTCGGAGATTCAAAGAATGCCAGATTCCAAGAACCTCCTTCTTTCGGAGTTTTAATCGAGAAAATGTTGAGAAAATGTTTTGAAATAGTTTGAAGTGAAATGTGAAAATAATTTTAGGAGAAGCGATAATTATTTGATAAATGAGACGTCGGCCTCACAACCAATTAATCGGAGTATTATCGAGATGCTAGATCTCGACAACACCTTTTCTATTCGAAAATGTTTGGATGAACAACGGGAATATCACACAGAATGCTAGATTCTTATGATATTTCTTTGTCCAAAATAGCGTACTAAACGAATAGTAGAACGACATATTATTTAAGGTGTACACCCCAATAATGTTCGTCCAAAAATCCAAGAAGTGCAAGACTTCAAAGATTTAATTTGCTTTGGAAAAAAAGTACTCAAGTTGAGTCGAGGTCGATGGCGAGGATTTTAAAGCACTCGACTTACATGGGTAAAAATGACTCGATAAATCGAGAGTTTATTATTTTGAAAATTGTTTTGAGGCATTCAAGAAAAAATTGAGGAAAAAGTGATAGCAACTATTACACTTGTGGGAGAGAGGTACATTTAATATTGAGTTGAGAACTCAATCTAAACAAAACTGAAATATACATATCTATCAAAAGAGGAACAAATTTATATATAAAAAAAATCTAATGACTAAACTCTCTTGATACTTATATAAGAACTAAACTCCATTCTTCTATTTGCCACCTGTAAAGAAAACACTAATGAACTGAATCCTTATCTTTTATGTCTACATCAGTCAAAGATTAATTTATTAGTCCAATAGAAATCTCTATCAACCTGGATATTTCACAGAAAAAGAAGTTAGCAGCAATGAGGTATCATAAAGAATGTCACCAGAGCCACTAGTAGCCGCTAAACTCGATGAAACGAATTATTATGTTGTTCCATTTAACCGTGACAGCCATGAATCAGAACTTTCATGTTTTTAAAGTAAAAGAAAAAAAATAGTTTTTGTGATCCTCGAACAGAAACAGATATTTTAAAACCAAATATTTACATGATCATGTTTAAAACCAAATATTTTAAAACAGAAACAATAACCATGTGTTCCAAAATGTAAGCCATAAAAGAAACAGAAATAGAAGGCAAGAAAATCGCCACTTCGAAATATTACCGAAACCAAAACAGAAACAAAATCATGCATTGCAGATGAGCTGCTACGAGGGAATTGAGCTGCGGCGAGAACAGTCTATACCGAAAGTAGCGACGAAGATTTTGTGTAGTCTTGGAGACAGGACTGTTAGGCTTTCATTATCAACGAACCGAAGTCGAAAAAGAAACCAATAGCGTCAAAACCTCCACACCTGTTGTCGTGGTTGCTGTTGTTTCATTTAGAAGGGATACACGGATGACTAGATGACAATATGTTGCAGAGGACGGAGTTCGGGAATGTTGTGCTGACATTGAATCAATACCAGAACCGCTAATCAATCCTCAACATAGCCCCCGTTCTCGCTCATCTTTGCCTCAAAAAGCTTGTCACAATCTTGTCTCAAAACGTGACAAACCGCCGAGTCTTTCGTTGCTTAGAAGTGTTGCTGCTGCATGCGCTACATTAGAAATAGCAGAGTCGTGCTTGCATTGTGATTTGCTGAATGGTGTCAAGGTTGTTGAGTCCGTGAAGCCTGTTGCCACCGAGTCACGTTGTTGTCAAACCGGGTAGGATTTTAAAGTCGCGGCTGCTGCACTTGATGTGTCGCGACTGCTGCACTTGCGACAACCAACTCTTATATATAATCCTCATCAACCAATGTCTCAGAATCCAAATCTCGAAGAATACCACCGCAGTTGAATACCTGTCGAAGTAACACAACAAAATCTAAATCAGAGCTTCAACAACACAATTCGCTTTTGGTTCGAAAACCCTCAATCCACCGTGATAAGCGTGATTAGTGTTAGCTGTAACTCAGCATGTCCTGCAATAAACTCAAAACATCAGCAATACATAAATACAATATGCCACCGGATCGACACGTCGTTGTTTCCACGAGTTGATGGAGCGAGTTGTGAAGAGTGCCTCCCTCTTTGGATTTCTGATATGATTTGAGGTACCACGTTGTTTCAACTCTGACTGCAATGGTGTCGATCGTCGGTGCCGAGAAACAATCCGCATCACCTGAACAAATAACAACAACCTCACGGTGATTTCGCACCGGTAGTCAGCAACAAAAAACCAATATTCAATACAGAACTTTCATTTGTAACCATTGCTGAATAAATAAATAGAATGGAATTTAGTGAAAACGAAATCCATATGACAGAATCGAATTGAAGATGCGAATGGATTGATGTTGCTATCAACACTGAAACGCAAATGACTCCCATCTCGCGTCTGATTCAAAACCTGCACATGAAATTAAAAACAAACAGCAACACTATCTTCATGAACACGGGATTAAATGCAAGTTCTATTGTTTGGTGTGGTTGGACTTGAATGAAAAAAACTTCAGAATCCCATCGTTAAGGTGTGGGAGTTGTTACGGATGCATTGCAGAGTTGTTGCTATTGCTACGCAAAGCCGCAAATCAAAAACCGACATTGCCATGAAAATGAAGAGAAAAGACATAGCCGAGGCATATTTTAATCATAATGATGGTATAATCAACACAACAATCCTGCAGCAAAGCCTCGTAATAACATCGAAACAAGAAGTTAGTGGAAAAAATCTATCACTAAAATGTAAGCTTAACACATAATTCGCATAACCTACTAACAGTGCAAATCCAAACTGGGTTGTTCGCTCGAAGCCCGTTGCCGTTAAGTCAGAGCCTCGCGAAAGCTGAAAATATCATGCTACCGTTGCGAACCGCTGTTGTACAAAATTGCAGCAGTGTATTACTCTTGTATCTGATTGAAACAAAGGCGTGTGTAGCTATCATTGTTTATCCGCGATGTTGCTGGATCATATGCTGAATACAGTTCAGCTGTGACTTTGTGGTGTTCGAACCATACTCTCAACATGTATAATCCTTGCACACCTTTCCATCCCCCAAAAGCTTGTCACCGTTTTGTCTCAAAACGTGACTATAACGCGATGAGGATGGTCGAAAGTTGAGTTAAGGTCATGCTGCGTTACGGTCATCGAAACTTCGTGCTGGAGTTATTGTGATATAACTGTTTTGCTTCTATCTTGATGGACCCGCTGTTGTGTGTCATTCGACTTCATATTGTTATTGCGCAAACTTAATCCGGCAACGCCATAACCTACACAAAAAAATCACCATCCAAATAGAAGCAGAAAACAGAATTAGTAAAAAAAACTGACGACTCAAAAACCAATCGCTCTGTATATGATAGAATCCAACGACATCACAGCCAGCACGCAATCAATTCCAACCAAATCTTGAGTTTAGACCTTAAAACCTGCACATAATAGACAATCATCCAAGCAAACACAGAATACGAGTTTTAAGTATAAACCGTCGATCCAATACTGAAGCATTTACAATACAACCAGGATATCTTTGTGCAGCGAAGAATGATATAAATATCTATTAAACAACAACCATATTCTTTAACAGGTTTTAATAGAATAAACCAAAAAATAAC
The DNA here is from genome assembly GCA_963859935.3 of Lathyrus sativus. Classification (NCBI taxonomy): domain Eukaryota; kingdom Viridiplantae; phylum Streptophyta; class Magnoliopsida; order Fabales; family Fabaceae; genus Lathyrus; species Lathyrus sativus. The sequence continues at coordinate 606,567,455 of OZ012735.1, forward strand.
AATGTGAACCCAGGTCCCTCTCATTCATGACTTTATTTCGATGATACCGCAACCTGCACAGAAATTATTCACAACCCAAACAGAATAACAAACTCTTAGGGAAATAAGAATCACTGAAAACAGAGTCAAGCGATATCATTATCTAGCTACTGATACTCGTCTTTCCGTTGCAGAACTTAAGCGATGTCAGCTCCAACTGCTGCAATACATACGTTTGCTTTATGCTGTGATTGGACCGCGTAGGTGTGAGCTGATACGCATCGATACTGTGAAACCCCAAACGAAGGTAGCCATAAATTTCTTGGAGGGAAATCCTTTATCAACAACTTCTTCATCTCCTAAGATTAAAAACAACAAGCTCCCTGAAAGATAAAAATAGAATACGCGAGGGATTGAACTTGGTAGTGTTGACCGATAACTCTCAACTTCTATCCGAAGCTGAAACAAAAACCAAACAATATGAAATTGGATTATTGTTGTAAACGAGTATTGTCGCTGTTGTGTTCAACTTCGTCGGTGGTGAGAACCGTTGCTGTATACAAACGACGGCGACTCGTTGTGAAAACATAACTGAGTTGTGGTCATTGAAGGGGAATTGGTGCGATTTGGGAAGAGTTGATGTTATGAGTTGAGGGTTTGGAGGTGGCGGAGAAGATCGATAGTGAGGAGTGAGGGTTTCGCGGCGGGGGAAGGTGAGGGATAGGGTTTTAAGAAACTGAGAAAAATTAAAATTCACAAAAAAGGTTCTTAGGCCACGTGTCGCACCTTAATTGGGTGAAAAAGAATAAATTTGAAAAAATGCTCAATTACGGGTGGGCACGTACCTAACTGACATGATACTATAAAAAGTATACGAAATTAAAAATCAGTCAAAAAAAAATGCAAAAATATTTGAAAATGGGTAGGACAATTTTAGGGTATGACACACCGTAGCTGCAGACTCAGCAAAGATATCCTTCTTGGGCAGGTGACTATCAAACCACATATACAACAAAGGCACACAACAAGAGACGTTCTTGCCCCTCCTATTCTCGTTCTTATAATCCAGAGAATGATAGAAGTCTCCAATCAGTGTAGGCACAGGATTGCCTGAAGCAAATATATGGAATGCATCCAAATCAACAAAGTCCGGCATATTAGGGAACAATACAATGCCATAGATACACAAAGCAAGGATAGCATTAAACACAACCCAGCAGCCACTCTTGGCGTACTCTTGTGCCTTCCCAACCAAGAACTTGAGAGAAAAACCAGAAACTCCGTTCCACGAGGTTAACAACAATTCTGAGGAGTCTAAGTGCAAAGCAACAGCCAAATCCTCCAGCTTGGGCTCAGCACCCATATGAATGAAGGGCACCTTGTTCTGAATAGTCAACTCCAAGATCTCAGCATATTCCTCCATGGTCGGAGCCAAAATGAAGTCAGGGAAAGTAAAACACCTCAGCGGGGGATCATAGAACTGCATCAGCGCGTACAATCCGTTCCACTCATACATGGATGGTTTATAAACCAACCTAAGCAGTCTCCCATAACTCTTCCTGAAGCTTCTCTTCACCTCCTCATCAGCTAGAGATATCAAACCAAGCAGAGAAGAAACATCTGGAGTAGGCCACTTGTATGCTACAGTCTTCTTCAAAGTATCCATAATATCAGCAGACAGAAATCCGGGCAACTAGAGTCAGAAGGTATGAAATGCACCTGCAGCACAGACACACGTTAATGATATGCAAAATGAGTATGCAACAATGCAATATGCAAACATGCAACATGGATCAAGTGATATATTGCTGAAGAGATCCATCCATAACCCTGTCTCAACAGACCCACAATACTGCTCAAACCTGGTCTCAACAGTCCTATAACAATGCTCCAATCGGGTCTCAACAGACCTAAAACAATGCTCCAACCTGGTCTCAACAGACCTATAACATTGTCCTGATGAAGAACCCCAAGTAACCACACATCTGATCCAATATCAAGAAAACCGGGTCGTCTGGAGGTCAAGTTTCCTGCATGCCCCAATCCCTCTCACAGGTGGGTGTCCTATTAACTGACACAAGGTACGGCATCCTATGCGGTCGTCGGCATCACAAACTTTCAAGACTGAGGATACGATACCCAGAAGGTGTGGCATCATCATATCCTGAAGAGGCCTCACTTAGCCAACTTCCAATTGATCGGTCCCCAGAGTCGACAATCCAACTAACCAACAACCCCCTCAACCCAAAGGGTTGAAAAAGAAGTCAACCAAAAGAACCTCGTCTGAGCATGGATTTTGTGGGACACTAGTACATGCAAAGCATGCACGCGCCCACTACTTTCCACAACTAATTCTAGGTGCACTCAAGCCCAGGTCCGGCTTATCTCTCAACAGATCACCCCCTCCCCACAACAGCAATAACAATATAAAGCTAACAATAAAATGCAGAAACTAAAGACGGAAATGTAAATACATACAAAACCCACGACGGGAAAACAAGCGCTAGGATTGACTCGCGTAGGGAACCGTTATTCTCCCCAGCAGAGTCGCCAGTTGTCGCTACTGCGAAAATCGGCGCCGGCTATGACAGAAGAGTCGCCACCATGCGTTATTTATCCCAACTGAGGGAAAGGAAACACTCAGAGTAAACCTAACGCAAAACGGGAAAGGAATGGTCCTCGCAACCAAATTCCTGGATTCGGGAGTCGATTACGCAAGGGGAAGGTATTAGCACCCCTCACGTCCGCCGTACTCGACGGGATCCACGCTTGTTTTCTAGTACGGATTGTTATTCTATCTACTCTAAAAGTCTGGGGTTAAAAAGAAAGAAAATGACTCGGCAAAGTATCGCACTTTATGCCTACGTATTCCCGTCTGGAACGAGAAATCAGAGTCAACATAGTTCGCCTAACTACGGGAAAGGAGGGGAAGGTTGCTCGCTAGGATACGCCATCCTATGCCTACGTACTTTCATACAGCATGAAAGATCAGAGCAAACGTAGTTCGGGCTACGGAAGACACAAGCTTGTCTGATTGTTCTTTATTACCTTCAAAAAGGGTTTTTCTTGATTAAGAGTCCAAGCGGACAAAAATGACACTTTGATGTTTGTTTTGAATCTTTTACGGAAGAAGTGTTTTTTTAGTGTGTTTGCAATATTTGACGCACTAGAGACTATGATTTAAGAGTGACTACATCGCGTGTCACCCAAAGGGTACCGCACTAAGCAGCCAGACTACTGGAAAGAAGCTCTCCAGCAACCCTTTCTCGAATAGCTTAAGGCTCGTAACGTACGACGTCGATTAACCTTATTACGATGTTTTTGAGTTGTTTTGGGATAAGAAGAGAAGGAAGCTCTAAAAAACCTAGGGTTGAAAAGGGAATAAAAACTAACCTAATGTTGTCATGCATGGATAAGAATCCTAATGTCTGTCATAATTCCCTCCTGCACAGAGGAAATCAGAGATCCTAGGGGATAAACAGAAAAGAAAGCAAGCAAATACAGTAAAATGCATGCAATTCAGCAATACAATCGAGGCAAGGGAGTCCCACTCAACCTCGAACCTGGGAAAACAACAGGCAAAGTGAATCAACATTCACCTCAAACCTAGGGGGTAAGCTACACAAGCCAACAAACAATACAGAAAACAAAACCCCAAAGGAGGCAGCCCAAGCAGCAGCACCAAACTCCTACAGCAGCTCTGACAGTAAAGTTGACAGTAACATAACTCCATCTTCAAGCAGACCTTATGAAAGGAATCTTCAACATCTTAGATCTTCATCCCCAAGCTCTAGCAAGCTCCACCAAGAAAGATTGGTTATTGAGATCAATTTATAATGAATGGGAACCAGTGAAAACCAAAGGAAATCACTAGAAACCATCATCTGCAAAGAAGGGTATCCTTAAAAGTTCTACTCTTTAAGGCATACCAGTCATCCCTCCAAGGGAGAGATGGGGATTCCTTAAGAGGACTTTGAATCATAGGATAGGATGGAAGCAAACAAAACATTCCATGTTTGAGGCAAGAAATGAACTAAGTCTAAAAAGCTCTTCCTAAAACCCTAATTTTCCTAAGCTCCTGACAAGCACTCCAACAGATGAGAGAATCTTCACATCCAAGCTCTTCAAGCTCTCCAAAGCATCTTCAATTAATCTTCATGATAACCCAAGCACAAGAGCAACACCACCCTAGTCTAAAGGGAACTATTGAATTAAACTAGCCAAATTAGTTCATCAGAAACACCTAGAAGTTAGTCTTAAAACTAATTCTACTAAAAATACCAAAAGTGATTATAAAATCCTACAAAAATTAATAAGGGTTCCTAAACCTCTTATGAACCTCTCATACAAAAACCAGGGGATTAACCATTTATTTGGGCCTAAAACTATGCCCTAAACCTAAAGGTATCAACTTAAAACCCTAATTCTAAACCCTCTAATATCCAATGCTCAAACTAGCCTAAAATTCTCTCACAAAAATATGAGAAAATTACTATGGGTACATGCATATCTAAGCTATCTATCCCAAAAATAATAAGCTCAAAATTCATCACCAATTATTCACAATAAAATCAGCAAAAACACATGTCAAACAAATTAAAAATAAAACCAATTAAAATACAAAAAATGCAAATTAAATAAAAAAAATGCATGAATTAACTATTTTTCAATCCTATTAGATTCTACATTTTTTAAGGAGTTAGGGAAAAAAAATCTAGCTAAAAAAGGATTATTTTCCTATTTATTATGAATTTTAGAAACAAAATGGATTAAAAATAAAAATAAAATCAAATAAAAGAAATTAAAATGCTGGAATAAATGAGGGCCATGAGATCAAGAGACTGGTAATCAGATCCAAGAGCCCTGAGGCTACCCACGCAAAGAGTGACTGGGATCTGCGTGGCATCCAGTCAGCTGCCACTTCAATTAATGAAGTACAGCGTTTTGACTCAAACTTCAGCCTCAATCTAAGCCATACGATCAGCATAACAAGTCCACGAATTATCCAGATCCAACGCACATGGTTCATCGTCCTCATTCAAACTTCTGATGGAGGGAACACTATTCAGGTGGCCGGAGAAGACTTCCGGTTGTCTTCTCCGGTGAGCAAGCACTCACAGTCAACTAAAAACCACAATCCTTATATCAATCTCACTCAGAAAATCACCAGGATCACGAATATCATCTCCAAATCTCTTAACTCTCAATGGAAATTAAAACACGAAGCAATCTTCAGAAGGTGTCACAATTTCAAACATCACCATTTGCAAAATTGAATCCACAGAAATGATCACCATCCTTCAGTGATCATCATGAGCTATCTATCTTGATTTGAATCCTTAAGATCGTGCATAACCGTCTCCAAACAGAAAGTGATCATCAAACCTAATTGTCACTAATCAACTCCAAACCAATCCAGAAATGTTCCCTAATCATCCTAGGTCCTAACCACATACAAATTCTTATCTGATTCAGCCTAGATCATGAGGAAATTTGAGAGTTACATACCTGTAAAAATGGGATCAACAGAGGTAGAAAATGATGGATTCAGGCTCCACAACTCTCTAGGCACGATCAATGAAGTAAGAGGAAGCTTTTCCAACCCTCAATTTGGCTTGAATGTGCCATGAACTCCAAAACCATTTTCAGTTAGAAACCTTGAAAGCTCAACTGCAAACTCTCTGTTCAGCATGAATTCAATACCAACCCTCATCTGAGATCATTGAAATGAATATAAAGAAGCTTCTCATGGGCTTTTGAATCCAAATTAAGGCCCAATTCAGTGATCCAAAGTTTCTGATTTTTCTTCCAAAGTTGAAATGTGACAGTCACGATATTGCCCTCCCAGCTTGCTCTAGAGTGTTCTAACCAACTGCAAATTTATCATGGAGTATGTTTGGATAGATAGTTCAGCCTGAAATGCCTTGTTTTTTGTTTTGGAATTGTAACTTGTAAATGAAGAAACCATTTTACAAAGCAAGTCATGTAATTGAACCTCAACTCAAAATTGTGACATTGCCAATGTGTTTGAAATCCAATTTCCACTCAAAATGAGTATTCACATGATGTGTTTAGGACCTACAACTCAAAAAATAATTTTCCCCTCTTTTGAATCATTTGAAAAATCCTTCTTTTTAGGCCATTTTGAAGCACTTTGTGAAATAATCCACTTCAAACCACCATGAATCCTTATTTGAACTAAAAACATCATTTTAAGCACATCTCATGTTGAACAATTTTTCATTTGAGGAGTGGAAGATGGAGATTTTGGCACATTCTTGGAAATGACCTATAATTCAACTTTCCCAAAATACCCCTGGATTGCCAAGATCATAACTTGAGTTCCACAAATCTTCTTGAGGACTTATGGTACTCAAATTAAATCTAAGATCAAGACCTACAACTCTTATGTTGACCAAGAATCCATTTGAAAACTCCTTGAGGGTCAAAAGTTGCTTGGAAGGCAAGTGACTTTCACAGATAAATTTCAGTGTCCTCTGGTGACTTGTAATTTGCAAGAACCATAACTTGAGTTCTACAAATCTTCTTGAAGACTTCTAGTACTCAAATTAAAGGTATTTAGAAGCTATACAAGTTTCATGTTGGCCAAAGATCCATGTGAAACTTGTATTTGGACTTATGTGGCTTTGAAGTTAGGCACTAAACATGGGATTTTACACTGAAACCCTAATTTAGAAACTTCCCACATTCTTGATCTTTCTTTGCTTAATCTTGGCACAACACCACACATGTATCACCATACCAATTCATAAACCCCATGACCTCAAGGTAGGCTTTGATGCTCTCCAATTACTTAATTGACCTAGGGTTGGCCCAAATGAAACCCTAATTGACTGCACCTCAACTGGCTCTTGCACTTGAATCAATGACTTGAATTAACTCCACATGGCCCTCTAGGCATTCCATGAGATCCATACTGTTGCACCCTAAAATTTGCTCAACCTATTTCACTTGGTTTATGTTTCAATTGCATTGTCATTTGCATACTAAGTCATGTACATAGTCTAATCATTTGCATAACATAGCATAACAAGGCATCTAACAAGGGATCAAGTGCCATTTTCATCAGAAAGAGGCCCATCAAGGGTTTTTTTTTTTCAAGATCAAGACCATCCAAGTAATCAAGAAATGAGTTAAAGCTTTGAAAAATTTGAAGGTCAACCAGTGGATTTCTCTCCCAATCTTGGGGATATGTTGAAGATCATCAATGAGTGTGTGAGCCATGGAAGGTGTACAAAGATCATGGAAGACCTATAGGGTCATTTTGAAGATGAGACAAATCATTAATACAAGTACAAGAGCCAGAGTTGAAGTGCAGTCAACTAGGGTTTCATCTGGGTCAACCCTAGGTCAAATGGTTGATTGGAGGGCATCAAGGCCTACTTGGAGTATGTGGAATTCATGAATTAATATGTGGATTCATGTGTGGTGTTATGCCAAGGAGAAATCAAAAGGAATCAAGAAGAAGAGGAGTTACTAGATTAGGGTTTCAGTGTAAAAAAAAAACCTTAATTCAGGCCTAACTTCCAAGCCAGATAAGTCAAAATGCAAGTTTTAAATGAAGTCTTGGTCAACATGAAACTTGTATAACATCTCAATAGATTTAATTTGAGTACTATAAGTCTTCAAGGAGATTTATATAACTCAAGTTATGGTTCTTGCAAGTTATGGGTCCCCAGAGGATACTGAAATTTATATGTGAAAGTCACTTGACTTCCAAGCAACTTTTGCCCATCAAGGAGTTTTCAAATGGCTTCTTGGCCAACATAAGAGTTGTAGATCTTGATCTTATCTTTAATTAGAGTACTAGAAGTCCTCAATAGGATTTGTAGAATTCAAGTTATGGTCTTGGTAATCCAGGGGTATTTTGGGAAAGTTGAATTACAGGTCATTTTTTAGCATAGGTCAAAATCTCCATGTTCCACTTCTCAAATGAAAAATTGTTCAACATGGAATGTGCTTAAAATGATGTTTATATGTCAAATAAGTCATCATGGTGGATTGATCGACTTATTTCAAAAAAGTCACTTAAAATGGCCTAAAAAAAGGGAATAAGTCAAATAAAGTTTGGTGGGAAAAATCAAATTTTGGGTTAGAGGTCACAAACAAGCCATATGACATACCAATTTGATTGTAAAATGCATTTTAAAGACAATGGCATTGCCACAATTTTGAATTGAGGGTTATTTCAAGGACTTGCTTTGTAAATGGGTTACTTGCATCATAAGGCACATATGCAAAACCACACTTCCAAGCAAATGCAAGGCTCCTTTCCATCCATACACCTCCAATATCTTATTTGGAGAGAATTTAAACTCATAACCAAGTGAATTGTAAGCCAAAACATGAGATGGTATGTGCATAGCATAAGAAGAGATTTTCATGACATGAGAAGTTGATTTTCTCATTGGATCAATCTAGAACTTTCTAGGGTCTTCAAATACATTCTATATATACTTGTGAAGAGGTTCAGAGCAAGAGTTGGTGATTCATTTGTGCAAAAACCATAGATTGACATTGGAGTTTGGAAGAGAAAAAGTGAGAGATCAAAGTTGGATTCAAGGCATTTTCAAGAGTTATCAAGAATTTAATCTTCTCCAACAAACTTCAACAAAGGTTTTCCGCGCTTTTTGGCAAGAAAAAACGAGCTCCAACTACTCCGTTTCGACGCTCCGAAGTCGTGCTTTGCCTTGTTTGGAGCGTTTGGTGGACTTGGAGCTTGAAGACTTTGGATTCCTTTTTAGAGGAGCTTCTGGACATGATGAAGATGCTTTGGCTAGAAGAGTGGGGTTGGAGTGGAGCTTTCTTTCTCTTTTAAGTTTGTTTTAGGAGTTGGTAGAATTAGGCTTTTAGGGAGAGCTTTTATAGAATTAGTTCATTTCTTCCATCAAACATAAAATGCATTGTTTGCTTCTATTCTATCCTATGATGTAAAGTCCTCTTAGGGAAGTTCCATCTCTCCTTTGGAGGGAAGTGGGGCATACCCTAGAGAGTAGAACTTTTGAGGATATCTTTCACTTGCTGTGTTAAGGTCTTAATGATTTCCTTGGGTTATCATTAAGCAGCTTAACATTACAACCTCATCTGTTAGTTGATTCTCTCTTGTGAGTGTCTGAACTGAAGTTGAAGACCTGTTGAAGATAAGAAGTTCATTGAAGATTGGATAAGAGGAAGCTTGTACCTGTCAAAGTTGGATATCTGTTGAAGATCAGGGTTTTGCTGCTGCTTGAAGCTGTTTGTTGTTTGGATTCATTGATTGCTAAAGCTGAAGATTATTGGAGATAAGAGTTTATATGAAGCTTGAATATCATTGGAGAGTGAAGATGGGATCTTGCCTGAAGGTGTTGCCGTCAACTTTTTTGCTGTTAATCACCTGTAGCTGCCAGAGCTGGTGCTGTCTGAACTTGCTTGCTGCAAGGAGCTGGTGTTGCTGTCTGAACTAGTGTTGGGTGTGATTTTCTTTGCTGTATTGTCTGTTGATTTTCCCTTAGGTTTGAGGTGAAGATGTTTCACTTTGCCTATTGTTTTCCCAGGTTCGAGGTTGAGTATGATTCCTTTGCCTCGCTTATTTTGCTGCATCTCATGCATTTCACTGTTTACTGTATATTTGTTGTTTCTTTTCCGTTTATCCCCTAGGACCTCTGATTTCCTCTGGGCAGGAGGGAATTATGACAGACATTAGGTGTTAATCCATGCATGATAACATTAGGGTAGTTTTGATTCCCATTTCTAACCCTAGGTTTTTTAGACTTCTTTCTCTTCTATCTCAGAACAACTCAAAACACAGTAATAAGGACGATTGATGCCGTACGCTACGAGCCTTAAGCTATTTGAGAAAGGTTGTTGGAGGGTCACTCTTCAGTAATCTGATTACTTAGTGTGTTACCCTTAGGGTGACATACGACGTAGTCACCCTCAAATTACAGTCTCTAGTACGTCAGAGATTGCAAACATCATAAAAAACAGTTCTTGCGTAAGAGACTGAAAACAAACATCAAAGTGTCATTTTTGTCCGCTTGGACTCTTAATCAAGAAAAACCCTTTCATAAGGAGATAAAAAACAGTCAGACAAGCTTGTGTCTTCCGTGGCCCGAACTACCTTTGCTCTGATCTTTCATGTTGTATGAAAGTACGTAGGCATAGGAGGCGATATCCTAGCGAGCAACCTTCCCCTCCTTTCCAGTAGGTAGGCGAACTACGTCGACTCTGATTTCTCGTTCCAGACGGGAATACTTAGGCATAAAGTGCGATACTTTGCCGAGTCATTTTATTTTCTTTTAACCCCAGACCTGTAGAATAGATAGAATAACAATCCGTACTAGAAAACAAGCGTGGATCCCGTCGAGTACGACAGACGTAAGGGGTGCTAATACCTTCCCCTTGCGTAACCGACTCTCGAATCCAGGATTTGGTTGCGATGAACATTCCTTTCCCGTCTTTGCGTAAGGTTTACTCTGAGTGTTTCCTTTCCCTCCTTTGGGATAAATAACGCACGGTGGCAACTCTTCTGTTCAGCCGGCGCCGATTTTCGCAGTAGCGACACATACACACCTCAGATTCACATTCTATACTTCTCATCCCAGTGATGATTCTCAACATTCCTCAAGATAGGAGCAAAACCCACATGTAGGCACTCAAACTTCTCAATACTTCAAACCCTTCTCTGATGAATTGGATGGACTCTCAGGCTCAGAGAACACCTCTAGATAGGCTTCTCTTGATAGACACCCTTGATCCCTTATTGGAGGCATGCTATGCTATGATATGCAAATGATTGAACTATGCACATGATGTAACTATGCAAATGAAATGCAATGAAACATAAATCAGGCAAGAAAAGGTTAAGCAAATTTTGGGGTGCAACAATGGGGTATAACCACCTTCTGGATTCATCAGAACGGCATCTATGCCATGCCCACTGTAATTAGAGGAACCATCAAACATCATCTTCCAACAGAGACCCGGCTCGGGACCCTCATCAGGACCTGACTCTTCATAATCTTTTACTAACATAATGTCTTCATCAGGGAAGTCAAACTTGAGAGGCTCATAGTCTTCGAATGGTTGATCTGCAAGATAATCTGACAAGATGCTACCTTTGATAGCTTTCTGAGTCACATACTGGATGTCGTATTCTGATAACAACATGTGCCAATGGGCAAGTCTTCCAGTCTGAGCAGGCTTTTCAAAAATGTACTTTATTGGATCCATTTTTGATATCAACAAAGTGGTGTGACAAATCATGTATTGCCTGAGACGCCTAGCAGCCCATGTTAATGCACAACAAGTCTTCTCCAAAAGTGAATACCTGTTCTCACAATCAGTAAACTTCTTGCTCAAGTAGTAAATAGCATGTTCTTTTCTTCCAGTCTCATCATGTTGACCAAGTACGCAACCCATAGACTTCTCAAGAACAGTAAGGTACATGAACAGTGGTCTTCTAGGAACAGGAGGAATCAAGATAGGAGGTTCTTGCAGATAAACCTTGATCTTCTCAAAAGCTTGCTGACAATCAGAATTCCAATCAACAGTCTGCCCCTTGCAAAGTAATTTGAAGATTGGCTCATAGGTAGCAGTCATATTAGAAATGAATATGGAGATATAGTTCCATCGTCCAAGAAAACATCTCACTTGTGTTTCAGTCTGCGGAGCAGGCATGTCCTGAATGGCTCGGACTTTATCGGGATCTACCTCAATTCCTCGTTGGCTGACGATAAAACTAAGTAGTTTTCCAGATCTAACACCAAAGGTACACTTAGCGGGATTCAATTTCAACTGGTACTTCCTGAGTCGTTCAAACAGTTTCAGCAAATGATCCAAATGGTCCTCTTCATTTTGAGATTTGGCAATCATATCATCAACATAAACTTCGATCTCTTTATGCATCATGTCATGAAAGAGAGCGACCATAGCTCTTTGATATGTTGCCCCTGCATTCTTCAAACCGAAAGGCATAACTTTGTAGCAGTAGGTTCCCCAAGGAGTAATGAAAGTGGTCTTTTCTCTGTCGGCAGGATCCATCTTGATCTGATTGTAACCGGAGAAACCATCCATAAAAGAGAAAACTGCAAAACTGGTTGTATTATCAACAAGTGTATCAATACGCGGCAGAGGGAAATCATCTTTTGGGCTCGCCTTGTTCAAATCCCTGTAGTCTACACACACTCTGACTCTACCGTCCTTTTTGAGCACTGGCACAATGTTGGCTACCCAATCAGGATACTTTGCAATTGTAAGGAAACCTACATCAAGTTGTTTTTTAACCTCATCTCGAATTTTCAAAGCCATGTCAGGTCTTGTTCTTCGAAGTTTCTGCTTGATAGGTGGACATTCTGGCTTAAGTGGCAGCTTGTGAACTACAATATCAGTGTCTAAACCAGGCATATCTTGATATGACCATGCAAACACATCAGAATATTCCTCTAGAAGCTTTACCAATCTCTGCTTGACCTCGACCCCAAGTGTTGTACCAATCTTGACCTCTCTCTTGTCTTCATCAGTGCCAAGATTAATCAAATCTACCTGCTCTTTTTATGGTTGAAGCTCAGTGTACTCATACTCAACCAATTTTGCCAGTTCAGCAGGTACCTCAAAATCTTCATCACCCTCATCTTCAGCTTGATAAATGGGTGAATCCCAGTCAGGAGTGAAAGCAGGATTGTCGGATTCAACAAGGTTTTGGATATCATTTGAAATGGGAAAAATCACGGGGATCTCTATAGCTTCCCAGTTGCTCAAAGCTGCATCACTCTTGAATACCAGGTTGCTCAGGTTTTCATCATCATCATCATCATCGTTGATAGCATTGACTTGGAAACCTCCGCTGATAAACACCTCTTGGACAGTCTTCGGACGCCCTTTGATAGTTGTAGAAGCTTTATCGTGAGTTGGTTTGTAACCCAACCCGTGGCGATTAGTCTTGGTCTTGATATCGATCACTTCTCCTCAACCTTCAGGAATGCCCCTGTCGATTGTTGATTTGGTGCTCTTGAAAGATGTGAAAGATGGATTACTCTGGCCCACTGTTTCTTCAACTTCCAATAAAACTGCATTGGCGATCTCAAGTGCTTGGAAAGAAGTTTCCAGAGCGTCTTCATCAGCCTCAATGTAACGGAAAGAAGATAGGTTAATGACCATCAGATCCTCTTCACCATGTATGATAACCAGCTTTTCATTGACCACAAACTTCATCTTCTGATGCAGAGTTGAAGTTACTACCCCAGCGGCGTGGATCCAGGGTCTTCCAAGTAGACAACTGTAATTGGGATTGATGTCCATTACCTGGAAGGTGATGTTGAATACATGTGGTCCAATCAAGATCAGTAGCTCCACTTCTCTGATCACGGATCTACGAGAACCATCAAAGGCTTTGACAATCAAGGAAGTGGGCTTCATCACAGTCTTTTTATAAGCCAACTTAGCAAGAACTCTTTTAGGTAAGACATTCAGAGATGAATCGGTATCCACAAGCACCCTTGATAAGTTATCCTCCAAACATTTCACTGATATATGTAAGGCACGGTTGTGATTCAGGCCTTCTCTCGGTAACTCTTCGTCACTAAAGCTGAGAGTGTTGCAGGCAGTAATGTTGGCAATCACACTATCAAATTGTCCGGTAGTAATGTCCTGAGCGACATGAGCTTGAGCCAATAACTTCTGCAAAGCAGTTCTGTGAGCAGGTGAATTTATTAGCAGAGATAAGATTGAGATCTTAGAGGGAGACTGATGAAGTTGATCAATAACTTTGTAGTCGCTCTTTTTGATGATCCTTAGAAACTCAACATCTTCCTCATTAGTAACTGCTTCTTTATCTTTGTCTTTGGCAGGCACGGTGGCATAGTGGTTTCTTTTGGCGAAGCCTGGTTGAATTGGGGAGTATAGATACGACCACTGCGAGTCATCCTGCTTGCCCCAGCTATATTTGTCACATTTTCATTATCAGTCTTCAATTCTTCCCTCGGAATAACTTTCCCAGATTCTTTGTCAATCATGGTCACATCGTATTTCCAGGGTACAGCTTTAGGATCACTGAAATGAAACGGACTTGGCTTCTGAATAATCACCGGCTTCGGCTGATTCACCGTAGGAGTCACAGGCTTTGGTATGCTGAACACGGGATTTGCAGCACTCGACCTTGGCAAATTAAACACCGACACTTTAGTATTTGGCTCTGGTAAATTGAAGACGGGCTCAACCACAACAACTTCATCCTTCTTCACTTTACTGACCACTTGTAAGAAACCATCATTGATCAACTTCTGAACATCATTTCGAACCCACAAACAGCCCTTGATACTGACATCACAACTTGTACAAACAACATGAGAAGTAGGAACTAAACCGGCTTCAAACAGCTTAGAATGAAAAACACGTAGATGAGTCTTGATCTGAGCAACATCAAGTATAAGGATTTCATCAGAGGATTTGTCAATAGCATTAACAGCCCCATGGTTAGGCAAAGGATTTCTCTTGACATTCGGCTGAGGATCATCAAAAGACAGGATCTTCTTTTCCATTAACTCTCTGACAAGATGCTTAAGAGCATAACAGCCTTCTAGGTCGTGACCTAGCGCACCCTCATGAAATAAACAATGAGCGACGGTGTTGTAATTAGTCGGTAGCAGATTAGGAGGTGGACCCAAAGCTCTGGTAGTGATCAAACCTTGTTGTACTAGTGAGGGGTACAACTCAGTATAAGTCATCGAAATGGGAGGACACTGTTTGTATTGTCTCTTGTTGGGACCATTCTGTCGAGGAGCCTGATTCTTTGACTGATATGCAAGAGTGTTGGGTGCTTGTTGATAGTTAGCAGGAGCTTGTGCAGGTTGATAACCAGGAGGTTGTTGATATACCGGAGGCGGATAAATAGGAGTCGGTTGCACAGGCTGATATGCAGGCATCTGCTGGTTGAATGCGGGAGTAACAGCGGCCACATAAGGTTGTTGAGCATACTGCATGGGATAACCTTGTTGTTGAACATAATAAGGATGATTTCTTCGTCTGCCTGAAGATACAACATTAGTTTCACCCTCTTTCTTCTTCTGAGAACTGAACGAAGGTTTCTTGGCTTGATCTTTGGAGCTTGAACTACCAGCAACACTTGACATCTTACCACTTTTCAGACCCAATTCCACTTTCACACCAACGGCAACAATGTCAGAAAAATTTGAAGTTACACTACCAACCATTCTCTCGTAGAATTCTGGACGCACCGTGTCAACAAACCAATCGGCTAATTCCTTATCGGTCAAAGGAGGTTCCACTTGTGAAGCAATCTCTCTCCACCTCTGAGCATACTGCTTGAATGATTCTGAACTCTTCTGGGACATACTAAGCAGTTGTCTTTGATCGGGAGCTAGATCCATATTATACTTGTAGTGTTTAAAGAAAGCATCAGACAGATCTTGGAAGCATTTGATACGGGACTGGTCCAAAGTTAGGTACCATTTTGAGGAAGCACCTTTCAGACTATCCTGGAAGCAATGTATCATTAGCTTGTCATTCTCAACATGAGCTACCATTTTACGGTAGTACATTATCAAGTGACTTTTCAGACAAGTAGCACCTTCATATAGGTCAAAGCTCGGAGTTTTGAACTTTTGGGGAATAACCAATCCAGATACCAAGCAGACATCTCTGGCAGCAACACCAAAGATTTGGTCACCTTCCATCATTCTCAGCCTTTTGTCAATGATTTCAACATTCTCACACAACTTCTCATGTCGCTCATCTTCGTCATCCTTCATGTCAGGGATATCATAAACCGGCTCATTAAAGTAAGGCTGCACACGAGTGTGAACAGCAGCTGGTGTAAAGGTCGGAATCACTTGAGGAGTTTCGGAAACCAAAGGAACAGCTTGAGGGACCGATTGAGCGATAGAAATCACAGGAGGAGGAGGCACAAAACCAAATGGAGGACCATAGGGAGGTACATTCGCGGTAGTAACAGGAGGTTGAGGATCCACAACAGTATTAGTAATCTCGGACACAACAGTAGGCTGAGTATCCATCTTTGCATTAATGACCTGAAGCATCTCCATTATCTGTCCAACACTTCCCCGAAGGTCTTCGAGTTCGTTGCTAACACGATCAAGCTCTTGATTCTGCTCCGCCATCTTTTTCCGAGCTCGGGATCTGGTATTGTACTGATGCAGAGGACTCAGGGTGACAGAACTGGAAGCGAGAGACCCAAGGATGAGAAACCGGAGGGAAAAATGCAAATGCAAAAACAGGATGCAAAATGCAATGCATTGGTTTCAAGGATTTCAATGGTTGATTGCAAATATTTTCGAGGAAATCTTGAAAAAGTTTTAGATTTTGAAATGTAGAATTTTTTTGAATTTGCATAAGGACAGTTGAACTCCTTGAAACCAGGAATGATATGATGCTGGATGCAATGCACAAACACACAAAGCAAACAAAAGTCCTAGGTTAGGGGGACATGAGTGGAGTTAAGGTCTACCCATCAAGAGGTAAGTACTATGGGTTAGTTGTACCTGTAGAACAAGGTTCTAAAGAGGTGCCCAAAGTCATTAGTCCATCTTTCAGATATTATCAACTTCCCAATTACTCGGTGATTAATAATATTCTCAAGAGAACTTCTTTTGAGTGTAGCATCGCGTAGCACTATTTCGGGGGTACCCCCTCATAGTCTCGCACTACATCATAATAAAGGCCAAAGTGGGGGTAAAGGTAACTATGGTCCTCAGTATCACAGACTTCAATCGTCAATAGTAAAAGCTTTCACGATTACTAGTTCAACCGAACCATTTTTGAAAGAGTCTCAACTGAGCGTGATTTTCGAGTCAACTTGGTCGGGATTCAACTCCCTATAAGCCTCGTCGAACATATCACTATCCTATCTTAAGTTCACTCAAGTCTGGGTGTAGGACTTTGTCTCACCAATCAAAGGTATCAACCCAAAAGCAATAGATGAACAATTATACAAATAACAGATATAAAGCAATAAACAAGTAAAAACAAGTTAGGGAAACCCTATTATTGTTCCCCAGTGAAGTCGTCATTTTCTGTTGCGGTGAAATTTTGATGTCAAGCTATTGATTAACTTGAATCTTAATTCATTTATAACCGGTCTTTGATTTATCCGAAGGAAAGGTTAAAGAAAGGGGAAAACCTATTTTGCATTGTAAACACAATGCGGGGAGAGATCTAAGGTTCGGGGGTTAGTTAAGTTTAGGGAAGGTATTAGCATCCTAAACCTCTGTAGTACTCTACAGGAACCTCTTATTTTAAATGTTTGTTATTGCTATGTTATCTGTTTAAGGGTATTGCTAAGGGTTAAGAGTAAAAAGAAAGACCTAAGGGGGTTAGTCCTAAGTATACTCGCAAAGACTCGCATCTTGTGCCTACGTATCCTGGGTAGGGGATGGAATCATAGTATTCGTAGTTCCCCTCACAGAGGGAGATGAGGAACTTCTTGACTGTGGTCAAGGTTCCTAGGGAAAATAAACGTTCATAAGGAAGCGCTTATTTTGGAGTGCGGTGACTCCTATTTCTACGTTAAAGTTCGGATTAAAAGGGTAGGGATAAGTATTCCATGGTGGGAAACTTACATGGAGTGCGGCGACTCCTAATCCTAAGGCTAGGATGAAGGGTGGATGTCCACGGTGGGACTCCTAAACATGAGTACGACAACTCAAAATCTTAAGGTTTAGATTAGTAGGGTGTAGGTTATTGACTCGGCGGTCAAATTGTGTAACCTTTCCTTCAGAGGGGATTAATGGTAAAATAAATAGTGAATAGATGATAATGAAATATGATATGTGAGCACGATGATATTTGAAATTATGAACAAGATTATAAGAGTTAGAAATTGAATTGAGCGGTGGATTAGGTATGAAATGATTTAATTATTTTAGAAGTTAGAAGTGGTGAAATTGATTTGATTAAAAAAGTTAATTATTATTTGAGGATTTTGATTAAGTGAAACTTATCAATGTTGGAATTAAATATGGTTTTTGAGAGTTTTGTATAGTTAAAACGATCTAAGTTTTTGAAAGAACATTAGAAACTAAAGGGTTAATCTTAAGTTAATAAATAAATTTTAGTTATTTTTGAATGCAAATTAAAAGAGTTCTAAATTATTCTAAATATGAAAATAAAATGTTTTCTGGATTTTTAAATATTTTTTGGATTTTTAAACTATTAACTAAACTAAACATTTTCTACTTGGAAATTGAAGCATTAATCATTTTCTAATTACTCAAAATTAAATTAGATTAAAATTTTATTTTTTAAAAAATTAAATTAAGATCTAAAATCATTATTAATATTTTTTATTATTATAAAATTCTTTTTATTATTTTTTATTAAATTAGATTTTATTATTATTTTTTGTTAGGTTAATTGTTAGTAAAATTATTATTAATATCAGTTACAAAATAAACATGACAGAAAAAAATATAAAACAAAAATAAAAAAGAATAATATAAAAAATAAAAAAAAAATGGGTCGGGCTGGGTGGTCAGGCCCCAGACCCGACCCGGTCTGCTTAAGGGATCAAAAGGGAGGAAGCGAAAACTAGGGTTTGAGAACCCTCTTCTTCACCGCGGCGGCAGATCCCTCCTTAGGGGTTTCCCGCTGATTTTTCGTCTCTCTTCTCGTTCACCTCTCTCTCACTCGATTCATTTTCTTTTCCATTTCCCTCACTCTGTTTCGTTTTTGCTTTGAAACCTGCAGATAAACAAAACAACCAACAACACTCAGACAGATAAAAATAAGTGGATTACCAAAACGAAAACGGAGAAATCGACGGTGAAAAGTGGTCGTTTCTGGTGGATATGTCGGGGGTGGCGATAACACGAGCTTCGCGACAACGGTGACGAAGGAATATGACCCTCAGATAAGTTTCTGCTCTTTTTTCTTTTTGTAATCTAAAGGCTTTGGAAAATTCTGTGATTTGTGTTGAAAATGTTCTTCCCCTCTTGCTCTGTCTGTTCGAGTCCCTTTTATATGCCTAAGATAAAACGACATTAATCAGCGTTTCCATTTTTATCAGATTGTGTTTGAAACCTGGTCATTACCGTGTCGGTTTGATTTTAGAAACAAATCATGATTTGAAACCCTTGCTCTGAACTTACCCCTTTTTAGATGAATGTATTTCCATTTTGAATTCTCATGTCAGATTTCGTTTTCTGGTTGTTTTGGAAAGTAAACACAGTGTTGTGAATTCCGATCTTTCCTAAACACATGATTATTTCCCTGATCCCGTATAATTATAATTTGTGATCCTTGTCTTGAACATATAATTTCCATGATGAATATGCATAGGTTTTGTCTCCCACATGTTTTTATTCCGTATTGAAAGAATTTCGAGAACTTTCCGTTTTCACTTCCAAGGATATGTATGGTAGTAATCAAGAAGATACATTTCCAATTCCATTTTGACATATTCTGATATTTCTTCATTCAATTTAATGGATTTGAATTTGTGTAATTGTGATGGATTATATCATGTGAATTAACAGTCATTAACTTCTTGATTCTTTCTCATTTCATGTGCACTTAATGATGGTGATGATAATGGTTTTCTGTTTTGAATTCCCTAACCAAAACGCATGCCTTTGATAACAGGTTTTTGGTATAATCTCAAACTTTATGTGTCGTCTTCAAATGAACAGATTTGCGGTACCATTCCCTTTTCTCTAAATTTCTGAAGTTACTGTTTCCTGATACACTGTTATTTGATGCAGGAGTAGTGATTTTGAGTGTCTCATTTTTAAGAAGGAATGAAAATTGCCGGTTTGCTAAACTCAATGCTTGTTGTGATTACACTGATATTTTATTTCCATCTTCAACTTGACTTGTTTATTCATGTTATGGTTGTGACTTGTAACTCAGCTCATTTACTTTAAAACTCAACTTCATTTTGACAGCAGGTTGTGGAATAGAGATGTTGTTTGATGATGGTGCCAAGTTTGATGCTTAACTCTACTTGGATGTAGACAGTATGGCCTCTTGCTTGGTAAGCCATGGGTTGTGCTTGTGGAAAACTTTTTATGAAGTTCTTACTTAAATTTATATTGATAGTTCTCTTTACAGGATTGTTCATGACACTATGTTGTTATTCACTTCATTACAAATTATCGGCAGCGTTGCAGCAAGCACTCGAACCAAAGCACCGACGATACTCTGATATGAAGACGTACAAATGATTTCTCGCGATGCACCATCCAACTTGGCTGTAATATTAGTAGCTTCACTACAATCCTTCAAATCAAGCTTCTCAATCAACGCATCTAGATTACTCTGCGTCTTTAGATTGCCTTCATACTCTTCTGTAAATTTAAGTAGCTTCTTTTAAAGTCCTTTGGCACAGCTAACAGTAACGGAAATTGCACTCATTTCCAACATGGTTTGAAGACTTGTTGAAGTAATGTTGTACTAATGGTTACATGATGAACGAGGCTTACACTTTGTATATATATTCCTGTGAATGAAAATGTTGTCTTTCTTGTATTGATTGACATTAACATATGTATCATGGATTAATCGCTACTTCAATATCTCCTTTATAACAACTTTGTTATAATTATTTAGCCTTAAAGTGGGCTTTATAATTAACTTTAACTTTGCACATCTTGATGAACTCTAACCTCTTTGGAATTTGGAATTAAACTTCAAAATAACATTAAAACATGAACTTCAATGTGAAATTAACCATTAATTCTCGAAAAATTATAGTAGAACTCAATTCATAAATTCTTATCCACACTTGCATCCAATATATCTTTAATACACAATTCCGCCGACACTAAACCAAACATTTCGCATCAATGGCGGGGAGTTCGGACTTCTGAACCTTCCATAGCAAACCTGTCCTCGTAGAACACAACAAGCAACTCGTTAAACGGTTAGTTAAAACGAAAAGGTACTAAAATGAGATGCGCAAATGATCACTAATCTAAGGGTAAAATTTGGGGTACGACAAAATCCTTCAATGTTTAGCTCTAAGGTAATCCAACCTAAGGGAGTTTAATGGCATGTTAAGTATTTGAGAATCACCTTAATGAAGTATCAACTTATGAACTAAGGTATAATGTGGAGATTAGGTACCTAGAGTTGTAACAAAGTTCACTAAATGGGAAAGATAGGTGGAAGGATTCCATAAGGCTACATTAATGCTAGTCAGAATATAAAATAGGGTAACAATAGGAAATCTATCCTAAAATTTCTAGTAAAAAATCCAGGGGTCCCTAAGGATTTTATGAAGTCATGGTAAAAATTTCAGATTGAAACTCTAATTTTAAGGGCACTAACCAAATGTTATACCTAAAGGTGTGCTAGGGGAAGTTCAATTGGGAATGGTCCTAAAGAACTAGTTCAAACCTATATCTAAAGGCATCTAAAAATCAGGGGAAAAATCACACAAGTCATTCAATGAGTCTAGAATTATCATGCAAAAATTCAGATCCTAAATCATAACCATGATCTAGTCAAAAATCAGCAAGAACAACATATATTTTTTTACATTTAATAATGGACTAATTAAATGGAAAAATGCAATTAAATGGAAAATACCTAAAAAATGAAATTAAAAAGCTCACAAAATTAAAGGAAATAGCAATGATCATTCATGATTTTTTTCATAATTTTTTGGCAATTTCTACTATTTTTTGTGAATTAAAAATGAAACAATTAATAAACCATAAAAGAAAATGAACTAAAATGAATTAAAGTGCAAGGAAATATCACAACCACAAGATTAGACTACCGGTCAATGGATCTAGGGGAGGAGGGTGCGCCACATAGCACCTGCGGGATTAAATAAAACGGAGCGTTTCATTCATGCTCACATGTGGTTCAGTTGACTAAGGCAGATCATACATCCTAATCCTCACCATTCACTCAGAAAGTATGTCAATCTAACAATCCACACTATACCACGCAAGCAAGTCAATAGTCAGTGTATTGAGACTCAATCTCACACGTTGGATAACCATACCAAGTCAAGTATCTCACAAGATCTAACGGTTCACAGATCACCTCCATTTAAATCATTAAAAGGAGGGAAATATGCAGAGGTGGCCGGAGAAGATTCCAGTCATCTTCTCCGGCGGAGGGAAAAAAACCAGATTCTCGAACCTCACCACTCTCAGCAAAAATGGTACCATTCTCTTCCTCTCTCCACATTGAACAACCTGACATAATTCATTTTCGTTTTTAACCAAGATTCAAGCCTACACGACGCTCAACAAAAATGGCGCGTCATCCAACATTGCCACGAATCACCTTCTAACTTAACCTAAATTCATCTAGGCACTAACAGAAACCTAACCACATGTTCAAACTATCCTAATTGCTCATAAATTAAGAGAATTGATGAAAAGAAGAAACCTGCAAAAATGCTCTGAACAGAGGCACGATTTGTGGAGAAAGCTTGCTCAAATCAACTCAGGATCCTTCAAAGATTGATGGTGAAGCTTTCTTGATGCTTGATTCTGCTTGAAAAGGCTTGAATCTTCAAACACGATTTTCACTTCTCAAGCTTGATTTTCTCAATTGCTCTAACTGAATTTCCCTCCAAATTTCACCAACCTTCATTTGTTCATGGTGGAAATCTTATATAGAACTTGTTTGGATCATGTTCAGGCCCAATTACAGCCCATAAAGTCCAATTCAAGTTTTCACTTTCCTCCATTTTTTCCACTTGTGACAGTCATGGAAATGGCTCTGTACTTCTTCTAATTTGGCTCACACTCAATGCTAGTGATGTAAGGAGAATGAAGGGCTTGGATTAATGCCTTGATTTCAATCAATGGTTGAAGTTTGTCATGTTACTTATTCTTGAAGCAACTCAAAAATTGGCCATGAAATGAGACTCAATTTGAAATTCTAATAATGCCAATATGTTCAAAACATCAAATGAACTCAAAATATGCACAAGCTTGCATAATTTTGAGCCAATATGAATTATTTTGAATTTTTCCATTTTAATGCCTTTTGTAAGATTTTTTTCAACCAACTCTCATTCCTATCCATATTATGAACCCTTGATGCTCAATCGAGTAAATAACCCCATTTTGAGCAACTTTGAAGTTGGACAAATTTCCATTTGAGGTGTGTATGATGGTGAAATGGACCTATAATCCAAAATGACCCATAATCTTACTTTCCCAAAATACCCTTGACTTGCAAATATCATATCTTGAGTTCTACAAATCCAAATGAGGACTTCTAGTACTCTTTGAAAAGCTACGATGATGAGGAATAACATTCATGTTCATCAAAAGTTGAGGAGAAACATACTTCTAGCTCAAAAATGGCATGGAAGTTGGTTGACTTTCAAGTACCAAAATCACATTCATCTGATGACCTGTAACTTATCTGCCTCATAACGTGAGTTCTAGAAATCCAATGAATGAATTATAATACTCAAATTAAAGGTATTAACATGCTCTATATGTTCCATGTGGATGTCAAGATGATATGAAACTGGTATCTTGAGATATGTGGCCTTGAAGTTAGGCACTGAAGACATCTCATGAGCCATTGTGGTGCTTTCCAACCAAATCCATGGACTTGCAACTCTCTGATGATTCTCAATTGATCCTCAAGATAGGAGATACAACCACATACATTCTCCTGCTCTTTGACTTTTTCTGATGGCTTGATGAAGATGATAAACCTTTACATGCTTGAATGAAGCTTCTTGATTTTGGCTTAGGCCTTGGTAACCCTCTTCTGATGAGCACACCCCCTTGATCCCCTGTACATGGATGATAGTATGCAGATGCTAATGCTATGCAATGTTATATAAATGCAGTGAAACATAAGCTAGGTAAATAAAAGGTTAGGCAAATTTTGGGGTGCAACAGAGGATATTGTGAATGTGTTTATGATCTAATGGAGTTTATGAGTTTTGTTTGATCGAACATATGCATGCAAAGTGATTGTCGAACCCTAACTTTGACAATCTTTCTCAAATCGTAAAACCAAAACTTTTAAGGCAATTTATTACTTTTTATGCAAGCTACCGTAACCAAAAACCAAAATCCCCTTGTTACTATAAGTTAAGAACTTAGCAACTGTCGAACGGAGGTAATATCACATAATCTCTGAGGACGATAACAAATCTCGATACTCTATCCCTGTTCTAACATGAAGCAAACCACTTCTTCGACCAAGATTAGGTCAAACTCCCCTCGAATTTCAAATCACACCGCACACACTCCTAACATGATAACTTTGCATGAACTTTGATTTGATCTAGCAAAACTTTGAGCTATGCACAATGGTTAGATGACATGAATAATGGATATGATGCACAAATGATGAAAATGTTATCATATGTATGTTGGCAATTCGGGGTTCAAATTAGGGTATAACAGTGTGCTATTATGTCATGAACAACAGTTGCATGGAGACTCTTTACATCACTGGAAAGGTGGAAAATGTGCCAATAAATAAGATTTTGGTGGATTGTGGCGCAACGGTAAATCTGATGACACACTTCTTACTGAACAAATGGAAAATATGACACCGACACAAAGCCATATAATATGGTCCTGTCGAACTACGAAGGAAAGGTTGTATCTACAATGGGTGTAATACAGGTGGACCTGACAGTTGGAATAATTACAAGACCTACTGTCTTCATGGTAGTGGAAACAAAGGCTAATTATAATCTGCTTTTGGGACGAGAGTGGATACATGGAATTGGTGCAGTGCCATCTTCGATGCATCAATGAACTGCTGTTTAGAGGCCATACTGCATAGTGGAGAACATCGAAGTTGATCAAGGGTACTTCAAAGCACCTATAAATCACGTCAACCAAAGACAGTTCGACAAACATGTGGCTAACATTGCCCCTTGTGCCCTAGCAGATTTTGAATTTGTCCCAGATGATGAGACATTTTGCTTATTATACTTACACCGTCAATGATTTCCGTTGGGATAAGGAAGTGCCAGGAGAGAGGCTTCTATACCTTCACAATCCTGCAGTAGACCCCACAGGGTGGGGAGGCGAATTCAGTGATAATGAGCTAGTTCGCAACATTTAAAAGAATTTTGGCCTATGTGGCTGAAACCAAACTTCAGGCGGCTTTGGAAGCTGCTAGTGAACATATGGTCGACAGGGCCAAGTTTGATTTTCACCAAGAAGGTTCTGGTAAGGACTTTGACCCAGAACCATCGGACAAGGTTCAGGGTGTGGAACAAAGACAGAGGCTTGATGCCATCTATGATGAAGAGCCTCTAGGATTTGAAAAGGATCCTCTGGAAAACTATTAAGATGCTAGCGCAGGACCCGTTGGAAGAAATCGACCTAGGAGAAGGGGTGACCAGAAGGTCAACATACATTAGTGCCAATCTTGACCCACAACTTAAGGTCGAAGTCATCTAGCTATTGCAAGAATTTAAATATTGTTTCTCCTGGGACTATGATTAGATGCCTGGTTTGAAGAAAGAATTGGTCAAACATAAATTGCCAATCAAGCCTGGGAAGAAGCCATTCAAACAAATTCCAAGGCAGTTCACCCTAGGAATTCTCTCAAAAATAAAAGAGGAAGTCGAAAGACTCCTTCGATGCAAGTTCATCTGCACTGCCATGTATGTCGAACGGTTGGCTAACATTGTCCCTGTTATTAAAAAGAATGGTTCTCTAAGAGTTTGCATAGACTTTAGAGATCTAAATTTAGCAACTCCTAAGGATGAATATTCTATGCATGTGGCAGAAATGCTAGTCGATTCCGCCACAGGACAGGAGTACCTCAACATGTTGGATGGATACTCTGGTTATAACCAGATTTTCATTGTTGAAGATGATGTTCCCAAAACAGCTTTTCGATGTCCTGAAGCCTTAGGCACCTACGAATGGGTAGTGATGCCTTTTAGCCTAAAAAATGATGGGGCAACGTATCAACGAGCAATGAACTCAATTTTCCATGATTATATAGAGACTTTCATGCAAATATATATTGATGACATTCTGGTTAAGTCTTTTTCAAGGAAAACACACTTGGACCATCTTCGACAATCCTTTGAGAGGATGTGGAGATATGGTCTTAATATGAATCCTCTTAAGTGTGCATTTTGTGTGCAGGCGGGAGATTTTTTAGGCTTTGTGGTCCACAAAAAGGGGATCGAGATTAACCAGAATAAAACTAAAGCCATCATGGAAGCGAAAGCGCCATCAGCAAAAAAGGAGATGCAGTCACTACTGGGCAAGATAAACATCTTGAGAAGGTTCATATCAAACCTAAGCGGAAAAGCGCAGGCCTTTTCACCATTGCTTCGATTCAATAAAGAGGGGTTCGAATAGAGCAAGATCAACAGGAAGCCTTCGACAAGATCAAAGACTACCTGAGCCATCCTCCAGTTCTTTCACCACCTTGTAGGAGTAGGAGTATGAGGTTGTACATAGCAGTGTTAGACAAAACTTTAGGGAGCATGTTGGCTCAAGAAGATGGGAATGGCTTCGAAAGAGCCACCTACTACCTCAGTAGAGTTTTGAATGCTGCGGAAACTAGGTATAACATGATAGAAAAGCTATGTATATGCTTGTATTTCTCTTGTACAAAACTGAAGCAATATATAAAACCAGTTGATGTTTATGTTTCGTCTCACTTTGATGTTATCAAACATATGTTGTCTAAACCTATCTTGCATAGTCGAGTAGGTAAGTGGGCACTAGCATTGACTGAGTATTCTTTAACATATAAGCCTTTGAAGGTAGTTAAAGGAAAAGTGGTAGTAGACTTTATAGTCGACCACTCCATAAATGAATGCACTTTAAATTACGTCGAACTGGAACCTTGGAATCTATACTTCGACGGCTCCAACCATAAAGAGGGGACAGGCATTGGCGTGCTAATAATTTCGCCTGAAAAATTCCAACAAAATTTAAGTATAAAATGGAGGGGATTTGCTCCAACAACAAGGCTGAATATGAGGCCTTGATAGCAGGACTTGAAATTTTGTTAGAATTGGGGGTAACCCGAGTCAAAATAATGGGAGACTCAGAGTTGGTTATAAAGCAAATTACAAAGAAGTACAAGTGTGTTAAGCAAAATCTTATCATGTATTTTGTAATAGCCAACAAACTACTGAAAAAATTTGAAGTGGCGAGCATTCGACATATACCTCGACTAAAGAATCAAGTAGCAAATGACTTAGCTCAGATTGCCTCTGGGTATAAGGTTTCGAAGGAAAGCTTACAGGAGGCAATCAAAGCTAGAAGTAAAGTTGTGTCTATTGGATTACGTCTATCAGATCTAGAAGCAACGAAGTTTGGATATGCTGATAGGGAGAACTTTGAGATTTTTACAGTGGATAATTTGACGGATAAAGACTGGAGGAAGCCTTTGGTCGAGTACTTACGTAATCCATCAGCGTCTACAGAGCGAAAGGTTAAGTATCAAGCTCTAAGTTACGTTCTTCTAGGAAACGAGGTATTTAAAAAGACCCCTGAGGGGGTCTTACTTAAATGCCTTAGTGAATCTGAGGCATATCTGGCCCTTTCGACGGTCCATAGTGGGGCATGTGGGGCACACCAGGTAGGCCATAAAATGAAATGGTTATTGTTTCATCAAGGCGTGTATTGGCCTACTATGTTAAAAGATTGCAATGAATTCGCCAAGGGCTGCCAGGAATGTCAGGTCCATGTTGGCATACAGCATGTCCCGGCAAGCGAGTTACACTCCATAGTCAAACCATGGCCTTTCAAAGGTTTGGCTTTGGACTTGATTGGAGATATTTGACCTGCATCCTCCAAAAATAAAAAATACATCCTGGTAGGAATTGACTACTTTACGAAGTGGATCAAAGCGGTACCTCTACCAAAGATGGATCAAGAAGATGTCATCTAGTTCATTCAAAAGTACATCATTTACAGGTTTGGAATACCAGAAACAATTACGACAGATCAAGAGGCAGTTTTTACTGGTAGAAAGATGCAGAACTTTGCTAAGGAGATGGGATTCAAACTCCTAACCTCTACACCTTATTATGCTTAGGCTAATGGTCAAGTCGAAGCAGCTAATAAAGTGGTGATTGGGTTGACAAAAAAGCATGTAGGAAATAAGCCTAGAAATTGGCATAAGAAGTTAGACTAGATCCTCTGGGTATGTCAAACCTCCCCCAAAGAAGCCACAATAGCACTCCATTTTGACTGACTTTTGGCCACAACGCAGTATTACCCGTTGAGATCTACCTGCAGTCAATTAGGATTTAGAGACATCATGAAATTCCTCACGAGTCTTATTGGAATATGATGTTAGATGAGTTGGTGGATTCAGATGAAGAAAGACTTAAAGCTCTAGAACTTTTGAGGAGACAAAAGAAGATAGTAGAAAAGTTGTACAATAAAAAGGTTAAGGTTAAGACCTTTTCGCTTGGAGACTTAGTTTGGAGGGTAATTTTGCCTATGGATCGAAAGGTCAGAGTCTTGGGCAAATGGTCCCCAAAATGGTAAGGCCCATTCCAAATTATGCAAGTATTTTTCAATGGAGCCTATGAAGTCGAAGAATTAAACGAAGATATGAGAATCTTGAAATTAAATGGCAAGTGTTGAAAAAATATGAACCAGTGCTTCAAGAAATTAAAATCTCTAGAGAATAATTCAATACATAAGGCAGAGCCAAAAACGGTATTCATAAATGCCAAAATGGCTTAAATCATTACATAATCAAGTCTGAAAGACTATGGCATATGATGGCCAAAAGTAAATATTACAAAGAAATTAGCAACCTAAAATGGGAGATTCTCTTTCATTTTTAAATATCTCGACTTCTGGAGTTCAATGCACCTTTCACACAAGGTTTTGTTGGACTTCAGACGGGCAACTTTTGTCTTTAGTTGTTGAGCCTCCTCAACGAAAGGGATGGCATGATTAAGCTCTTTCGAGAGGTCGGACTCATCGAAGGCAGATAGCCCAACATTTCGTTTCTTGGCCTTCGAAATCTTGCTTCGAAGCTTCTTGATCTTTCTCTCCCAGGA
The DNA here is from genome assembly GCA_963859935.3 of Lathyrus sativus. Taxonomy (NCBI): domain Eukaryota; kingdom Viridiplantae; phylum Streptophyta; class Magnoliopsida; order Fabales; family Fabaceae; genus Lathyrus; species Lathyrus sativus. The sequence goes on from OZ012735.1 coordinate 606,596,412, forward strand.
AGTAATGTTCTTTTCATTAGAGCCAGTCTCTTGCTTGTTCTTTTCTTTTGCTTCCTCCAATTCTGCTACCCTATTCTCAGACTCAGTGGCAGAAGCCCAAGCGGCAGCCTCACTCCCAGTTTTGGTCGAAATGGTTTTTCCGATCTGAGGCAGGTGCTTGAGATCCCCATAGACTTGGTCAACCATTGTGCTAAGTTCTAAGATAATGGTGGCAGACTCAAGGGAAATAGCATGAATGTCCACTTGTTGAAGAAGATTCTTCCGAGAGAGGTGGGTAATATGGTCCATTTTCAAGATAGTGAAAAGGTCACCCTTAAAGATTTTTTCTTTAATCTTCTGGAGGATGTTCTCTTCAGGCTTTCTTGAAGCTTGGTCTTCAGAGGTTGAAGCACTAAGAATCTTGCCAGAAGAACTTTCTCGACTGCCAATAAGGATCTTGATGTATTGTCGAGGGTTGTTGACTTTCAAGGCGTTAAGTTCTTTTTCAGTGAGGCCTGCTCCACACATAGTGGGCATTGCTTTGCCTTCAGTAGCAACACCTGTGGCTGGAGTAGCAACGACCTCGACTTGGTTTGGCTCATTGTGAGGACCTTTCCCAGTTTCCTCCTCTTCACTCTGACCATCATCTCCTTTGCCTTCATCCATTTCGTCGCCAGTATTTTCATTACTATGGCCGTCCAATTCAGATTGATGCATGGTTTCATCTTCCTCTATATCCTCTCTCCTTGCTGGATCAGCATTTTTGATGCCAATAGTATTTCCCAATGGGGAATTTCCTGCATCAACTAAGGATGTGTTTTCCTCCATATGGACATCTCTCGTACCGTGTGTCTCAAGATTCTATTGCGCATCATCTTCTTCATGATCAGAGCCATCAGTTTGAGACTGCTGGGTAGCAGTCTTTGCAGGCGAAGGAGGAGCTGTTTCAAGGCCAGGTTTATTAATTTCACCAAGTGAACTCATTCCAGAGCCCAAATCATACATGGGATGGTAAGTGGGCTCACCTTGGCTATTTAGGATGGTGGCTGGAGAAGGATATTTGTCCATCATTGGCTTCGAGCCACCTACATCAGCCTGAATCAAAAGAAAATTAAGTCATGGTAAAAGGGAACAAGGTGCAAGTGAAGTGGAATTTCGAGGAAAACTGAGGCGTGAATTACCTTGACACCCTCGTCAGCAGGACTAGAATTGTCACTCTCAGCAAGGACTGTGGCTGGTGTCAGGCACCCTTAGTAGAGGTTACTATACCACCGCTGGTGGGCGTAGTCATTTTGGAGACCTTAGCCGTCATAGGGTCAGATTGATTACCAGCAACATTTGTCCCTTGGCTGGCTCTCTTCATCTTCTTCAGTTTTAGGTCCTCTAGAGGAGATTTATCGTCATCCTCTGAGTCGATGATAATTTAGGCAGTAGCTCTCTTCAACTTCTTTGGAGGTGTCGGAGGTGGTTTATGAGACGCCTAAGTTACCAAGAAGTATTAGAGGCAATCAATAATAGATTAATAAGAGAAAGATGCATATGAAGTACCTTGTTGCCTTCAGCCTTTATCTCAACCCGTGGTTAAGGTGTATTTTTCTTGGGGGTAGCTGCAAAACAAACAATGTTGCCATAAGTTAGCAATAATAAAGTTCAAATAAAAGAACCTAAAATCGAAGGATGACGACCTTTAAGGATTTCAGATTCGATGCGAACATCTTCGATACCGACATGAAGGTGCCCTTTGAAACTATTGAGTGTATGCTTAGTCGGAACCACCTGTTGGGCCTTGGGTTTTGACTGTTGACGAAGGATTTTTATAGAATCCTCACAGATAAACCAATCTGGAAATGGAGGGGCAAGAGCCACTTCAAAGTCAGCAGATGGCAGTCGAGGAGTCTTTCGGGGAATAGGGCGAAAGGTAGTTCATAATGTTTCTCAGAAGGAACGTACGAAGGGATTTTTAAACTCTCCATTTTCTTTGAAAAATTTTCTTTCAGCGTGGCAGAGGCTTCTCGGATGGTTCGACTAACATCATTTGGTCGATAAGCAGTTTCAAAGTACTTCTGGAAGGCTTGAATCTCTTTGATATAAGTGGATATAGCTTTCTTGACTTTCTCCTGTACATCAACAAAAGCTTGGTCAATCAAGTGAACAAAACTAGAAACATCAAGGAATTTTGCAGTGTAGTGCTTTGACCACCAGTTATAGACTTCCTAGGTGCAAGGTGAGAGGGCTCGAAGTAAACAGGGGTGAGGAGAGATTTGAAGGCATGTCGAGCAAGATGCGTCGAACTCTCTATGTTATTGAAGATAGTATGGGGAAGGATCACATGAGCTTTCTTGTCATATAGACACTTAGGCAATGTTTGGACTACACCAAACTGTCGAGAGACAAGATTTGGCTGGTAGGCCATCAAATCTACTTGACCCCTCAAAAGGTTAAGTTTGTGGACAATGAGTCGAGGAATCAAAAATCCTTCCCAGACAAGCATTGACTCCGCTTCATGTTTTTTGAACGTATGAGGGAAGGCCCTAGTAAACCATGTAGGGCCGTATTTCCTTTCTGCAAACGGGGCCATCAGTGGTGTAAACTCGTGGTGTTTGGCGAACATCTTAATAAAGCCAGAGATATTTGCCATAAGTGTCTGCCCCTCTTCACTAGGGGTTAGCTTGACCAATCGAGTCCATTCGAATCGCCTCTCCTTTATCTATGGGTCTTCTTCATCGACCATCCCTTTCTTGGGAAGACTAGTCTCGAATGTGGCATTAAGCCAGAGTTAGAGTAGCCAGAAAGGCCCCGACAGCAAGATATTTCCGTTACTCTCTTGGATTTTTAGTCGGCCTGCACCTTCGCTCAGAGATTCATACAAACTGGCCAAGATCATTTCACTTAGGAAAATACCTCGATTCAGAGTTAGTTGGCTAAAGTAAGATACTTCCTTGCCACCTGCAGAGATTTTGTACAGAAAACGCAACAAGAAAGCCACATAGCTAGAAATGATATGTGTTCTTGATTTTCAACAATTTCTGTTTGTTTGTTGTGATAGTGATTAATGAAGTGGGTATACGTGTGCTTGGTGGTCGAAAACCCTATAGTATCCTGACTATCTACTTTAGGATCATAGACCAATCCATGAGGTTTTAGCCCTGTGATAGCGGCTAGGTCAAAAAGAGTGGGTGTCATCATCCCACAAGGAAGGTGAAAGGTATAGCGGGTACTATCCCAGAAATATAAAGAAGAGGCCAGCATGATAGGGCAATAGGTGGGACCTGCCTTTGACATCATGATCAAGTCATAAATCCTAGTTTTCTTCCAAGCATCTGCCTTGACCTTCTCTACTTTGGCCAACCAGTTCAGACAAAAATCAGAGTCTTTGAAATAAGGAGTCGCTCTAATAGCCTGGATCCATCATTTAGATACTTAAGGTCTACATTGTGTAAAGCTAGGCTGTCAGGACCTTTAGTGGGTAATTTTGTTTGATCTTTCTGCCCTAAGGGTTTAGTCTTGCGATAGGAGGGAAAAAAGTCACTGATGGTTGAATAATTTGTTCCTAAAGGAGATAGAGGGCCAACTAAAGGTAAAGGTTTACCTAAAATAGTTACGGGGATCATTACTTGTGATTCATAAATATGCCTCTTCTCTTCCATGAGGGGTTCAGGAATAAATTGTTGGCTCTTCACCATTTTGGACCCGCTCAGTGTAGCAAAGGGAGGAAACAGCGACACATTCTTTAGTCCCTTGACCTTGGGGTTTTTCTTTTGATCTTGAGTAACAGCAGTGGAAGACGCCATTGTTGAGGTTTTAGTAAACATGGGTTTACTAAAGAAAGGTTGGGAGTGTTTGGAAGAAATGCGTAGTGATTACTTGAGTTGGAAAAAGTTAAAATGATTTCTGAGGAGATTATTTATAAGACATTTTGAAGTAATAAAAAGTCATTATTCATCATTGAGGGCTAAAAGTAGTGCGACACGCGGCATCCCAAGAGTGAAAGTGGGTGCAGTGGCAGTTATTGCCTATACCCACGTTCTCATAGGTCCTAAGAGAGATGATGATGGTCTGGGATTTGGTGGGATTTCCAAGAAATTGTTTCATAATTGGCCATGACCATGGACGTGCTTGAAAATTAGTTGAACTATTTCTTTCAAGTCATGGGTAGTAGTTACATTGACACCTACTTGGGGGTCGAAAGATGGCGTCGAATTAGATACTGTCAAAAATAGCCTTTTTCTTCAGCATGGTCGAAAAAGATATTTTTTGGGGGAAATTTGTTAGCTCACAAATTCGACGCCCACATTAATTAAAGTGTTTGGGTGAAATATTAAATTCTTGAAATAATATGGAAAAACCTTCGAGTGGGTCTTGGTCATAAATGAAATCGAAGGCATTCACATAAGGAAGGAAGACTTTTGGGACTTAGAAAATATTTCTAAGATTAGAGAAGTCACCTTCAACCGAGAACACTGGCCAAATACTAGTAGAATTTGAAATTCAAATAAGGGAGGGAGTAGTTATACTTTCTCATTTTTGAACGAGACAAGTGGCATACATCCAAGAAGCAACTACATGCAGCATGACACTTCTCAGGGGCTGATCATTTTAGGAAGTTAACAGCAGTTAATTGTATTATTATAAATAGGGGTTATAGCAATAGAATTCAGTGTGTTGTGTTTACTATTGTACAAGTCACTCCAAAATTTACTCAAAGTATCCGAGTGTGAAGAAAAGAGTTTAGGGAGAATGTACGTAATGTAAAAACACCATTTTTACGCTTTAATGAAATGTACTTTCGCTTTGTCTTAAAAACGTTTATCCTTTACTTCCTTGCAATTTACGTCTTTGGCATCATGCTTTGTTTCTTTTAAGTGTTTTTGAAGCCCTTTTACCTTTTTCTTTCAATTTAATGTTCTTTCATTCTTGTTGAACCATACACTTACATTAACTTTTTCTCATAAACATTGTGGAAGTGTTTAATTCTTTAGTATTTTATTTAAATTAAAACTTAGCACATGTCCTAGGATCAACTGACCGATCCTGTGAGTCACCAAAGTTAGATTTGGAAGATCAGCGGTTGTTTTCCAATTTTCACGGGAAACAATCATGCACATATGTACTTTTTGACCAGTACATACTTTTTTATTAGAAAAATGGTCGATTATTGTATTCATATAATCAAATAAATACTTATAAATTGCGCTCGTAGAAATTCCAACTTCAAGTGACTAGAGCATCTCTCAAATGGATACTTGAAGTAGGACAAGTCTGTTCACACCTTCTCTTTTTCGCAGGGCTTCCCTGGATGAGCGCTTTGCCTCATTCCTTATTAGAGAATCGATCATGATTTTTTTGCTTCGACTCTCTATAGACGCTGATGTAACACCCTAAACCCATGATAAAAAAATTATTTATTTATAAAAATATTGTGGAATATAAGAAAAATAAGATCTCTAAATTGCTCAATTAAATTCATCTCCATGACCATTAATCTTGACATATGCAATGACTTTCTACTTAACACATCAGCTACTACATAAGCTTTACCTAGGTGATAATTCAACTCAAAGTCATAATTCTTCAAAAATTTCGGTCATCTTCTTTGTCTCATATTCAATTCCTTCTGGTCAAACGGATACTTCTGACTCTTTTGATTATTGAAGCCTCAAATCTCGACCCATAAAAAAAATGCCTCCAAACTTTAAGCACAAACATTACTATTGCTAACTCCAAATCATGGGTAAGAAATTATTTCATGAGTCTTGAGTTGTCTAAAAGCATAAGCTACAACTCGATCCATCTACACAAGCACACCACATAATCCCAATGTAGATGATCACAATATACCACAAAATTGAGTTTAGTAGAATCAAGACTGACGCTTAATCCCTTAATTTTTCAGCTTTTTCATCCATTGAATTCCCTATAACATATAAATTTCCAGCTTCCCCTTTATACTTATTAATTTTCTACAAACCCTTAATTTTATAGATAATTATAACCCTTCATATTCCGATTATTTTTAATAATTTCTCACTAAAAAATTCAACACCTGTATTTTATTTTTCTAATAGTAACATAATAATATAAATTCATTAAACGCACCAAAAATCAAATTCGAGCTCGTCCTATGCACCCCATCCTATGCGCTGCATCCCAGATGGAGAATTCGAGTTCGTCCCACTCGGCGACGACCCCAGGCGAGGAGTGAAGATTGGAGCATGTCTCCCCGAGCTAGCAAGGAAACAACTAAGAGCATGCCTCTAGGAGAATGCAGACCTGTTCGCATGGAGCCTCGCGGAGATGCCCGAATTGGACCCTGAGATGGCCTGTCACCAACTCACCATCGACCCTAGCGCTAGAGTCGTTGCCCAACGTAGACGACAACAGTCTCTGGAGAAAATGGTGGCTGCCGAGCAAGCTGTAAAGGACCTCTTAGAGGAAAATTTTATATCAGAGGCCAAGTACTCCACATGGCTGTCAAATGTTGTACTCGTTAAAAAGAATAATGGAAAATGGTGCATGTGTGTTGATTATACCTGTAATACCCCAAATTTTACCCTTTCTTTTTTATTTTTATTTTAAATTCTGATTAACTTAATAAATTAACCTTTTTTTTTAAATCTTGTTTTTTTAACTAATAATAATTTAATTAATTTTTTTTTTATAACTTTACTAATGTTTTTTATTAACTTTTTTTTTTCTATTTAGTTTATTTATTTAAATCATTTTAAGCTCTTCTTACTAACTTTTAGGATTTAGATTAAAATTTAACTTTTTCTTTTCTTTTCTTTAAGAGTAAATTTTTTTTTATAACTTTTTTTAAATTAATTTCTAACACATTTTTTTAATCAAATTCTAATACTTTTTTTTAAAATAAAAATCTAACTTCTTTTTAAAATTAAATCTTTTTTCTAACTCCTTTTTAAAGTTAAATCTTTTTTCTAACTTTTATAAAGTTAAATCTTTTTTTCTAACTTTTTTAAAGCTAAATCTTTTTTTCTAACCTTTTTAAAGCTAAATCTTTTTTTCTAACTTTTTTAAAGTTAAATCTTTTTTTCTAACTTCTTTTTAAAATTAAATCTTTTTTTTTTACTCCTTTTTAAAGTTAAATCTTTTTTCTAACTTTTATAAAGTTAAATCTTTTTTTCTAACTTTTTTAAAAAAATTAAATCTTTTTTTTCTCTAACTTCTTTTTAAAATTAAATCTTTTTTTTCTCTAACTTCTTTTTAAAATTATATCTTTTTTTCTAACTATTTTAAAAATTAAATCTAACCTTTTTTTTATAAATTAAATCTATCCTTTTTTTTAAAATTAAATCTAAATCTTTTTTTGACACCATCATTTTTCAAATTAAAATTCTAAATTCCTTTTAAAATTAAATTCCAACCGTTTTTAAAATAATTCTAACATTTTTTTTAATCAACATTCAAATGTTTTTTATTTTAAAATTCTAACTCAGTTTTTTTAAACTTAAAACTCTAATTATTATTTAACTTGAAACTCTTATTTTCTTTGCTAACTTTTTAAATTTAAATCCCGACACTTTTTTAATCAAATCCAATCCCAATGAATTCCAGATAGAGTTAAATCAAATCAATCAGATCATATCATCATCATAAGAAAATCAGATCTAAATATCAACATCACCATCATTGAATCAAATCTGAAATCATCATAAAAATTCATTCAAATCAAATCAGAGATTGAAAAAGATTGAGATATTCAAATCAAATCTGAGATTGAAAAAGATTTAAAAAAATCAAGTATAAAAGGACCCTCAGTAGCAACAAAACAGGGAGATGGGCAAGCATCAAAGACTCTTACAGTCTTCATCAAAAGTAACTAACTCTTCTTTTCTTAAAAAATTTCTAATCTTGTTTTTGTTTTTTTCAAGAGTATTAACTTTTTTTTGAATTAAAATCTAACCTTTTCTTTTTTTATTTTCAAAACTTTTTTTTCAAAAGCAAATTTCAAAGTTCTAATTTTTTGCTAACTTTTAAATCTAACTTTTTAATCACATTAAAGTTCTAACTTTTCCAAATCTCACAAAAAAAAACCTAATTCCATTCTAACTCTTTTCTAATTACCTAAATTCTCATCATCTCAAAACGTTCATCACTTAACTTCTAATTATCGTCAACTCCAATTTTCATCCTTCATTCCTAACAGTATTCTTGATTATCCATGAACCTGTTCACTAATATTTATTTATTTATTTTTGTATTTATTTTTATATTTGTACATAATCTGACATCATCATTGCTATTTCATATTCCATTATCACTTGTATATTATCACCATCTTCATTGCGTATCAATTTTCATTGTTTATTAATTTTTCGCTAATATCCTCCTTTTTAAGATCCAAATTTCTAACTTTTTTCTTGTTTCGTTAAAATTATAATTTTCTACTTAAATTCCTAACATTCCCGTCTAATTTTTTGTCTAACCCCGTATAATAACAGTCTCTGTTTGTTTTGGTTTTTTGCAAAGCTGACTAAGTTCAATTGATTTTATTTTCAGTTTAAATATTCAATTATCATATTTGTAACTGCTTATGGGATGTAATTTTGCGAGACAATTGTCGCATTTATCTTTCCGCACTTTATTTTCTGCCGTTGTATGTATATTTAATTTCATCGCATCTTTATAATTAATTTCACTCCTCCGAAGGAATTAGGTCTAGCCGTTTGACCGCCGTGTCAATAGTCCTCACCTTCAACCCTTACACCTTTTCAACCCTAAATTTTCATACATGTCTCGCCGTGGACAAAATTACCCCTTTACTATAGTTTTAGGTCAAAGAGTCGCCGTACTCTGTTTTAGGGTTTCCCGCTGTGGAATCTCTAACCTAATTTAACCCTAATTACAACTTAACAATTCAACGTAGAGATTTGGAGTTTCTACACTCCGCGTAAGCGTGTCCCTAAGATACGTTTATTCCCCATTGAAACCTTGGCCACAGTCAAGACGTTTCTAACCTCCCTTTTGAGGGGAACTACGATTACTCTGATTCCACTCCCGTAAGGATACGTAGGCACAAGATGCGATGTCTTGCCGAGTAAACTTAGAATTAACCCCTTAGGTTTACTTTCTCATTTTTAATCCTTTGTACATATACCTCAAGCAAATAAATAAAGCAAATAGTAAACATTTGAACAAAAGGTTCCTGTAGAGTACTACAGAAGTTTAGGGTGCTAATACCTTCCCTAAATTTAACCAACCCCCGAACCCTAGATCTTTCCCCGCATTGTGTTTACGATGCAAAATAGGTTTTCCCTCTTTTGACCTTTTCCTTCGGATAAATCAAAGAGCGGTTGTGAATTGAATTGCGATTCAAACTCATTAATAGTTTGTGATCCTATTTCCACCGCAACAGAAGATGGCGACTTCACTGGGGACTTTCTAAACTTTTGAGGGTTATCCCTAATTTGTTCATATTTATTACTATTTGTTTTACTATTCATTTGCATGTATATATTGTACTTTGATTTTGGGAATGTTCCTTGTGTTGTGAGATAAGTCCTACGCCCGGACTTGAGTGACATTATTATAGGATGGGGATATATTCGATGAGGCTTATAGGGAGTGAATCCCGACCAAGCTGATTCGAGAATCACCGCTCAGTTGAGACCTTTTCGAAAATGGTTCGGTTGAACGAGTAATCGTGAAAACATTTTCCATGGTCGATTGGAGTCTGTGATATTGGGAACCGTAGTACCTTTACACCACCTCGGCCTTATTTAGGACGTAGTGCGGGAACTATGTGGGAGTAGTCCTACAATGGTTGCTACGCGATACTACACTCAAAAGAGGTTCTCTTGAGAATATTATTAACCCCCGAGTCAGTCGGAAAGTTGATAATATCCGAAAGATGGGCTGATGACTTTGGGCACTGTTTAGAACCTTGTTCTGCAGGTACAACTAACCTATAGTACACTCCTTTTCGGGGATGGGTAGACCTTAACTCCGCTCACGTTCTTTTAACCTAGGACTTTATGTGTTTTCATGCATTGCATCCATAAAGCATCATATTACATTAAGACTTCATGGAATTCAAACTCTATTTATGAACATTGCAGGATACCATGGATCACTCTAGAAGGCATACTTTGAAATTTACTTTTAAGGGTTTTAATTTGGAAGTCCTAGAGAAGCTAAGAGATTTGGTTCAAGATCAAGAAAAGTTCCAAAACAGATATGGAAGGCTATTGTCTTTGTTGAAGATTCAAGTAAACGAAGGACTTCTTGCGACTTTGCTACAGTTTTATGATCCAGATTATCACTGCTTCACCTTTCCAGATTATCAGCTTTTACCTACCTTAGAAGAGTACTCTCAGTTGGTGGGATTACCTATCTTGGATAAGTCTCCATTCCCTTTCTTGGAGGAAGACCCTAAAGAACGAGATATTGCTAAAGCCATTTGTCTAAGGATATCCGAGGTCAAAAACAATATGATCACCAAAGGGGGGATCTCCGGTTTTCTCAGGGACTTCCTAATTAAGAAGGCCTAATTTTATGCCGATCATAAAGACATGTTTGCCTTCGAGACAATATTTGCTTTGCTTATTTATGGGTTGCTGCTTTTTCCTAGTTTTGAGGGGTTTGTGGACCTTAATGCAATCAAGACCTTCATGAGGAGAAATCCAGTTCCAACGCTATTGGGTAATACTTATCATTCATGACATCTTCGAAACTTTCATGGTGGAGGAATGATTACATGTTGTGTGCCATTACTATACAAGTGGTTTATTTCTCACTTACCCAAGTCCGGTCCGTTTTGGAGAGCTAATCAAGAACGTTGGTCGCAAAAAGTTATGGCTTTAACTCATTCTGACATTGATTGGTATAATCGCATGTACGATGGGATATCGATCATTGATAGTTGTGGAAGCTTCAACAATGTGCCTTTGCTCAGTTTTAATGGAGGAATTAGCTACAATCCAGCCTTAGCTCGCCGACAGTTGGGATACCCCTTGAAGGAACCGCCTAAAGGTATTCATGTGGAGAAAATCTTTTTCAAAGACGACAAAAAGCTTCAAGATCAGATTCTATCCTCTTGGAATCATCTGCATAGGAAGGACAAAGAAAGTTTGGGAATACCTAATTGTGTGTCCATGGAACCATACCTTCAATGGGTCCGAGGAAGAGCTATTGAGTTGAAGATGCCCTACTCTCGCCAAGATCCTGTACCTCAAAAAGAGGAACCTGTCCAGTATTTCATGACCGAAGCTGAGACCTTGAAGATCGCTTTGAAGAGATCACAACACGAAACAGAAGCATGGAAGAACAAATACCATGTGATGGCCAGCGAGTACGAAGAACTTCAAAAGCAGATTCAGTCGAAGAATGATGAGATACAATCCTACAAGAGGAGAAGGCTCTACGAATATTTATTTTCCTCCGGATCTCCGTCTGCTCACTGAAGTTGTGGAAGATGCTTCTCTAGGACTCTCTAGGCTTTTATTTAGCTGTTTGGTTGCAAGAATATTATTTGTAATTTGTCTTCAATAAATTAAGAAAAGTTTCTTGGGTATTCCGCAATATTCGTAAATATTTGAATTCCATGAAATCTTCATTTGCATTCACATTTTAGCATCATACTTTTGCATTGCATGTGTCTCCCGGTTTCTCATACACGGTTTTCTCACCTTCCAGTTTTGTCACCCTAAGTTCTCTGCATCAATACGACCCTTCAAAAGGATGGAAGATCAGAACCAAGAGATCAACCGCGTCAGCCATGAACTCGAAGATCTTCGAGGAAGTGTAGGACAGATTTTGGAGATGCTACGAGCTCTTAGTGTGAAGGTGGATGCTCAGTCTACTGTTGTTTCTGAGACTACTAATACCGTTATGGGATCTCAACCAGCTGCTACTGTCGAGAATGTACCTCCTCATGGTCTTCAATCTGTTTCGGTGCCTCCTAGTGCTCAACCAGTTCGACAAGCTACCCCTCAAAAGTGCAAAACTCCTAACTCCGACCATTGTAAGGGACCTGCACGTCTGAGGAACCGCAAAATGGATGTTTCTCAACCTTATCAACCTCAGCATAATTATGTTCAAGGTTATCAGTTTCCATATGTTCAACAACCCTATGTAGCTACGGTTGCACCTCCTTTCGATCAGCAGTTTCCTACATACCAGCCTGTGCAGTCAGCTCCGGTATATCAAGCACCGATTTATCAACAACCTTCCGGTTATCCGCCCATGCAAGTTCCTATCAACAGTCAACGAGTGCCCAACGCTCCTGTTCACCAACAATCACAGAATCAGGTTCCTTATCCCCGTAAGAGGCAGTATAAGCCTTGTCCTCCAATTCCGATGACTTTCACTGAGTTATACCCCCATCTGGTACAACAAGGTCTGATTACCACCCGTGCTTTGGGTCCTCCGCCTAATCCGTTACCTGCAGGTTACAACGCTGCCGCTCATTGTTTATTTCATGAGGGTGCGCCCGGCCATGATCTAGAGGATTGTTATGCTCTTAAGAATTTTGTCAGAAATTTGCTAGAAACGAAGAAGTTGTCTTTTAGCGATGCTCAGCCGAAGATCGAGACTCCTCTCGGGGTGCCCTGCTTGTCAAGCTTAAATTCTGCAAAGTATGTTGACCCCTCAGCAAATCAGCCGAATCCAGTAATTATTCAGAGGCCTAGCTCGCTTCATTTTAGTAACCCTCAAGATGACATGACCGGGATCAACAAAGAATCTGGGAAAGTTATTTTGAAGCAACGACTGAAAACTGTTGAAGATGTGACCAGCATAACTGGGGCAAGCTATGACGACTCACAGTGATCATAAACCAGACAGTCATTTCCATTGAGGCTCCGCCAAAGGAAACTGTTACTCTTGAATGCAAGATTTCATAAACATTTAGAAGGATTTTTCCGACAGTTCATTTGTTTATTTATATGTATTTCTCTTTGATTAAGCATACTTAGCAGGCACGAACTTGTTTATCTTTGATTAATTAATGCAACGCATATGTTTGTCTTGAATAAATCCATTCGTTTCACTCATTCAAAAAATGTTTTCATAAATCATAATGCCAACTTTACCCGATCTCTTGTTCTGATGGAGAATTGGGGGGAGGATGACGAACCCAAAACGTCAGATTTCTTGTCGTATGCTTTCAATTAAAACTTGCTGATGATGTAAGGCATTGTTTCAAATCCCAAACACTGGAGATATAAGGATGTTAATCCCTAGTCACCTCTTTGAGCCTTGAAGTAGGAGTTTTTCTTTCTTTTAAGAACCTTCACCCTAACCTGGGGCAGGGTAGGTTTCAGTTAAACCGATCGAGCGCTTAGATCCTAAAAAAGGAAGAGAAAACCTTCGAGAATTTATTCTTAGCATCTTAAGAAGTCCAACACAGCGACTATCCCTCGGTTACCTAAGGAGTGGGGCAGTCACGAGCCTGTCAAAAGATTTACACGACTTGTGCATAAAAGAATATTCAAAAAATAAGAGCCCGCTAAGTCAAAACCTATGAAGGAGACTTAGGCAAAACTGGGGCATCCCGCTGGACTCCAAAGTCAGATCAAAGGACGTTGTCCAGGCAAAAGTTAGGGAATAAAAGAAAAACAAGAGGGTACAATAAATAATCCCTAGTAAAGAACAAAATCGTGTGACCAATTGCCATTAGAAATAGGTGAGTGACTGCCATGTCCAAAGCCTTGATAAGTTCTCGACCATAGCAAATCCGTTTGAGGTATGAGCGTTCGTATCCGATTAACTGAATTAGGATTGGAGAACATCACGAAGAAGGGGTGGGTACAAATATAACCTTGAGCCTTTATCCTTTTGTTTCTTAAACCGTGAACCAAGCCATGATACAACCTTTAAAAGACCTAATTGAAGTAGGACTTTGGTTGAAAGCATACTCGACAAGATCACGTTTCCTGACTCCTACGAGCTATGCTCAGAAAAATTCATGTTGGCATTATAATTAAAACTTATATCCGGACTAGTGATTTCGGTCACAAGTTATTGCGATATCTTTTTCAAAACAAAAATTCAAGACAAATATATGTGTGCATTGACAAGCTCGGGATAGGCATTTCAGGCATGACGACTTTGCTTGATATCTTAGAGATTTACATATGGACATAACCCGTGGAACTTGAAGATCCTGCTAAACAGGGGCAGGCAGTTTCCCAGTTCACTTACCAACGCGAGGTTGACGTTCTTAAGGAGCTATTTCTCGAAGATTTCGTCGTGACACGATTAATTTGTGCCAGTTACGCCGAGACCTGACAAACCTCTCAAAGAAGTTTGAAAACAGTGGGGCAACCAGACTCCGTGTTCTCTATAAAATCCTCTTGAGATGACCATACCTCACAACACAAGTATCTTGGGGCACCGTGTTTTTTGAAGAAACAAATGGCGACTACTACAAGGTCCGTCAAGATCAAAACCATGTGGTTTCACGACTTTCTTCATGCACCCGATGGATTTTACTCACGGCGGCCTTCATTCCCCAGTAAATCTCAGTGTTGCAACAGGCTCCTAAACTATTGCCTCATCACAGTCCCCAGAGAGACTATAAGCTGACAACTTTTTCTTGGGTAACTCGAAAGTGTCCCTCAGGTTTTCTTCTCCCCATGTGAAGACGTGATACTGATACCCAAGCAGACTACCTTCTCCCCAGAGAAGTCAGAATTCTGAAACCAGATTTGGTTCTACCATTGATCCTTCTCACCCATGATGGACGTATTGGTTGCAGAGTACGCAGGGTACCTCCGTCGAGATGTTTATTTCATCTCTCGTCCCGTCTCTAGTCTGTTTCGTCAGCATACGCAGGGGCATAAGCATCACATGCCTATTTCATACACATGCTCATTACATACTCATTCCATTACATCCTGCATATTTAACTACATAGACATTAACATACATTCATATTAACATTCACATTAACATATGCGTTAGCATTCACAGGTTCATTGTGTCTCGCCATCATTGGTTGTTACCGCCGAGTAACTGGGGTTTGTCCATTCTCTTCAAATAGATTGTCAGCCATAAGCATAAAATACATATGTGTTTCCAGTTTCCCCACAGAGCTCGATCCTCGTGGATGACGGTTACTTCAGCTATCTTTCCTCGCCAGGATAAGATATTTACCCTTCGAGTTCATTCCCTCGATGGAGTCTTGATTACCAGTCTCCTTTCTAGCTCGATCCTAGATTGAATCTCAGTCTTGTCGGTCACTGAGCCCAACCGGACGTGCATTTATTTTGCACTGTCTAAAAATTTTCATCCTACCTTGACAGATACGCGACTGTTCTCGCCTGAGAAGCTTATCACTGTACCCGGACGTGCATTTATTTTGCACTATCTTTCAAGAAAACCTATCACAATCCTTTACATATTCACGCCAGTTCACGCCTGGAAATCCATCAGTACATCTTATAGCATCGGTATGCAACTGTTCTCGCCTGAGAAGCCTATCGGTACAACACTTTACAATCCTACAACATCGGTATGCAACTGTTCTCGCCTGAGAAGCCTATCGATATAACAACCTTACACAACAAGATCAGCAACTGTTCTCACCAGAGAGGCTTATCACAACTTTACACAACAGGATACGCAACAGTTCTCGCCAAGAGAAGCTTATCACAACATTTTATCGATCAGCAACAGTTCTCGGTTAAAAAGCTTATCGTAACATGCTTCAGCAACGGTATGCAACAGTTCTCCGCCGAGAAGCTTATCATTATTATCTGTTATCACCTCTACAAGCAGTTCCTACATGAGAAGCTTATTATTGCCACTCTTGCAAATAAGCGACATTTCTCGCCTGAGAAGTTGATCCTATCTTCGTTTTGACTCGCAGCAAATGGCCATCTCCATCGAGTAGTTGGGCTTCCATTTTCCTTGTCGTCTTGAAGTATGGGGAGGTTTGAACCGAATCATATTCAGGAGAGCACAGATCTTGAAGTATGAAGAAGTTCATTTACCCTTTAGTAAAAGAAGGAGCAGAATCATATTCAGGAGAGCACAGATCTTGAAGTATGAAGAAGTTCATTTACCCTTTAGTAAAAGAAGGAGCGGAATCATATTCAGGAGAGCATAGATCTTGAAGTATGAAGAAGTTCATTTACCCTTTAGTAAAAGAAGGAGCGGAATCATATTCAGGAGAGCACAGATCTTGAAGTATGAAGAAGTTCAATTTTACCCTTTAGTAAAAGAAGAATCTGAATCATATTCCAGGCACCAACCTTAAATATGAGAAGATTTATATATCAGATAAGCAGCAGCCTCTTTATTTGAGTGCTTATCCGTTTTGGCATGTAAGTCCCTTCCAACGATAAGTGACAGTTCTCCCTCGAGAAGCTTATCAGGGCATTTCCCATCAAAGCCCATTTTGGCATACAGCCGGTTTTTACCCTGTATATCTGATATGGATTTCTGAAAAGTCCATTCGATCCCATCACGAAGGATAGTTTATAGAAGCTTGGATGTTATTCTTTGCTCAATGCTCCAGCATTCTGTAATCAATCTGGCAGTCGTGTAGATCCAGTCTTATTGTTAGACATTCCCAAGTGGAGGCCATCTCGTAGGCGCCATCTCCATTTAGGATCATGTTCTAACCACTTTAAGTCCATTTATTTTGGCATACAGCCAGTTTCTTACCCTGTATATTTGCTACGGAGTTCCGAAAGGCCCGTTTGATCCTGTCACGAGAGATAGTTTACAGAAGCTTGGATGTTATTCTTTGCTCAATGCTCCAGCATTCTGTAATCGATCTTGCAGTCGTACATGATCCAGTTTTACTTTTAGATTCCCCAGTGGAGGCCGTCTCATAGGTGCCATCTCCATTTGGGAATCTCGTTCCAGTTCTAAAAATGACAATTTGGTCGTATTCGCGCCAGTTGACCATCATTTTAGAATTCCCCAGTGTTTGTGCTGTGTCCCAGTGCGTCGTTTTCCCCAGTGTGTTCTTCTCGTAGCGTCTATCCCTGTGTCGTCGTATTCGTCAGCATTTTCGCATTCATCATTCCAGCATACGCATCATATCATATTCATGGCATTGTCTGCTTTAGTCTGTCCTCGTTTTGTCTATAGCATTGCATATCGCCACATATAAGGGCAAAATTTTCGGTTATCTATATTTAAATCCCTCCACCATGATTCCTCGAGTCTCCGCCACTCAAATCATCCGGTGTAGCTATTTAAATAGGGGCAACTGTAATACCCCAAATTTTACCCTTTCTTTTTTATTTTTATTTTAAATTCTGATTAACTTAATAAATTAACCTTTTTTTTTAAATCTTGTTTTTTTAACTAATAATAATTTAATTAATTTTTTTTTATAACTTTACTAATGTTTTTTATTAACTTTTTTTTTTCTATTTAGTTTATTTATTTAAATCATTTTAAGCTCTTCTTACTAACTTTTAGGATTTAGATTAAAATTTAACTTTTTTTTTCTTTTCTTTAAGAGTAAATTTTTTTTTATAACCTTTTTTAAATTAATTTCTAACACATTTTTTTAATCAAATTCTAATACTTTTTTTTAAAATAAAAATCTAACTTCTTTTTAAAATTAAATCTTTTTTCTAACTCCTTTTTAAAGTTAAATCTTTTTTCTAACTTTTATAAAGTTAAATCTTTTTTTCTAACTTTTTTAAAGCTAAATCTTTTTTTCTAACCTTTTTAAAGCTAAATCTTTTTTTCTAACTTTTTTAAAGTTAAATCTTTTTTTCTAACTTCTTTTTAAAATTAAATCTTTTTTTTAACTCCTTTTTAAAGTTAAATCTTTTTTCTAACTTTTATAAAGTTAAATCTTTTTTTCTAACTTTTTTAAAAAAATTAAATCTTTTTTTTCTCTAACTTCTTTTTAAAATTAAATCTTTTTTTTCTCTAACTTCTTTTTAAAATTATATCTTTTTTTCTAACTATTTTAAAAATTAAATCTAACCTTTTTTTTATAAATTAAATCTATCCTTTTTTTTAAAATTAAATCTAAATCTTTTTTTGACACCATCATTTTTCAAATTAAAATTCTAAATTCCTTTTAAAATTAAATTCCAACCGTTTTTAAAATAATTCTAACATTTTTTTTAATCAACATTCAAATGTTTTTTATTTTAAAATTCTAACTCAGTTTTTTTAAACTTAAAACTCTAATTATTATTTAACTTGAAACTCTTATTTTCTTTGCTAACTTTTTAAATTTAAATCCCGACACTTTTTTAATCAAATCCAATCCCAATGAATTCCAGATAGAGTTAAATCAAATCAATCAGATCATATCATTATCATAAGAAAATCAGATCTAAATATCAACATCACCATCATTGAATCAAATCTGAAATCATCATAAAAATTCATTCAAATCAAATCAGAGATTGAAAAAGATTGAGATATTCAAATCAAATCTGAGATTGAAAAAGATTTAAAAAAATCAAGTATAAAAGGACCCTCAGTAGCAACAAAACAGGGAGATGGGCAAGCATCAAAGACTCTTACAGTCTTCATCAAAAGTAACTAACTCTTCTTTTCTTAAAAAATTTCTAATCTTGTTTTTGTTTTTTTCAAGAGTATTAACTTTTTTTTGAATTAAAATCTAACCTTTTCTTTTTTTATTTTCAAAACTTTTTTTTCAAAAGCAAATTTCAAAGTTCTAATTTTTTGCTAACTTTTAAATCTAACTTTTTAATCACATTAAAGTTCTAACTTTTCCAAATCTCACAAAAAAAAACCTAATTCCATTCTAACTCTTTTCTAATTACCTAAATTCTCATCGTCTCAAAACGTTCATCACTTAACTTCTAATTATCGTCAACTCCAATTTTCATCCTTCATTCCTAACAGTATTCTTGATTATCCATGAACCTGTTCACTAATATTTATTTATTTATTTTTGTATTTATTTTTATATTTGTACATAATCTGACATCATCATTGCTATTTCATATTCCATTATCACTTGTATATTATCACCATCTTCATTGCGTATCAATTTTCATTGTTTATTAATTTTTCGCTAATATCCTCCTTTTTAAGATCCAAATTTCTAACTTTTTTCTTGTTTCGTTAAAATTATAATTTTCTACTTAAATTCCTAACATTCCCGTCTAATTTTTTGTCTAACCCCGTATAATAACAGTCTCTGTTTGTTTTGGTTTTTTGCAAAGCTGACTAAGTTCAATTGATTTTATTTTCAGTTTAAATATTCAATTATCATATTTGTAACTGCTTATGGGATGTAATTTTGCGAGACAATTGTCGCATTTATCTTTCCGCACTTTATTTTCTGCCGTTGTATGTATATTTAATTTCATCGCATCTTTATAATTAATTTCACTCCTCCGAAGGAATTAGGTCTAGCCGTTTGACCGCCGTGTCAATAGTCCTCACCTTCAACCCTTACACCTTTTCAACCCTAAATTTTCATACATGTCTCGCCGTGGACAAAATTACCCCTTTACTATAGTTTTAGGTCAAAGAGTCGCCGTACTCTGTTTTAGGGTTTCCCGCTGTGGAATCTCTAACCTAATTTAACCCTAATTACAACTTAACAATTCAACGTAGAGATTTGGAGTTTCTACACTCCGCGTAAGCGTGTCCCTAAGATACGTTTATTCCCCATTGAAACCTTGGCCACAGTCAAGACGTTTCTAACCTCCCTTTTGAGGGGAACTACGATTACTCTGATTCCACTCCCGTAAGGATACGTAGGCACAAGATGCGATGTCTTGCCGAGTAAACTTAGAATTAACCCCTTAGGTTTACTTTCTCATTTTTAATCCTTTGTACATATACCTCAAGCAAATAAATAAAGCAAATAGTAAACATTTGAACAAAAGGTTCCTGTAGAGTACTACAGAAGTTTAGGGTGCTAATACCTTCCCTAAATTTAACCAACCCCCGAACCCTAGATCTTTCCCCGCATTGTGTTTACGATGCAAAATAGGTTTTCCCTCTTTTGACCTTTTCCTTCGGATAAATCAAAGAGCGGTTGTGAATTGAATTGCGATTCAAACTCATTAATAGTTTGTGATCCTATTTCCACCGCAACAGAAGATGGCGACTTCACTGGGGACTTTCTAAACTTTTGAGGGTTATCCCTAATTTGTTCATATTTATTACTATTTGTTTTACTATTCATTTGCATGTATATATTGTACTTTGATTTTGGGAATGTTCCTTGTGTTGTGAGATAAGTCCTACGCCCGGACTTGAGTGACATTATTATAGGATGGGGATATATTCGATGAGGCTTATAGGGAGTGAATCCCGACCAAGCTGATTCGAGAATCACCGCTCAGTTGAGACCTTTTCGAAAATGGTTCGGTTGAACGAGTAATCGTGAAAACATTTTCCATGGTCGATTGGAGTCTGTGATATTGGGAACCGTAGTACCTTTACACCACCTCGGCCTTATTTAGGACGTAGTGCGGGAACTATGTGGGAGTAGTCCTACAATGGTTGCTACGCGATACTACACTCAAAAGAGGTTCTCTTGAGAATATTATTAACCCCCGAGTCAGTCGGAAAGTTGATAATATCCGAAAGATGGGCTGATGACTTTGGGCACTGTTTAGAACCTTGTTCTGCAGGTACAACTAACCTATAGTACACTCCTTTTCGGGGATGGGTAGACCTTAACTCCGCTCACGTTCTTTTAACCTAGGACTTTATGTGTTTTCATGCATTGCATCCATAAAGCATCATATTACATTAAGACTTCATGGAATTCAAACTCTATTTATGAACATTGCAGGATACCATGGATCACTCTAGAAGGCATACTTTGAAATTTACTTTTAAGGGTTTTAATTTGGAAGTCCTAGAGAAGCTAAGAGATTTGGTTCAAGATCAAGAAAAGTTCCAAAACAGATATGGAAGGCTATTGTCTTTGTTGAAGATTCAAGTAAACGAAGGACTTCTTGCGACTTTGCTACAGTTTTATGATCCAGATTATCACTGCTTCACCTTTCCAGGAGGACAAAATGTTTTGATGTGTGTTCAAATCTTTTAACGGAAGAAATGAATTCACTTTTGTTGTATCCTTTATTAAGTGTTTTTCTGTTGTTTTGAGAGAAGAAAGAGACACCCTAAAACTATGGTTGAAAAGGGGAATCTACCTAATGTTATCATGCCTGGTTAACCAACCTAATGTCTATCATAACTCCTCCACGGCAGAGAAGTTAGAGCTCCTAAGGGATCATGGCAACAAAACTAAACAGCAAACAGGAATCACTGCAAAGTAAAGAAATACTGGAAATATGCATGAAGGCAACAACCAAACAAGCAAGGCACAAAGGCCACAAACCACAGAGGCAAGGGAGCTCAGCTCTACCAAATACCAGCAAGCAAAGCCACTCAATAACAATCAAGCAGAAGGAGGACCACCTCAACTTCTCATGCACACAAAGCCTACTTCTAAGATGCACCTATCCCAGAAGTATCTAGATGAACCCCTAATTCTAATGCAGCACAGCACCACACAAGTCAAACAACACACAGAGAAGGCTAACCAGCCTGGCAAACTCCTATCCAAAAGCAAGAAATTACCCCTGAGCAAGACCCCTGAACAACCCTAAAACAAACCCCTAAGCAAAACCCTATGCAAAACCCTAATCAAATCCCTAATCAAAGCCCTAAAGCAAAGCCCTATGCAAAACCCTACACAAGAGAAAATCAATCCCAGTCTTCAAGCTTCAAGACAAGCCTACCAAAGAAAGGGAGCTAAGTAGGCAGACTCATAGTGCCTTCCTCAGAAAAGTACTAGGAGGCTTACACTTAGGAATCATATCACATGCGGCTCAACAACTGTGAACAGTTTACATTCCTCCTCAGGAGAAACTAAACTCACATGAAGGCTCCAACATCATTGGATACTTGAGAAATCCTACATGAACTAAGGGAACTAAGTTAACAGACCCATAGTGCCTTCCTCAGGAAAGTACTAGGAGGCTTCCACTTAGGAATCATATCCCATGTGGCTCAACAACTGTGATCGGTTTACATTCCTCCTCAGGAGAAACTAAACTCACATGAAGGCTCCAACATCATCGGATACTTGAGAAATCCTACATGAACTAAGGGAACTAAGTGAACAGACCCATAGTGCCTTCCTCAGGAAAGTACTAGGGGGCTTCCACTTAGGAATCATATCCCATGTGGCTCAACAACTGTGAACGGTTTACATTCCTCCTCAGGAGAAACTAAACTCACATGAAGGCTCCAACATCATTGGATACTTGAGAAAGAGGTGAGAAGAAAGAATGAAATACATCCATAGGGCCTTCCTCAGGAAAGTACCATAAATTTCCCTCAAACTTCAGGATCTCAAACCTCACAAAAGAAACTATCTCTAAAGTTTAACCACAGTTGAACTTCAAAGTCAGAAGACCTCAAGACTTCTCCTATTCTCAAGCTCGAACAAAAAATAACAGAATACCCTAAAAAATCTACCAAAAATCTAGGGGAAACCTACATGCCTCTATGATCCCAAGATCGAATCTCAAAGCCTAAGTCAACTTCTAAGGCTACTAAACAATTCCTAACATGTGAATGGTCAAGGGTTAAACGGCAAGTTAGGAGGTCTCTGCTCTCTAACCCTAAAACAACATCAATCAATCTCTAAAAAATCCACAAAAATCCTATGGGGAGCATGCATCAGTCTAGTATAACATACTAAAAAACTAAAGCAAAAATCAATACCAGGCAAGAGAACAAAAATCAGCAAGGCAGACACATCACAAACCAACTATTCAATACCAATTAAAATGCAAAAATGCAAATAAAAATGAAAATGCATGATCAATTCCATCTTTTTGCACTATAAAATTCTAAATTGAATTAGGAACATACAGAAAAAAGAAGGGAATTAATTGGACACTCCTACTATTTTTTATGAATTTTTTCCTAACATGATACAAAACAAAGAAAATATTAAAGAAAATAAAACAGGGGGGGCAAATAGCAAACGCTTCAGTTGTTTACAGACTGGGCCCAAACTGAGGGGGGTGCGCCTAGCAATGGGGCAAAGGCCCAGACTGAGTCCATTCAGCATAGTCACACAAGGGGGGTATAGCGAGTAAATGGAGGGTAGCACTTAGCAATCAGACTTGGGCTTTGACCCAATCCAACCCTAACCCAAACGAATGACTAACAAAACCACTCTTCATCTCTAACCTCTCGTTCACTGTTCACTAAACCAAAACCCTAGCGTCGTTCATCCCCCAAATCCCTCTCTGCAACTCCTCTCCAAAACCCTCTCAAACCCTAATCGCTCATGAAATCAAACCCCAATCTCACCTACTCCACTTCTCTGAAACGAACTACAACCTTACCAAATTCCTCACCTCAAAATCCTAAGGTTAAACTGAATCTACTCGAATCAAGATAATACCAAGCAATCCTAGCAAACGGAAAGAAGAAAACGAACGGATGAACGCACCTGGATATGGAGCAAGAACAAGCTCGTGTAGTTCTTGAAGATTCAAAGAAGATCGCCGCGAGAGAGAAGAAGATCTTGAGGTTCTCTAGAGATCTTCTGGGGATGGTTGAAGATTAAAGGGATTTCTGGAAAATCTGGAAGAACACAATGAGCGAAGCTGATGAACTCGTGAGGAATATTGTCGAATACTGATGAACATATGATGCTGACGAACAAATCTGGGCGGACGTTGATGAGATTCACGAAGCGTGGACGAAGATCTGTTAGACGTCATTGGATCTTGAAGGAAACGAAGAAGATCCTGGAGATCTTGATGAGTCAATTCTGGAGATTGCTTGAAGTTTCCGGCAACGGATGAAGTTTCCGGTGAGTAGTATGAGTTCTCCGGCGAATAATAGATGAAGATGGACGGGGAGGATTGGAGGAGATCGGATGTGTTTCTGGCGAAAATGCAGATTCCGGCGGGTTTACCAGACTCCGGCGGTTAGTTGCGGCGGGGATGGTGGTGGCTGCATGTGCTCCGGCGAGGGGTGGATAGTGGAATCCAGGTGTCAAGGGAATGGTTGAGAAAGGGACGCGTGTGGAAGGGGAGCCGGGAGAAGGCCACACGTGTACGCGATGCTGGCAGAGAGAGAGAGAGAGAGAGTGGAGTCTGGGTGAGGTGTCAGTGTGTGGAGAAGTGGGAGTTGTGAGGTGGGGTCCTTGCAGTTACACGCGTGGCAGCCTTATATACCTGACACATGGCACATTTCTGGACAACAAAAATGAAAAAAAAAAAGCTGAGGAAAATTGGGCCTCCAAAAACCATACTGGGCCCACGAAAAAGACTGCAATAAACCCTGAAAAAATCTGAATTAAAAAATGATTAAACTCAATTAAAAACTAATCAAAGATTTAAGCCTAATTAACTAAAATGATTAAACTACAATTAACTCTAACTAAAGATTAAAATCCTAATTAAACTATAAGATGATTAAAACCTTGCTAAATTCTATTAAACCCAATTAATTTCTAAACTAATAAAACTCTACTAATTCCACTAATATCTAAACTAAAAAAAAACTCTAAGAATTTCTATTTAAAAAAACTATTAAAATCCTATTAAATCTCTAATAAAATTTATACTATTTAATTTCTACTTAAAAAACCTAATAAGAGAAATACTCTATTTATCTAAAAACTTAATACCTAAAAAGAAATTTATTCTAAAATCTATTAAAACAATTTAAAAATTCTAAAAAAGGTTTAAATCTATTTAAAAATGCTGAAAAAATCTAATTAAATCCTAGAAAATCTATAAAGCCTATTAAAAATCCACAAAAGGCTATTAAACCCTAAAAAATGCAAACAGAGGCAAATAACCGACATAAAAGAGAGCGCGAGACCAGATCGACGCAAACAATAAACCCCGGTCATCAGAATATTCCCAAAACCACCATGTAAGCTGAAAACACCGAGAAGCGCACAATTTCCCGAAACTAAAACCCTGATGATCTAGACTGGATCTGAAATATCCGGTAGATGAAAACCAAGCTGTAACCCTGACACCCTCTGTCTGTGTACAAATGTCATGCATCTTATATGCGAATACAAATTAAACCACGAACCAGATAGGAGAACTGGTTGGTCAAATTTTAGGGTGCAACAGCTGCCCCTATTCAAGCGGCTTGGACCTGAATGGGTGAAGAGCGCTTAGCCTTCAAACATTCAAAGGTAAATGACGGTTGAATACCAATGAAACCCTGAAATTTGCCCATCGCAAAAATAAATTGCGCACACCGCTGCTTGGGGAGAATTAACCAGGGAACTGATTTCTGTTGCCACAGTGACAACTAAACACCTGTCCATCCACCTGCTTATGAAATAATCCGATACTGTCCATAGACCATCCCATTCCGAAGAAGAGAGAATACACTAATCAGTGAGCGAAAATTGTTAATCTCTCTTATCAACCTTTCGTATCCTGAAGAAACGAGCAAACGCTTAACCAAACGAGACAATGTTGACTTCACTTATCAACCTTTCGTTCGTACCTGAACGAGCATCCACCAAACTGCGAGAAAATGTTGATTTCCCTTACCAACCTTCTGTTCGTACCTGAACGAGCATCCACTAAACTGTGAGAAAATGTTGATTTCACTTACCAACCTTCCGTTCGTACCTGAACGAGCATCCACTAAACTGCGAGAAAATGTTGATTTCACTTACCAACCTTCCGTTCGTACCTGAACGAGCATCCACTAAACTGCGAGAAAATGTTGATTTCACTTACCAACCTTCCGTTCGTACCTGAACGAGCATCCACTAAACTGCGAGAAAATGTTGATTTCACTTACCAACCTTCCGTTCGTACCTGAACGAGCATCCACTAAACTGCGAGAAAATGTTGATTTCACTTACCAACCTTCCGTTCGTACCTGAACGAGCATCCACTAAACTGCGAGAAAATGTTGATTTCACTTACCAACCTTTCGTTCGTACCTGAACGAGCATCCACTAAACTGCGAGAAAATGTTGATTTCACTTACCAACCTTCCGTTCGTACCTGAACGAGCATCCACTAAACTGCAAGAAAATGTTGATTTCACTTACCAACCTTCCGTTCGTACCTGAACGAGCATCCCTGCGGGAGCACGAGAAACTTAACCAAGCAACTCTGAGAGGACAATTCTGACGACAGCCGTCCAATACCTATTCTGGCAATATGTATCCTGAAAACACTCCGCTGGGGAAATTGGGAACTTAACCAAGCACCCTGACGAGAATAACCTTGTTGAAAGATAAGAGGAATTTAACCAAACAACTCCGTGGCGAATACCCGGCTGGGGGCTATGAGGGACTTAACCAAGTAACTCATTGAAGTAACATCCTGCTGGAGAACATAACTCTGCTGGGGAAACTACGGGTAACCACCCAAAAATCTGCATTACCATCTTCCAATGCTGATTACCACAGCATCCTGAGAAAGACTCAGCTAGGGGGAAAAGTGCTTGACCAAGCAAACTCTGCTAGAGGAATATGACATGACGAACACGATTACTGCGTGTCTGACGCAACAACCCTCTTGACAGAAGGAAACATGATCACTGCGCGTCTCGGCGTTGCAAACAAAACCACGTATAGGACGAATACGATCACTGCGTATCTCTTCCGAAAAAACCCCATGACATGATGAACACGATCGCTGCATGCCCTGCGCCACAACTCTCTTGACAGGAGGAAACACGATCACTGCGCGTCTTGTGCCACAAACCAACCATACGGGATGAATACGATCACTGCGTACACGTCAACAAGCAAACACCTGCAAAAGTCAACAAGCAAACACAAGACAATCTATGCAAAAAGAAACATCTTGGTAATCACCCACGACAACCATTCAGGTAATTTCCGATTTTAACAATCATCGGTCGAGGCCCGCCTGTTTACACGCATGTAAGTTTATCAAAAACATCGGCGTTTTTTACAAACAAAACTTGCAAAAATTAAAACCAAAGTCACACACTACACTGAATAACACACTTTATTGATAACGGCCTGAAAATAGGCAAGATTTGTACATCAGATGCAACTTCCTGAAAAGAGGTAGTCACGCATAAACAAAATGCAGAAGTATACAAATATACAGAATAAAATTTGTACACATGTCGGCAACGTGTTACAGACGAACACCATGAACCGATCCTCCTATGACTCGCCGGACTCTGACGCTTTCCTGATCTCTGTCTTCGGAAGAGATTGCTTTGGATAGTCGACCCCCGGATGCTCCCAAACCACTAGATAATCAAACTCGGGCCGCAGTCATTTGCTTTTCAAATCCCTAACTTTTGCGTGAATCGCCCTTTACGGGTTTTCAATTCACCGGGATACCCCTTTTTGCCGAAGCCGCCCAGTGTAGGTTTTCAACTTCGCGGGTGTACATTTTTTCATTTTATCCCTAACTTTTGCCCGAACCTTTTTATTCTGTTTTTTGGTTCGCCAGGATGCCCCATTTTTGCCTGGACTCTCTTTTTACTGTCCAGCGGGTCAATTTTTAAGCAAAGTATTTTTTAACTGCGTCCGAGTTCACAGGGGACGAAAAGTCTTCACCATCCATGGTGGATAACAATAAGGCTCCTCTGGAGAAGACCTTTCTCACGACGTATGGACCTTCATAATTGGGAGTCCATTTGCCCCTGTGATCCGATTGCGGTGGGAGAATCTTCTTCAGCACAAGGTCACCCGTCTGAAAGCTTCGAGGTCGAATCTTCTTGTCGAACGCTTTCTTCATCCGGCTCTGATACAGCCTACCATGTGCAATTGATGCCAGTCTCTTCTCATCTATCAAGCTCAGCTGGTTCAATCTACTTCTCACCCATTCTGCCTCATCAAGCTGAACATCCAGCAAAACCCTCAAAGATGGTATCTCAACTTCCAATGGCAGGACTGCCTCCATGCCATACACCAGTGAGAACGGAGTTGCCCCGGTTGATGTATGCACCGTCGTGCGATAACCGTGCAAAGCAAACGGCAACATCTCATGCCAATCCTTATACGTTACCACCATCTTCTGAACAATCTTCTTTATGTTCTTGTTGGCCGCTTCGACAGCGCCATTCATCTTGGGTCTGTACGGAGATGAATTATGATGCTCGATCTTAAAATCCCGACAAAGATCCTTCATCATCTTATTATTCAAGTTCGAACCATTATCAGTAATGATCCGTTCAGGAATACCGTATCTGCAAATTATATCCCTCTTGATAAATCTGGCCACCACCTGTTTCGTCACATTGGCGTAAGATGCTGCTTCCACCCACTTGGTGAAGTAATCGATCGCGACTAGGATGAAGCGATGCCCATTAGAAGCAGTAGGCTCAATCTTGCCGATCATATCAATTCCCCACATGGAGAAAGGCCACGGAGAAGCCATAACATTCAGTGGACTGGGTGGCACATGGATCTTATCGGCATAGATCTGGCACTTGTGACACCGCTTGGCGAACTTGAAACAGTCCATTTCCATTGTTAACCAATAATACCCCGCCCGCAACAACTTTCGGGTCATAGCATGCCCACCAGCATGTGTACCAAAAGTTCCTTCATGGACCTCTTCCATGAGTAAATTGGCTTCCTTCTCGTCTACACACCGGAGGAGTACCAAATCGTGGTTCCTTCTATACAGAACGCCGTCGGGATTCAGATAGAAGTTGCCTGCTAATCTCCTTAGAGTCTTCTGATCACGACTGGATGCCCCAGCCGGATATTCCTTGTTCTTCAGGAAATTCTGTATGTCGAAATACCAAGGTTTATCGTCAGATGCTTCATCAATTGTAAACACAAAGGCCGGCCTATCAAGGCGAGATATGACAATCCTGGGAGCCTCATTCCAGTAGTTGACCTTATACATCGAGGATAATGTTGCAAGGGCGTCTGCCATTTGATTCTCCGCCCGGGGTACATGATGAAATTCCACCCTATCAAAGAAAGGTAGCAACCTTCTCGCATAATTCATGTACGGTACCAGATTAGGTTGGCGTGTCTCCCACTCTCCCTTAATCTGATTCACAACCAATGCTGAATCCCCATATACGTCCAGATTCTTGATCCTCAGATCGATAGCCTCCTCCAACCCCATAATACAAGCTTCGTACTCGGCTTCATTATTCGTCACTGGAAAAGTCAATCTGGCTGTGAACGGGATGTGCGACCCGTGGGGAGTGGTAATGATTGCTCCAATCCCGCTACCGTACGAATTGACAGCCCCATCAAAAATTAATTGCCACTGGGAACTCCGCTCAGGACCTTCACCAGGCAACGGCTTATCACAATCTTTAGCTTTCAAGTACATTATGTCCTCATCAGGAAACTCAAACTTCATAGGCTGATAATCCTCAATTGGCTGTTCGGCAAGATATTCGGACAGAACACTTCCCTTGATGGCCTTCTGGGAAACATACTGGATATCGTATTCTGTCAATACCATCTGCCATCTAGCAATCCTTCCAGAGAGCGCTTGCTTTTCAAACACATACTTGATCAGATCCATCTTCGATATCAGCATGGTTGTATGGTTCAGCATATACTGTCTTAGACGTTTGGCAGCCCACGCCAATGCACAACACGTCTTTTCAAGCATAGAGTATCGAGATTCACAATCCGTGAACTTTTTACTCAAGTAGTAAATTGCATGCTCTTTCCGTCCTGTCTCGTCATGTTGACCGAGAACACAACCCATACTGTTCTCAAGAACCGTCAGATACATAATCAGTGGTCGTCCCGCTACTGGGGGTATCAACACCGGAGGTTCCTGCAAGTATTCTTTTATCTTTTCAAATGCCCTTTGGTAATTGTCATTCCAGACCACCGCTTGATCTTTCTTTAATAGTTTGAACAAAGGTTCACACGTGGTCGTTAGGTGAGAGATGAACCTAGCAATGTAGTTCAACCTCCCTAAGAATCCACGGACTTCTTTTTCTATTCTCGGTGCTGGCATTTCTTTATTGCTTTTATTTTTGCAGGATCGACCTCAATTCCTTTCTTGCTCACAATGAACCCCAGTAGCTTCCCGGATCTCACTCCGAAGGTACATTTGTTAGGATTCAGCCTCAGCCTGAACTTCCTCAGCCTCTTGAACAACTTCAACAGATTAACCAGATGTTCTTCCTCTGTTTGAGACTTGGCAATCATGTCATCGACATACACCTCAATCTCTTTGTGCATCATGTCGTGAAAAAGCGTTGTCATAGCCCGCTGATACGTTGCCCCAGTATTTTTCAAACTAAAGGGCATCACCTTATAACAGAAGGTCCCCCACGGGGTGATAAAGGTCGTTTTTCCATATCCTCCGGAGCCATTTTGATCTGGTTGTACCCCGAAAATCCATCCATGAAAGAGAATACCGAAAACTGAGCTGTGTTGTCAACTAACACATCGATATGCGGCAGCGGGAAATCATCTTTCGGGCTTGCTTTGTTTAGATCCCTATAATCAACACACATTTGAACCTTGCCATCTTTCTTTGGCACAGGCACGATATTAGCGACCCAAGTGGGATAAGTGGTAACAGCCAGGAACCCAGCATCCCATTGCTTCTGCACTTCTTCCTTTATCTTTATAGCCATGTCAGGACGAGTTCTTCTGAGTTTCTGCTTCACGGGTGGGCAATCTTCCCTCAACGGCAGACGATGAACGACCATGTCGGTATCCAAACCTGGCATGTCCTCGTAGGACCAAGCAAATATATCACTGTATTCACGCAGCATCTCAATAAGCTCTTTCTTGACGTCTGCCTGCAACGCGGCCCCTATACGGATATTCCTGACGCATTCGTCAGACCCTAAATTGACAACATCAATCTCTTCCTGGTGAGGCAGAATGACTCTCTCCTCTTGCTTTAACAACCGACTCAGCTCTTCTGGTAAGTCACTATCCTCAACAATCTCCTCCTCAGCTTGGAAGATCGGATGCTCGAAGTCTAAACGAGCCATAGGAAGTCTTTGGTCGATGTCATCTGAAAATTCATGAATCCTGCGAGGGAAACGGTTAAGTGCTTCAAGAATTGATATACAAGCAAAATGCATAACCACGCTGCATTTTATTGAAAAATAAAAAACAGAAAGAAAGGGATCATAACATTTGAATGTAAAAAACGTCGTCATTTATTGATCATGCAAACATACAGGTAAACAGTTAGGCCCTAAGACGAGATCAACGATGCCCCGGGCAAGGCATGTGATCATACACTGATTGAAAAAACAATGCATTACTGTTTGGTGACTTGGATGACGTCCTGGATGGACCAGTTGCATAGGCTTTGCCCCGGCGTGCTGGGTCGAATCCATGCGTCCATGTCGTAGTCGCTATCCACTTCCTCCGTATCAGACACGGCATTAATCCTTTCGAAGCTAACCCCTCCGGGCGTGAACACGACAGGTCCCTTGTACTTAGGCGCACTCTGTGAGGGAGATGGACGGTACCCCAAGTGATGACGAGAAAACGCATCGGTTATATCGCTAGATTTCATTGACTTTTACCGCGCATTCACCGTTTTAACGCTCGATTCCTCGAGTTTTTCTTACTATTTTGCAGGTACATCGATATGTGAGGCCAAATCAAGAATTAAGAAGAAAAGAACAAAGAAACCACAAGAAATGAAGCAAGACAGAAGCCTGCATAAAACTCTGCATAATTTGTTACGACCACGGTCGTTACAAGGGTGTCACGACCGTGACACCTTGCTTTGGGACCTCACGACCGTGAGGAATGAGTGACGACCGTGACACTTGAAAACATAAGACAACGAGCGTGAAGACCTTGTCACGCCCGTGACAAGGATATAACGTGATTCTTTTGACTCAGACTACGTCAAAGTCACCAGTGAAGCCACTCCTCCTAGTAATTCTCACGTGAGGGAGATTTCTCCCACTTTCTGCTGCCACTTTCCAACATTTTCTCAACCACTTCAGCAAAGCCCAAGAAGAAAAAGACCCAGGACCAGCCCATTGGAAGCTCTATAAATAGGACCAGCTCAGGAGGATTTGGGGGGAGACTTCAGTATCCAAATTTCCTGCGGAAGCTCTGCCGAATTACCTTACCATCAGATTTATTATTCCAGCATTTTATTTTCTGCCTTATTTTATTTGTATCCAAACCAACCGTGTAACAATTTCCAACATTAGGGAATTGTTATACCCTTATTTGTTTCCAGCCTTCAGCATTTCATTTTAATTTTTATTTCCGCCTACTCCAAGCTTTCCGGTCTGTGGAAGAAGGAGTCTACTCAGATATTTGTTAATCAGGTTTTTTTTCAGTTATTACAATTTAATTTATTTAATTTATTTATAATGTCCAATTATTTCTCTGCCATTAGTAAGTTAATAAATAACTCTGAGTCTGATTTAACCTCGATGAGTAGCTAAATACCTTAGGGCGGTATGTAGTTATAACTAACTTAACCGGTAAAATATAACCATGGGCTAAAATAATTAATCGCTTAACATTCTGGCCGATACTTTTTAATTAAATTCGACCTTTTCGTTACGAGAGTAAGAAAAGGGTATTAGGTTGGGTCAAGACCACGAGAGTGTGAGATTTTAACCAGATAGCTAAAGTTAGGCATTTAAATTAAATACAGCGAGAGCGCTTTAAGATAAATTAGAATTATTTAGTTTCCAAAAATTATCTCTAAACACTTATGGGCTGGCGAGAGCAGGCATAGGGCTTTAGGGATGAGATCTGATTCAAGACCACGAGAGTGTGAGTTGAGGGTATTCAAACTGGTAATCTCTACCGAATAGATTAAGTGAACATCTTTATAAGCCTAGGTTAGATTGACCCACCTAAGTTAGTATAATTACATACCGACCGTTTTAGTATTATTTTATTAAGAACTTAATTTTTATTCCGCCTTCAATAGTCTTAGAAAACCAACAACAATCGTGACAACTATTCGCCTTAGCTAAACTAGAAGTTCATCTAGCACTACGTAACGATAGAATCCCTGTGGATCGATAATCTTAAATATTACTTCGATAGGCTGTGCACTTGCAGTAAGATACCGCTAGACGCATAAGTAGACACGTCGTTAGCCCATCAAGTTTTTGGCGCCGTTGCCGGGGATTCCTTAATTTAGTTACTAGTGCACTTAGGTAGCATTGTCTAGACTAAGGTATCAACTATTTAATTTAATTTAATCTCCGAGTGTATGCCACGTACTCGCTCCAAAAGCGAAGACTTGCAACCTCTAATCCCTGAATCGGAACGCTTCTTACACGTAAGAAGACGTATACTCGATTTCGAAAATAATTCTAACATTCCAGATCTTCAATTAGATCCGCCTGAACCAGTCGTAAAATCAGAAAACTCAGGAATGGCTGAAGAACAAACTCATCCACTCAAGTATTACGCTAATCCTTCGCAAGGTGAACCGCATTCAAGCATTGCAGCACCGGCTATCAACCGAAACGATTTCGAACTAAAACCATCATTGATATCAGCCGTGCAACAAAACCAATTCGCCGGAAATCCTACCGAGGATCCGAATCTTCATCTTTCGATTTTTGTTCAATATGCAGATACCGTAAAAGCCAATGGAGTTACCCAAGAAGCTATTAGACTACGTTTATTTCCTTTTTCGCTTCGAGACAGAGCAAGAGCATGGCTTCAATCTCTGCCTTCAAACTCAGTAACTACATGGGAACAACTTAAGAAAGTTTTCTTGAATAGGTATTTTCCACCTAGCAAGACAGCTATGCTGAGAGCTCAGATCAACGGGTTTAAGCAAAGAGAAAGTGAATCATTATTCGAAGCTTGGGAACGCTATAAGGATCTACTTAGGCTTTGTCCACATCACGGATTAGTAGAATGGATGGTCATCCATACCTTCTATAATGGACTCTTGTACAATACAAGAATGACAATTGACGCTGCCGCGGGTGGTGCATTGATGGACAAAGAATATAGTGATGCCTATGCACTTATCGAAAGTATGGCTCAGAATCATTACCTTTGGGGAAGCGAAAGAGTCGCGACTGAGAAACCGACAAAGGGAGGTATGTACGAAGTAAGTAGTATGGACCAAGTCAATGCGAAGTTTGACCAACTAAGCCAAAAGATCGATAGCTTGGCCATAACACCTGCAGCCACCGTGGCTGCAGTAACACCCAACTGTGAGTTATGTGGAGTCCCAGGACACGAAGTCTCTGATTGTCAACTATTGATAGGAACTCCCACTGATCAAGTGAATTATGCTCAAGGAAACCCTTACTCAAACACATACAACCCAGGTTGGAAGAATCATCCGAATTTCTCCTATAAGAGTAACAATGCTTATTACGCACCAGGTCAAGCACCAGCTACATCACCAGGATATCAAAAGACTGCTCCTAATATCCCTAGAAAGTCGAACCTTGAATTGATGATGGAGAGCTTTATAGCTAGCCAATCTCAGACGAACAAGGACTTCTTAAACCAAAACATCCACACTAGCGAGCAGATTAAACAATTAGTGAGCAAAGTAGACGCACTAGCTACGCATAACAAAATGCTTGAAACTCAGATTTCACAAGTAGCTCAACAACAAGCGCCTACTGCTGCCCCAGCTGGAGTATTCCCTGGACAACCTCAACCTAATCCGAAAGGACATGCTAACGCTGTAATATTAAGAAGTGGCAAGGAACTTGACGGACCTACCGATCCGAGACTTGACAATCCAGCCATGTACCAAAAACCGGATAAACCGACTGAAGTGGTGAATGATCCAGAAGAAAAGGAAGATGAAAGTCAAGAGGTAGTGGAGAAAGAACAACCTTATGTGCCTCCACCACCCTATAAACCACCAATTCCGTACCCTCAAAGACTAATAAGTTCTAAGACGACGGGTCAATTTAAGAAATTTGTAGAACTTCTGAAACAGTTGAATATTACTATTCCGTTTACAGAAGCAATTACCCAAATACCCTCGTATGCCAAGTTTCTAAAAGAAATCTTATCCAATAAGAAAAAGATAGAGGATAACGGAACAGTTACACTCACTGCCGAGTGTAGCGCCATAATCCAGAATAACATGCCTCCTAAGCTAAAAGATCCAGGAAGTTTCTCTATACCCTGTGTAATAGGAAAATTCGTCATTGACAAAGCTCTTTGCGATTTAGGAGCCAGTATCAGTGTTATGCCCTTAACGATTTGCAAAAGGCTAGACATGGGAGAACTAAGACCAACAAAAATGTCTGTTCAACTAGCCGATCGCTCTGTTAAATATCCTGTAGGCATACTAGAAAACGTCCCCGTACGTATAGGACAATTCTACATTCCTACTGATTTTATAATCATGGACATCTCTGAAGACTCCACTACGCCTATCATACTAGGAAGACCATTCTTAGCTACCGCCGGAGCTATAATAGACGTAAAAAGAGGAAAGCTAACCTTTGAAGTAGGTGAAGAGAAAGTTGAATTTGTTTTAACACAATTCTTACAATCACCAGCTATAGAGGATACATGCTATCTAATGGACGTAATTGACGAATGTGTAAGAGAAATGGAACTGGAGGAGACCACTTTTTCTGAAATAATGAAAATTCAAATCCCTCCAATTCTCGAAGATGATAATTGGCAAAAACCGTATCAGGATAATAGTCTGAGCGAAAGCTTAGCACTTACACCGGATCCCATGCCAAGTAAAGATAAACCTACATTAGGATTAAAAACTCTACCTAAAAACCTAAGGTACGAATTCTTAGACGTTGAATGTAAAAGACCAGTTATAGTGAATTCCAGTTTAGGAACTATAGAGACAAAGAAACTTTTAGATGTCTTGAAGAAATATCCAACTGCATTAGGATATAACATATCTGATCTCAAAGGAATATGTCCTTCAGTTTGCATGCATCGCATTCTGCTAGAAGAAGATTGCAGAACCTCCAGAGAAGCTCAAAGAAGAATAAACCCAACCCTTAGCACTGTAGTAAAGGAAGAAGTCAAGAAATTATTAGATGCCGGGATAATATATCCAATCTCTGATAGTGAATGGGTTAGCCCAATACATGTAGTGCCAAAGAAAGGAGGTATCACTGTTGTGAAAAACGCTCAAGGCGAATCGATATCACAAAGAGTAGTGACGGGATATAGAGTGTGCATAGATTATCGTAAACTAAACAAAGCCACTCGAAAAGATCATTTCCCACTACCTTTCATAGATCAAATGTTAGAACGATTAGCCAAGCATTCTTACTTCTGTTACCTTGATGGTTACTCAGGATTTTTCCAAATCCCTATCCATCCTGATGATCGAGAGAAGACCACGTTCACATGTCCTTATGGAACGTTCGCTTATAGGCGAATGCCCTTTGGATTGTGCAACGCCCCTGCAACCTTTCAAAGATGCATGATGTCAATCTTCGCAGATTTTATAGACAACATCATGGAAGTGTTCATGGACGACTTCTCTGTATGCGGGAAAAGCTTTGAAGGATGTCTATCAAACTTAGAATTGGTGTTAGAGAGATGTGTAAAGGTGAATCTCGTGCTTAACTGGGAGAAATGTCATTTTATGGTCAACGAAGGAATAGTATTAGGTCATGTGATATCAGATAAGGGAATTGAAGTCGATAAAGCTAAGATTGAAGTAATAAAAGATCTTCAACCTCCTAAAACCGTTCGAGAAATACGAAGCTTTTTAGGACACGCCGGTTTTTACCGACGATTCATTAAAGATTTCTCGAAAATCACTAAACCTCTTACTGGTTTATTAATGAAAGACGCTGACTTCATATTCAATGAAGATTGTCTTAAAGCATTCGAAACTCTAAAAACAGCCCTCATCACCGCACCAATCATGCAACCCCCTGACTGGAGATTACCTTTTGAAATCATGTGCGATGCGAGTGACTATGCTGTGGGCGCAGTCCTGGGTCAGAGAAAAGAAAAGAAACTCCATGCGATTTACTATGCAAGTAGAACCTTGGATTCTGCCCAGATGAACTACGCCACTACAGAAAAAGAATTGCTGGCAGTTGTCTTTGCGCTTGACAAATTCCGCTCTTACCTGGTTGGAGCGAAAATAATCATTTACACAGACCACGCTGCTATCCGATATCTGTTAACTAAGAAGGATGCTAAGCCAAGACTCTTAAGATGGATTTTACTTCTACAAGAGTTTGATCTAGAAATAAAAGACAAAAAAGGTACTGAAAACGTCGTAGCGGACCATTTATCTAGAATAGAAGGTATTAAACCCGAACAAGTGCCGATTAACGATGATTTTCCGTATGAACAGCTGATAGCGCAAATAGGAAGCGACCTGGCGCAGTTAGATATAAATGAACCAGAACCTGTGGAAATAATACAGACAACTGTAGGACTGCCATGGTACGCTGACATTGTCAACTACCTAGCCGCAGGAGCTCTTCCACCAGATCTAACCTATCAGCAGAAAAAGAAGTTCTTTCATAACCTGAAACAGTACTATTGGGATGAACCATTATTGTTCAAACGAGGACCGGATGGAATCTTTCGCCGATGTATTCCCGAAGAAGAAATAGAAGATGTCATTGCCCAATGTCATTCATCTCCTTATGGTGGACATGCGAGCACTTCCAAGACCTGTGCGAAAATCTTGCAAGCCGGCTTATACTGGCCTAGTCTATGGAAGGATGTCCACATAGCTGTTATAAGTTGCGATCGGTGTCAACGCACCGGCAATATTTCAAGAAGAGATGAAATGCCCCAAAAGGGAATTTTGGAAGTGGAAATCTTCGACGTCTGGGGAATAGATTTCATGGGACCGTTCCCATCATCTTTCGGTAATAATTACATACTCGTAGCCGTCGACTATGTCTCAAAATGGATCGAAGCCATAGCTTCTCCTACAAATGATGCACGAGTAGTAATAAAGCTTTTCAAAAACATAATCTTTCCCAGATTTGGTGTACCTCGACTCGTCATAAGTGACGGTGGCTCACACTTCATTTCGAAAATCTTTGACAAATTACTATCTAAATATGGAGTGAGACACCGTGTGGCCACACCGTATCACCCACAAACAAGTGGACAGGTCGAAGTCTCAAACCGAGAGATTAAACAAATCCTAGAAAAGACTGTCGCCATATCTCGGAAAGATTGGTCATCTAAACTTAATGAAGCTCTATGGGCTTATCGGACCGCTTACAAGACTCCCATAGGTACTACACCTTTCAAACTAGTTTATGGAAAGTCTTGCCACCTCCCAGTAGAACTAGAACACAAAGCTTATTGGGCGATCAAAACTCTCAATATGAACTATAGTGCTGCAGGAGAAAAGCGAATCCTAGACATTAACGAATTAGAAGAACTAAGGTTAGATGCATATGAAAATGCTAAGCTATATAAGGAAAGAACCAAGCGATGGCATGATAAACGCCTATCTAAGAAAGAATTCAGTGTGGGAGACGTTGTACTCCTCTTTAATTCAAGACTTAGGCTCTTTCCTGGAAAATTAAAGTCCAGATGGTCGGGACCCTTTGATATAACTAAGGTATTCCCAAGTGGAGCAATAGAAATCAAGGGTAGGAACAATGAACCATTCATAGTAAACGGACAGCGCCTAAAACATTATCATAAAGTTGAAAATAGAGACTATACGAATGATCTTAAACTTTTGAAATTGTCCGATAATTCCCCTGATTAGTCTAAACCTCAGCGTTACGTCAGGCTTTTGACAATAAAAACAGCGCTTAGTGGGAGGCAACCCATTCTCTTAGTCACCTATTTTAAACTATCCTTTTCCTTTTTGAGCATTTTTAATTATCGTTATTACTATTTGTTTAAATTATTTTGTTAGTTTTATTTTACATTACTATTATAGCCATTACATTTTAGCATTTCATTTTTCTTATTTTCATCCTAAATCACTTTTTACAGATTTTCTAAAGTCTTTTCCACTGAATTGTTTCCACCGTATTTTCACTGACTATGGCTAACCAACCTATTAACTATATGGAAACCCAATTTAGAGGTAGGAATCAGAGAATAAAGTTCGAAGAGTTATCACAGAGGCAAATGGATTTGACCCTGTACCCAAATGAAAAGACTATGGAAACCTTAGGTATACATGAGAGCATGATATACCTGTTCAACCGACTCGGATGGGAAAATGCAATGATCCAGCACAAGTTTGCAACTTACCGAGAGCTCACCCTTGAGTTCCTTAGTTCCCTACTTTACCTACCCGAGCGCGGTTTTGGTTCTAGGAAAGGATTCATTAGTTTCCGCCTATTCGGAATAGAATACGATTTTAACCACAAAGAACTAGCTGACCTATTAGGATTCCCTAGTGGACCTTTCGCCTTTACTACCACACAGGTAGAATTGATGGATGTGGAGCTAAATTTCTTTTGGGGAACTCTGACCGGAAACTACCACCCTGAACCAAATGATATGAACAATGATGAAATCCATAACCCTGCTCTTCGCTACTTCCACAAATTCCTAGCCCATACCTTCTTTGGAAAAGAAGAAAATATTACCGGAGTCTCTAAGGATGAATTATTTATTATGTCATGTTTCAATACTGGACAGTGTGTTAATGGTGTCCCTTTCATGATGCAAACCTTCACCCGCATCCAAGATGAACCTGAATTACCTATAGTGGTAGGAGGCCTTGTAACCATGATTGCTGATGCCTTAGGACTTAGGTACCAACTGGACAGGTGTACCCGTCTGGGAACCGTACGCCTGATGAACCTTAAATTCTGCTTCAATAGACATATTATAAGGAATTTAGGACGCCCACCTTTTGAGTACCTGATCCGGAACACAGTAGTCACCCTGTTCACATTGCCCAATCATGCAAAAGTAGGTGTTCATAATAAGGATAATTGGCTTTATGAGTTAAACCCACCTGTTTATCCAGCCACTCCTGAAACACCTCAGTCTCACAGGATAACAGATGATGTAATGACCGCTGTTGAAACCGACCCCGAGACACCTCCTGGATACTATGACATTGACCCAACTGACAAAGTTCATGAAACCCCTGGAGCGAATCACGGAGAGTACGCTAACAACTTGCAGAACATCATGCACACTCTCAATGCCTATCAAGCCGACATTAACCTATTCAGAGAAGACATTAAGAGTATGCGATTGGATATCGTGGGATTGACTGACATGGCCTGCGAACAGTTCTATCATCTGGACTCCGCCATCGAAGATCTGAAGAAACGCCTTTGAACCGGCTATCAGTGATTTAGTTTATCAATTCTTTTCTCATTATTTTTTTATCATTATTTTCATTTCCAGTTGAATTTATTTTTCGCAACGATTTCATAACATAATTAGAGTTTATGTAATTTCAATTTTTTCTTAATACCATGCACTTTTTATTTTCAATTGATTCTTCATTTTAGCAGCTTAAATAATTTTTCTATTTCTTTTCTATACACTGTGTTACCATATACTGTCTGACTGCAATATTCTATCATAGGATTCGTATACTACTGTCTTGAAATTGCTATATATTATGGTGTGTGTTACTATAGTGGATAAATAAAATACATTATTATTAATTAAAAACAAAATAATAATAACATGAGACAATGTGCTTTTCTGAAAATATTCAACGCTACATAGCCTCACGGTCGTCACGCCCCCTTACGATCGTGACGTGCCCATTTAGCGCGTCACGACCGTCACGATCTAGTCACGACCGTGACTACCTCTATACCAGAGGTCGTGAGAAACAGAACTGTTTCTTCATCGTGTCCACCCCTCTTCTCCCTCCATAACCTATCTAACATTTCCCCCACTCATTCCCAAACCGTCAAAACCTTTCCACTACCCCATTAATCCACCACTTCCAGTAACTATTTCAACTCCACTGTCCCGTATTTAATCCGAACAACAACTCCCTCATTCTACCACTCTTCTTCCAAAAACTTCACAGAAAAAAATCCTTCCACCCTCTCCCTTCACATTTGCATGTTATGGATTCTATCGTGTTCAGAGAAGGAGAAGCAGGAGAAACCCAGCGAGACCGTTTCGTCCGCTTCGAGAACCGCGGTCTGCAGCCCACCCGGTACATTTCTACCGACTGTCTGCAAGAGCTCGGTATGCTGCCCAGCGTCCAAAACCTATTGCAGAAGGTTGGCCTGTGGGACCTCTGTCACCAGCCACAGCCTACCTTCGAACTCCTGACGCTGGAGTTCCTCAGTTCCTACTGCTACATCACCCCTCATGGTTCGCAGAGCCAGCTTACCGGCAACGTATCATTCAGACTGCTTGGCCGGGAGTTCAACCTCACACAAAACAGGATTGCAGAGCTGTTAGGTTTCCACCACGGCACCGAAGCCCACCGTCGCGTGCCCGACAACTTCAGTGAACAAGCATTCACACTGTGGCGCGACCTCACCAACACCCAAGCGACCACTTTCCAGAGCCTCAACGCCACTCATATCCACAACCCGGCTATCCGCTACTTTCACCGGGTCCTCTGCAACACCATCTTTGCTCGGGAGAGCAACCACAAGCTCAACTCAAAGGAGCTCCTGTTTCTGTATTGTGCCCTGCATGACGAGCCAATCAATGCTGCCCCCTTTATGCTCTACCACATCCAGGCCATCGCGCACCGCGGCTCATCCCCGTTTTTCATTGGAGGCATTGTCACCACCCTCGCCATTCAGCTGGGGCTTGGTGACGCGCTCGCTGATCTGCCGCACCTCGCCCCCGATTTCCTGACCATGAGCTACTGCCGGTCCGCCCACCTGATCGCACAGCGGGAGGATGGCAGGTACAGCCCTGTCGTCAATGGCACCGTCTTCCACCACATCACTCTGCCGTCACGCACACGCATCGACCCAGCAAACCGAGCCAACTGGCTCTTTGCCTTACCAGCAGCCGCGGATCACGTGCCGGTACATGATGATCAGCCAAACGCCCGGTACCGGCTCTGACCCCGACGCGACTCCCTCCAGACGCCGCTCTCGCACCAGAGGCCGAGCCCGCGATCACCAGCAGCAGTAGTTTGCTTTTATGTTGTTTTCCAGTTTTAGTCTTGTACTGTATCTATACCGCTATTATATCACAACATTGAGGACAATGTCTGATATAGTGTGGGAGAGGTACTTTTCATTTCATTTCATTTCAATGTACTTTCAATTCTGTTGTATTCCTTTTAGAAAATCAATGAAATGAGCAATTCTGTGCGTTATTTTCTTGAATATCGAGTTTTCCCCGATTATTAAGCCATACTAGAAAAATCCTTAAATCACTCGCATTACCCGACTGACCACCGAATGGTTCGTAATTACGAAGCCGGGAACGATTAAACAAGACCAATACAATCTTGACATCTTCGACCCCCTGCTTAAGAAATTCCATCCGATCACCATTGCGAGTGCACCTTTAGTTTCAGTTCAAAAAGTAACCCCAGTAGTTTATACTAGCAGTCAGCACCGTCTAAACACAAACCACGTGGGGAGCCGATGAATATAAGCGCTTGATGCCTAATCAATAATGATCCTTCGTATCTCAATGCAAAATGAAAAGAGATTGCACCAAAGTACACGGTCGCAGATAATAAACGAGAAATATGAGAAGGACTCCGTTCCGGGTTGGTTCAGAGGTACTGGTTCTGAACTCGGTAGGGCGTGCTACGGCTCGATCCCCCACAACCTCCGCATCGGATAAAACATGAAGGGTTACCACACTCGTGTACCAGACCCCGTGCTAAAAAAGGATCAAAATCGCTAACCGGCTACTCCACTACGTGCGTGCGAAGGCAAAGGGCTTAATGTGACTGCGCCAGAACGAACCGGGTGAAATACGATCGAAAAACTCTAGGTGAAATCGCAATGTGATCGTCGATTGTTTCGCTTGACGGGAAGTAGACGACATAGCCTGTTGCTTATGTCATTAGTGTATCGGTAGTGTTCTGTCAAAGTACCGGACTATCCGACAGAACGACCCACCGGACGGTTTGCTATGAGTATGCGCGAGTAAAATCTTGTCCGCCGATTTTCAACCGACTATTTGCTTGAGTACAAACAAAAGTTTAAGTTTGGGGAAGTTTGATGACGAGAAAACGCATCGGTTATATCGCTAGATTTCATTGACTTTTACCGCGCATTCACCGTTTTAACGCTCGATTCCTCGAGTTTTTCTTACTATTTTGCAGGTACATCGATATGTGAGGCCAAATCAAGAATTAAGAAGAAAAGAACAAAGAAACCACAAGAAATGAAGCAAGACAGAAGCCTGCATAAAACTCTGCATAATTTGTTACGACCACGGTCGTTACAAGGGTGTCACGACCGTGACACCTTGCTTTGGGACCTCACGACCGTGAGGAATGAGTGACGACCGTGACACTTGAAAACATAAGACAACGAGCGTGAAGACCTTGTCACGCCCGTGACAAGGATATAACGTGATTCTTTTGACTCAGACTACGTCAAAGTCACCAGTGAAGCCACTCCTCCTAGTAATTCTCACGTGAGGG
The DNA here is from genome assembly GCA_963859935.3 of Lathyrus sativus. Lineage (NCBI taxonomy): Eukaryota > Viridiplantae > Streptophyta > Magnoliopsida > Fabales > Fabaceae > Lathyrus > Lathyrus sativus. Next base: position 606,639,755 of record OZ012735.1, read on the forward strand.
AGATTTCTCCCACTTTCTGCTGCCACTTTCCAACATTTTCTCAACCACTTCAGCAAAGCCCAAGAAGAAAAAGACCCAGGACCAGCCCATTGGAAGCTCTATAAATAGGACCAGCTCAGGAGGATTTGGGGGGAGACTTCAGTATCCAAATTTCCTGCGGAAGCTCTGCCGAATTACCTTACCATCAGATTTATTATTCCAGCATTTTATTTTCTGCCTTATTTTATTTGTATCCAAACCAACCGTGTAACAATTTCCAACATTAGGGAATTGTTATACCCTTATTTGTTTCCAGCCTTCAGCATTTCGTTTTAATTTTTATTTCCGCCTACTCCAAGCTTTCCGGTCTGTGGAAGAAGGAGTCTACTCAGATATTTGTTAATCAGGTTTTTTTTCAGTTATTACAATTTAATTTATTTAATTTATTTATAATGTCCAATTATTTCTCTGCCATTAGTAAGTTAATAAATAACTCTGAGTCTGATTTAACCTCGATGAGTAGCTAAATACCTTAGGGCGGTATGTAGTTATAACTAACTTAACCGGTAAAATATAACCATGGGCTAAAATAATTAATTGCTTAACATTCTGGCCGATACTTTTTAATTAAATTCGACCTTTTCGTTACGAGAGTAAGAAAAGGGTATTAGGTTGGGTCAAGACCACGAGAGTGTGAGATTTTAACCAGATAGCTAAAGTTAGGCATTTAAATTAAATACAGCGAGAGCGCTTTAAGATAAATTAGAATTATTTAGTTTCCAAAAATTATCTCTAAACACTTATGGGCTAGCGAGAGCAGGCATAGGGCTTTAGGGATGAGATCTGATTCAAGACCACGAGAGTGTGAGTTGAGGGTATTCAAACTGGTAATCTCTACCGAATAGATTAAGTGAACATCTTTATAAGCCTAGGTTAGATTGACCCACCTAAGTTAGTATAATTACATACCGACCGTTTTAGTATTATTTTATTAAGAACTTAATTTTTATTCCGCCTTCAATAGTCTTAGAAAACCAACAACAATCGTGACAACTATTCGCCTTAGCTAAACTAGAAGTTCATCTAGCACTACGTAACGATAGAATCCCTGTGGATCGATAATCTTAAATATTACTTCGATAGGCTGTGCACTTGCAGTAAGATACCGCTAGACGCATAAGTAGACACGTCGTTAGCCCATCACCAAGCCATACCTATCTTGCTTCACTGGTAGGTCCAGAATCTGCCCCCACTTCTGAGTCTCTCCCGCTTGCACCAACGCCTTGGCTTCTTTATATGAGGAGACTGTCACCTCTTGCCCCTCACTCTTCACCGGAGCTTTTTCTTTAACCTTCACCCCTTCGAACGCCTGACACAATGTTTCATGAATCTCTCCATCTACCTCCACGTACTTGAAGGAAGACAAATGACTGACTAAGATATCCTCTTCGCCACACACCGTCACAATACTCCCCTCAACCATATATTTCAGCTTCTGATGGAGTGTAGAAGTCACTGCCCCAGCGGCATGAATCCAAGGTCTCCCGATCAAACAGCTATATGCAGGTTGGATGTCCATGATGTAAAACACTGTATCAAACACCTCCGGACCTACCTGGATGGGTAACGTTACTGACCCGAATACCGACCTCCTTGTTCTGTCAAAGGCCCTCACCACCAAATCACTAGGTGTGCATAACAACCCCCGGGTATCCAATTTCAACAGGGCTTTCTTCGGTAACACATTCAACGAGGACCCAATGTCTACCAGCACATGGGATAAAATCGTGCCCCGGCACTCGATAGAGATGTGCAAGGCATTATTGTGATCACGCCCTCTAGGCGTTAGGTCAAAATCCGTGAATCCCAAACCATGCCCGACATTAACATGTGCCATAACTCCCTCCAGCTGATTAACTGAAATCTCTTGCGGCACGAAGGATGTCTCAAGTACCTTCAACAGGGCATTTCTATGCGCCTCAGAACACAACAATAGCGATAATATGGAGATCTTTGACGGGGTCTGCTGCAGGTGATCTACGATCTTGTAGTCACTTTTACGAATCAATCTCATGAATTCTTCCACATCTTTGGTTATCGGTTCTTTCTCCTTACTCCCCGAAGATTCCCCCTCAACAACTTTTTTCTTACCCCTGGCAAGCCTCTCTGCCTCGACCTCAGGTGAAGTGAAAATTCTCCCGCTCCGGGTTATACCACCCGCTCCTACTATGTTATCTACGGATCCCGCTGGCGGATCATTCAAGTCAATCTTTTCCCCATTGCAATACACTTCAGCACCATAGCTCCACGGGACTGCTTTTGTGCTTTCATAAGGGACTGGCTTAGCCTTGGTAATAGTAATGGTCGGCCTTTTCGATGATGCCGAAATCGTCACTGATTTGAACGGAATGGTGATCGTAGCAACCTCCCTGTGCTCTTCTTCAGATTCTGTCTCAATAGACTTCCCTCGCCCCACAGACCTGTCAAATTGCAGGATCCCTTCATCAATCAACCCTTGAACTCCCCTCTTCAACTTCTCACAGCCCCCAGGTTGAACTAAACAGTCAGCACACTCTTCGCTGCATCCAGGATAGGCACCTCCTTTCAATAAGCGCTGCTTTACGTAACTCAAAGGGGTTTTCAGCTCGCTCACCTCCGAAACCAAGTTCAACTCATCATCTGTCAGGATTGCATTGGCCCCAGCCCCACCATGCTTGGGCATTGGCTGCTGCGTGATATTGGGACCGTCTTTCCCGAAGTTAATGGCCGTACTATCAAGCAAATCCTGTACTTTATGCTTGAAAGCTAGGCAATTTTCAATATTGTGCCCTGGTGCACCCGAATGGAAGTCACAGTGCTCATTAACATCATACCCGACTGGTGGCTGGCCAGTTGGTGGTGCTAAGGTCCTCTTCTCGACTAGCTGCAATTTCAACAAAGTTTGAAGGAGTTCTGCATATGATACCGGCGGTACCTCGAATACTCTCCTCGGTCGTGGGTTCTGAAGTCTGCGCTGATTATTATTAGGCTGCTGCTGAGCCTGCTGCTGTGGTTGTTGTCTCTGCTGCTGAGGAGGCCCTGGAATTGTTACACTTGCAACTTGTGACTGTTGATGCCAGTTCTGACCTCTATTCCTCCGTCGAGCATTGTGTATAGCGTTGGTATCACCCTGCCTTTTACCACCAAACGTCTTCTTATTACCTCCTGCGGAACTGGACTCGCCCGCTTGAATTTTACCAATCTTCACTCCGTTTTTAATGCGCTCCCCCATCAAGATCAACTCAGAGAAGGTACTCATCGAAAAATTGAGCAACCGGTCATAGTACATTCCAGAAAAAGTTCCTATGAACATATCCATCATTTCGCGCTCCACCATCGGAGGGTGTACCCTAGCAGCCAGATCTCGCCATCTCTGGGCGTATTCCTTAAAGCTCTCGCTAGACTTTTGAGACATGCTCTGCAGTTGGACTCGGTTAGGGGAGAGATCACTATTATATTGATAATGTCGAACAAAAGCCTCTGCCAGCTCTTTCCAACTCCTGATCTGAGTAGGCTCCAAGCTCATGTACCACTCCAGCGATGGCCCTGACAGGCTATCCTGGAAGAAGTGCATTAGCATCTTTTCATCCTCAGAATACGCAGACATACGCATGTAAAACGCGCGCACATGCACTCTGGGGCACTTATCCCCTTTGTACTTATCAAATGACGGCGCTTTGAATTTCAGCGGGACCCTCAACCCTGGGACCAGCCCCATATTTGACATATCCAGCCCAAGAGCATTCTGGCTGGCTAACCCGTTCACTTTCTCTTCTAGCAATCTCATCCTATGGTTGTCATCCCTAGCTCTTTCATAACCCTCGTTCTGACCAGAGAACACATCCTCCTGACGATCCTCCCAGCGAGGTACTGCGTCGTATCCAACATAATCTGCATCACAGCCCGGACCCGTTTGGAAGTACCTGGGGTCATACCTCAGATTGCCCATCTCTTGAGCGTTGTATGCACCAGTTCCATATCCAAGAATACCATAACCATAGCCACCAAACCCAGCCTTGGTGCCAGCAATGTTGCCATACCCCATGTTTACATCATTGAAGCCTTGGTTACCATTATTACCATTCATTCCGACATTCTCAACGCCCCCATTGAAACCCTGGTTGACATTACCCACAAATACCCCAGCAGTATTTGTATTGGCATTCATATTACCGGCATTCCCACCTCCACCTATAGGACCAGTTTCTCCAGCATTCAAACCGGTTACGGGAATAGCATCAGCACTTTGACGATTCTCAATTCGGGGAGAAGCAGCAATATTTTCACCATGCGGTGTCCCGTTGTTTTCAGCCCGTGCGACTATTGGTTGAACCAGATTCTGCAGCTGCTCTTGTCCTTTGGCGATGGTCTCCATGGTTTGCATGAGCATGGCCATCCTGTCACGCATTTCTTGCATTTCACTCTGCACGTTGTCCATGATCTTCTTGTGATTAGTTCTGGTAGAGTAACGGTGGACCCGCTTTTCTGCAATCCTGAAAATACCTAGATATATGGATGAAGAATGATAAGGAACATGGATCACAAACCTGTAATGCAATGTGATTTATGAAAACAACAATGCAAAAATGCTAACGTGCATGTGTGCGTTGGGGGTATTTCCCCTCCAATTCCAGTGTCAAGGTGGCAAGACAAGAGAAACCATAAAGACAATATTTAGAAAAACCCTCATATATTGGAAAAACAGTCTCGTCAAGGCGTTACACAACTATGTTCCATACAACTGATATGATAAAGGAGGATCTCAACCAACATGCCTGGTGGTGATCTCAACACATAGAATACAAGAGAGAAATCAAGTGCGGGTACGGTCGCAGAAATCCTCGAACAGCTTCTTCGTCTCTGTGTGATCTGGTCGATAAATCAAGCCTTCTATCAACTGATCCCTTTTCCTGACCGTTCCATGGATATCTCTGACAAAATCCTCCCAAGCCTTATCCTGGGCACCATCCTCAGGTTTGGGCCTCTTGATGTCTGCTCTGCGCTGACAATCTTCCAGATTTTTCATGGCATCAATCAGTTTGCGTTCGGCCTCGTATCGACGACACGCTTCTTCTTCAAGCTCTTCAGTCTTCACTTTAACCTGTTCTCCCAACTGAGCAACCTGTGTCTTTAGCTCTTCTTCCCGTTCTTTGCGTTTGGCCATAGTGAAGTCCCAATGCTCTCTGAACTTAGCTATCTTCGTGTAGGCCCTTTCCAGCTCTTGTTTCTTAGTAGCCAATACACTGCTAACTGAGTCTACATCTAACTCCAGACGCTTCTTGGTTTCAGTCAACTCCAATAAAGTAGTCTTCAGATGTTTCAAAGTTTCGGCCTGTTGCTTGGAAAAATATCCTGTTTCAATCTTTTCATGACGAAGCTGGGCATTCTCTTTCTCTAAAGCCTCTTTAGCCTTTGCTAACTCTTCTTTCTCCACCATCAGCTGCTTGTATACCTGTATGTCTATAGTGGTGGGCTCCTCTACCGGAGAAGGATACAATGGCTGAACTGCAGGATAAGGCATAAGGAACTTCGTAGCTCGTTCACGAATCCATTCCACATACGGACCAAGAACTCGAGTACCCCCTTTGCTACATGAAGGCTTCCCTCTCTTATGCAGGTTCTTCCATGCTTTCTCAAGCTTGATCAACATCTCTTCCTCTATTGCCCCAGTGAGATACAAAGATTCCTGTATTTCCTCGGGCTTCGGCGCTTCCTGAGGTGCGTACCCAAACTGCCTGATTAATAAGGAAGGGTTGTAATTAACACACCCTTTCCTTCCTATCAAAGGAACATTAGGGAATCCTTCGCATCTGTATATGACCTCAACTCCGAACACCTCCTCATTAACCCACACCACATTCTCATAAGTCAACCCCATCAAGCGCTCAGGCCATCCTAAAGAATCAATAGAAGTGACAAAAGGCCCTGACTTCGGCATATGGCTAGTAAACCACCTGCACAGTAGAGGTACACAGCAAGAGACATTCCTTCCTCGCCGCTTTTCATTTTGGTAGTGAATGGAATGGTGGATATCTCCCAGCAAGGTAGGAACTGGGTTCTTTGCAGCCAGAATATAGAAAGCATCTGTGTCAACAAAATCAGGAAAGTTTGGGAACAATACAATGCCATAAACACACAAAGCAAGGATGGCGTCAAAAACAACCTAGCCACCCTTCTTGGCATACTCCCGAGCCTTCTCCACCAAAACATCCAACAGAAATCCCCACGCATCTCCTCTTCTGATCATCTTCCCTGTCAGCTCAAACTCTCCTAAGTACAGAATAGCAGAAAGCTCAGCCAGATCAGGCTTAGCGTCCGTGTGATAGAAAGGCATCTGCTCGCGAATCGGTATATCCAAGAGTGCAGAATACTCCTCCAGGGTAGGAGCCAAGACAAAATTAGGAAATACGAAACACCTGAGCTCAGCATCATAAAACTGCAACAGGGTGTAAATGTCGTTGATCTCATAAGCCGAGGGCTGATAAACATAAGTCAGGATCCTCCCATATGTCTTCCTGAAATCTCCCATCACCTTCTTCCTAGCAATAGTAATTAACTCTGACAACAGACTGATATCTGGAGACGGGAATCTGTAGGGTAACACTCTCTTCATGGCTTCCATGTCTTGCTAGGGAACAAACACCGGAACTGGGAGGGGAAATATGTGTTATACCCCAAATTTGGCCAACCACTCTGGCATATGTTTTATTTCATCTGCATCAACATAAGGAATAAAAAAAAACATTACATAGCATATTTTAATTTGCGCTTTTATAGGAATATATGAAAAAAAAGAGAAGAAGAAAAATAATATAATTGAGACAAGTGCACAAGGTGGGGTTTGAACCCACCACCTCTTGCTCCACACCCCTCACCTTTACCACTTGGCTACAGGCGCGCATTTGAAAATAAAATGAAAGGAAAACTATACATATTAAAAAAGGAACAAAAGGGCGCATGAATAAAAATTGTGGTGGATTCTGCTCCCACCAGGTTTCGAACTCGTGACCATAGAATAAATAGGCGCATGACTTAACCACTGGGGTGGCGATACATCCGTTGATTATCCCACCCCAGTTTAATCACATACCTTGCTTTGTTCGTGGCTGGGCAGAAGATGAAAAGCAAAACATTTTGTGCGTGAAGGAGGGAGGATAGAGCAAGACATCACCATTTTTAACGAAACAAAGCTCAATCCTAATCACCTTTTCGCAAGGATTAATTTGTTGTTTTTTGGGTTTGATGATAGAGGTGTATTGGATGAGTTACGTTTGAAATTGCAAAGATGGGAGGGAAATGGTCTAACCATGTGAAAGTGTACCACATCTTTCCTTTTCAAGACCAACACCAAAAGTACATCGCTCTGCGCGTTCTCTAAATCTATCACCAAGATGGACAAGCAGGCAGCCTCTATAACCTGCTGCAAACCCTAAAGGGGACCAGGATCCCACTCCAACAACGGCCACGAGAAAAAAGCTGAGCAGAAGATGTTGGATTTCAAAAATTTTGGAATATAAAAGGGTAAAGGGAGAGCAAACCCTAGAGGCCGCGATTACTCACAAAAAGGGGCATCTGAAAGTTTTTGTTTTTTTGAGTTGCTCTCAAAGGAGACTGACTGCAATCGCAAGTAAAGAGGGGCTCTGCGACTTTCTTCGGCTATCCAGTTCTTTCTTCAGGTATGAATATCTGGAGCCCTTTTTCTTTCATACGCATACAGCATGATTGGACATTGTTCTGTTAGTTTTGCTTTCGAACTTTGTATAGGCTTGAGAAATGAAGATGTCAATGTGGACTCTGTTTGAATCTTGATGGCATTTGAATGATTTAGGTTTTTTTGTGTGTTTGGGCTAACTATGTTGATTTTGCCAAGGTTATGAGTAAGAACACTACTGTTTTAAGTACACCACCTATTCTATGTTTCTGTTTAAACCAACTTGTGGAGTTTTGATTCCTTCTGATTATGCTGTTATGAGGATAATATTTGTGTTGTTGGTTGTTTGCTTGTTGGGGATCTGAATCACCTTGAGGCTGTTTAAATATTGTGCTATGAGTGCTTCTTATTTTATTTTCTTTTCACTAGTCATCTTTTGTCTTAAAACTATTCTGTCAAAGCTGATAAAAATGTTGTTTATACTCTAAAGTTTCACTTGAGTTCCTTTTTAAAAAAAGAAAGAAAAGGGAAATCCCAACTGTTAGTATACCGTTTTGGTCATATATGAGTCCTGTGGACCTGATATCAGCATACCATCTGGGTCAGTTTCAAACTCATTTCTTACTAGGAGTTTTATCTTTGTTTGTTATCCAACCATGAGGATGTAATGTATCTTGGTGTTTGGATGTAGCATATTTTGAATCTCCGTTTGGTTTTGGTTTGTTTCAACTTGCTGTTTATCGCGTTGTAATCAAGCCAACTTGATGGCTTTTGCTTGCTGCCATCATCTTGTACTCAAGAATATCATGTTTGCTTGCTATTGCTAATGACTTACTTGTTTTAATACTGTTGCTGTCATTAAACTGTTCTCAAGGATGGATTGATAATTAACACTTTCATCCAGGCTTAATAACAAGTGTGCTGGCTGTTATGTCGTTTTGACTCATTAGAGCAGGCTCATATGTTTGCCACAAATGATTAAATAAACCAGGCCGTATTACTTCTCTCACACACTCACTGTTAAAATTAAAACCACACCTTATACACTGTATTAGTTGGGCACAGCATTTTGATTTGGCATTTGGATTGACTGCTGGAGGATTGTTAATATGTTGCTGTTTTGAGGTTTGAATGTGATGCTACTACTACTGTTGACGGCTTGCATTATTGTTTGAGTTTCGCTAGTTCAAGAAGAGAACCCTTAAGTGTCTCATTTTCATGATTGGCCTTGATTCTGTATGCATACTGTTGCCGTTTGTTGGGCATAGTGGCGTCGGGTTTTTGAGGTTCGCATTCGTAGCAGAAAAATTGTTGTTTAAGGTTATGCCTCGAGCCAGAGCCAGGGCCAGGCTTGGCTATTTTGATTGGCATGTAGGTTAGCAAGTTTCTTTTAGAACAAATTGACAGCAGAGCTGCTGTACTGTTGTTGTTTTTGATTAACTACACATAAGATTATCTTTTGGGTTTTTGTTTTTTTTGAAGTTGTTGTTTCCGCTGTACATGCACTTTACCTTGTGTATGGTTTGAAGTTTTTTATCCTGTTTGAATTACTGTGGGAATTCTGTCAAATTTAATGGTTGCTTGCTTGTTAGTATGTTTTGAAATCGTGTCTTAGTCGCAATTTAGGCGATACAATGTTGACTTGGGTTTGGATATTAGCTTGTGTTTGGGGTTTGAGGTTTGTTGTGGATTACCCCTTTTATGTGCAAATTGGTGATCATTGTTTGTCCCATTGAAAAAGCTGTTTGTGTTCATCTACTTGATCCATAAGCGTTGATTCGCAAGCATGTTTGGATTTGTTTTTTTTCATACTTCTATCCGTCATAACCTTTGGTTTCCCTCCATGCCCTTCAATAACTCTTTTGCGTTTCCATTCGTCAAACACGATTTTGAAGATTTGAGCAACACCTTTGTGTTCATCAGTAAATAATGTGCGGGATAGGCTCGAACTTTGTTCAATTTTCATTTTGCCTTGAGTTTGTTTATTTTTTTTTACCCAACAATTATCTTTGCTTTGGTATGTATATTTTTCTTTCCAATTTAGCTATTGGAAGTATCACCGCCCCAGCGGTAAATCATGCGCCTGGTAATATTGTACACCTTGGTTCGAGTCCTGCCATGGACCAAAACCATTTTTTCCCTTGTTATTTTCTTCCTTTATATTTCCTTTCTACCCTTTTATATTTTTCCTCCCTATTCCATGTCAAACGCGCGCCTGGTGTCTTAGTGGTTGGGATTGTTGACTTTGAACCAAAGGGAGGTGGGTTCGATTCCCACCTCTTGCCTTTTTTTCTTAATTTCATTTATTTGATTTAACTATATAATTTCCAAAACCAATATATTTTTAAATACTTACTTATTTTTGATCCTTTCTTTTTTGCAAATTAACTATAATTTTAATTATTTTCATTTAATAAAACGACATTTCAAATCATTGATGATTTTCAAGAGCTTGGAATTACTTGAAAGTTGACCCTCTATTAGGGTTGGCTCGCGTTGTATCTTGTAACATTTCTCAAAAATCAATTCTTTGTATCGAATTCAACGAGGGGATTGGGTGTAGACCCCTTCTTCTTCGAGCGTAGGGATGCCCACTGTAGTGAGGGTGGTCTCGATGCTCGTCTGTCAATACAAAGACGCTTCCAACATTTCCTCATAAAACCTCGGTCTCGTACCGAGTATACTTTCGATAATAAATTAATTTCTCTTTGTATCGAATTAAGAAGAGAAGATTGGGTGTAGACCTCTTCTTCTTCGAGTGTTGGGATGCCCACTGTAGTGAGGGTTGTCTCGATACTCGTCTTTCGATACGAAAACACGACTTTTATCCACCATCTCGCTTTTACAACTTTATCCCGCAACCCTTTTCACACCTAAAACCTCGGTCCTGCACCGAGTGTATTTTCAAACCATTTTCTTAACAAAAACTTGAATGGTCGTGGAGTGGTTAGGCGTAGGCCTTCTCCTATCCCGAGTGTTGACGTTTACCGTAGGGTTCTCTGTCGCAAAACACTTACCATTCAAAGCCAAAAACACTTTAATAAGAGAATGAAGTTCTTTTTGTGTTGAACTAAAGAGAGAGGATTGAGTGTAGTCTTCTTCCTCTCCGAGTGTCAGGATACTCACTGTAGTGTGTGTGGTCTTGATACTCGTCTTTCAATACGAAGACGCCTCGTTCGCCACACATTTTTACAACAAAAACTTTGAGATAAAGAATTGGGTACTACCTGTAGGGGTTACTATCCGAGGACTTGTCTCGCCCCCTAAAAAACAATCCAATCAATCAAACGTGACTTCTTGCCCCGCGCGGCGAAAACTAATCAATCTTTCAAAAGGATATGATACGTCCGTTCTACCGCAAACAGGTAACGCCTAAGTCTCCAACGAGCGAGCAGCAATACACCTAACTGCTAGAATGCGCACGATAGCATCATCCATATAAAAAAAACATCAACACACCGTAGGCCGAACTACGGCTGCTCTGATTCTTTACTTCGTTCAAGTAAAGATACGTAGGCACAAGGGCCACAATCCTTGCCGAGCACATCCCCCATATCTGTAGTTCCCCGAACTACGTCGACTCTGATTTTCTCATGTCTATTGAGAATACGTAGGCATAGGACTGCGAAGTCCTACCGAGTCTGTTCTTTCTCTTTTCTTCCCCGTTCTCTCTTTCCTCCTAACTTTCATGTTTCTAACCCTTCTTTTACCCTGTGGAGCACTTCTTATAGCATAATGTTTTAGCAAATAAAATCACACATCGACAAACAAAAGGTTCCCATCGAGTACGATGGATGCGAGGGGTGCTAATACCTTCCCCTCGCATAACCGGCTTCCGAACCTGTTCTTGGTCGCGAGACCATCTTATCCATTTCTTTCTTAAGGTTTTCTCGATATTTTCCTTTCCCCTCATGGGATAAATAAAGTTCGGTGGCGACTCTTCTGTCTATCCTTTTCGCCTCCCCGTCGTTGCGAGACGCATTTTTCGAGTAGCGACAGCTGGCGACTCTGCTGGGGACGCCTAGCAAGCCAAGCCTATTTTGTTTATCGTATTTGTGTTTTATTTGCTTTATTTGTTTATGCTTTGATTCTCTAACCTGTTGGTTTTATTGGATGGTTTGTGAGATAAAGCTTTCTACCCGAGCTTTCGAGTATACACTAAGATTAGGAGGTGGTTTCTTTTTGATTTGCGAGACTTAGGACTCGTTGAGTTGAATCGAATCCCACCGCTCAGATGAGATCCCCGTTGGAATAATTATGTCTTACGTGTAGTCGTAATGACGTTCTTATCTTCAACTTGGGAGTCCGCGATTCTGAGGACCTTTGTAGAACCTTATTCCAAAGGTTACTAAAACATGACGCTGTGTTCATCCTTTTTGAAAGGAGTACCGTCTTACGAGTAGTCGTTATGATGGGAAACTTTTGAGGGTTAGTGCATAGGACTTTGTTTGAAAAGCCTTTTGGAACGCCCTCTCAAACCAGTAGATTGCTCACCCTATGGAAAGATACCTTGTGTTCTTGTCTTGCAGGATTTGTGACGTTGATCTTGTTGTTGTTCCATTGTCATATGCATTCATAAAACATTGCATTACATATCATTTTGCATATCAAGAGACTTAAGAAGCTATGATTATCTCAGGTATTGGTGAACTCAATGGCTAATATAAGAAAGAGAAGCACAAATTCCATAAAGTTTAGGGAACCAAAATTGGAACCAATTCAAGACCTTCTGATTGACGTGCCGAAAGTTATCAAGATCAACTTTCAAGGGGAATATGGAAAATTGCTTGATCTTCTCCACTCCAGAGTTGATACCTGGGCCCTGTATGCTATGGCTCAATTTTATGATGCGCCTCTCCGGTGCTTCACTTTTCAAGACTACCAGCTGGCTCCCACCTTGGAAGAATATTCTCACATTTTGAATATTAAAATTAAGGATCAACCTGTCTATACTGGTTTGGAAGAAGAACCAAAACCTGCTGTCATTGCTCTTGCTCTTCATATGACCAAAGAAGAAGTCAAGAAGGGTCTAACCAGTAAAGGGGGTGTTCAAGGTTTTCCATTGAAGTTTTTGCTAGAAAAGGCCGCTCAATACAAGGTTGATGAAGATTGGGAAAAGTTCGGTGCTAGTGTTGCTCTAATGATTTATGGGATTGTCCTCTTTCCAAATATGGACAATTTTGTAGACATCACCGCTATCGTTCTCTTCATACAAAAGAATCCAATCCCTACACTCCTCGCCGATGTTTATCACTCTATTCATTGGAGGAGTGAAAAGAAAGCGGGAACAATCCAATGCTGCTCTCACCTACTATACAAATGGTATGCTTCTCATTTGCCCAAGAAAGGACCGTTCATGGAAAACAAGAAAGAATTGAAATGGTCTCAGCGCATCATGTCTCTGGAAGCTAATGATATTGCTTGGTACTCCCATGAGTACTATGATGTGGAGATCATCTTCAGTTGTGGAGAATTCAGTAATGTACCCTTGATTGGTAGGGCCGGTTGTATTAACTATAACCCAGTCATGGCATTACGTCAGTTGGGCTATGCCATGGAGAGCAAGCCCGAAGCAGAGAAGGTTCAGAGTTTCTTTTTGCTAGCCACATCAGAGGACCCTGCGTTTGTCAGAAAGATTGCTAAGGCTTGGGGCAAGATTCATACAAAGGGAAGGAAGGAGTTAAAAGCAAAGAATTGTGTGGCAAAGGAGCCCTACAACCGGTGGTTGCTAGCCAGGGTAGCTGAAAGGTCGTTGCCATTTCCCTTAGAGCCCTCTATGCGAGAAGCACCTCCTGCTCCCACTCATGTACCCATAGAAGAATATGAAAAACTGAAGCTAATAGTGGAGAGATTGACTAAGGAGAATCAGGACCTTCAGAATGAAGTCCACCGAGCAAATGTGGAGAACGGTCAGTACAAAAGAAAGGTGGAGTTTGAACAAGATCAAGCGGCTGAGAGTAGCAAAAAGCTAAAACTAGAAACAGATTTGAGAGTCAGGTACCAACAGGGTTACGAAGGGGCTGATGCATCATTAACAACTCTTCGGCAGCGCCTAAAGGACACCAAAGCTTCTTGTGATAGGGCATGGCACTTCTTCGAGATCGCCTCTGCCGAGAAAAAGGAAGTACGAGAGAATCTTGAAGCTGATATTGGGAATCTTGAGGAACAACTAAGAAGTGCCTTGACCCTAGCGGAAAGTGAACGAAGACTCAAAGAGGAGGCCTTGAGGGGTTCATATGTCACATCTGACATGTGGAATAACAAGTGTCAAGAATTGGAGACCGCCCAAGAGACAGCCCTTCTGTGGAAGAATCGTTTTGAGGCTTTGCAAAGAGATGGTGCGCAGTGTCTCGAGAAAGAGGCTCAGCTCAATGAGCTGCTAGACACCCATGTGGATTCTATTTGTTATTACCAGTCGACTCTGGATACGTGTCGTGCTAGGTACAACAATTTGGTGGAGCATTGCAACCTTATGATCCGTGATATCCCATGGAGGTTAGAGAGCGCCATTCAAGATTTGGAAGGAAATGATATTCCCCCTTCTGTTCACCACTTTATCCAGCTCTGCGACCAAATGGTTAGGAGGTTCATGTTTGAGACGAAGAAGCTTGAAGAGCGTCTCCAAAAGGAGAAATTCTAGTTTTTAGTACTTTTGATTTTTAGTCATTTAGTGTTTTCCTTGTAATGAGAATTGTTATTCGGCACAGTCAGCAAGTGTTTGTATTGAATCTCCCCGAATTAATGAGAATTTGCTTTTGGTTTAATTGTGTTTTCTTTATTATTTGCTCATTCGCAATTCTATAATACCGGTTATAATCATAAGTTTTGAAAGTCTCTTGAACATTTGCATGGACTTGTGTATCATTCTGCATCCCCTGAAACTCGACCTCACACCGCTTGCCATTTCAGAAAGAGATAAAGAGGAAGAGCAAGCTGACTTCTCGACACTCTTACAACACGCGAAGAAATCAACAGAGGATTATGGAACAGGTTCAGGCTGAGCTTACGGAGTTTCGTGAGAAGATGGCGCAATTCATGGAGATGATGCAGGGGGTGGCCAATGGACAAGACCAGTTAAGGACATTGGTTCAACCTTTGATAGCTCAAGTGGATGGAAGTGGCGTTTTACACGGTGGGGCTGCTGCTGTTCCCCCTCCTGGTAATGGTGGAACCTCGCAAGTCAACGGTGGCCCAACTATAGTCAACCTTCCGGGCGGAAGAGAACAAGCCGGAATCCCCATCCCAGTCGTGGCGGGCGCCATACCTACTAGCGTGAATCCTCAATGGGACCAAGATGAACAGGATGATATCTTCTCCATGAGGGACCTTGGGGGAGGGCTACGATCCGACACCAATAGAAGGTTTGACGAAATAGAAGAAAAGATGAAAAACATTCTGGAGAATCAAAATACTATGGGGCTTGACATATCCAATCTGGGATTGATTCCGGGACTTAAGATTCCTCCAAAGTTCAAAGTACCGGACTTCGATAAGTACAAAGGAACAACATGTCCAAAGGTGCATATCCGCTCCTATTTTCGAAGAATGTCGGCATACTCTGATGATGAAAAATTGCTTATGCACTTTTTCCAAGACAGTCTGTCCGGGCCTTCCTTGGAATGGTACATGGGTTTGGAACCTGTCAACATCCGAAGCTGGAAAAATTTGGCAGAGGCTTTTGTCCAACACTATCAATACAACAGTGACTTGGCACCTAATCGAGTGCAGCTGCAGAATTTATCCCAAAGGAGTAATGAGTGTTTTAAAGAATACGCTCAAAGGTGGCGGGAGCTTGCCGCTAGGGTTCAACCTCCCATGGTGGAAAGAGAACTAATTGATCTATTCGTGGGAACATTGCCTGGAATCTACTACGAGAAGTTGGTGAGTAACATGTCGGGAAGCTTCTCAGATTTGATCATCACCGGCGAAAGAGTCGAGAATGGTATAAAGTTGGGGAAAATTCAAGCAGGAGAAGGAACTTCTTTGGGAGGGGGAAGAAAGAACTTTGGAGCTAAAAAAAGAGAAAATGAGGCAAACGCGGTGTCAAGTTTCAGGAATCGAAATCGGAATCAGAATCAATATCAGCAACAACCCTACTATCATCAACCATCACAGGTAGCTAGTATTGCCATCCCGGCAACATTACCACCGCAACAACAACCACTTCAGCAACAATTACCTCAACAGCAACAGCCGCGCCTGCAGCAGCAGCAGCAACCTCAACAGCGAAATTTTGCTCCAAGACAATACCCAGACCGAAGAAGGGTGGTGGATAGGCACTTTGACACCCCAACAATGCCTTACTCTCAGTTACTACAACACTTACTGCAATTAGAGTTGGTCCAGAAAAGGACGTTGGCACCTCTAATTGGCCAGCCCCCTCCCGGGTATGACGCCAACGCTAGGTGCGACTTCCACTATGGCGCTCCTGGTCACCATATTGACAATTGTAAAGCTTTTAAGCACAAGGTGCAAGACCTCGTTGACAACAAGATTATCAACTTTAACCACGATGCGCCCAACGTCGTTCAAAATCCTATGCCGAAACATGGGGCAGGTGGAGTGAATGCTGTGGTTGAAGGAGAAAATTTAAACTTGGTATATGATGTCAAAGAGCTAAAGACTTCTTTGAGTTTTGTGAAAAGCAAGCTGTTAGGAGGTGGGGTGTTTCCTGGATGTGAAAAGGACTGTGAAGAATGTGCTGCCCATCCTGAAGGGTGTGAGAATTTGAAGAATCACATACAACGCATGATGAATGAAGGTGTTCTACAATTTGATAAGATCTGTGAGAAGAATGGAAAATTAAACGATGAAGAAGAGGATGAGGTGGCCACCATCTCTATCCCTTTCAAGTCAATTACTATTTCTGCGCCTCCGGTGCGACCTACCATTATATTCACCAAGGCGGGACCTGTGCCTTATGAGAACTCCAAAGCCATTCCTTGGAACTATGGAGCAGAATGCTATTACAACGGACAGAAACAGGAGTTGGAGAATTCGCCTGTTGATTCGGTCGACAATTTGGTAGGGGCTGGAGGAATGACTCGGAGTGGGAGAATATTTGCGCCTCCCGAAGTAAACGCAGAAAGGGTTGATAAAGGTAAAAAGGAATTTGTAGTAGAAGAAAGCTCTCAGGCTAGAGAAAAGGAGGCTGCGCTGAAAGACACCGAGGAGTTCATGCGCATGATAAGGAAGAGTGACTATAAGATTGTGGATCATCTCCAACAGACACCTTCAAAGATTTCCATCTTATCGTTGCTGTTATGTTCTGAGGCTCACAGAAGTGCTTTACTCAAGGTTCTTGATAACGCTTATGTACCACAAGAAATATCTGTGAACCAGTTGGAGGGAGTGATGGCCCATGTTAATGCAGGAAATGGGTTGGGATTTACGGATTTTGATTTAACACCAAAAGGGAGGAATCACAATTCGGCACTGCACATTTCCGTCGAATGTAAAGGAGTTGTTTTGTCTCATGTATTGGTAGACACTGGGTCATCATTAAATGTGTTACCCAAGAAAGCCCTCATGAAACTGGATATTCAAGGAGTAGTGTGCACCCCAAGCAGCTTAGTGGTTAGAGCCTTTGATGGGACAAGGAGGTCAGTACTTGGGGAATTGACTCTGCCAATTCAAGTTGGTCCGGAGGTTTTTGATGCAGTGTTTTATGTAATGGATATCAGCCCGGCTTATAGTTGTCTTCTGGGGCGACCATGGATACACTCAGCAGGGGCTGTGACATCAACCTTGCACCAGAAATTGAAGTACATGGTGGACGGTAGCATCGTGACTGTCTGCGGTGAGGAGGATATCATGGTAAGTCATCTATCTTCATTCAAATATGTGGAGGTTGATGGTGAAATTCACGAAACCTTGTGCCAAGCTTTCGAAACAATTCAAATCAAGGAGAAGGCACCTGTGGAAGAAAAGGCGCCAGAAGTTTCCATGACGTCTTACAAGGATGCTCAAGCCATAGTGAAGTCTGGATCAGCACCAGGATGGGGGCAGGTGGTAAACGTCCCAAACAAGCAGGATAAGTTTGGACTAGGGTACAGCTCGTATGCTTCATCTTCACAGAGCGCTCCTCGCTACAAAGGTCCTGTTCAGTTTACTAGCAGTGGGGTCATCTTCGATCGTATCAACGCCATATCAGATGGGGAAGGAGATAGCGACTGTGATATGGATACATGGATCCAGCCATGCGTCCCCGGCCAAGGATTGAAGAATTGGAGCATGGAGAAAGTTGTCACAGTAACCTATGAAGAGTAATGGTTTTGTTTTGATTAATGTATTTCCATATGCTCTGCCCAAGGCATAATGGACTTTATTTGTAGGGCCCTATCTTTTATGCATGTGAACAATCTTTTATTATCAATTGAAAGTCGTCTTTTTCATTCAAAATTTTGTGATCCTTGTTTTTCTTGTTTTCATTTTTAACAATAAAATGGCAGTGTGGTTTGTGTTCGTTTTGTTTGCATATCATTTAAAAGCATAAAATCATCATCATCGCAGGTTATATATTTCAGATGCCACCGACTCAGACTCGTCTATGACTCGGTATGACTTTGACAATCCGATCTTTCAAGCTGAAGAAGAGATTGAGGAGGATGAAAACCTGCCTGAGGAGCTTGCCAGGTTACTCAGACAAGAGGAGAAGGTCATCTTGCCTCATCAGGAGGAAGTTGAAGTTATCAACTTGGGAACCAAAGAGGATAAGAAGGAGGTCAGAATAGGGGCCACATTGCAAGATGAGGTCAAGCAACGATTAATTGAGTTACTCCAAGAGTACAAAGATGTGTTTGCCTGGTCGTATGAGGATATGCCCGGGCTTGACACAGATATCGTGGTTCATCGTCTGCCTCTTCGTGAAGAATGTCCCCCTGTCAAACAGAAATTGAGAAGAACGAGGCCAGACATGGCGGTAAAGATCAAGGAAGAAGTTCAGAAACAGTTAGATGCTGGGTTTCTTGCCGTAGCCAACTACCCTCCTTGGGTCGCTAACATTGTGCCCGTGCCTAAAAAGGACGGTAAAGTTAGGATGTGTGTTGACTATAGAGATTTGAATAGAGCGAGCCCAAAGGATGATTTCCCGCTTCCCCATATCGACGTGCTTGTCGATAACACCGCGCAATACTCAGTGTTTTCTTTCATGGATGGCTTCTCCGGATATAATCAAATCAAGATGGCGCCCGAGGATATGGAGAAAACAACTTTCATTACACCTTGGGGGACTTTTTGCTATAAGGTGATGCCTTTCGGGTTGAAAAACGCAGGGGCAACTTATCAAAGAGCAATGGTCACGCTTTTTCATGACATGATGCATCACGAGATCGAAGTTTATGTCGACGATATGATTGCGAAGTCTCAAACGGAAGAGGGGCACTTGGTGAACCTTCTAAAGTTGTTTGAGAGGTTGAGAAAGTTCAAATTAAGGTTGAATCCGAGTAAATGCACCTTCGGCGTGCGGTCAGGAAAGCTTTTGGGTTTCATTGTTAGTGAAAAAGGTATTGAGGTTGATCCCGCGAAGATCAGGGCAATTCAAGAAATGCCAGCACCAAAGACTGAGAAACAGGTTCGGGGTTTCTTAGGTAGATTAAACTATATTGCAAGGTTCATATCTCACCTCACCGCCACTTGCGAGCCGTTGTTTAAACTTTTGAGAAAAGATCAGGCTGTCGTTTGGAATGAGAATTGCCAGAAAGCGTTTGATAAAATAAAAGAGTACCTGCAAGAACCTCCAATACTGATGCCCCCGGTGGCTGGGAGACCGTTGATAATGTACTTAACAGTTCTTGAAAATTCTATGGGTTGTGTTCTCGGTCAGCACGACGAGACTGGAAGAAAGGAGCACGCAATTTACTACTTGAGTAAAAAGTTCACGGACTGTGAATCCAGATATTCAATGTTAGAAAAGACTTGTTGCGCACTTGCTTGGGCCACCAAGCGCCTAAGACAGTATATGCTAAACCACACAACCATGTTGATCTCAAAGATGGACCCAATTAAGTACGTGTTCGAAAAGCAGGCGCTATCAGGAAGGATCGCTAGGTGGCAGATGATTCTAACAGAATATGATATTCAATATGTATCTCAAAAAGCTATTAAAGGTAGTGTCCTGTCAGAATACCTTGCAGAGCAGCCAGTCGATGATTATCGGCCAATGAAGTTTGATTTTCCTGATGAAGACATTATGTACTTGAAAATGAAAGATTGCGACGAGCCGTTGCCGGGCGAGGGACCGGAATTGGGTTCCCAGTGGAAATTAATCTTTGACGGCGCTGTTAACTCATACGGTAGTGGGATTGGGGCAATCATTACAACTCCCCACGGGTCCCATATACCATTCACCGCAAGGTTAACGTTCCCATGCACCAATAACGAGGCCGAGTACGAAGCGTGTATCATGGGTATTGAAGAAGCAATCGACTTAAGAATCAAGAACCTTGATATCTATGGAGATTCAGCCTTAGTGGTCAACCAAATCAAGGGGGAGTGGGAGACGCGCCAGCCTAATCTGATCCCATATATGAACTACGCAAGAAGGTTGCTGCCTTTCTTCGATCGAGTAGAGCTTCACCATGTGCCAAGAGCCGAGAATCAGATGGCCGATGCCTTGGCTACTTTGTCCTCAATGTACAAAGTAAACTTCTGGAATGACGCTCCGATAATCGTCATTTCACGGCTCGATAGACCGGCATTTGTGTTCGCAGTAGAGGAAGCTCCTGATGGTAAACCGTGGTTTTACGACATTCAGAACTTTCTTAAAAAACAAGAGTACCCGCCTGGGGCATCTACCCAAGACAAGAAGACTTTGAGGAGATTGTCCAGCAATTATTATCTGAATCCAGACGGTGCGCTCTATCGGAGAAACCATGACTTAGTGCTACTAAGATGCGTGGACGAAAAAGAGGCAAATTTGCTTATGGAAGAGGTCCACGAAGGTGCTTTCGGAACACATGCAGGTGGGCATGCCATGTCTCGGAAATTGTTGAGGGCAGGATATTATTGGTTAACTATGGAGTCAGATTGCTTCAAGTACGCCAAGAAATGTCACAAATGTCAAATTTATGCCGACAAGATCCATGTACCGCCGTGTCCTTTGAATGTCATGTCGTCGCCGTGGCCTTTTTCCATGTGGGGCATTGATATGATTGAAAAGATCGAGCCGACCGCGTCCAATGGACACCGTTTTATCCTAGTGGCTATTGATTATTTCACCAAATGGGTCGAAGCGGCTTCTTATGCCAATGTCACAAAGCAGGTAGTGGCCCGATTCATCAAAAGAGATATCATCTGTCGATATGGGATACCCGAAAAGATCATTACTGACAATGGTTCTAATTTGAATAACAAGATGATGAAGGAACTGTGCCAGAACTTCAAAATTGAGCATCATAACTCTTCTCCCTATCGTCCGAAGATGAATGGCGCGGTGGAAGCGGCTAACAAAAACATTAAGAAGATAGTGCAGAAAATGGTGGTGACCTATAAAGATTGGCACGAGAAGTTGCCTTTCGCTTTACATGGATATCGTACTTCGGTACGCACTTCAACTGGGGCAACTCCTTTTTCGTTAGTATATGGCATGGAAGCTGTTCTGCCATTGGAGGTTGAGATCCCTTCTCTGAGAATACTGGCTGATGTCAAACTAGATGAAGCAGAATGGGTAAAGAACAGGTTGAATCAGCTCAGTTTGATGGATGAGAAAATATTGGCGTCTCTCGCGTATGGTCGTTTGTATCAGAAGAGGATGAAGAGCGCCTATGATAAAAAGATACGTCCTCGGAGCTTTCAGACAGGCGACTTGGTGTTAAAGCGAATTCTCCCACCGCAGAATGATCACAGAGGCAAATGGACTCCTAACTATGAGGGTCCTTATGTGGTACGAAAGGTTTTCTCAGGAGGAGCCTTGCTACTTTCAACTATGGATGGTGAAGATTTTACATCCTCGGTGAACGCAGACGCAGTCAAAAAATATTTTGCTTAAGAAAACTCGCTGGAAAGAAAAAAGAGTATCCAGGCAAGAACGAGGCATCCCGGCGAACCATAAAAAGATAGGTTCGGGCAAAAAATTAGGGATATAAGAAAAATGTGAGCCCGCAAAGTTGAAAACCTGAAAGGGCAACTTTGGCAAAAATGGGTATCCTGGTGAATCGAAAACCCGCAAGGGTGATTCAGGCAAAATTAGGGATTTTAAAGCAAACGACTGCGGCCTGCGCATTGATTACCACAAGCATAGCGGATTCTAGGGAGAACTCGAAGATCGACCATTCAAATCAATCTCTTCGGAGGTTAAAGTATCGAAGAGCGTCGAAGTCACGCCAGTCATGGATGAGTCGTTACATGGTGTTTGTCTGTACCACATTGCCGACATTTTGTATTCCTTTTCCTGCAAATTAAGCTTTTTGCGCAGCTTTCTCTTTTCAGGAGTTGCATCCGATGTAAATTTGCCTATTTTTAGGCCTTCCATCAATAAAACATACTATTCAGAAAAAAGCTTTCTATTCCGTTCTTTACTTTTTACCATTTTTGATTACGAAAGACGTCTAACACTTTGATGGGAAAAGAAATTGCATACATAAAACGTGTGGGCTTTTCTAATTGTCAATCAAGACATTTGATTTTTAACTAAGATCACAGTTGATAATTTGACGTTGGCTGTACAACACTTTTGTCTATTTATTGTTGTCCCCGAGCAGAGATCGTTAATCTCCATCCCCCCAGCAGAGAGAGTGTGGGATAGCCTCCCAGTAAATCTTGTTCAAAATCCTTAGCAGATAGCGGATTCAATCTCCAGCAGAAGAGAGTAATTCACAGCGCTCAGCTGTTGTTTCCCCAGTAGAGCTATTCTGTTTAATCATTCACATTTGATTTCCCCAGCGGGGTGGACTATGTGCTTATCAGAGCAGTTTTACCCAATTGTTCCTCGGAGGCTATCCAGAGTTTGTTTTCCCAGCATGAGTTTACTTGCGCTAAGCGTATCTAGCCTTGACCCAACGGAGTGGACTCTTTCTCTTTAGAATTTATTTTGCTAAGATGATTCATCTACATCTACATACATGCATAACATCTACCCAAATGCGAAGCATTTCCATTTCGTATGGAGCATTTCGCCATATTCAAACATACGCATGTGAAACATATGCCAGGTTGTTATTCTTTTTATTCCCAAGCGCATCTCCGGCAGTTATCAGTATATTTATCAAGCCTGTATGGAGTACAGATCTCCAGCAAAGATCATTGGCAGTTGTGTTCATCTTATCACTCTCCCTAACAGAGCTTGTTTTCCGACTTTTGGTCGATGATTTCATTCTCAGCGATTCTAACTTTTGGTTAGTAGCTTGTTTTCCGACTTTTGGTCGATGTTAATCTTTCTCAGCGATTCTAACTCTTGGTTAGTAGCTTGTTTTCCGACTTTTGGTCGATGATTTCATTCTCAGCGATTCTAACTCTTGGTTAGTAGCTTGTTTCCCGACTTTTGGTCGATGTTAATCTTTCTCAGCGATTCTAACTTTTGGTTAGTAGCTTGTTTTCCGACTTTTGGTCGATGGTTTCATTCTCAGCGATTCTAACTCCTGGTTAGTAGCTTGTTTCCCGACTTTTGGTCGATGTTAATATTTCTCAGCGATTCTAACTTTTGGTTAGTAGCTTGTTTTCCGACTTTTGGTCGATGGTTTCATTCTCAGCGATTCTAACTCCTGGTTAGTAGCTTGTTTCCCGACTTTTGGTCGATGTTAATCTTTCTCAGCGATTCTAACTCTTGGTTAGTAGCTTGTTTTCCGACTTTTGGTCGATGATTTCATTCTCAGCGATTCTAACTCTTGGTTAGTAGTTTGTTTCCCGACTTTTGGTCGATGTTAATCTTTCTCAGCGATTCTAACTCTTGGTTAGTAGCTTGTTTTCCGACTTTTGGTCGATGATTTCATTCTCAGCGATCCTAACTCTTGGTTAGTAGCTTGTTATTCCGACTTTTGGTCGATGTTTTGAATGTTATCCTTCGATGGGTGCTCGTTCCCCACAGAGTTATCTGGTTAAGCTTTCCCCAATAAATCAGCCGTTGCGATCAGTGCATGTTATCTTCGGACCTTTGTTCGCATTTCCTCTTTTTCCTACGGTTGGCAAATTTCTGGTTCTTTGGTATTCAAACCGTCTTTTACCCTGAATGTTCGAAAGCCGTTCGCATTCATCCCTTCAGGCCCAAGCCGTTTGAATAGGGGCAGCTGTTATACCCCAAATTTGGCCAACCACTCTGGCATATGTTTTATTTCATCTGCATCAACATAAGGAATAAAAAAAAACATTACATAGCATATTTTAATTTGCGCTTTTATAGGAATATATGAAAAAAAAGAGAAGAAGAAAAATAATATAATTGAGACAAGTGCACAAGGTGGGGTTTGAACCCACCACCTCTTGCTCCACACCCCTCACCTTTACCACTTGGCTACAGGCGCGCATTTGAAAATAAAATGAAAGGAAAACTATACATATTAAAAAAGGAACAAAAGGGCGCATGAATAAAAATTGTGGTGGATTCTGCTCCCACCAGGTTTCGAACTCGTGACCATAGAATAAATAGGCGCATGACTTAACCACTGGGGTGGCGATACATCCGTTGATTATCCCACCCCAGTTTAATCACATACCTTGCTTTGTTCGTGGCTGGGTAGAAGATGAAAAGCAAAACATTTTGTGCGTGAAGGAGGGAGGATAGAGCAAGACATCACCATTTTTAACGAAACAAAGCTCAATCCTAATCACCTTTTCGCAAGGATTAATTTGTTGTTTTTTGGGTTTGATGATAGAGGTGTATTGGATGAGTTACGTTTGAAATTGCAAAGATGGGAGGGAAATGGTCTAACCATGTGAAAGTGTACCACATCTTTCCTTTTCAAGACCAACACCAAAAGTACATCGCTCTGCGCGTTCTCTAAATCTATCACCAAGATGGACAAGCAGGCAGCCTCTATAACCTGCTGCAAACCCTAAAGGGGACCAGGATCCCACTCCAACAACGGCCACGAGAAAAAAGCTGAGCAGAAGATGTTGGATTTCAAAAATTTTGGAATATAAAAGGGTAAAGGGAGAGCAAACCCTAGAGGCCGCGATTACTCACAAAAAGGGGCATCTGAAAGTTTTTGTTTTTTTGAGTTGCTCTCAAAGGAGACTGACTGCAATCGCAAGTAAAGAGGGGCTCTGCGACTTTCTTCGGCTATCCAGTTCTTTCTTCAGGTATGAATATCTGGAGCCCTTTTTCTTTCATACGCATACAGCATGATTGGACATTGTTCTGTTAGTTTTGCTTTCGAACTTTGTATAGGCTTGAGAAATGAAGATGTCAATGTGGACTCTGTTTGAATCTTGATGGCATTTGAATGATTTAGGTTTTTTTGTGTGTTTGGGCTAACTATGTTGATTTTGCCAAGGTTATGAGTAAGAACACTACTGTTTTAAGTACACCACCTATTCTATGTTTCTGTTTAAACCAACTTGTGGAGTTTTGATTCCTTCTGATTATGCTGTTATGAGGATAATATTTGTGTTGTTGGTTGTTTGCTTGTTGGGGATCTGAATCACCTTGAGGCTGTTTAAATATTGTGCTATGAGTGCTTCTTATTTTATTTTCTTTTCACTAGTCATCTTTTGTCTTAAAACTATTCTGTCAAAGCTGATAAAAATGTTGTTTATACTCTAAAGTTTCACTTGAGTTCCTTTTTAAAAAAAGAAAGAAAAGGGAAATCCCAACTGTTAGTATACCGTTTTGGTCATATATGAGTCCTGTGGACCTGATATCAGCATACCATCTGGGTCAGTTTCAAACTCATTTCTTACTAGGAGTTTTATCTTTGTTTGTTATCCAACCATGAGGATGTAATGTATCTTGGTGTTTGGATGTAGCATATTTTGAATCTCCGTTTGGTTTTGGTTTGTTTCAACTTGCTGTTTATCGCGTTGTAATCAAGCCAACTTGATGGCTTTTGCTTGCTGCCATCATCTTGTACTCAAGAATATCATGTTTGCTTGCTATTGCTAATGACTTACTTGTTTTAATACTGTTGCTGTCATTAAACTGTTCTCAAGGATGGATTGATAATTAACACTTTCATCCAGGCTTAATAAAAAGTGTGCTGGCTGTTATGTCGTTTTGACTCATTAGAGCAGGCTCATATGTTTGCCACAAATGATTAAATAAACCAGGCCGTATTACTTCTCTCACACACTCACTGTTAAAATTAAAACCACACCTTATACACTGTATTAGTTGGGCACAGCATTTTGATTTGGCATTTGGATTGACTGCTGGAGGATTGTTAATATGTTGCTGTTTTGAGGTTTGAATGTGATGCTACTACTACTGTTGACGGCTTGCATTATTGTTTGAGTTTCGCTAGTTCAAGAAGAGAACCCTTAAGTGTCTCATTTTCATGATTGGCCTTGATTCTGTATGCATACTGTTGCCGTTTGTTGGGCATAGTGGCGTCGGGTTTTTGAGGTTCGCATTCGTAGCAGAAAAATTGTTGTTTAAGGTTATGCCTCGAGCCAGAGCCAGGGCCAGGCTTGGCTATTTTGATTGGCATGTAGGTTAGCAAGTTTCTTTTAGAACAAATTGACAGCAGAGCTGCTGTACTGTTGTTGTTTTTGATTAACTACACATAAGATTATCTTTTGGGTTTTTGTTTTTTTTGAAGTTGTTGTTTCCGCTGTACATGCACTTTACCTTGTGTATGGTTTGAAGTTTTTTATCCTGTTTGAATTACTGTGGGAATTCTGTCAAATTTAATGGTTGCTTGCTTGTTAGTATGTTTTGAAATCGTGTCTTAGTCGCAATTTAGGCGATACAATGTTGACTTGGGTTTGGATATTAGCTTGTGTTTGGGGTTTGAGGTTTGTTGTGGATTACCCCTTTTATGTGCAAATTGGTGATCATTGTTTGTCCCATTGAAAAAGTTGTTTGTGTTCATCTACTTGATCCATAAGCGTTGATTCGCAAGCATGTTTGGATTTGTTTTTTTTCATACTTCTATCCGTCATAACCTTTGGTTTCCCTCCATGCCCTTCAATAACTCTTTTGCGTTTCCATTCGTCAAACACGATTTTGAAGATTTGAGCAACACCTTTGTGTTCATCAGTAAATAATGTGCGGGATAGGCTCGAACTTTGTTCAATTTTCATTTTGCCTTGAGTTTGTTTATTTTTTTTTACCCAACAATTATCTTTGCTTTGGTATGTATATTTTTCTTTCCAATTTAGCTATTGGAAGTATCACCGCCCCAGCGGTAAATCATGCGCCTGGTAATATTGTACACCTTGGTTCGAGTCCTGCCATGGACCAAAACCATTTTTTCCCTTGTTATTTTCTTCCTTTATATTTCCTTTCTACCCTTTTATATTTTTCCTCCCTATTCCATGTCAAACGCGCGCCTGGTGTCTTAGTGGTTGGGATTGTTGACTTTGAACCAAAGGGAGGTGGGTTCGATTCCCACCTCTTGCCTTTTTTTCTTAATTTCATTTATTTGATTTAACTATATAATTTCCAAAACCAATATATTTTTAAATACTTACTTATTTTTGATCCTTTCTTTTTTGCAAATTAACTATAATTTTAATTATTTTCATTTAGTAAAACGACATTTCAAATCATTGATGATTTTCAAGAGCTTGGAATTACTTGAAAGTTGACCCTCTATTAGGGTTGGCTCGCGTTGTATCTTGTAACATTTCTCAAAAATCAATTCTTTGTATCGAATTCAACGAGGGGATTGGGTGTAGACCCCTTCTTCTTCGAGCGTAGGGATGCCCACTGTAGTGAGGGTGGTCTCGATGCTCGTCTGTCAATACAAAGACGCTTCCAACATTTCCTCATAAAACCTCGGTCTCGTACCGAGTATACTTTCGATAATAAATTAATTTCTCTTTGTATCGAATTAAGAAGAGAAGATTGGGTGTAGACCTCTTCTTCTTCGAGTGTTGGGATGCCCACTGTAGTGAGGGTTGTCTCGATACTCGTCTTTCGATACGAAAACACGACTTTTATCCACCATCTCGCTTTTACAACTTTATCCCGCAACCCTTTTCACACCTAAAACCTCGGTCCTGCACCGAGTGTATTTTCAAACCATTTTCTTAACAAAAACTTGAATGGTCGTGGAGTGGTTAGGCGTAGGCCTTCTCCTATCCCGAGTGTTGACGTTTACCGTAGGGTTCTCTATCGCAAAACACTTACCATTCAAAGCCAAAAACACTTTAATAAGAGAATGAAGTTCTTTTTGTGTTGAACTAAAGAGAGAGGATTGAGTGTAGTCTTCTTCCTCTCCGAGTGTCAGGATACTCACTGTAGTGTGTGTGGTCTTGATACTCGTCTTTCAATACGAAGACGCCTCGTTCGCCACACATTTTTACAACAAAAACTTTGAGATAAAGAATTGGGTACTACCTGTAGGGGTTACTATCCGAGGACTTGTCTCGCCCCCTAAAAAACAATCCAATCAATCAAACGTGACTTCTTGCCCCGCGCGGCGAAAACTAATCAATCTTTCAAAAGGATATGATACGTCCGTTCTACCGCAAACAGGTAACGCCTAAGTCTCCAACGAGCGAGCAGCAATACACCTAACTGCTAGAATGCGCACGATAGCATCATCCATATAAAAAAAACATCAACACACCGTAGGCCGAACTACGGCTGCTCTGATTCTTTACTTCGTTCAAGTAAAGATACGTAGGCACAAGGGCCACAATCCTTGCCGAGCACATCCCCCATATCTGTAGTTCCCCGAACTACGTCGACTCTGATTTTCTCATGTCTATTGAGAATACGTAGGCATAGGACTGCGAAGTCCTACCGAGTCTGTTCTTTCTCTTTTCTTCCCCGTTCTCTCTTTCCTCCTAACTTTCATGTTTCTAACCCTTCTTTTACCCTGTGGAGCACTTCTTATAGCATAATGTTTTAGCAAATAAAATCACACATCGACAAACAAAAGGTTCCCATCGAGTACGATGGATGCGAGGGGTGCTAATACCTTCCCCTCGCATAACCGGCTTCCGAACCTGTTCTTGGTCGCGAGACCATCTTATCCATTTCTTTCTTAAGGTTTTCTCGATATTTTCCTTTCCCCTCATGGGATAAATAAAGTTCGGTGGCGACTCTTCTGTCTATCCTTTTCGCCTCCCCGTCGTTGCGAGACGCATTTTTCGAGTAGCGACAATATGTACCTGCAATACACACACGTTAGTTGGATGCAAATGGTAATGCAATAATGCAATATGATAAATGATGCGATCAGTGAACACAGGGGCCATGCTGTAGCCTGAAGAGGAACATCCCTGTGATATCAAGAACAGAAAACCACCACAGTCACCAGAACCTCATGACGCTGACTATCATCTGACACCCAAAATACCAATACCCTGGTAAGAAATCCATCTGAACCTCTGTATCTGACGAGAAAACCATCTGATAATAGTATCAACCTCAAACAAGAAACCCATCTGATCCAAACAACACCAGTTAACGAGCCAAGAAAACCATCTGATAAATACTGAATCATGGTTTCTGGAGGCTAGTTTTCCTGCAATAACCCAATCCCCTCACAGGTATGGACCTAATCCATGGACAAAGGTACGGCATCCTATGCGGTCATCAGCATCACAGACTTTCATGAGTGACGATACGATTCCCAGAAGGAGTGGCATCATCAAGTCATGAAGAGGCCTCACTTAGCAGACTTCCAAATGATCGGTCCCCAGAGTCGACAATCCTCACGTCTGGACTCCCCTCAGATCCTCAGGACCGGAAAGGAGCACCTCGGAGAGAACCTCGTCTGAGCGCAGATTTCGTAGGGAACTGTGCCTGCTCCGCAGACAGGTTCGTCTACTACTCTCCGCAACTATGTCTAGGTTCATACTCAAGCCCAGGTCCGACTTCTCACTCATAGTAACCTCCCTCTCCCACAGCAATAATCATAATAATATAGTGCTGAAAGTAAATGCGGAAAGGAAAATGTGCGGGAAAGTAAAGTGCGGAAAGATAAAACACATATGCACAACACCCAACAGATAAACACCCAAGCGCTAGGATTGACTCGCGTAGGGGATGGGAAACGGTCCCAACATAAGGGATGGGAAAA
Organism: Lathyrus sativus; assembly: GCA_963859935.3. Classification (NCBI taxonomy): domain Eukaryota; kingdom Viridiplantae; phylum Streptophyta; class Magnoliopsida; order Fabales; family Fabaceae; genus Lathyrus; species Lathyrus sativus. The sequence goes on from OZ012735.1 coordinate 606,669,551, forward strand.
GTCCCTAGATGCTATAAGTCCCCAGCAGAGTCGCCAGCTGTCGCTACTGCGAAAATCGGCGCCGGCTGACAGAAGAGTCGCCACCGTGCGTTATTTATCCCAACGGAGGGAAAGGAAACGCTCGAAGTAAACCTCGCAAAAAACGGGAAAGGTATGGTCATCGCAACCAAAACCTGGGTTCGGGAGTCGGTTACGCAAGGGGAAGGTATTAGCACCCCTCACGTCCGTCGTACTCGACGGGATCCACGCATGGTGTTTATGAGGAAAAGGGTGTGTTTATCTATCTACGCTAGTGGTCAGTCTGAAAAGAAAACAAAAGGACAGGACTCGACAGAACTTGCTCTGTTCTGGGCCGACGTACTCCCTCGTGCAATGGGAAAGTCAGAGTCAACGTAGTTCGACTACCTACGTCTAGACGGGGGGAAGGTTGCTCGCCAGGACATCGCGTCCTGTGCCTACGTACTTCCACACAGCATGGAAGATCAGAGCAAACGTAGTTCGACTACGCACGACACAAGTTGTTCAAGTGTTTTTTTTTAATGGGAAAATGCACCTTAACCAAGGGTTTTCACAGTCCAGGAGGACAAAATGTTTTGATGTGTGTTCAAATCTTTTAACGGAAGAAATGAATTCACTTTTGTTGTATCCTTTATTAAGTGTTTTTCTGTTGTTTTGAGAGAAGAAAGAGACACCCTAAAACTATGGTTGAAAAGGGGAATCTACCTAATGTTATCATGCCTGGTTAACCAACCTAATGTCTATCATAACTCCTCCACAGCAGAGAAGTTAGAGCTCCTAAGGGATCATGGCAACAAAACTAAACAGCAAACAGGAATCACTGCAAAGTAAAGAAATACTGGAAATATGCATGAAGGCAACAACCAAACAAGCAAGGCACAAAGGCCACAAACCACAGAGGCAAGGGAGCTCAGCTCTACCAAATACCAGCAAGCAAAGCCACTCAATAACAATCAAGCAGAAGGAGGACCACCTCAACTTCTCATGCACACAAAGCCTACTTCTAAGATGCACCTATCCCAGAAGTATCTAGATGAACCCCTAATTCTAATGCAGCACAGCACCACACAAGTCAAACAACACACAGAGAAGGCTAACCATCCTGGCAAACTCCTATCCAAAAGCAAGAAATTACCCCTGAGCAAGACCCCTGAACAACCCTAAAACAAACCCCTAAGCAAAGCCCTATGCAAAACCCTAATCAAATCCCTAATCAAAGCCCTAAAGCAAAGCCCTATGCAAAACCCTACACAAGAGAAAATCAATCCCAGTCTTCAAGCTTCAAGACAAGCCTACCAAAGAAAGGGAGCTAAGTAGGCAGACTCATAGTGCCTTCCTCAGGAAAGTACTAGGAGGCTTACACTTAGGAATCATATCCCATGCGGCTCAACAACTGTGAACGGTTTACATTCCTCCTCATGAGAAACTAAACTCACATGAAGGCTCCAACATCATTGGATACTTGAGAAATCCTACATGAACTAAGGGAACTAAGTTATCAGACCCATAGTGCCTTCCTCAGGAAAGTACTAGGAGGCTTCCACTTAGGAATCATATCCCATGTGGCTCAACAACTGTGATCGGTTTACATTCCTCCTCAGGAGAAACTAAACTCACATGAAGGCTCCAACATCATCGGATACTTGAGAAATCCTACATGAACTAAGGGAACTAAGTGAACATACCCATAGTGCTTTCCTCAGGAAAGTACTAGGGGGCTTCCACTTAGGAATCATATCCCATGTGGCTCAACAACTGTGAACGGTTTACATTCCTCCTCAGGAGAAACTAAACTCACATGAAGGCTCCAACATCATTGGATACTTGAGAAAGAGGTGAGAAAAAAGAATGAAAGACATCCATAGGGCCTTCCTCAGGAAAGTACCATAAATTTCCCTCAAACTTCAGGATCTCAAACCTCACAAAAGAAACTATCTCTAAAGTTCAACCACAGTTGAACTTCAAAGTCAGAAGACCTCAAGACTTCTCCTATTCTCAAGCTCAAACAAAAAATAACAGAGTACCCTATAAAAATCTACCAAAAATCTAGGGGAAACCTACATGCCTCTATGATCCCAAGATCGAATCTCAAAGCCTAAGTCAACTTCTAAGGCTACTAAACAATTCCTAACATGTGAATGGTCAAGGGTTAACCGGCAAGTTAGGAGGTCTTTGCTCTCTAACCCTAAAACAACATCAATCAATCTCTAAAAAATCCACAAAAATTCTATGGGGAGCATGCATCAGTCTAGTATAACATACTAAAAAACTAAAGCAAAAATCAATACCAGGCAAGAGAACAAAAATCAGCAAGGCAGACACATCACAAACCAACTATTCAATACCAATTAAAATGCAAAAATGCAAATAAAAATGAAAATGCATGATCAATTCCATCTTTTTGCACTATAAAATTCTAAATTGAATTAGGAACCTACAGAAAAAGAAGGGAATTAATTGGACACTCCTACTATTTTTTATGAATTTTTTCCTAACATGATACAAAACAAAGAAAATATTAAAGAAAATAAAACAGGGGGGGCAAATAGCAAACGCTTCAGTTGTTTACAGACTGGGCCCAAACTGAGGGGGGTGCGCCTAGCAATGGGGCAAAGGCCCAGACTGAGTCCATTCGGCATAGTCACACAAGGGGGGTATAGCGAGTAAATGGAGGGTAGCACTTAGCAATCAGACTTGGGCTTTGACCCAATCCAACCCTAACCCAAACGAATGACTAACAAAACCACTCTTCATCTCTAACCTCTCGTTCACTGTTCACTAAACCAAAACCCTAGCGTCGTTCATCCCCCAAATCCCTCTCTGCAACTCCTCTCCAGAACCCTCTCAAACCCTAATCGCTCATGAAATCAAACCCCAATCTCACCTACTCCACTTCTCTGAAACGAACTACAACCTTACCAAATTCCTCACCTCAAAATCCTAAGGTTAAACTGAATCTACTCGAATCAAGATAATACCAAGCAATCCTAGCAAAAGGAAAGAAGAAAACGAACGGATGAACGCACCTGGATATGGAGCAAGAACAAGCTCGTGGAGTTCTTGAAGATTCAAAGAAGATCGCCGCGAGAGAGAAGAAGATCTTGAGGTTCTCTAGAGATCTTCTGGGGATGGTTGAAGATTAAAGGGATTTCTGGAAAATCTGGAAGAACACAATGAGCGAAGCTGATGAACTCGTGAGGAATATTGCCGAATACTGATGAACATATGATGCTGACGAACAAATCTGGGCGGACGTTGATGAGATTCACGAAGCGTGGACGAAGATCTGTTAGACGTCGTTGGATCTTGAAGGAAACGAAGAAGATCCTGGAGATCTTGATGAGTTAATTCTGGAGATTGCTTGAAGTTTCCGGCAACGGATGAAGTTTCCGGTGAGTAGTATGAGTTCTCCGGCGAATAATAGATGAAGATGGACGGGGAGGATTGGAGGAGATCGGATGTGTTTCTGGAGAAAATGCAGATTCCGGCGGGTTTACCAGACTCCGGCGGTTAGTTGCGGCGGGGATGGCGGTGGCTGCATGTGCTCCGGCGAGGGGTGGATAGTGGAATCCAGGTGTCAAGGGAATGGTTGAGAAAGGGACGCGTGTGGAAGGGGAGCCGGGAGAAGGCCACACGTGTACACGATGCTGGCAGAGAGAGAGAGAGAGTGGAGTCTGGGTGAGGTGTCAGTGTGTGGAGAAGTGGGAGTTGTGAGGTGGGGTCCTTGCAATTACACGCGTGGCAGCCTTATATACCTGACACATGGCACATTTCTGGACAACAAAAATGAAAAGAAAAAAAAGCTGAGGAAAATTGGGCCTCCAAAAACCATACTGGGCCCACGAAAAAGACTGCAATAAACCCTGAAAAAATCTGAATTAAAAAATGATTAAACTCAATTAAAAACTAATCAAAGATTTAAGCCTAATTAACTAAAATGATTAAACTACAATTAACTCTAACTAAAGATTAAAATCCTAATTAAACTATAAGATGATTAAAACCTTGCTAAATTCTATTAAACCCAATTAATTTCTAAACTAATAAAACTCTACTAATTCCACTAATATCTAAACTAATAAAAAAACTCTAAGAATTTCTATTTAAAAAAACTATTAAAATCCTATTAAATCTCTAATAAAATCTATACTATTTAATTTCTACTTAAAAAACCTAATAAGAGAAATACTCTATTTATCTAAAAACTTAATACCTAAAAAGAAATTTATTCTAAAATCTATTAAAACAATTTAAAAATTCTAAAAAAGGTTTAAATCTATTTAAAAATGCTGAAAAAATCTAATTAAATCCTAGAAAATCTATAAAGCCTATTAAAAATCCACAAAAGGCTATTAAACCCTAAAAAATGCAAACAGAGGCAAATAACCGACATAATAGAGAGCGCGAGACCAGATCGACGCAAACAATAAACCCCGGTCATCAGAATATTCCCAAAACCACCATGTAAGCTGAAAACACCGAGAAGCGCACAATTTCCCGAAACTAAAACCCTGATGATCTAGACTGGATCTGAAATATCCGGTAGATGAAAACCAAGCTGTAACCCTGACACCCTTTGTCTGTGTACAAATGTCATGCATCTGATATGCGAATACGAATTAAACCACGAACCAGATAGGAGAACCGGTTGGTCAAATTTTAGGGTGCAACAGACGCCTACTCAGACTACAACCAAATACCCATGGCCAAAAGCAACAAGAAGTACACGACCTTCATGACCGAATCAAACAACTATTACTATAAAGTAATGCCCTTCGGCCTAAAGAATACCGGCGGTACCTACCAAAGAATGATGAACAAGGTTTTCCGAGGAGATATCAAGGACATGCTCGAAGTCTATATAGACGACATGATTGTAAAGTCCCACGATGAAATTGAACACACGATCCATTTAAGGAAGGTTTTCGAGCAGGTTAGAAGGTACAAGATGCGCTTCAACCCGGAGAAGTGCATGTTCGGGGTGCGGGCGGGCAAGTTCCTTGGTTTCTACCTAACCGAACGAGGAATTGAAGCTAACCCCGACAAGTGCAGGGCCTTCTCCGAGTTCCCCACGCCAAATTCAAAAAAGTCCATCCAGTCCCTCAATCGGATGCTCGCATCGCTTTCCCATTTCGTAGCTAAATCTGCCCAGCATGCCCTTCCCTTCTTAAAACCCCTCTGCAAGAAGGCCACATTCGAATGGACGGAGGAATGCGACAAAGCTCTCCTCCACTTGAAGCGAGCCCTATCTGCGCCTCCGGTCCTCTCCCGACACAAGAACGGGGAAACCCTCTTTCTCTACCTCGCCGTTGCAACGGAAGCTGTAAGCGCATCCCTCATCCGTGAAACCCACGAGGGGCAGAAACCCATCTATTTCATGAGCAAGGATCTGCAAGGGCCTGAGTCACGTTATCAACAAATAGAGAAGATGGCGCTCGCCCTAATTAATGTTGTAAGGAAACTGAGGCATTATTTTCTGGCCAACGCCATTGTGGTACGCACGGACCAACCCATAAAGCAACTGTTGGGTCGCCCAGATATGGCCGGAAGGATGCTCAGATGGTCGTTAGAACTGTCAAAATTTGACATCATGTATGAGAGAAGAAAGGCCTTGAAGGCTCAGGTACTAGCTGACTTCGTGGTAGAAATGTCTTCACCCATGTAACCTAACAAGGGTGCCCAAAGGTGGGTCATATTCATCGACGGTGCATCTAGTTCAGCAGGTAGCGGGGCAGGCATCATCCTAGAAAACGAGGAGGGAATTCTCATCGAAGTCTTACTTACACTATCTCTCCCAACCTCTAACAACCAAGCTGAGTACGAAGCTTTCTTGGTCGGCCTACGTTCCACCGGAGATTTTGGAGCAGACGAAGTTGTCATTTGCACCGACTCTCAGCTAGTGGCCCTTCAAGTTCGAGGAGAGTACCAGGACAAAAACGGTAACATGTCCGAGTATCTGGATCTGGTCAAAGAAAGAATGGAAAAATTCTCCTCAGTGGAAGTCAAACATGTTCCTCGCGAGCACAATGTCCGAGCAGATATCCTGTCAAAACTCGCCAATGTAACACCCCCTTTCTATACCTCCAAATAAACAAATAAATCACTTAATCACTTATTGAAATTTCGTCAGAGTAAATTTAAAATATGGTATAAAAGGAGCATGTCACACATACATGAAAATAAATCATAAAATGCCTGTTCAAAATGACATGTAACAGTGGGGTAGTTTTGAAATAGAGAACTTGGTCCTTACACCCACATTTCAATTTTCAAAATATCAGCGGAAGATTAAAACATTAAACCATTTGAAAACATAATATCATAAATTTACATATCAAATCAGTTTGTTCATCACATCATCATGGTTTTACAAACCACATTTGCCAACAGATACATATACAATGTATCTCAAAAGAATGCTATACAGCCTATCTACCCGGTGCTACATATCAGAGCGACCCGACAAAAGAATGAAGATAAAACTTCACAAAAAGAACCTCCAGCAACCTAATTTGCAATGCCTCATAGAGCATTATAAAATAGCAGAAGGGTGAGAAATATTATCATAATAATCAATGCATATAAATATATATACATATATGAAAATAAAGATACAAATATTTCACAATTCTCACCACAAATTATTCATAACTCATTATATGTTTCACGACATGTATAAACACATATGAATAATCACAAAACATCTTTCACCAACACACCAATCCATTATTCACAATTCACCAAATCACCAATTCACATACAAGCATAATTCATATAACAATGACATCAATGCTATGTGACTCAACACAACTCAATGCAACTCAATGCCATGTGGTACCAACACTTGTTATCATTTTTCGGTTTTTACATTTAAACCGGGTCCACCCTTCTAGACCGATAACAACAAAGCTCGTTCCCTAAGCTTTCAAACCCACCCTTCTAGGTTTGGGACAAGCCACTAGTCTCCACGAAACTAGCAAACATTGCCTCTTGACTAAATGATGCATATGCAATCAACCACAAATGCACTTAAGACTGATCTCACGTCTTAATCCCATGCATTCAAATAATTCCTCTCTTCAAGAATTAAAACAAGATTGCACACACATCATATCATAAAATCACGTATTCATACTTTACATCATCATGTTTATCAAACAATGCACGCATATCTTACAATATGCTCCCATGCATTAATTCACAATAATCGGATACAACAAATATGCATTCATAATTCAACCTCATTACCTTTTCAAACAATGCACACATATTCACAATATGTTCTCATGCATTCACAATATTGCATACAATCAATATGCATTTACACTTCAATATCATTACCACATTTATCAAGCAATGCACACATATTCACAATATGTTCTCATGCATTCTTCACATACAAACAATATGCATATATTTGTCAAAAGACTATATTTCATAATCGATTCCACCATCTAGGATTCACGCCATACGGCTACCCACAGCATATCATATCACAACATGCACAAGCTATACGTTATATAACAAAAGTATTTTGTACAATAACACATCAATCACACACATTCGCGACGGTAAAAATCAACACAACAATATGTTTTCAATTTTCTGCTATAATTGAACCAGGTACAGGCCTCAAAGCCATTTTTTCTAGAAAGATAATCTCGTTAACTTACCAACGCTTCGAACGGGGGTCAAAACCGACTTACAGTTCAAGAGTTATGAATTTTTGAAGTTTTCCGAAAAACCAGAATTTTGCCTAAACACGGCTACGGGATTTTGCATTTTCGCCCGAAAATCCGACCGATTCAATTCTTTTTTTTTCGAAACAAACACATACTCATACTCACCTAACATATAGCAGTGAATTAGAACCATTAAACATGATTTCTACGACGTCCGATTTCCACTCAAATCTCAAACCCTCAATTATCCAAAAATGTCAAAACTCACAAACTCAACCAAATTCAATCAAACGAAATCCAATAATCACGGCTAAACATTACCCGACTAAACTACGCAATTTATTTTGAATTCTAACCGTTCAAAACTCGATTCTACCAATTAAACCATTTATGCCCTAGAATGGAAAATGGAGAAAAACACCCAAACAAACTCAAACAATTCATACATAATCACATACATTGATAAGATAATGATATTTCACACCCTTACCTTGCTCAAATCGATGCTTGAGAGTTGTTCTTGATGAAAATCCAAGCTTTGCTCTTTTCTTCCCTTTTTCTCCTCTTCCACTTTCTTTCTCTTCTTTCTCCTTCTTATGTTTCTAACTTTCTATTTCTTTTCCAAATTTCCTTTATATCACTTTCTATCCAATTTCCTTTCAATTTATTTTCCTCTCAAACATCTACCAATTTAATAGATAATCACTCAATTAATTAAATAAACCCCATAATTCATTTAATTAATTAAAATAATCACTTAATTAAAATTGGACTGTTACAACTCTCCCCCACTTAGGAATTTTCGTCCTCGAAAATGTTACCTGATTCAAACAACTCTGGATAAGACTCCCTCATATTGCTCTCCAGCTCCCAAGTAACATTTCCACCAGCCGGTCCTCCCCAGGAAACCTTCACCAAAGCAATCTCTTTGCCTCGAAGTTGCTTCAACTCCCGATCCTCTATCCGCATAGGTGATGTCTCCACAGTCAGGTTATCTCTCACCTGCACATCATCTACTTGGATCACATGAGACGGATCCGCAATGTATTTCCTCAACTGAGATACATGGAACACATCATGGAGATTAGCAAGCGACGGCAGTAAAGCAACACGATAGGCCACTTCTCCTATCCTCTGTAAAATCTGATAAGGACCAATGAAACGCGACGTCAACTTACGCGACTTCAATGCCCTACCAACACCAGTCATCGGAGTGACTCGAAGAAACACGTGATCTCCCTCTTGAAATTCAAGTGCTTTCCTCCTCTTGTCATGATAACTCTTCTGGCGACTCTGAGAAATCCTCATCTTCTCTTGAATCATCTTAATCTTATCGGTAGTCTGTTGAACTATCTCCAGTCCAACTACAAGACTCTCTCCCGATTCATACCAACACAATGGCGTCCTACACCGTCTACCATACAAAGCCTTGAACAGTGCCATACCAATACTCGAATGAAAACTGTTGTTGTAAGTAAACTCAATCAAAGGCAAGTAGCTATCCCAAGCTCCTCCCTTCTCCAACACACAAGCTCTCAAAAGATCCTCAAGTGACTGAATCGTCCTCTCAGTCTGACCATCAGTCTGTGATTGATAAGCTGAACTCAAACGCAACTTCGTACCCAAAGCACCTTGCAAACTTTCCCAAAATCTCGAAGTAAACCTCGGATCTCTATCTGACACAATACTAGATAGAATGCCATGCAAACAGACAATCCTCTCAATGTACAGCTTCGCCAATCTCTCCAACGGGTAATCCATTTGCATAGGAATAAAGTGAGCAAATTTAGTTAATCTGTCCACAATAACCCAAATAGCTTCAAAATTATTCGGCGTCCTCGGCAAACCAGATACAAAATCCATAGAAATGCTATCCCATTTCCATTCAGGAATAAACAACGACTTCATCAAACCCGACAGTTTCTGATGTTCAATCTTTGACTTCTGACAAGTCAAACAAGAATACACAAACTCAGCAACATCCTTCTTCATACGAGGCCACCAAAATACTTTCCTCAAATCTTGATACATCTTAGTAGCACCCGGATGAATACTCAACCCACTACGATGTCCTTCTTCAAGAATACTCTTCTTCAGCTCAACAACATCAGGAACACAAACTCTATCACGACATCTCATAATACCATTCTCATCAATCCGAAAATCACCACCTTGGCCTTGATTGATCAAAGTCAACCGATCAACTAAACTCAAATCAGATTTCTGACCTTCTCGAATCTCCTCCAAAATACCACTCGTAAGCTTCAACATACCCAGCTTAACTCCACTAGAAGTCTTCTCACACACCAAACTCAAATCATGAAATTGCTCAACCAATTCCAACTCTTTTACCATCATCATCGACATATGCAATGATTTCCTACTCAGAGCATCAGCTACCACATTCGCTTTACCCGGATGTTAATTCAACCCAAAATCATAATCCTTCAGAAGCTCTAACCATCTTCTCTGTCTTGCATTCAATTCTCTCTGATCAAAGAGATACTTCAAACTCTTATGATCGCTAAACACTTCAAATCTCGAACCGAACAAATAATGCCTCCAAAGTTTCAACACAAACACCACGGCGGCCAACTCTAAGTCATGCAACACTAAGAAGAAAGGGGTAAAAAAATCCTTCATTTAGGAGATATTGCCCGACCCAGCATCGAGAAGGCATCCCTGACACTCGATGTGCACGTCGTCAGCGACAACCACTGCTAGATGACTCCAGTGTACAACTACCTCACCAAAAACGAGCTACCACCTGATCCAAAGGAAGCCAGCATTATAAGGCATTGGGCGTGCTCATACATCCTCATAGAAAACAAAATATACAGACGAGGATTCTCCATACCTTTCCTTAAGTGCGTCGAGGAAGAAATGGTTGCCCACGTCCAACGTGAAATCCACGAACGGATAAACGCCCATCACCTAGGCGGGAGGTCCCTCGTGAGGAAAGCTCTGCGAGTAGGGTACTACTGGCCAACCGTGCAAAACGACACGAAAGAACATGTGAAGAAATGCGACAAATGCCAACGGTACAGAGACATGCTCCTAGCGCCACCCAACGAGCTCAAGACAATGTCCTCCTCTTGGCCCTTCGCCTGGTAGGGCCTGGACATCCTTGGACCCTTCGTCGTAGGCTCCAACTAGAATAAATACTTAATAGTAGGCGTGGAATACTTCACCAAGTGGATAGAGGCTGAAGCCTTGGCCAAGATAATAGCCCACAACATACTTCGTTTCTACAAGAGAAACATCCTTGCTCATTTTGGCATTCCTCAAGAAATCGTGACAGACAACAGGACACAGTTCAGGGACAGAAAATTCCAGGAATTCATCACTCAGCTAGGCACTAAACAACACTTCGCATTCGTCGAGCACCCTCAAACTAACAGGTAAGACGAAGCAGCAAACAGAGTAATCTTTTGAGGTCTCAAATAGAGACTGGGCGAAACAAAGAAACAGTGGGTCGAGGAGCTGCACGACATGCTTTGGGCCTACCGTACTACCCCTCATTCGTCCACTAGAGAATCCCTTTTTCGCCTAGCATATGGAACAGAGTCGGTAATCCTCATCGAAGCCCATGTACCGACCGGACGAACGGAAGCACCCTTGGACGAAGAGACAAATGGCGAGGCCATTAGGGAAGAACTTGTCCTCGTCGAGGAGGTTCGGACAAGGGAAGCCCTCCGCAAACCTCACTCAAGCAGGAAATAATGATTAGGCACAACGTCAAAGTCAACAGATGAGAATTCCATGTAGGCAGCCTCGTCCTAAGGAGGAACCACAAAGATTCCTGAGAGGGTAAGCTCGCCACAAATTGGGAAGGACCCTACCGTGTTAGAGCGAAGACGGGAAACAGAGCCTACTACCTAGAACACCTAACCAGGGAAGAATTATCTCGACCATGGAATGCTGAAAAGCTGAAGCAATATTATAGCTAAGGCCCCCGTCGTCGACGTGCCCAGACCAAGCGTCGGGCACGATAAACGATTAAAGGTTGCACGCCCAAGTACAGGAGATGCACCCCCAAAAGAATCCAAGCAAGGGTCCAGAAAAAATGCCTACCCATGCTCGACGACGGTTCCTCGACCGAGCCCGCCGTCAAAACGGTACCTTGAACGCAAAAATCCCTAGCTCGCGATGGGAGGTTCACACCGCGGACTCATTCCACGACCGTGACCTGAGTTTCTCCCTGCCCGGAATCAACCTAGGCCTTTCGATCAGTTCCCTGCACTGTTGAACATCAACCGTCGAGCAGACCCAGAACATAGCGTACAATCAAGTGTTTCTGACGACCGCGTTGGACGGTGCAGAACACTTAGGAAATATCCAACATACCATATGACTAAGTACTTATAACAACCGCGTTGGACGGCACAGAACACTTAGGAAATTTTCAGCAAAACATAAACATACAAACACACGGGTATACTACATACTTACTTACATATAATTTAAGCGACCACGAAGGGCCATAGTTGTGCATGATACAATTCAAAGGGGGGCATGCTCCCCTCAGAATAAGATTACATTAGAAAATTACATAAATGGTATGCAGGCCAACGAGTATAACTACTCCTCGGGATGGATGTCCTCGTGTGGCTCCTGCCCATGTTCACCCTCACCGGCTTCAAACTGAAGGAACTCAGGAACGACTATCTGGCCATCCTTAACCGAGTAAAGGAACCCAGTACCCTCATTTATCAGCTCGACCCCCGGGTTCGCCACCTTTATCTGACTCACCGTGTTCTGAAAGGCTTCCTCGCTGATAGCCACTAGGTCGTTAGCAACCTGGATGAACCGAGAAACTAACTCCGAGCGAGTCGTCAGCTACTTCGTCTCTTCGGGCTCGTCTTCGACAGGGGCAGCCGCAACCTGCAGTTTCTGCACCAGGTCCTCAGAGGCTTTTAGCTTGGAAGCCACAACATCCCTCTCCTGTACTGCGTCCTCGCGCCTCTTACGGACATCCCCAAGCTCCTTCTCCTTCTCCTCCTGGAGCTTCTTAACCTTTTCTTCCAGGACCGTCATCATGGCCTGGAATCTCTTCAACTCCAACTCCAGTGGGGAGCTCTCCTCGGCGTAGACCACGATCATCTCCAAGACCCTCATTAAGGTAGAGGCATCCTGGGCAAGGCTGGCCTGCTTAGCAGGATGATCCATTTCCTCGAGTCTCAGAGACTCCGCTCGAGGAACGGATAGGGAGGCCCCCTCGAAAAACCTCCTCTCGAGAAAATAGGGGGGAAGATCATACTTACTCTTATCAGACTCCCCGCTGAGGTCCATAACCTCGTTCGTCTGAGGACGTTTGGGCCTGGAGATCATGGGAAGTGGCGACGTCTAGGTAGGCGGAGGAGTAGAGGAGGAGGTCCCCAAACCAGTTGTGGGAGGAACCGTCTGCTTGCCAAGACGAATCTTATCCAGGGCAACACCACTTTTCATCTTCCCCAAGGCATGCTTCATCATCTGTTCTTGCACCGAAGGCATTTTACCTGCAAAATAATAAACACATAAGCATAGAAAAATAAAGATTTTGGGCAGAATGTAAGAAAAAAGACAACTATCCAAGAGGTCAAGAGCCTCATCGCGAGTGCGACACTCAAGGAGCTCCTTTGTGTTGATGTATCGGGCTTCCACCTACAGCCCACCGTCTTCCTCGTACAAAAGTAGCCCTGCGTGAGTCACGCACTGGGCAGGGAGGAAGCTATCCATGTAGGCCACCTTTGCATAACTGACCCTATCGTTTTTCGCGAGTTGGTAAGGGGCGACTATATACTCATTGGTCGGGTGGGTAAAATGAGCCCCGCTCCAGCAGAAGGGAAAAGTAAAAAGTCTCTGGGCGACGATCTTGCCCTCCTCATCTAACAAATCCTTCATGTTCTCGTCCGTGGAGACCTCCCAGATAAATGTCAAATCAGTGGCCGCCTCCAGCACCGACTCGATCACAAAAAACATCTAATTGAATGTCCAGATGGATTCAGAGAAAGGTTTAAATAGTTTCTTCCCTTACTTCAAGGAAACCCAACCAAACCTCTTCCCCGACACCTGTCGCTGAAGATGGAAATGGTGAAAAATAGTGGAAGGGTGACACCGATCTGCAGGTCCTCGCATACCAACTCATGTGCCCGCATGAAGGCAAGGGAGTTCGGATGCAGTTGTGAAGGCGCCAGATCAAGATGGGCAAAGACAGCCCGCTAAAAATCGGTAAAGGGCAACCTTAACCCTATCTCCTTGAAGACGTATTCATACATAGGGAGGCTCTCCCCGTAAGCCGAGCAGATGCAATCTTCTCCAGAAGGGAAATGCACCCTCCATTCTCCTTCCGGCCCCACCGTTGTAAAGGCGTCCCCGGTATAAGAGGAAAAGATGGACGCGTGCTCTAGGCCACGGTCCATTCGTTCGCCAGCGATAACGTTGCTGATGTCTCCACAATCCCGGGAGACGAGGAACTATCATCTGTATCTATGCTCTCCGAGGAGCTGTCCTCAGATGAATCCCTATAGCGATCTTCTCCTTCCCTGCGTGATATCCATTTTATCTGAAAAACAGAGAAAAACAGTGAATTCGATGATCAAATCAAATTCATCCTTCCACTGCTAGTCAAGTGAAAGGGCGCACGAAAGGCCGAGGAAGAGCATCCCTGACCTAAGCCCTACTCAAATGGCGCAGCTACCCAGGCGGGGAAGTCCCCAATTGTTCTACCTAAGGTATTTGGGGATAGCCCCTTGGTCATAAAACCCAGTGGCCTCTCAGGGAAACCACCAGAAGTCATGGTAACCTAACAACAACGTGAATATGGATCACCTGAATCTAAGGGGTGGTAACCTACCCCTCCTAAAGGAGGCCAACTACGTCGCCGGTGGCAGACAGATGGTTGCGCCACCATCTACCACCGACACCACCATTAAATACACCCTAACTGAGATATTCAATCCTAACCACATGCAATCTAAGGCGTTTAAACAAAGAAAAATAGAAAACAAGTAATGGATAGAAGTACTTATGTGGTCGAGGAAGATGAACTAGAGGGAATGCGGTTATGGTCGAACCTCGTACAGTGGTCGGAGCAAAGTAGACGGTGGCGGACGACGGTTGTAGAGACGGGAACAATAGAAGAAAGAAGTAAAAGTTTTGAATGAACGGGCTCCTTCGCTATTTATAAGCAGGCTCCAGGCACGTGAGCGGACACACGCTCATAGGGCATCATCATGACCCTAGCCTATCTATCATCACACATTTAATGCAGCACATGGCTCGAGGCACACGTGGAATCCCCACTCTTTAAATCCCATCAACCGTTGGGTTCCCCGGATCTCAAGATCCCCAACACCAACGTCCACGGGCAAGTGTTCATCCGAAAGCGAGGAAACGTACGGCGACTCTGCCCGGGAAGCAGGCTATCCTTAAGTCATCACTACCATGTTCGGTAGCAACGACTTGGAGGGTTACTGTTTCGGACTGGCCCGATGGCTAGGCATGGCCTAATCCACTTCTGCTCCCAGAATGACCCAATTGCCTAAGTCCAACCTTGTTGGAGGGAAGTTTACCTTTATGCCACTTCAACAGGGGAAAATAACTTATTTACCCTTGGTCACAATACTTCTCCCCGTCAACCTATGCCCGTCACGCACAGTTCCACCATCCAGAAACAACCAAGACGCTTGTGCCCGTAATTGTACCTCTGCCCGTCATAACGGCTAGTTATGGGCACGTCTGCCCGTCCCAACGGCTATTTCTGGAAGTTACCTATTCTTCGGGAAACGGTTATCTCGCCCCGAAAATAGGGACCAATGGCCAAGCGTTGGGGGAATTATAAAAACCCTCTCACTTGAGAGGGCCAGGTATCAAATTTCTTACCTAAAAACACATATTATATACTTGCTCGCTCTCTTACTCGTTTTCTTACTTTAGCATCGGAGTGCCTTGCAGGTACACCCCTTCCTCCTCTTTTACACACAGCATCACAGACATTCGTCTTCGACTCATCTCATATTCTGGTTGTTCGGTAAGATTACATCACAAATAACTTACCTATACATGATTATTATATGCAATCTATCTTTGTAAAGCGGAATCCCGTTCATTCATATACATCAAATATAATTTAAATTCATAATATATTTTATATTAATCAAATAAAAGTAGAAAAATAAAAAGACATGTAAATCACCAGAGTGTGTTTTAGCCAATTATTAACTAGTAAACACTGACTCAAAACAGAGCAAAAGTAGCAACACTCACACATTGACACATGTAATAATTCTAAAAAATAAAATATTTGAATAATTATTGGTGTTATGCTGGATACATGTTAAACACCACTATCTTTATTAAAAGTGTTAGTGCTACTTACATTACAATATTACAAGTATTTTTCAAAGGAGTTATGTTATATCTCTTTTTTTATCTTCAATTAGAATTGATGGAAAAAAAATTAAAGTAACCTTTTTTAAATATGTAACAAAGAAAAAAGAGTTAATCCAGAGGATATCGGATATGTAATGCTTGCCAGCAAATAAACTTCAAGAAGGGAAATGCATGCAAAAATTGTGTATACCCAAGATTGAAGGCACTATAGATATAATTGGATTGAAACCTAGCATGGGACTGCTATTGCATTGGTATGAACTGTGGAGCTCACAATTATGGTCTGATTACAATTTCCCTGGATGGATAATTAATTATTGGATTTGCATTAGGTAATTTCACATCATCATCAACATCACATATTTTTTAATTAACTTCATATTGAATCATTGGGTTACTAGTCCTTTCTACAATCAAAAGTGGCATGTAGCTAATTTCTTCTACTATGGATAGATAGGAACTCGAAGTGGCTGGTTTAAGTGTCTAAGAAGTTAGACAAACTTCATTATGATGTGTATTCCTATGGTCTTCTTGATACTACTTTTTCATTATTTAGATATAGAATTCACTCAACCACCGGTGAAAAATAATCCATCTAATTTTTTATTTTATCTTGATGTTCCATATTTTTATTTTTATAAAAAATAAATTTTGAAATTTTTATTAAAAGTCTTACATCGGATAATATATGACTTAAATATATGTTATAAGTGGAAGTAATTCTCACTCTACCAATTGATTTTGTAGAGTGGAGTTACATCTAACCACATTTTTTAACATGATATCAAAGCTTAGTTTAAAATCCGATGGACCGCCTACTATGGCTTCCACTACATCCTTTGTTTGTTATTTGAGCGTTTGTAAATGTTTTCAATCACTTAGTTGTATAACCTAATATAGTTATTGTTCATACTTGTTTGGATACTTCAGCATATACATAAAGATGGTCCCTTGTGATTAAGTCGTAACAATCATCACTTTCTGATCTGACCTGATCAGAAGGGGATCACTAGCCGGCCACACTCTGTTGGGTTGTTGCCTGTTCACCGGTGATGAGGAGGAGGATGGGGTGTACCTGCAAGGCACTCTGATGCCAAAGTAAGTATATGGGCAGAGTGATCACAAGTACAGAAAAGGGGTAAGAAGTAAATTATCTGACCCTCTTGTGAAAGATGATATTTATAGAGAGACCCCAGCGTTGGGCCAACGGTCACTTGTGTTGGGCTGGATCGCCAGGCCCAACCCAGGCGACTGTTGGGGCTTACGTGGTGTAGTGAAGACCAGGACGTGGTCTTCGCCCTAGTTCAACTGCTCCGTGAACTCCGGAAAGTGGGTTGACCTGCTCTTTCGAATGTGGGTTGTTGGTGGATGACGTGTCCGCGCGGAGGGGAGCACGTGGAGAACGTGTGAAGGGCACGTTGATCTCCCCGCGGAGGGGAGCTCGTGAGGTTCTCCGAAGGTGTGTTGTTCTCCCTGCGGAGGGGGACATACGAGGGCGTGGGGGAGACATGTTGTCCTGCTCGTTGGCATGGGATTCTGCCTGCGGAGGGGAGCGTGCAGAGAACGTCTTGAGACACGTTGTTCTGCTCGATGGGAGCATGTCCTGCCCGTCAAGGAGTCACGTGCTCGACCAACCTACTTAAACCAGACTGAGCCTTTATCAAGCATCATTGGGCTGGGCCACGCGGTTAGGCCGGAGCCCAGGCCATAACACTTTCTATGCATGAAGACACATTATTCTATATGATTTTATTTAGGTGACATCTGAAATGACGGATGTATATTGGTTCATTGATATGTCATTTACCATGTTACTGAGAAGATATATTTTTAATTGCTGCACTATAATTCTTAGTAATTAAAAATTTAACCAAATGTATTTTCAAAAAACGAAACATCTCTCAAGGCATACACATCTTGAGTCCTAGAGATATTTAATTAAAAGAAAAACACAACTCTTGTATTGAATTCTAATAAGCATGAGTGTTATTTGTTTTTGGCAATTTTTTTAATTTTCTAAACTCAGATACTAAATATGCCATTTAACATAATTAAATTACGTAACTTTTTTTATATCTTTTCAAATTTTCTTATATGCTATTAACATAGTTAATGTTATAACACGTTTATTTAATATTAAAAATAATATACTACCAACAAAAATATATGGTAAGAGATATATAACAAAATTTATTTATTATACTTTATCTGAAATGAGTTCATAATTAATGAATTTAATATGTTAAATTAATTTCACTATTTTATTTTAGAGGACACAAAAGATTCGTTTAGTGTCTATTATAGATAAAAATAAGAAAAGAGACTCATCAAAATAAGATATAATAATAATAGTTAAAATATTTATTTTATAAATGGTTTGGTACAATATAGTAAGTAACATAATATTATGTTATGGGTTCATTTGTTCGGTATAGTGACATAATGAAAAGAGTTGTATTCAATTTATAAAAATATTTTTAAATAATTACATAGTTTACTTTAGAAATATTTTTAAATATTATTTTAAAATAATTGTATAATTTACTTTAAAATTAATTTTTAAATATGAAATAGGACAAGTATGTTCGAATCTTTTCTTCTTTGCAGGACTTCTTCGGATGATTGTTTTGCCTCATTCCTTATTAGTGAATCAATCATGATTTTCTTACTCTGACTCTCTATAGACGTTGATGTAACACCCTAAATCTAAGATGAAAAATGTATTTATTTATAAAATTGTTGTGGAATATAAGAAAAAACAAGATTTCTAAATTGCTCAATTAAATTCATCTTCTTGACCATTAATCCCGACATATGCAATGACTTTCTACTTAGCACATTAGCTACTACATAAGCTTTATCTAGGTGATAACTCAACTCAAAGTCATAATCCTTCAAAAATTTCGACCATCTTCTCTGTCTCATATTCAATTCCTTCTGGTCAAACAGATACTTTAAACTCTTATGATTATTGAAGCCTCAAATCTCGATCCATAAAAAAAATGCCTCCAAACTTTAAGCACAAACATTACTATTGTTAACTCCAAATCATGGGTAAGAAATTATTTCATGAGTCTTGAATTGTCTAAAAGTATAAGCTACAACTCGACCCTTCTACACTAGCACACAACCTAATTCTAATGTAGATGCATCACAATATACCACAAAAGATTCTCTTGGGTTTAGTAGAATCAAGACTGGCGCTTAATCGCTTTATTTTTAAGCTTTTTCATCCATTGAATTCCCTCTAACATATAAGTTTCCAACTTCCCCTTTATACTTATTAAATTTCTACTAACCCTTAATTTCATAGATAATTCTAACCCTTCATATTCTGATTATTTTTAATAATTTATCAGTAACAAATTCAACACCTATATTTTATATTTCTAATAGTAACATAATAATATCAATTCATTAAACGCACCAAAAATAAAATTTAAGAAATAAAATATTAATAAAAATTTTAGGGTGCTACAGTCGACGTGACCAAAGGACCTCGACACTTAAGATATGTGCAACAATAGCAGTAAGGGAATCTTTCCTTTTAAGATTGTCTGGAAAAGAGTAGGATAAATTATCTAGTAAAAGAATATACAAGATTGAAGACAACAAGTAAAGCTAGGACAGTGGTCGTACCAAAATTTTCTTCCTCTCATTCGCATATATCACTTTGGCAATATCTCAACAATATCGCCCTGAGTCATAAAAGGAAAATATGTTTCTTTCATATCATTTTCTACATCGGTAAGGGCCTCACATGAGATAGAATAATTTTTAGCTTTTTTGAGAGAAGTAATATACAGACCAAAATTTTCTTCTCCATTCACAACAAGTTACAAAAGCAGGAGAAGAGGAAGAAGTGACACAATAAGATTAAAGGAGGAAACCAAAAAATAGTTCACTTTAAAATAATTCCAACCACACTTTCAAAAGTAGTGATTGGGAGTCGAACACCCAACTTCTTAAAAACACAGGAGTTAAAATAGTTAGAACACCCCTCGAACTTATGACAGACCCTCTTGTATCCAATGAAAAAGTTGATCACAAAATCTAATTATGAATTAGAACCACTAACTAAATTTGCATAGTCCTTTATTATTGTAATTCATCAATTTTTAAATTTTAAAAATAAGACTACACTTTGTTTTTCTTTTCATCACAATTTTTTTTCATAATCATTCATTTAGATAATATAATCATTGGTAAACTCACCGTAGTAAAAATTGAAAAAAAAAAGTCTAAGAATTAATGAAATGATAAAACTTCAACACTTTTTCTCAAAATTTCAAGCTAAACCTTTTGCTATGTGTTAAAGTTCTTCTACCCACTTTAAATCGAAGGTTCAAACTAATTCAAAGAAATTAAATGAGGTTAGCATTCAAACATTCTAAATCTGATTAGAACAAAATTATGGAATTTGTAACCAAACAAACAATGAAAATAATAGCTTAAACTCAGAAAATAATTATAGAGAAATGAGATTCCCGTTACCTCCAATTAAGCTAGTTGTGACACAAGAAATTTGGAGAAGAAGGGTTGAGTGATTCAATGATTGATGGATTTTGAGAAGAAATATGAAGCGATTAACTTTATAGAAAGAGATATTGAAGGCTCAACCATCGATTAAGTTCAACTATCAATTGAAGGTTTCAACAACAATTGAAGAGTTTAGCTTGAGTTTAGGGAAGGAGTGAAGGGTTTTCGTGTAAAAAGAAATCTGATTGAAACAAAATTATGGAATTTGCAACCAAACAAACAGTGAAAATAATAGCTTAAACCCAGAAAATAATTATAGAGAAATGAGATTCCCGTTGTTGCACCCCAAAATTTGACCAACCTTTTCTTAACTTGGTTTATGTTTCATTTCATTTTCTTCTAGCATTTGCATTGCATAGCATTGTTCATTTGACAGGGGATCAAGAGGTTGTGCATAGCAAGAGAAGGTCACCAAGAGTGTTGAGGCTAAGCAAGGGGTTTTACTCAAGCATGAATGGCCATCAAGTTACCAAGAAATGGTCAAAGTTTTGTGAAAGAGTTGATGGGTGTATGTTGATCAGCTCCTAACTTGGAGGCCAATTGAAGATCATCCGAGGATTGTGAATTCATGATTATGGATATGGGATATTGAGGAAGCTCATTAAAGCCTTTGAGAGCCATGTTGTAGTTTATTCAAGTTGTTGTGTCATGTGGAAGAAGCCACAGTCAAGAGTGTTGCATCTAGGGTTTTCATCTGGTCAACCCTAAGTCAACTGTGAAATTGAAGGAGATTAAGACTCAATTACAAGTCTTTGTGATCATGGAATGTTGTGTTGAGATGTCTAATGTATCCTATGTTTGGTCTGGCGGTGAGGTCAGATGGGATGTTCGTTGCTCATTATATCCAATGGTTGTCTGGTGGCAACGTCAGAAAATCTTCAACTTTGGTTTGTCTGACGGTGATGACGGGCGTTCTGGCGGTGATGTCATATGTTTCTCCATATTATGGTAGTCTGACGGTGAGGTTAGACGTATGCTTGGCAATGATGTCAGGTGGTTATCGATATGATGGACATCTGGAGGCGATATTAGATATTTACCGGTCATGTTCTGGCGGTGATGTCAGGCGGTTATTAGCAATGTGGAGTTTTGGCGATGATGACAGACACTTCGCAGTTCTGTGGTTCTGGCGGTGAGATTGGACGCTCATCAGTATTGAAGGAGTTCTGATAGTGATGTCAGAGAGATTATCATATTTGTGTTTATCTAACGGTGACATTAGATGTACCAGCTTTCTGTTTTCCTGATGGTGATGTCGGACATTTTTCCCGTTCATGGGAGGCTGGCGGTGAGGTCAGACGTTCATCAACTTTACAGAGTCTGGAGGTGATGTCAGAAGTTTATCTGTTCGATTGGTTATTTGACTCTGATGTCAAGGGCTTATCAGTATGACTTCCGGCGGTGAGGGCAGTTGTTTCTCCGATCTCTGTTGGTCTGACGGTGATGCTAGACGTTTCTCAATTTTCTGACGATGAGGTTAGAGTGTTATCAGGGCCTGACGATGAGGTCAATTGGTTATCGAAAGGTATGATTGGTTGACGACGAGGCCAATTGTTTAGTAATTTGGTGGCTATCCAGTTCAGATGATGTGTTTATGGATATCTGACGGTGATGTCAGAAGGTTATCAGCTTCATGCTTTACTTGACGGTGATGTCAGTAGTTGGTTACCAACTTCATAGATGACTGGGGACGAGATCAGGTATGGTATCCCCAATAGAGGATTGACGGTGATGTCATATGATTTCCTCCATTTGATTAGTAAATCTTGGCGGTGAGGTTAGGTGTGTATCAAATATGTGATTGTCCGACGACGAAGTTAGATGTTCTATCTTGACGGTGAGGTCAATTGTTTCCCTTCGACTGGAGGTCGACACTTGACGGTGATGTCAAATGGGTCTTTTCGATTTAAGGTCGATACTTGATGGAGTTACTTGAGGAGTTTCTCCCGAATACCCAGCGGAGTCAGAAATTTCCCTTGGACTTGATGAGGAAGTCAGACGGAGATTTCAGGAAGTTCTGTCCCTAGCAGGTTTCAGGCAGCAACACCGAATGTGTTTTCTTACGGACTTGATGACGAAGTCCGACAACGAATTGATGACGAAGTCCAACAACGACGATTGTCTCCCAGACTTGATGACAAATTCTAACAACAACGAAAATTTCTCCTAGACTTGATGACGAGGTTCAATAGAGATTTTCTTCCAGACTTGATGCTGAAGTCCAGCAGCGATGCCAAGTATTTCCTTACCGACTTGATAAGGAAGTCCAGAGGTGAGGTTAAAGAGGTCTGCCAGTTGATGCAGAGTGCCTGACGGCAAAATCAATTATCTTTATCAGTCACTGTTGAATTAGTGGTTTCGTCCAAACTTGATGACGAAGTCAGACGAATATTTGAAATAGTAATTCACCATCCAGTTGCCACGCAATTGTCATTTCAGTCTCCAGAGTGTCTTACCAATCAGTTTGTGCAGTTTATTTCTGCGGTTGGCAAATTACCGGGTTTATTGGTATTCAACCATCTTTTAACTTGATTGTTTGAGAGTCGTTCGCTTCTCACCCAGTCAGGTCCAAGCCGTTTGAATAGGGGCAGCTGTTGCACCCCAAAATTTGCCCAACTTTTTTCTTTACCTAGCTTATGTTTCATTGCATTCACTGTAGCATTAGAATTTGCATACCATCATTCATATGCAGGGGATCGAGAGAGTTGTGCTTATCAGAAAGGGTTATCAAGGTTCTAAGGTTATTCAAGGGTCTTTATTCAAGTATTCAAGGGTTGATATCCTCAGCAAAGAAGTCAAAGATCCCTAGAGAAGTGGCTAGACAGTTGTGTGCACATCTCCTAACTTGAAGGTTATGAGAGATCATCAAGTGACATTTGATCCATGGATATAGGTGTCAAGCATTGAGATAGATCATGATATGGCTTGAGAGTCATTGGGGAGCTTGGGTAAGTCATTGTGCAAGGTATAAGAAGCTAAAACCAAGACTGGTGCAATTAGGGTTACACCTGTCAACCCCAAGTCAACAGGTGAATTGAAAGAGGTTGAGACCTAATTTCAAGGCCATTTGATCATGGAAGGATGTGTTGAGACCCCCAAGGGATGATTCCAGGACCAACTCATCATGAATCAAGAGTGTGAGAACTGCTAGGCTGGGGTTTCTTAGCTTGACAGTGTAAAATCCCCTGGTTTAGTATCTAACTTCAAGACCAAATAACTCAAGATGAAAGTTTCATCTCACTTTGACATCCACATGAAACTTGTAGAGCATGTTCATACCTTTAATTTGAGTACTAGAAGTCCTTGATAGGATTTATAGAACTCAAGTTATGAAGCAGACAAGTTACAGGTCATCAGATGAATGTGATTTTGGTACTTGAAAGTCAACCAACTTCCATGCCATTTTTGACCTAGAATGAGGTCTCACCTGTCCTTGATCCAAACATGAATGTTGTTCCTTATCTTCTTAGATTTCCAAAACGTACTATAAGTCTTTGATTGGATTTGTAGAACTCAAGATATGAAGCTTGCAAGGCAGGGGTATTTTGGGAAAGTAAGATTATAAGTCATTTTGGTTATAGGTCCATTTCACCACTTTGCATACCTCAAATGCAAATTTGTCCAACTTGAAAGTTGCTCAAAATAGGTTTATTTACTCAACCAAACTCCAAAGATTCATTGATATGGATTGGATTGAAGATTGGTTGAAGAAAATTTCACAAAAAGAATTTTAAAAGCATTAAAAGGTCAAAAATTCAAATAAATGCAAAATGGATGATTCCAAAGCAAATTTGTGCATTTTTTGTGTACATTTCACATTCTAAGAACATTGGCATTAATGGATTTGAGAATTGAAATCATTTGCATGGTCATCTTACATGTTTCTTAAGCTTGAAGAAACACATTCCACATCCACCATGGATCAAAATCAAGGAGCTAATCTCAGCCATCCACACTCCTTACATCACCAGCAAGCAAAATGGATCAATTTGGAAGTGAATTAGCTCTGTTTTCGTGCAGTTCACAAAGCAAAAAAGTGAAGAAATTTGAATTTTCAATTGGTTTGTTTGGACCTCCATTGGGCCTGAAACGTATCCAAACATGTTCTATATAAGTTCCAGATCATTTTCAGGTGAAGTTTGATGAGAATTGGCGCCAGAATCAGTTACAAGAAGTTGGAGAAAAGTGGTTGAAGGAGAAAATCGTATCTGAAGAATTGGCCAATTTCCATCAAAATGAAGAGTTGCAAAAGCTTCAGAAGGTTGCATAGAGTGATTTTGGGCAAGAAGCATCAAGATTCAGTGGATTTTGAAGGCTGTATTGAAGCTTTTTTAGAGGTATGTAATTCTCAAAATTACTCTTAGTTCATGATGAATTAGGACTAGAAATGCATGTTGTTAGGATCCCTAAGACTCCTAGTTGGATTTAGGTTAGAAATGGAGACTGTTCGTGAGAACTTTTGCCATGACACAAGATTTAGATTGATTCAGTTTGAGCTATTCCTAGGTTAGAATTGATTTTTAATCATGGATTAAGGATGTACATAGCATGAGGATTCGATTAGTGTAAAGAAATCTGGATTTGGTGATATTTGTTAGCAGAGCACAAGAATGAGATTGATTCAGTTTGGATGATTCCATGGATGAAAATGAATTTTAATCTCGGATTATTGATCAGCATAGTGAGACGAAGAGATTGATACCAAATTTGTAGAGTTTCGTGTAGAGTTACTGTAGCTCTTGCCGGAGAAGACGATCGGAGTCTTCTCTGGCCACCACTGGGTATTCCCTTCGTTTCTCAGGTTTGAAATGGAGAAGACGAACTGATGATCGTCCGATCTTGTGACTTCCTTGACCTTTTCCCCTCCTCCAATGGTTGTGGCTTGGTTTCAGATTAGTTTGACCTCATTTAATTGTGTGGCGTGATGAGAAGCGTTAGATATGGTTACTTAATGAACTAAGGGATGAGATTAAGACCTACAGTAGGCTGTAGTCAACTGAGCGCATGTGATCATGTGAATTCCTGATGGACCTGGGCCTTATTTTGCTATGCGCACCCCCCTTTCTGGGCCCAATGCCATTTACAACTAGGATTTGTTGCTATTTGACACACAAATTTAGTTATTTTCATTTGTTTTTTTTCTTATTTTTAGGGTTTATTGCATGTTCATTTTAATTCCATAAAAATAGTAAAAATTCTCATTAATTCTTGAAACCTTTCCCTCTGGTTCTTTAATGTATTAAGAGATTTTACATGATTTTGGTTTATTTTTAGAGGTATTTCTCAATTTAATTTGATTTTTGCATGATTGCTCCTTTCTTTAATTGAGAATAATTGTATGTTCATCTTGTAGAATTTATATCTTGATAGATATTTGGATTGAGTTCCTGATTCTTTGTGTACTTATTGTTGATGCATTAAGTAGTTTTGTAGTATTTTTATTTTAATTTTTAGATGCCTTTAGGATAGGTTTTGAACTAGATCTTTAGGACCCTTCCCATTTACACCTTCCGTAGCACACCTTAGGATGCTGCTCTCTGTTGATGCCCTTAGGATTAGAATTTTGATCTAAGATTTTAACCCTAGAATCTTAATACCTTAAGTGATCTTTAGAATTTTTCTTATATTTTTTAGGATTGATTTACTATTTTTATTAGATTTTACCTTATGGCTGTTTTTAGTGTGTCCTACACATGACCTTCTCATAGTTTTGCCTTTAAGTGAACTTTAGGAAATTCTTAGTCACCCAATCATTACATGAACCTTTAGTACCTAGGTTGATACCTTTGTAGGGTAGTTTTCAAGTCTTTATCATATCCATAGATCCATTAGGATAGATGTCCTTTAGAGCTTTGCTTTTAGGGTGCCTTGGATGCCTTTGATTGATTTTCTTTCTTCATGATTCTCCTAAAGCATAGTCCTATGATATTTGGAGCCTTCTTGTGAGAGCCTGGCCTTCATTAGGAAGTACTTTGCATTCCATGATGAGTTGAACCATTGAGGACTATCCTTGAATGATGAGTTTGGTTGAGAACATGGTGAATTCCTTAGGTTTTCACTATGTCTCCCATCATTATTCTTTTCATTTCTCAAGTCCTACATTCTCAGGATCTTTCTTGTGAGAGCTTGGTCTTCCTTAGGAAGTACTTTGTGCATTCCATGAGAAATTTA
This sequence comes from Lathyrus sativus, assembly GCA_963859935.3. Taxonomy (NCBI): domain Eukaryota; kingdom Viridiplantae; phylum Streptophyta; class Magnoliopsida; order Fabales; family Fabaceae; genus Lathyrus; species Lathyrus sativus. Next base: position 606,696,334 of record OZ012735.1, read on the forward strand.
AGCCTCTGATGGACATTCAATGACAAGGTGGGTTCCTTAGGTTCACACTATGCTCCTTTTGTCCTCCAAGTCCTATGACACATGATCCTTCTTGTGAGAGTCTGGTCTTCCTTAGGAAGTACTCTATGCATTCCATGTGAAGTTTGAGCCTTGAGGACTTAAATACCTTGTACATACACTCACTTTCATCTGTCCTATTATCTCAGGATCCCTCTTGTGAGAGCCTGGTCTTCCTTAGGAAGTACTCTATGCATTCCATAAAGAGGTTGAGCCTGAGATGGACTCTTGTGTTGATACACATCTAAACCTGATGTAGCCTTGGGATGATTTCCTTGCTGCTCATCTAGTTTATCTCTCTCCTGGTGGATTGATTGATTGCCTGCTTGCTGTGATGCATTAGGATAGATTTGCATGAGTAGATACTTTTGTTTAGGTGCATGATTGCATTAAAGGTTAAGCTAGTCTCCCTTTGCTTGTTTGTTTCTTTTCCTTTCTATCATGTTTGCATTTAAAGGTTGAGCTTGTCTCCCTTTGCTTGTGTGTTTTCTATGTGCATCTCTGTTTGCATCCCATGTTTGCGTTAAAGGTCGAGCTTGTCTCCCTTGCTTGTATTGCTGCATTGCATGCATTTTATCTGCTTGATAGTTTTACTCCTTCAGCTTATTGATTTTTGCTGTTGTTGTGGTTTCCCTTTAACATGTTCCCTTAGGGCTCTCATTTCCTTTGATAATGACAGTGATGATAGACATTAGGATGAATCCTTTGCATGATAACAATAGGGTAGATTCCCTTTCAATCTCAACATTAGGGCCATATTGTATGACAATAGTAGGATGCTTGATAGTCCCCCTATAGAGTCCTTTTCTCTCTTCTCATCTTCAAACAACAGTAAAACATAATAAAGGCTAATTTGTACCGTACGTTACGAGCCTTAAGCTACTTAGGAAGTGGTGATTGGGGGGCCTCTCCTCGATTACCTAGAGTGTTTAGTATACGTCCTTAGGACGACATGCGACGCATTCGTTCCTAAGTCATAGTCTCTAGTGCAGTATGAATTACAAACATTCATAAAAAACACTTCTTCTCGTAAAAGATAAAAACAATATTCAAACTCCTTTTTTCCCTCTGGGGGCCCTTAATTCAGAAAACCTTTTCAGATGAAAAGAGTGTTGTTAAGCTTCGGTTCTACCGTAAACAGGCATTGCCCCTAACTGCTGGAACTGTAGTTTAACTTTACTCGGGTAAAAACAATTGAACAAACTTGTGTTCCGTTTTATCTCGAACTACGTTCGCTCTGATCTCTCATACCTGTTGAGAGTACGTAGGCACAAGACGCGATGTCTTGGCGAGCAATCTTCCCCCATCACCCGTAGTTAGCCGAACTACGTTGACTCTGACTTTCCCATTGCACGAGGGAATACGTAGGCCCAGAGCAGCGACGCTCTATCGAGTCACTTTTTCTCCTTTCTTTTATTTTGAGCCAGCCTTGATAGGTAGATAGATAAACAACCCGTCAGATAAACAACACAAGCGTGGATCCCGTCGAGTACGACGAATGTGAGGGGTGCTAATACCTTCCCCTTGCGTAACCGACTCCCGAACCCAGAGATTTGGTTGCGATGACCGATCTTATCCCTTTTTGCTAGGTTTTTCCTGATCGTTTCCTTTCTCTCCTTCGAGATAAATAACGATAGGTGGCGACTCTTCTGTCTTTGTCGGCACCTTTTTTCACAGTAGCGACAGTAGGAACAAGACGCGATGTCTTGGCGAGCAACCTTCCCCCCTTTTCACCCGTAGTTAGCCAAACTACGTTGACTCTGACTTTCCCATTGCACGAGGGAATACGTAGGCACAGAGCGACGATGCGTTGCTGAGTCTCTTTTCTTTTTTCTTTTGTCCCTTGACCTTTAGCGTAGATAGATAACACACCCATTTTAGATAGATAACAAAGCGTGGATCCCGTCGAGTACGATGGACGTGAGGGGTGCTAATACCTTCCCCTTGTGTAACCGACTCCCGAATCTAGGACTTGGTTGTGATGACCTCGTCTTTTCCCTTTTTTGTTAGGTTTTTTCGATCGTTTCCTTTCCCTCTCTTTGGGATAAATAACGAAAGGTGGTGACTCTTCTATTTTCCGCCGGATATTTTTCGCAGTTGCAACACCCATTACCTTTAATTAAGCTAGTTGTGACACAAGAAATTTGGAGAAGAAGGGTTGAGTGATTCAATGATTGATGAATTGTGAGAAGAAATATGAAGCGATTGACTTTATAGAAAGAGAGACTGAAGGCTCAACCATTGATTAAGTTCAACCATCAATTGAAGGTTTCAACAACGATTGAAGAGTTGAGCTTGAGTTCAGGGAAGGAGTGAAGGGTTTTCGTGTGAAAAGAAATTTGAGGATTGAGGATTTCTTAACAAAAAATTTGAGTGATCGAGAGATTAAATTGTGAAAACAAGTACCTAAACTTTTGAAATAAGTAAAAATAATGTTAATTATTAGAAATATACATAATTTTAATAAAATTAAAAATTTAATGAATTTAAAAATAAACGTGTACCTAAATTTTTGAAATAAGAACTGGATTTAAATTTGCATACACACAATTTTTCTTTTTCTTACTTATCTTCTTTATTTCTTTTAGGGGACATGTAACAACATTTTATCCTTGACTTTTGCATAACCCACAAACATTCATACTATGAGATAGCTCTTTTCTACTTTTAATGCGTCTTTGTTTAGGATGACCTTTTGTTTTGTAAATTGGAGGACAACGAACAATTTGTTGTGAATCAACTTCATTGTTGCAATCCACTATTTGATCCTTAACCACATCATCATCTTTGTGCAATGCTTGAAGTCGCCACCATGATGGCAAAGAGTAAGAAGGAATTTCATGACAATCTTTATGAATAAAAATACTAAGAATGTGGCGATATAATATCACCCAAAATTCAAATAGCTTGCAACTACATATAGCTATATATCTTACCATCCTAAAAGACTTCATATTTTCGACTATTATCATCTTTATAATATTGCAACACTAACACATTACCATTCTCTTGATAAATTGAATATTGGATGAACATTTCAAACTCATCTTAAAACTTCTGAAAAGAAAAATGTGTTAGAACAATATAAGCATGCTCCTGTAATGGTGACATCATATTCATATTTGACCCTTAAGCTCTTAGAGCTTTGGCTTTCCCTAGGGCAGTGGGGTGTCACTCATTAGGAAAAAGATTCTTTGAATTTTCTTTCTCCTCTTTGAAAGATGTTCATAGAGTCAAATTTGTTAATGCTTAGACCATATCTCAAGGGGTTCTCAAACTCTTTCCATGGGCCAATGACTTAGTTTCATCCATTTTTAAGCAAACCTCTGCGCAGGTTTGGATTAGTATTCCCGGACTTTCTTAAGAGTACTGGAGACCTAGAATTCTTTTTGCAATTGTTAGCAGTGTGGGTACTCCCATCTGTATGGACTCGGCTTCTAAAAATCCTCCTTTGAAATACATTTTAGGCATTTCATTAGAGTCCTTGTCAATCTAGATCTTACTAAAGAATTCATCTACAAGATCCTTGTAGAAAGAGTTATATTTGCTTTGTGGATATTGAATATGTAAAGGTTCCTGAACTCTACATAAGTCACGATATCTCTGTCTGCAAAAGAAAGAATACACATATTGGGAATACTCATGATACAGAGACAAAACAGGTTAGAAAAGATAAGTCTGTTCTGGTTGAGAAAAAACCAATTTGGTTGTTGATGACATGACTCATAATGTACTAGATAATAGCAAGACTATTGAAAATTTGAAAGATCCTATCTTGATTGAGACAAGACATTAAAATGAAAACTTAAATAATGTTGATAATGGGATTAATCACTCTTTACACACTATTGATTATGAAGGAAATTATGATTTTGAGTGTGTGATAGCTACTCAATTAGATGTTGTGGTTCCTGAAACGCAGGCCATTGTTGAATATGATAGAGACAAAGTGCAAGATTTTCTTTAGAAGTCTTGGGCCAATATGGCAGAGACCTCGGTTGAGGTAGATGACAATGTTGATCTCATTCAAGATAGGTATTTCCAAATAGTCATATCTAAAAGAAGAAACAAAAAGCTGAAGGCTAAGAGAATTAAAGTTAGTCACACCAAAGGTTTCATATGAAGACTCTCTATTGGAACATTAAAGGAGTGGCTAAAAACTCTGCTAGGCTTGCCCTCAAGCGCTTGATTCTCACTAACAAACTTGACATGGTTTTCTTTCCGAGCCTTGGGTGGATTTCAATAATTTCTCTAAAGATTGACTTAAAAATCTGGATCTTAAGCCTTTTGCATTCAATAATAGGCTTCATTTTTTGCCTACCCTTTGGTGCTTTTGCAAATCTAACTTGAATCCTGCTGTCATTTTCAGTGATGATCAACAGGTGACTTTTACTCTTACTATTAATGATATGCTTGTTGGGTTCTATGCTATATATACTTCTACTTGTACTTGTATAGGAACCATCTTTGGAGCATTATGAAATAAAATTTGAGTTGGTATAGCTGGACTTAGAATTTTATATATATATATATATATATATATATATATATATATATATATATATATATATATATATATATATATATATATATATATATATATATATATATATATATATATATATATATATATATATATATATATATATATATATATATATATATATATATATATAATTTGAGTTGGTATAGCTGGACTTAGAATTAATTATATATATATATATATATATCATTTTTTAAAGCCATTGAATAATCAAGGTATTTAGTCAGTTTATAGACTAATTACATTGATTATTCAATGAACCTAAAAAACAATTGTCTCTTATATAAAGGAATAAAGTTAGTATAAGGGAAAGATATAAAATATTTCAATTGGTATTTTGCCTCCTAGTACTAATTGATCAATTATTAATGTTACTAAATGTTCGCTCTTGTACTTATTAATGATGTTCATTTTCTTTTAATAATAATTAATCTCTTCCGAGTCCACTGATTATTATATTGCTCTCATTTGACAGCCTTTAGAGCAGTTAAAGGTATATGAAATATTACCTAAGACAGTGCAACAGTTGTAGGAAATATTGGTGTGATAATCTTGGATATCTTCGAGTAATCGTGTTCGTACACTTTCCGAACAAAGTATTTCGACCCTATTATTTGTCTGGGTTCACGAAATCTTTATGGGGATAATTCTTTGAAGAGCAGTCTGTTTATGGCAATAGAAAACAGATCAAGAATGTAGAGAGAATATGAATTTTGTTCAGTGTGTAAAACTGAGGCCAAATAACTCCTTATATAGGAGATTAATTAACAGAAAACAAAAAGGGACATCTGTTCAAAATTTTTGAACGGGTTCATCTTTTCAAATTTAATTTCGAACGGGTTCAAAACTTAACAGAAAAATTTCAGAAAAATTTTGCCCCTTGGAACCCCAGTGGGGCGCTGCCCCGCACCCCGCCAGGGGCTCCGCCCCTTGGAACCCCTTTTCAATTATTCGCATTCAATTGTACGTTAGCTCGACGTCCGCACTACCCTAACTCGTTTCCAAGCTTAACATATAATTGCATCGACCTACAGTAAATCACATTACTACTAAAATACATTGATGATACTAAAATCACCAACATTTAGTTACCTTTTTGATCCACTAAACCGTGTGAAAATGTTTGCTCATCAAACAAAGACACTTCTGATCGGAGTGCTATCTGGAAGTTGCAAGCTCTTGAAAGGGTCAAAGCCTTCACATGGAAAATGCATTGATATGGTTTGAATACAACGTAACTTCTTGCTCATAGAAACATTTGCAACCTTGAGTTTGAGGATTATGGGGGTGTGCAAGAAACCTTACTTCATGCACTTAGAGACTGCCAAAACGTGAAGTGAATCTGGCAGGAGCTGGTGCCTCCTAACAAGTGGGAGATCTTTTTCTCTTTAAATACGTAGGAATGGATGAAGTGGAACTTAGAGACCAAAAATCACAGACATACTAGTATCGGTTGGCTAGTTACTTGGGCCACTGCTTGTCAGGTTCTATGGCACTAGCGAAACAAAAGATTGTTTGATTATGCCTCAGAATTTGGACAGGCACATCAAAAACTGAGTCTTGCAGTACAAGTAAAGTGTGTTGATGAAAAGGAAAGCCATGATCAAAGGGTGTTAAAGTCTGCAACTTAAATGGATGCCACAAATAATCCTTGGAAGACTTTCAACTCTGATGGTGTAGTATTGGGAAACCACATAGCTAGAAGTGGAGGTCTGATAAGATACTATAATGGCAAGTGGATTATAGGATTCACCAAGGGTTGGGACGTTGCAGACAAATCATAGTTGAGTTGTGAGAGATTTTTAAAGGTTTAAAGCTTATGTGCAACAAAGGCATACAGAAGCTGAATATCCAAACAGATTCTAGAGAAGCTTATGATCTTATCACTAAGAATCTGCACAATGTAACACCATAAACTCCAACATACAATTTATAAAGTAATTCGAGTAATTTTTTCAAAAAGGGTATCACATTTTTCTCAAATTAAATGTCTTCCTCAAAATTATACTTAATAGAAGCAAAAATTAAACAATTAAAAACACAACTTCTTCATTGTCTCATAAAAATAAAAATAGAAATTATTTTAACTCAATGAAATATTAGTTTAGGTAAACATAACAACTCGCAAAATAAACAAGTAAATGGTCCTACCTCAAGTGTTACACTATTAGAGTACCACAAGGTGACAACGACATAGAAAGCAGTAAATGAAGAAGGTCACTAGCCATGTTCCACATAAGCAACATCTAAGGTTTCTCGGTATCTATATGAGTATTTGTATCATAGACATAAAACCAACACAATAAACAAACGGGGGATGAGAATACATTCATAATTGTTAATGGTATATAAAATAGGAAGGATAACTTAAACATACTATTCATCAATCACATAGATTTATTCACAATAATAATTAATCACAATGCAGATGCATAATTCAATGCAATCTCGTCTTCTACTACAATGCATGTGGTACCAAGGTTTGGATGTCATAGTTAATTTACTAATTAATCCATCACCTTTAGTTCCTCTCTGAACCTGAACCCGTTATTGGTTTCTCTGTGAATCAACGATTCCTCCCTGAATTTGTGACCCTCACTGGACCGAAGTCCAATGTATCTCCGATATACATTGTCACACCCTCATTTTAACCTTTAGCCTTCCATATCTTACATTCATCATATCATACATCGTTTTAGTGCATATCGAGCATGTGGGTTTACGAGGTAAGGATTAGGTCGGTTCGTTGTTTTCCATTTCAAATAAGAGAAATTGCCTATCATGGGCTACATTGAAGAAAGGTTCATCATCTAAGGTTTGATTAAAGTTGGAAAGTCTACTCATGTAGATTTATTTAAGGAGACGTTACTTGAAAAATATTAGGATATTCAAGATCAATATTCCTAATGAATATGAACTGCAAGGCCTAATTCAAGATTTCTTCATCCTAGTTTGTTCCAAATTCTATGTTCAAGTGGAATTCAAATTTGCAAGACATGAGTCAAGATCACAAGTTCATAATTCAAGACTTCATCCATTTCAAATTCAATGGCATAAGGGAGATCCATCATTCCAAATTCAAGATTCATGAATTCAAGATTAGATTCAAGAGTATTACAAAGGGAAATTTCATGACATTGCAAGAATGTCACATTTATTACAAAGTTTCTAACTCTAAGTAATGCTTAGAAAATTAAGTTACTTCTAATCTTAATTCAAGTTTCTAATAAAATTATTGCTATGGTACTCTTCATGCCCCAACAAGCCTACATGTTCCACATTATGCCCACAAATATCCAAGGAAAATAATCAAGGTTAATTCAACATTAGAATCTTTCAAAAGCAAGACCGTTTATGCTTATTCATGGGAAACTTCAAATTAATCCAAAACAACCCCATGACCAACTAACTCACAACTAAACAAACCATATCATAAACTTAAGGAACTAGTTCATGTTGGTTCACATACATACCAAAATTCAGATTTTCAAAATTCTGTCAAGGGGAGAAGCATGAACCACAAGGACAGCCCAAGAGCAAGTGAATAAAGGAGAGCAATGCAAAAGGGCAACAGAAAAACAGGTCTAGGCAAAGTGCGGCAGCTAGTGCAGAAAAGCATCATTCATGAAAATGGAAAGAAAGAGAGTGACATCAAGAAAGTGGTAAAAGGTATTCCCCAATGAAGAAATCTGAAGTTTTGAAACAAGTGAAAACTCTAATGTTTTGAGCATAAAAAGAGAGGGAGCAGCAAAAAGCAAGGAGGGGGGGTGGAGAGCAAGAGATAAGGATAAAACCAGAAAAATAAGAGAGAAAAGTGACATTGAGAACAAGAGGTTTTAGAAAGAAAAACAGAAAAAGGGAGGTAGAAACATAGAGTGTCAAAGAGAAAATACATCCAACAAAACAATAGTGGTGATTAGAAGGAGAGTAGCAACTCTTGGGTATCCATTTCTTTGAATCTTACTCTCTATATATTTCATTATATATACTTTTATATGCTTGCATTGTTGTTGCACACTTTATCACTGTTGTTGGTTATGATAGTATTTGTGGATGCATATGTTTGTAATGGGGGTTTAAGAATGATTAGCTATTGTAGAAAAAACAAGAGTGAGTTTTGTAGAGAGAGAGAGAGAGAGAGAGATGAGAACACTTAAAAAAAGCCCTCAAAATGCTGTCATGTTCGCTGGCAAGTTTGCACAACGAACTTTGGTACATTTTACCTCTGTTTCTATGAAAAATGCACATTCTAGGCAAATTCACCATGAAGTTCGCACAACGAACTTCTTGATGTTTTTTCTGGGCAGATTCGCTGGCAAACTTTGACCCCTTTTTGCCTATGTTTGTGAATAGTACGTTTTCGCTAGGAAGTTCGCACAGCGAACTTAGTGATGTTTTTTTGGGAAAATTCAGCATGAAGTTCGCACAGCTAACTTCTTGCCCTTTTTTCAGCTTTTTGCTCTTTTTTTTTCTTTTATGCTTTATTTTTGCTATTTTCTTGTTTTTTTAAAGGTTTTTTTTTGTGTTTCAAATTCTTTTAGGTGAAAAGATAACAAAAATATTAATTAAAATATTAATTAATTAAATATCCATGCTTAGTTTAAATTAATAATTTGAAGGAAAAACTTTGTGAAATTTAACTTGTGTCCTCAAACCAACTAACTTGACCTTGTCTTATATTTCATTGTATGTTTATATTAATAATGTCATTCCAACTTGTGTTGCCAAAACCCTTTTCAAAACAAACTCTCGATTCTTACCGAGTCATTTTTGACCTTGTAAGTCAATTGCCTTGTGCATCGCCATCAACCTTGTTCGCATCACCTCAAACTTTTTAATAAGCAATAAAACCCTTGATCCAATATCAAGTGGTATTTTTCTCATAAAAAATACAAAACACAATAAAGATACAATTAGGTTTACACGCCACGAGCTTTAAAGTGGTGGAGAAAGAATGAGAATGGAACCACTCCTACACTCGTTCCAAATATTTTGAATACAAGACGCTAGACTTGGATATTCGAGGTATTCATCTCTACCCAAAGTCTTTAGTGTGATCCTAATCAAGAACTTCCTTTCAAAACCATAAAAATAACATCAACTCATCAAACTTCTTTTTCGCCTTAGGGCATCATCCAAAAACCCTTTTTCAAGGTATAAAATCATCCAACACACAATCATTTCTTTAGTGGCCGAACTACGGCTGCTCTGATTTCTCATACCTGTTGATAATACGTAGGCATAGGATTATGATGATTCTAACGAGCACTCTTCTTTCTTTTTCACCTTTAGTCCCCCATTCCTCATCACCCAAAAAGGACATGTTACGTCCGTTCTACCGCAAACAGGTAACGCATAAGACTCCACGAGCGAGCCGTAATACACCTAACTGCTAGAATGCGCACGTTAGCATCATCCACCCAAACTCCCTATTTTTCACCGTAGTACCGTGAACTACGAATGCTCTGATTCTTCACTTCTTACAAGTGAATATACGTAGGCACAATGGCCCAATCCTTGGCGAGCACTCTAATAAAAAACCAACCCCTTTTTTCTTTAGCAAGCAAACTTTTAGATTAAAAAACCCATTCAAGCTAAACAACCTAGAAGGTTACCATCGAGTACAATGGATGTGAGGGGGTGTTAATACCTTCCCTTCATATAACCGACTCCCAAACCTAAAACTTAGTTGCAATGACCATGCCATTTTCCTAAAGGTTTTATCGTTATTTCTCTTTCCCTCCTTGGGATAAATAAAATTCGGTGGCGACTCTGTGTTATTTTTCGCGTAGCGACATACATGATGCGTGCAATGCAACAAACAATATTCATCATTGGTTCCTCGCTGAATCCACAACATCACCAAAATAAGGCCACCATCGTATATCTCAACATAAATTTTGACAATATAAGGCCACCATAATAGTTCATCTCTGAACTAATTATCTCAATATTATTCAACGTGATATATAATTACAACTCAATAATATTTATAATTATATAATTACTCGACAATACTCACCCACAGGATAAAAATGGAACTACATAATCCTGATCATTTAACAGAGTCAGCTCATAACTCAACAGAGCTCACAACTAACTATTTCACTTTATTTACTCAAGAATATGTAGTCATAAGGCGTACTCTAACCTTAACTCATTTAACTCATAACAATTATAAACGAAATTAACTCAAATATAATACGTCGAATAACTCACAATTCAACTCTATAATTGTTTCCTGACAGATTACTAGTGGTTGCTATTAGCCTTCGCCTTAAACTCTAAAATTGTCTCATTTTCTTATGGAAAAGGTTCACTGTGACCCTCACCTTAACTCTAACAACCATCAAAGATTTGCAAAAGGAAAAGCTCTAAATATATCATACTAAACTCTCTTAATTCAAATCGACTCTAAATGCATCAAACAACTCAAATTAAGGTTATTTATAAATATAATAAAATTCCCTATATTACTCTAAAGACTTCAACAAATCTTTCCTACCCAGGCTTTCCTTTTTTTATTTCTCAAGTTACCTTTCTCTTTAATTCAAATAAATGTTTTGATGTGACTCTACGTAATTACACAATTCTACTAGCAGAACTTAATAGTTTTGAATATAACATAAACTTTAACTCCAAAAACACGAAAAATGAGTCATAGGATCCAAAATGAAAAACGACTTGAAACACGTCAAACCAGACCATAAGATTCGTCGTCGCCGACCCAATCGGCCAACACCATCGCATTCCGCCCATCTCCCGACTCTGACCGTTGCAATTTTGGTCGTAAGGGACCCAATAATATTTACCACTTCGGTCCATGCATTCTTTCCCGACGGAATGAAGAGAGACGACATATAACTCCTCGTGGGCAAGAGGAGAAAGAGGTTTCTCCAAGAATTAATAGTTCTTGAAATGCTTCTAGTTGTCGATGTAGACCTTGAAGGTACGATTCTTGACAGGACGGAGAGAAACGAGCTTGTGACTGATGGCGTCCTTTAAGACATGATTTACCTCAAAAGGGTGGTAAAAAAGGTTCCAGGAAGCCCAACTTATTTTTCCCTGGTATTCATACGAATACTAGAATACTCTGACAAAACCCCAGGCATGTGGATGGAGTTGCAAAGGGGAAACACATAGATGATCCATGACTTCCTTCTAAAAAGAAGTTAGTGGAAGTCAAACACACAACTTCTAGAAAATGTAGAAGTAAAAGAGGATACATCACCCTTCAAACTTGTGGCATATCTTTTTCTCAGTCAGAATTGGAATGATACCCCAATTAAAGGAAATCCCTATTTCCAAAGAACCAGATGGTATTTCTTACCCTTGAACAAAAACAGATTTATAGGCTAAATGCTCCAATTCGACTCAAGAGTAATCTTCCGACATTACCGCTGCCATCAAATTGGTTAGGTAAGCAAGGATCTAAGTTCACAAAATGGAAGAGATTAATACAATGAGGATGGACAGATAGGTAGTGACAACAGAAAAGACGAAAACTGGGGAATAACGTCTAACTTTTCTAAGAAAAGATGAGACTAAGGTTGACGGTTCATGTCAAACAATAGGAAAAAATCTAAGGGTGGTCAATATATTGTCTCATCAAATCCAAATGAGGGTGAAAGAAACTTAAGTACCCTAGGTAGGGAAATTGATCCCTAACCTGCACGTCTAGGGTGACATGTTTGCAAGGATGAGAGAAAACGGCTCAGTGACAAGAAAACATTAAATGTGATTGTCTCCTATTACTTCTGTGACAGACTCTAAACGTTTCAATTCTTAAACAATAAAGATGAATCCTTGGAAAGCCAACCACAATTACTAAAAAGTCGTTGGTGTCCAAGGCGTCCAGTAAGTCTTGGTGGCAACTGTTCTGGGTCGATCATAGAGCTCAAAATAGTAAAGCCTGTATTGATTCACTTTATCCAACCCAAGGTATAAATACCTTTCCCCGACAATTTCATGTACACTTTTTGATCTCCATTTTACATTGCAATCATCTTAAATCTTGAACTAACTTGAACGTTGGAGTGTTAACCATGCGGGTTTTCTCTGCGACTCTATAAAGAAGATCATTGCCACCATTCAAAATCAACAACTATCCAACTCACTTCATTTTCTTATTCCTTCACAGAGTTAGATCATTCGTTTCTAGTTTCCAAACATAACAAGAAGCATTTTCTTATCAAATAAGTTTTTTGAGATCTAGATATATGTTCTTTATATTTACGGTTCTTTGAATGAAAAAAGGAACGAGCAATTTCTAGGGCTCAAATAGGGAAAGTCTAAATTATGTGTTTTGGTAAAATGAAATTATAATATTTTATTATTACAAATTATAAATATTAATTAAAATAGAGTAATAACTTAGACACTAAAAATGACAAGGACTCATAAGTTACGTTAAGTCTTTGTCACGTCATTAACATGTCTCATACAATATCAAAACTAAGGAAAGAACACCAAAATCCCATAACAAGTCATTAAACATTTATATTATTATACAAGTATTTATGTTATCTATATGTTGATTTTAATATTATTTTAATATGAAATTAATTAATACGAATTTTTTTCATTGAAATAGAAAAAAGTTAACATAAATACTCGAAACTAGAAATATGGATTCCAATGACAAATCCTCAAATTGACCTACATGAACATTAAAACATTAAGTAAGAGAAAATCAACTAACCTAGAAAGCATCTAAAAAAGAGAGACAAAACCCAATTACATCTTAAAAAAGAGAAACCCTTTATAGCATTGTTGTTGAGTTGGCTATTTCAAAGATCCGAACATAAAATAAACCAAATAATCATTTAATAAGAAATTAATAGCGCATTAACAAATTAATAAAGGTTTGTTATTTATACCAATAAGATGGAAGATTCATTTTCTTTGTTTAACTAAAATAATACAATGTTTGATTAATATAGGATGAGATAGCCATACACAATTACCGGATCAATTATCTTAATTAGATAGTCATTTCACACATTTTTAATGCACTATATAATATTTGAGAATTACGTAAAAATATTAGAATGTTTTTAAATTTTAGAGATACATCTTCGGATGCACTTCAATCATAAACAATTTAACTAATTCTGAATAAAGTCCTAATAGTTGAATTTTTTGAACCCGAAGATATATCTTTGAAATTTGTCCGCAGATGCATCTGTAACATATGTGCATTAGAAACAGAAGTAAAAAATCAAAAAAATTGTATTTTGACAAAATAAAACTATCATTCATAACATAAAATCAGCATTACATAGGTGATTTCAACATAAAATAAAATATTACATTTTAATATCTAGGTGGATGATTTAACATCTTTACAATATCTTCAATCGATTCTGAAATCGTCACTTCCAACTCAAACATAACTTTTGTTTCGAAACGGAAAAATATATTCCACATAGCCTTTACATCTATATCCATCTTAAGCTCATAGTTGTTGAACTCAATCTTACATTTGTTGTTGATTGACGGCGAACGGTATTCGAGCTTCACAATTTTTCAATCATGTAATCCATATATGACATTGAATCTCCATTTCTTATATGGCAACATATAACCACACAACTTAAAAGGACACTCACATTTTCTTAAACTGGTGTCATTTTGTTTAAAATTACGAAGAGGATGCCGATTTCTCCCTTCTTTCGCATGACATTGTTACAAATGCACATCTTTTATCCGAACTATTATCGAATCATCTGATTACCATACTAAATCCTATTTTGGAGGCCTCCGTACGAATCTATTGAAACATGTGATTACAAAATTCAAACTCTTGTTCAATTTTAAATTGGTTGTCAACATCTACCGCCTTCACAATAACACTTTTGACATCCAGAGACAGAACATGTTTGAGAAAAACATTGGGTGGGGTGCACCATATCTAATGAAAATAACTACAACAAAATACTCAATAAGTGTTAATAATGTAAACAGAGCTGAAAAATGATAACAACAGTTACCGAAGATGCATTTTCGAATGCGTTCATACTGGTTTCGCATATGTATATTTAGATTAAAAGCACGGTTGTCAGACTTAAAATAAGATTAATGTCAGCAATGAGGCTTGAAATAAATTATCTTTACTGAAATTTTAACTTCTTTTGCTCTCTTTGATGTGATGAAACACAAGATTGAAGATTTAGAGTGAAAATGTGGATTGAGAATGGAAGGATTTTTGGTAAGGGTTTGGAGTAGAAAACAAGTATGGCTGAGTGATTATGTAGGTGAGTATTTTATCAAACTATTCAGGAGATGCATCTTTGAAAATATCTGACATGAAAAATTGACAAAAATTTCAAATTTCCGCCCCAAACCTCCGTAGATGCATCTCTGGTAAATTCGCTGAGCTATTCAACTATCAATATATTTTTTGAAAATTTTCGGAGATGCATCTCCAAAATATTTTTTTGTGTTAATCTAAAATGTCATTTATTTGATGCGTCATAAAACAGATGCACGATGCATCCGAAGATGTATTTTTAAAATTTGAAAAAAAAAAGATTTTTTCATAATGTTTGGGATAGAAAAACTCCTTTACTAAATTACATTCTTAAAAAATAAAAATCATTAAAAGAAAAAATCTAATAATATAATAGACTAAACTTTTTTTAATATATAAAATAAAGGAGAACACAAGTTGGATAGTAGAACTACAAAGGAAAGTATTAAGTAAAAGGCACCGTTACTACCAAATCGTTTAAAAAAAATCCACAAATCAACAATAACAAAGTAAGAAAATAGAATAAAGGAGTTCATAAAAAAGGAGTAATAGAGAGTAGAAACAACACCAAAAACAACCCTCAAATGTAAGAAACTTGCCAAAACAAACAAGAATAATCCTTCCTAAGATAAGTAAAAACTCCTAAGTCACTCAAACTGAGAATAAAACTTTTATAAAAAGAACATGAATTGATCAAAAACTTATTAAGATATAACTTTCAAGAGAGAAAAATGCTCTTATTATCTAAATCTTCCATCTTAAGAGACATACATGTAAAGCATAGCATTACTCCAAGATTTTTGGACAGACCACATCCCTAAATCACAGTGAGACGGACCTTTGATTTTAAAAAATCCATTCAACAATATCAAACTTTCAAAAAGCAAAGAAAGCTCCATATGAAGGACGAAAGACCACAAAAACCTCCTAAATAGTATATACCAATGTTCTGGGCCGATCACAGAGGCCTAATAGAACCTAAAGTTCAATATCAGAAAACATGTGACCTAAACAGATAGGTGCAATACCAAGCCTTCTCACGGTATCACATCTAAAAACACATTCTACACTGACATGTCTATCCCCAGTCATCTACACTTCATACTCATCTTTGTATTTCAATTGCTAATAAACTATCATATTTAAAGGAAGGTAGTGCGCCATTTTCAGGTATTAATTTCACTTCTATTTAAAAGTTCATTATTCATTTTCTCACTAATTTGTGCGTTGGAATGCTAACCTTGCAAGTTAGCCTTGTCTAACGAATCGAAACATAGATCCACCGTAACATAACAACCAATTTTATCTTTCTGGTTATTATTTCATTCTCGAACAGAACATTGACATCGTATGTGGGAAACAATAACTGAAGCATACATTTTCATCTCCAAGTCAATCTCACCAAATTTGCAACTGAATTCCTCTCATTTAAATCATCAAGCAATGACACCATCGAAAGTCACTCGTTCCATCGCCCAATGGCATGCCAGTGCAACTACTGACGCAACGGGAAATTGTCCTCTGTCTACTATTTCTGCTCGACAACCAAACCACGCGCAACCAAAGATAATCTAAGGAAATCCTTAATTTCCCCCACTCGTAGTGACTACCCCGTAATTTCACGCAGGTAGACCATCCGCCAGGCCCAAGGGACCTCTCGTGGCCACCGAGCACAAAGCACTTCCCAATTTCCAACTATTACAGACCAATCTAGATCTTGAAGCGAATCACGAGTTATTGAGCATAATATTTTGAATGATTTAACAACAAAGTTCTCAAGTTATCATAGACATACTCACTCAAATAGAGGAGAGCATGTACAATATTGCTCCAAAGAACAACATCGTCCAAGAACCGACATCACAGAAAGTCATGGGACCAAGGAAAGATTGGGAAAATGTCCAAAAATCTACAGACTGCATGGGACACATGCATCGTACACCTTCACCCAGTCTTGAAGAGAGAAGAAGAAGCCACACCTCTCCAAAATCTCGTCAGCCATCCAGAAGAAAAGGGAAAAAAGAAGTTACTTCAGCTCAACCAAGGAAACAGTTATTTGACCACTCGCATTTTAGATGACATGATTCTACGATCTTCAGAAAGGTATTAATAGTCATCGAGCGAACGAATTAAAGTCTTAAGTGCTGGATATTTAAGAAAAAACTCAGGTCTGACATCACCTTCTAAGAAAAACTGGGTCACAAAGAAGCCCATAACTTGAAATATCAATTAAGTAGGCTTTCCCTTACATCAATTATGAGGAGAAATTGTTGGCCGGTAAAGGATGTTGAGGTTTGGGGATCCATGGGTCAAGTCGAGTGATAGAAAAAGATTCTAGGAAATCTAGAGAATAGCACGAGCAAAGGCCACTCTCAAAATTTGACTGTTTTACTCCTTTAAACACTTCCCGAGAAAGTATTTTGACATAATTCATAAACATGGAATTTAATAATGATGGGATAAGAAACCCTTACCAGCCAGAGAGTTCACCCGAATCGATTGATTAAAGTATTGTCGTTTCCATAAAAGTCAAAGTTAATAATACAAACAATCGCATTCAACTTAAGGACGTGGTTGAAGGGCTTATTAAGAAAGGACGACTACTTGAATATACCAAAGAGGGGTAAGAGGATCAAATAATAATCACCAAAGAAAATACAATTTTCCAAGAACACTATCGAAGTTATGGTTAGAGGAAAGAGTAAAAAAAACATGCAGCAAATAAAGCGAATGGCATAAGGGAAAACGTCTATATACATCCTCTATAAGGGGGGGGGGGGGGCTAGGTCGAGCCAGAAATCCAAAGGCATGATAAAGAGAACAATTGTCAAGATAATGGGGTGAGCAAAAAGGAAGGAAGCACCTCGGTCACCGACCCAGAAAATTTAATCCTCGAATTTTAGGATAGTGAGAAAACATGAGGGATATGGAATGAGATATTCCCTTTGGTGATAACAAAAACCCTAGCCAAATTTGATGTGTCTCAATTTCTGGTTGACGGTGGTAGCTCGTGTGAAATCATGTACACTAATCTCTTTGAAAAAATGGGATTAAATAAGGAAAATTATTGGCGTGTGAAAGATTATATTTGCAAACCTTTAATGGCACTGTGACCTGAGTCTGGGGATACAACGAGCTGATGGTTACCATTGGGGAAAGATGAAATATTATAATCATCGATGTCCGGTTCTTGGTAGTCATATAATGAAGTGTTTATAATTGTATCTTAGGTCGACCCTTTGCACCGATGCTGGATGTAATAGCTTTCCTTGTCCACTTGAAGTTGAAATACTATAACCTCCCCAACAAGCCACTCATCATTAGCGTCGACCTAACATGATCTAAAAGGATTTATCAAGCTTTATAATAAGATCAAAAAGTAGGAGAAGCTACATCTATGGAAATTAAGGCGGACTCATTGATTAAACAACTAAAGGATATGGTCGTCCATCCTCCAATCAAGAATATATTACAGGCATAGTTGATAAACAAAAGTGGCTAACTAAAAGAAAAATAGGAAACACTAAACCCAATGATAAACAAGCGCTGGTGGAAACACTTGGTTATGTTATATTTTAAATTCTCTTTTATTTCAAAAGAAAACACGGTATGTATGTTGGAATGCAACTATTGAAATAAAGAAAGAATTTCTCACTAAATTTTTTTTTCCTCCCCTTTTTTTCATCATGAAAGGTTGAGACGAGTTCAGGGTATGACCAAGAAGATTAAAGACCCATCACACAGACTCGAAGAGATATCACAAATGCTAACAAAACATATGGATAAAGTGATCAAAACCCTACGACAACAAAACACGAGTACGACAAACACGCCTCAAAATGGAAAATAACAGGCATGTCCTATCTTGGTAGCTAGCCATTTCAAAGGTCATGGTGGGCCCACCAATACGTCAACTGTAATGCCCGTTCTTTTTAAATTAATTAATTACGAATTATTGGTGTGCCTTTACGTGGGAAGGTGTCTGAGAGCGTGGGTGGATGTCCTTAAAGTATAGGGAACCATTTAATAAATATAGAGATAGATAATATAATATGATTAATAATGAGGATAATTTAATAATTAGTAGTAATATTATATTACTATTATTATTATTATTATTATTATTATTATTATTATTATTATTATTATTATTATTATTATTATTATTATTATTAGTGGAGGGAATAATGGGAATTAGGGAGTTATTAGAGAGGTTGTGGGGAAAGAGAGCAAAAGCACGATAAACTGCTCAGAAAACAAAAGTTGAGAAAAAAGGTTGAGGAGAAGGAAAAAGGAACGTGACTGTGGAGGAAGTAGGAACAGAAGAATTATCCGCCGGAGAGAATTGAAGATAGTTGTAGAAGAGTCACCGGAGAGAAAATCGGAAGTTTAGAGTTGTCTTCAATCCAAAGGTAAGGGTGGGGTTCAATTCTATAACCGTGGGTATGATCGATTTCATGTAGGGAATTGAATCATAGGGTTAATGTTCCCGTAGGTCGATAAATATTAAGGGTTAATGTTCCCGATAAATATTAAGGGTTAATGTTCCCGTAGGTCGATAAATATTAAGGTTTAATGTTCCCGTAGGTCGATAAATATTAAGGGTTAATATTCCCGTAGGTCGGTAAATATTAAGGTTTAATGTTCCCGTAGGTTGAGAAATATTAAGGGTTAATGGTTGTATGTACCTGAATTAGTGTTCGATGCCATTAGTTCTAGGTAATAATACTGGGAATCGGCGCCGACACACACTAATTTCCCATTTGTTAAGAAAAGGTTGTTATTATGCTCTTACTTGATTGATATGAAAATTGTAGCCGTATGATTCTTATGAAATTGTTATGCTTCTGTTATGGACAAATTGGTTGTAGGCTTAATGCCTTGTTGCGTAGTTGTTGTGGTTGTGTTGTAGTCCGTAATAGATGCATTTCATGGCATATCATTCTGGTTGGCCTGTATTGGCGTTGGTTGTGCCTGTATTGGCGGCCTATAATGGCAATTAAATTGGTTGTGGAGTGCTGCTCCAAATTGGTACCACATGCATAGTTGAGTTGCATAGTTGAGTCGCATATTATCGCGTTGTTTTGTAGTTGCAAGTAATGATGAGTTGCTGAATTTTCATGCTAATTGTGCATATATGAATGATGAAGTTCCTGATAATTCGTTGTGATAATAGTTGTAGAAATGCGAGAATCTTAATTACTATGATATGACTCTGAGATGACTTTTATCATGCCTTATGTTATAATTTTGATATCTCACCCTTTACGTTGTATGTTACCTCCGTCGGTGGTAATTTGCAGGTAGCTCGGAATAGAGTGTAGCTTTCTGTTTAAGGTGTTGTTGGTCGCTCTGATACGTAGCACTCTTGGGGGGATGAACAATTGATTTTACTGCTTTAGTTGATTTACTTGTTGCTGAATTTTATTAAGCACTTTTCTTTAATAAATTGGTCACTTCTGATAGTGCCAAATGTTGGTTGTATGCACTAGACCGATGAATCGGTAATGCTAATTTTTATAATTGGAACTAGTTGTTTTGTGAATTGATGCAAGATTGTACTTGCTGAATTTTAATGAAAATAAGTTGCAGACTTTTCTGGTCTTGCATTTGGTTTATTTTGAGTTGTTTGGATGTTATCAAATTCCACTGTGAATTAATAGGTTGTCTTGTAATTGAAGGGTTAATCTAGTTGTCGCCATTTGTTCATCCAAATTCTGTGTTATGTATGTATAGGGCTGGCAATGAACCAAACCAACTCGAAGATAGTTCGGAATTCGACTCGACAATTAAATCGTTGAACTAGGTTCATGAACCAAATGAGTTGAGTATGAGCGAAAAATTAAGTTCGTTAACTAAATGAGCTGAACTTGAACTATACATAGTTCGACTCGTTAGGTTCATGAGTCAACTCGATTACATATGAAAAGAATTATACTGTCTTTAAGATTAGGTTTAAATATTTACTTCAAATCTTAGACAAATTTAATCTTCAATTTAGTAGTTTTTGAGTTAGACTCTCAAATGTATCTCTTGAAAGTTGTGTAGGTTTTGAATTAGTAGATTTCGAAGATAAAGTTAAATATCAATATGATAACTTTTATTTTATTTTAATATTTTATTTAAAAAATATATATTTATTTAAAATGTCAAATATACTAAAAAATATATATATTTTAAAAAATAGTTTTTAAGTTCGTGAACCATGTGAGCTGAACCTAATGAGATGAACCTAACGAGTCGAATCGAACTGTTCGTGAACTTATAACGAGTCGAGTTTGAGCTTAAAAAAAAGTTCGTGTCGAACTCGAACTCGAACTCGAATTCGAACAATTCTTAACGAGTCGAGCCGAGCTGAGGTGAGTTCGACTCGACTCGACTCATTTCCAGCCCTATGTATGTACTAATGATTCTGCTGCAATTTGTGTGTGTTCTGTGCGAGTTGAAATGTGACACTCTGAAGCGTCCCAGAATTTGTGAGTGTGACGGTCGTCATGACCGTAACGGTCGTGACATACATGACGGTCGTCATGACCCCCACGATCGTGACAGTCCCATTACGACCGTCATGTGGCCCTTTTTCGTGCACTCTAACTGTTATTTTGTTGTTTATTCGTTTGGGTTAGAATGGGATGTTACATCAACCTCGAACCAGGTATTCACTTAGAGGCATTGGAAGGGGTACGACTCTTGGCCAGACACGGTCCCCAAAGACATCCAATGTAATCCAAACGTGAAATTATGAGGAAATACTTGAACTCCATAAGCAAATACCCAATTCTTAGTGACACCCAATGTAATATGAGTATGAAACTCAGAGGAAATACTTAAACTCTATAAGTAAAGGTACGATATATATATATATATATATATATATATATATATATATATATATATATATATATATATATATATATATATATATATATATATATATATATATATATATATATATATATATATATATATATATATATATATATATATATTACATGAGGAGATGCACACGCACCCGAATTATATTTGTTGTGTTAAAAAATGGTATACTAGATATCCAGAGGAACCACTTGCCCATCTATAATAACTTAATTAAGGCAATCCTGGATCAAGAGCTGGAACCGGTAGAAAAAAAATATTTTGCGGGCTGAAGTTCATTCTCAAAAGCGCACTCGGCCACGAAGAAACCTTCCTGCAAGGATTTGGGTAGTTCCTTACAACGAGAAAAACTCTCATCGCACATGTTATTAAAGCCACTTTCAATTTTCTGTTGACTATCTTGAGACTCCTTTAAAGCCTTTTGTCATACCCTAATTTTGTACTCTAAGATTCTACGTCTTTTTGCATCATCTGCATAGTTTATCATGTCTTGCATCTCGCATAATATCAAATTTATCAGACAGAATAAACTTGTTGAAATTACAGCGGATTGGTCAAACCAAAAGTCAACTGTGCAAAAAATCAGCTGACGAAAAATTTTAAAATCGAGCCTGCAAACGTTAGTCATATTAATCTATGTTTTGCGTAGTTTAACCTGGCGTGCTCATTTAAATTTTTCGACAACTTTTAGGTCACATTTTTGGACAGTTTAAACCATTTTAGCGGGTAAAACTTATTTTAAAATTTGATCAAACGCTATATTTTTTCGAATCGTATATTTTTTGCTGATTATTTGGTATATTCATTTTATTTTTTCAAGCATTTCAATACCGATCCAATTACTCGTTTTTTACCGTCTTTTATTTTTATCTTTAATTAATAATATTTAAATTAATCAGGTTCTCATTTTTCGAAACTCATTTAAATAGTTCATTTTATTATATTTATCTTCTTTATTTATTTTAATATTTAAAGTTTTATTTTTATTTTTTTTTAGAATACTTGTTAATTAAGTTTAGAAAAGTTGTTCTTGTTTTTTTCTTCACATTTTTATGATAATATACTAGCTTTCTATGCATGAAAAAATGACACAGCAGCGACACATCCCTGCACGTTTGACCCGTCTGTGTACTGCCCTCTATCATGGTTCGGAGACGTGGTCCACACCATATAGGACACATGACAACCTGCATTTTTTTTCTTTAATAAACCATACTATACTGCATTCTCTCTCACCATTTTTTTTATTTCTCATTGACAGGCAAAACCGTCACCTGTATTTCTTCACAGAATTTTCTAGCTGCTACCTCATTTTTACACGCCTCACCCTTCATCAATAGGAGATTCACACATTTTTTCCTTCATAATAAAAAAGACTCATTCATTTTTAGCTAGAGGATTTTTCAGGCAACTACAACATTGCAAAACACACTTATCATCTTCACTTTTTTCATAAAAAGACCACCTTCCATAACTTTATTTCTCATTTTTCATACATATCCACTCAATCCTTCATAAACTTTCTTTTACCATTCCATAACAACACACCATACACTTCATACCATGCTCACGTACAACACGCCTGGCTCTCTCATCTCTCTCGGCGGACCCTCCTCTGGACTTTCCTTTTCTTTTGCATTTCAGTTATCTATTAAAAAATGTGGTTGGACCTAACTCAACCCTACAAAAATAATTGATAAAGTGAGAATTACCCCACTTATAAACACATGTTCATTTCATATATTGTCCGATGTGAGACTCTTAACACTTATGTTTCATGCGTATTCTTTTGAATACAAAGATTTGTAGTATTTGAATCGCAAGGTTTTATAAGTGATGCTAGACCAGTTGCCATTTACAAAAGTAAAATTTGTTATAAGGATAAACTTTCATGATTACTTTGTTAAGATGGTTAAAAGTTAGAACTTTTCTTGATGGGCCATTTACGTTGTTTAGGTGCCTTCATTTTTTATATCACTGTAGAACACATGTTTATTTGTTTGTACGTTAAAAAAAAACAATTTATATTTTAACTATTTGTTCTAGTTACCTTTTCTATTTATTTGTATATTTTAGAAAAACACTAAAAAATAATTTTAATTATTTATTTTACATTTTCATCTTTTTGTTTAGTTAGTTGTTTGATATGATTATAAAAAATCTCAAAAAGTATGTTTAATCTTTTGTATTTTAATTTTCTTTTTTTAGTTTAATTATTTATTTGTCAAATATTAAGAAAAATACCAAAGAAATATTTTAATCTTTTGTTTCCAATATTTTTATTAAGTTTTGTGTTCTTTTGTCAAAAGATATTCTTCATTATTTTGTTTTTTAATTTTTTTCAATTAGTTTGTTAATTATTAATTTTATGACAATATTAAAAAAATATTTAATTATTAATTGATTTAAATATTTTTATTTAATATTTATTAATTAAATTATTAATTAATCTTATTAAATATTAGTATTTAAATTAATTAATAATTTTCTTGTTGTTCGATTTTATTGTGTGCCTTGTAGATCTCACGATGCTTTCTCGTGATTGTTGTTGTATATGCATGTGGATTTTATCTGTTTTTACATGATGCTTTACCGTGACTGTTTATCTTTTTCGCGATACTTTGCCGCATATTTCTATTTATTTACTATGTGATGCTCTTCTGCATACATGTTATTTATACGCGATGTTTTACCGCGTATCTGTCTGTTGATTACATGGTACTTTTCCATGTATTTCTGTTGACTTTTCACTGTCTGATTACCACGATGTTTTTCCATGTGTATGCTGTGATATTTTGTCTGTCTGACCATGTATGATGTTCTTCTATGTATATGTTGCTTTCTGTTCCTTGTTGACCTAATTCAAGGGAAGGGACTGCATGTTGACTCATCGTCATTATGTATGTCCCTCGTATGTTCTTTACCTGTCTTAGTTGTTCTTGGTTATTAAAACTTGATAACTCGTAGTTCCACGAACTACGAGCGCTTTAGTTTCTCAAGTTTTTTTTAAGAATACGTAGGCACAAGGTCCCAATCAACAGTTGATATTTCTCTGTGATTGATAGATTGACACTCTAACATCCATAGTGTAATCATGTGGACGACTAACGAAGATAAAGAGCACGTGTAAGTCATTCTCCACATACGAATTTTGTCCCAAAATCCTCTCTTTCCAAGAACATTGACGTCTCATCATACCTCTCTCCATGATGACTTTATGGATGTGTGAGGGCCAATACTTTAACATTATTATCTTTTTTGACAAAAGACACAAGCTTAGAGGCATCTATTCTGTACAAGCCATAGAGTCCAAATAGAGCATAAAGTCCAATAACCAAATAATAAAAATCGTGAAGAAAATGGTAGGCTGTAATGCTAAGTCTTCTCACACTATCCTATTTAAGAACACATTCTACACCAAAAAGTTTATCCTCACGTTCATCTTTATATTTCAATGGCCATCGAAGTCTCCTATTTAAAGAAAGTTAAGGTGCCATTTTTAGATATAATTTTTACTCCCATTTGAAAGTTTACTATTTCTTTTTCTCACTAACTTAAGCATTGGAGTGTTATCCTTAAAAATTAGCATTGTCTACCGGATCAAAACTCAGCTCCACCGCAACACAACAATCAATTATATCTCTTTGATCATTATTTTGCAAAGAGACCTACCTCACAAGTAAAAAAAAAAAGGTTGAGAAATTACTCCAAAGAAACACAACACAAACCATAAGAGATCTAGTAAAACATGCCTCTTAAAAATGCTCTATTTCATAGGGATCTTATCTTGGGTAGTTTTTTTTTTTTTTTTTTTTTTAAAGACAACCCCTTTAAAAAGATTTTTCAATATAAACTTATCCTTATATTCAACTTTAAAGAGTAAAAGATTCTAATAATCTAAAATTTAACTAAAAAAAATTATTATAAAATCAATTTTGAATTTTTCTGGTCAATTATGCTTTAACTTACATTTATTAACCATTTTGATTAATCTCTTTTTTATATTATAAAATTCAATAAAAAATCAATATAAATTATAAGAATTCAAAACAATAATTTTTTTACTATTAAATTAATGGTTAAAATATTATCTCTTTGCATAACTACTATCCTAACCAAATGAAATTTAAAACTAATTTTATTTATTTATATTATTTTAGGTAGGTGAGTTTATTCAAAATATTAATAAATTACAATTTGATTAAAATATTAAAATTTTCTAGTTAACATATTTGTCCTTTTTGGGCAAGTCTTTAAAACCTTAAACCCCACACTCACTTCAATTGATAAACACAACACACACCAACAACTCCACATATATATTTCTTTTTTATTCATTTTCCTTAAGCCTCCAACTCAGACCCTTTCCACTCTTTCATTTCAAAACATTCTCTCATAACTCAACAAAAGCTTTCATTCATCAACCTAGTCGTTGCTCGTTCAATTTCTGCGTACCATAAAAAGACAACCCAAAAGGTTAAATACCCAAAAAAAAGTGTCAAATTCAGAATCAGGATTTGTAAAAATATGATTTTTACTTCATCGGTTTGTTTTTCTGCTGATTCGGTATGTGGGTTTTTGTTGTTGTTGTTGTTGTTCTTTTGTATAGCTTTTTGGATTTGGCTTTGTGGGTTGTTTAGTTTTGTTGATCATGGGCTTTTTGTTTAGTAGAAATTTTTGCAGCTGAATTGTTTGTTGTATTGCTTCTGTGTTTTTTTTTTCTTTTTTCAGTGTTTTGAAATGTTTTTCCTTTTGATATGTTAATTGATTACTAGTTAAATAGTTTGATGAACAATATGTTAGTTTTTATGGATTTGGCTTGATGGGTTGTTGAGTTTTGTGAATTATGGGGTTTGGTTTTGAGTAGAATCTTGTTGCTGAATTGTGCGTGGGTTTGGTTCTGCGGAGAAAAGAACTGCTGTTGAATGAATTGATTGTAGCTATAAAAGTGAGTGGAAGGTAAAGTGATTTATGATTGGATAAATTTATGTATAAGTGAGTTGAACAGGAAATTTCAATGTAAAAATCATGATTAAACTCAAGCTACGAATTTTAGCTTCAAGTAGAATCGCTTATGGAGGCAGAATCAATTTTATTTCAGAAGAACCAAACACCTCAAAATCATTCCAAAATCAATTATACTGTGCAATTTGTTCGGAAATTTGTTATATCTTCAAGGGAATTTGATATATCACTTAGTGTCTTAAATTTTGATTTAATGTCATGTATGTATATCTTGATGGAGTTTTGAGTTGACATTAAATAGTGCTAATTTTGTGACAGTGTCTCTCTGTTCTGTAGTATTAGTCCTCTGCAAGATGATTTCATTGTTTGATTATCAAGAGAAATTGAAGAATGGCTCGTCAATCTAATTTGGTTATCATTGGTGTCTCTGTTGGTTTGGCCCTTGGAATTCTGATTTCTTGCCTCATATTTTTCGGCATAAGGTGGTGCAAGAAGCGTTCTCATATTACACAATCTGCAAATGAGCCTAGTTTAACAACTCTCCCGATACGAACAAATGGAGTTGAAGCAAGTACCGATTTTAGTGCATCGATCACTAGTTCCATAACCACATCAAGGTCAGAAAATCTACAGAGAAATTCCAATTTCTCTTGGTGGAATCATCAAAACAAGGACCGGTTTGCTTCAGCATCGGGCATTCTAAAGTATTCGTACAAGTATGTACATTTTGTTCTTGACCATGATGTTAAATCCTTCTTTCTTATTTTCAAATTGTTCTGGTAATGGATAACTACAATTAAATGTCAAGCTTTCAATTTCAGCTATCGATATCAAAATATCTTGATTATTTGATCTGTGAAATCGGAAGTTCATATAGTTTTTTTATAAAGAAGAAACATATTAATTTTGACATTCACATTAACGTTAGTAACGGTATACCTGACATTTTACATAATAGAGAACTTCAAAAAGCCACACAAAATTTCACAACTACCTTGGGAGAAGGATCATTTGGCACAGTTTATAAAGCAACAATGCCTACAGGAGAGGTGATAGCTGTGAAGGTGCTAGCACACAATTCCAAACAAGGGGAGAGAGAATTCCAAACAGAGGTATTAGCAAATGGCTACTATACTACTTGGTTAGTTGCAGTGTTATCAAATATCCGCAGTTGCGGCACTATGGCAGATTTATATGGCGGTTTTTGGATTCGCCGCAATGGTAATATCAACCGATATTGTCAGTTTTTCCGCCATAATCCGCTATAACGGCGCCACAAAGCGTCTGGTATGGCGGAATTTTGACTCTCCGCCATGGACAACACTGGTTAGTTGGACATAGTATTTTTCTTTGATTTTGTAATCTTAAGATATATTTATATAGTACTGTAAAATGATTCTTTGCTTTTTTTTTTATTGAGAGACTCATACGATTATGTTTTTAAGGACAAGAAATCCAACAGCGCCAATCATATTAGTGTTGTCAAATAGTAGTTATAGCATAGTAGAATTTGAACAAATCGCTATTGTTTTGCGATATGCTATTCAGTACAAAGCGTTGTCAAATAGTAGTTATAGCGACACTATAGCATAGACGAATTTAAACAAACCGCTCTATTTGCAATTAACACTAATTTCTAATTAGTGACATTAGTTATAATTTGAGAAACTCAAAGAACGGGCACTCTATAAAGGACACTGCATTTGCTGAACTTATGATTGAACGAAACATTGTGCCAGGTGTCTCTGCTAGGAAGACTACATCACCGGAATCTCGTGAATCTGCTTGGATATTGTGTAGATAAAGGACAGCATATACTGGTTTATCAGTTCATGAGCAATGGAAGTTTAGCAAGTATTTTATATGGTAAGAGGAAGATCATTCTTTTCCATTATGAGTTTGTGTTTCTTCCAATGTTTTAAAAACCGAACCGGAAATCATACCTACGAGAACTTTGGATCATGGTTCAATTGCTTTAAGTCACTCGAACCAGGGCAAAACTGCAGTCAAACTACTCAAATAACCGAACTGTAGACAATGTCATTTCATGGTTCAACCAGTTGATAATCTGGTTCGGTTTTTAAAACATTGGTTCCCCCACGCCCCCTTCTAGTATGACATTTGTTTGTTGAGAGATGCTTGAATATTTCATTTTATAGACAAACACGTGTTACATCTTTACATGTTTTTAGTAGTCACGTAATCATTAAACCTTTTCTTTTTTAATCTGAATTAATTCTCAACTGAAAATAATCTGGGAATATTTCTAGGTGAAGAACAAAAGTTAAGTTGGGATGAAAGGATGCAAATTGCTCTTGATATTTCGCATGGAATAGAGTATCTTCATGAAGGAGTATGTATGTTCCTTGATACATTTTCCGTTGTGCTATGTGAAAACCTGTTTTAATTAAACGTGAATTTGCATGGAACAGGCAGTCCCACCGGTCATACATCGTGATTTGAAGTCTCCCAACATATTGCTAGATGACACAATGAGAGCGAAGGTAATGTTCCTTGTACAAGTTCCTTGCCAAATAATTTTCCTAAATTTGTTGAGAAATGACAAATGATTGACATTAATGGCATTAATTATCTTCTTTTATCCAATATATGAATTAACTTCAAAATTTCTTAACTAGGTTGCTGATTTTGGCCTCTCAAAGGAAGAGATCTTCGATGGCCGAAATTCCGGTCTTAAAGGTACATATGGTTACATGGACCCGGCATACATTTCCACAAACAAGTTAACAACCAAGAGTGACATATACAGTTTTGGTATCATACTTTTTGAGCTAATCACAGCCATCAATCCTCATCAAAATTTGTTGGAATATGTTAACCTTGTAAGTTACCATTTCCTCCCGCAAATATCTCCTTCATCATGAATTAGAGAAATAATCTTTGCACAACCAAATATAGACAACTTCCGCGACAACTTATCAAGTAGTTAATGCAGTTTAAATACGAGGTTAATTACGTTTAGTAGATGGTTGATAGAATAAGGTATAAATCTCATTAACCAGCAATGTACCCTAATTAACCACAAATTCGGACTTGGTTAACCATAGTTTTTGTGTTCAACTACATGTAGATTTGAACTCAAGAAAGTTGTGGTTAATCGAATTCAAATTTGTGATTAATGAGTTACATAAATGGTTAACGAGTTTTGATTTGACACCTGATATATCCATTAACTATCTATTGAACCAAATTAACCATATTTTTAAAAAGTTATCCAGAAAAGTGTCCGATTTTATCTTCTTATAGGCTTGAAGATTTCTTTCTTTCTGATTTTGCTTATTTGTCTTTTACTTAAAGGCTGCAATGGAACATGATGGTATAGATGAGATACTTGACAAGCAACTTGTTGGAAAATGCAATGTTGTAGAAGTGAGGCAACTTGCTAAAATTGCACACAAATGCTTACACAAATCACCAAAGAAAAGACCCTCTATAAGTGAAGTTTCACAAAGCATATCAAGAATAAAGCAAAGGAGATTGCGCCATGTTATGGAAGATAACTTGTCATTTGCAAATAGTAATAACTTTTCAAGAACTTCGAGCCGATTAGACGATCGACAAGTTGAATTAAGTAGGATAGTAACCATGACCATCAAAGAAACTGTATGAACTAAATTACTCCAATATGAGGTGAAGTTGAAAATCAAATCTTTGTTGTAGTCCACAAGGGACCATGGAAAGTTTACATCTAATCTAATGAAACTATTACTGCAAAACTGAAAATTGATGTTCCACCTTAAATATCACATATATCAACAGAGGAAGACATTTGATTTATATTCTTCTTTTACATGGATAATATTAATGACTGATTAGGTTGATATGATCTCATGATTTCAAGAATCAATTTAGGTGATTGCTCAAATAATTACATATTTCAACATATTTTGAAAGGGTCCATGTTAAAGAATATATAAATTGTAAGTTATGTTTTAAAATAAAATGCAACTTTTTTGAATAATAGATCATATTAATTTTCAATGCAAAATTTATAACAAGTGGTTATAAGGACACATGTCAGTATTTTTCAACAAATTATCTACACACCCCTTTCTTGTCTTGGTACAGTGTTTGTTTTAGATTGACTGATTAATTTTGATTCAATCGATTGTTTTGACGTCAACGCTATCAATTCGAAGACATGAATATTCCGAGCATTTCATTTTTATCATATTTGTAGATTATCACATTTGTAGGTGTTTTTTTGTTATATGTTATTAATGTAGGTACTATGAATTTGTTCGCAAATTCATTCTTTTTAATTTATAATGATTTTAAATTTGTACTATTCGATATATTATATTAATTTAAATGAATATTAACTCAACTCCTATGTTATTTACTTTCTGTTTTTTTTTTAAATTTTGTTGATTTTAAATATTTTATTTATATTATTAATGCATAAATATAAATAAATATTGATCTTAGAGATTCAATTCTAAATAATAAATTAGATCTATTTAACTTAGTTTATATTTCATTTATAAAATGCGTAACTTTCTAAATATATATTTTAGAAATTCTCCTATAATTTGTGGAGTAACCAATCATAGTAAAGTGAATAAAATCTAAGATTCTTCGACACTTCTTAAATGGTGATTATGTCAACTACCTACATTGAAGATGTCACCTTAAAGCACAACAAGCTAATAAAAAGTAACAAAATCAAAAATTGGACTTGGATGGAAATAGACGGCTAACATGCACTTCTTGTCATTAGTATCAACAAAATAGTTTATTCTATTTAATAAAAAACTAGATGGAGGATGTTTTAATTTTTAAATTAATTTTATATTTATTTTACTATTGTGATTATTAATATTTTGATATTATCTTAAAATATTAAATTATTTAATTTATATATTTTTAACTATTTTGTATGTTTTATATTATATAATTGTATTGAAGAGTTTCTATGTTTTATTTAAATAAAAAAATACAAAATTAATTTGGCATTATCCCTTTGGTTTTTATTGGTTAAAATAAATTAATTGTCTTGATGTGAGTGGTTTTTTGTTTGTTTGTAAATTTAAAGTAGGTTTGTTATTTTTAAGTATTAGGAATATTTTAGTTAACCGGGGAAGTGTATGACATATTTTATGTTTCATTCTTAAATTTTTTAGTTAATTAATAATCTTGATAATGTCGAATTTTAGATATTTATTACTGTCAAACTAAATTTTACAACAATCTTAAATTTTATATATTTTACAAAAAAGAATTAAAAAAATTATTTTGATGTCTTTCAATTAATTTAATATTGAACTAAAATAAATTAATCATCTAGTTGGTGTTTTTTTTAATTTTTATATCTAAACCACATTTGTTATTTGTTGACATTAGAGATATTATAAATAATTGAGGAAGTGTGAATAAATTAAAACATTTATAGTTGAATTATTAAATTTTGTTAGAGTTTTGAATAATTTTTAATATAATTTCTTTAGTTAGTTATCAGTTATTTTATTTTTGGTATAGTTGATTTATTTTTGTGTTGTGTTTTTTATTTATTTAATAAAATAGTGTTGTTATTAATTATTGGAAAAAATAGATAAAAGTTGTTGTAATTTTATTCCTCAGTCAATGGCAGGTTTATATAATGAGAATACAATAAAAATATTTAATTCTCTCCTTTATGAAGTGTCGATCAATCTCAATATGCTTGGTTCTGTCATGTTGAACTGGATTATGAACTATGCTAATAGCAGCTTTACTGTCAGAGTATAATTTCAATGGAAGCTCAACTTTCATCTTAAATTCTTTTAAGACTCTAAGGATCCATAATCCTTTAGAAATACCTTGAGACATAACTCTAAACTCGGCTTCTGCACTACTCCTTGCTACAACGCCTTGTTTCTTACTCCTCCATGTCACAAGATTACCCCAAACATAGGTACAATATCTAGAGGTTGATCTTCTATCGGTGACTGAACCTGCCCAATCAGCATCGGTGAAGATAAATACATTCCTTTCACTACTCTTCTTAAAAAATAATCCTTTTTCAGGATTTCCCTTCAGATATCTCAATATCCTATAGACTGCCTCAAGATGTTCTTCGAAAGGAGAATGTATAAACTGACTCAATACACTGACTGAGAAAGCAATATCAGGTCGGGTGTGTGACAAATAAATCAGTTTCCCAACCAATCTTTGATATCTTCCAGTATCAACAAGAACATTACCTTCTCCCCAAAGTTTAGCATTAGGATCCATAGGGGTATCTGCAGGACGACATCCACTCGTTCATGTTTCTTTCAATAAGTCTAGAATATATTTCTGTTGTGAAACCACAATACCATTATTTGACCGAGCAACCTCCATGCCTAGAAAATATCTCATGAATCCCAAGTCCTTGATTTCAAAGTCTATTGCCAATTTCTCTTTTACCCTTGCCATTTCCACTGTATCATCTCCAGTAAGGACAATATCATCAACATAAACAATCAGAACAACAACTTTCTCATCGTTGGAGAATTTTGTGAACAAGGTGTGGTCAACCTGTCCTTGAATGTACCCTTGATTATTCATGGACTGGGTGAATTTTTCAAACCAAGCTCTGGGAGACTGCTTTAATCCATATAAAGACTTGTTTAGTTTGCATACATTTGATGCAAAAAAAATTTCAAAACCAGGAGGAATATCCATATATACTTCTTCTTCTAGATCACCATTAAGAAAGACATTCTTAACATCTAACTGATGTAGGGGCCAATCCAGGTTAGCAACAAGAGATAAAAAAATTCTTATAGTGTTCAATTTTACAACAGAAGCAAATGTCTCTGAGTAGTCTATACCATAGGTCTGAGTGAAGCCTTTCGCCACCAAGTGGGCCTTGTACCTTTCAATTGGCCCATCTGAATTATACTTCACAGTAAACACCCATTTGCATCCAACTGTCTTCTTTCCATCTGGTAGCGACGTAACACTCTAAATTTTATTCTTTTCAAGAGCTTTCATCTCCTCAAGTACAGCTTCCCTCCACTTTGGAATTTCTAGAGCAACCTGCACACTATTTGGAATTTCTACACTAGACAATTTTGAGGTGAAGGCAGACATAGATGAAGACAAATTTTTGAATATGAAATAAAATTGGACATGGGGTGTTTAGTGCAAGATCTAACAGGTTTTTTAATGGCAACAAGATCATATATATCAGGATACAAAATACGACTCTCAGAAACAAAGATAGACTTACCTTTCCTTTTGTTAGGAGGTTGATCATTCCCTAGTTCAGATTCCTGGCAGTGTTGAAATGTGGACTCGTCCCTTCATTTATGGTGCTTTTTCATAAAAACCTTCCCTTTCCAAGCCTGTTTCCTAATTCAAATTTGTTTTCTTGAAGTGACTCATTATTTTGTGGCATTTCAATTAGATAATCATTATCATCATTTTCAGGAATCTCATTGTTTTCTACAAGAGAAAATGTAGGCTAGGATTCACAAGGCTCCTTACTCATAACAGGAGTATGATCAGATACAGAATCATGGCCATTTTCTGTTGGTGCAGATATAGAAGTCTCAGAATTTTGTGGTATTGGAAAAGATAAATTTTTCAAAAAACTCATGTCCTCAATTTAAAACAAGGTTTCCTTTATCTCCTCTCTTGAAGATGAGTGTCATCAAAGAAAGGTTTATTTTCAAAAAATGTAACATCCATAGTGACAAACATTTTCTTGTTTTTTGGATCAAAACATTTATATCCTTTTTGGGTTGAGGAGTATCCAACAAAGACACATTTTATAGCACATGGCTCAAGTTTTCCAACATTTTTATGTTCATGAACAAAAGCTATGCAACCAAAGATTTTTAAAGTCAAATCAGTTAAAATACGAGTACTAGAAAAACATTCTTTGAAGACATTAATTGGAGTTTGAAAATTGAGAATTTTGGAGGGAATTCTGTTAATTAAATACGCAGCTGTTAAAATAGTTTCGCCCCACAAATAATTTGGTACTTTATTCGAAAAAAGTAGAGCTCTAGCAACCTCTAATAAATGTCTATTTTTCATTTCGGCCACTCCATTTTATTGAGGAGTATTAGGACATGAACTTTGATGTACAGACCCATTTTTTAGAAAAAAAATCATCCAGGATAGTGTTAAAATATTCTTTGCCATTATCACTTCTAAAAACTTGGATATTTGTTTGAAATTGGTTATGCACCATTGAAAAAAAATTCTTTACATCCTGACAAACATCTGATTTCTCCTTTAACAAGTACACCTAACATACTCTTGTATGATCATCTATAAATATGATAAACCATTTTTTGAGAGAGAGTGTACTAGTACGGTTAGGGCCCCAAACATCATTGTGAATAATAAAAAACGGTTTTGATGGTTTATAAGGTTGTATTGAAAAGTGGGAACGATGATGCTTTGCAAACTCACATGCTTCACATTTAAACGAAGATAAATTCTTATTGTGAAATAACTTAGGAAACAAGTGTTTTAAATAACGAAAACTAAGATGACCTAATCTTAAATGTCATACCATAATGCTGTCATCTTTATTATTCAAAGTAGAAAAAGACTCAAAGCAGGAACTTATTGTTAAAGGTAGTTATGATGCAGATCCAATGTCAAGGTAGTAGAGTCCTCCACTCTCCTTAGCACTGCCAATCATCTTCCCCGAGTTCAAATCCTGAAAGACACAGTGAGATCGAAAAAAATTAGTTTGACAATTTATATCTTGGACTAATTTTCTGACGAACATTAAGTTACACGATAAGTTTGGAACATGAAGGACATTTGTAAGAGTTAATATTGGAGACAACACAACTGGCCTTTTACCTGCAATGGCTGAAAAAGAGTCATCTGCAATTCTTATTTTTTGATTACCTGCACATGGTTTATATGAAGAGAACAAAGTAGATTCACCTGTCATGTGATCAGATGCACTTGAATCTACTATCCAAGATGACTGGGACTGACACTAAGAAGTGCATAATTACCTTTTGTTGCTATAAAGCAAGAAGGGGTTGGAGACTCGAGGAGTTTGTACAGTCTGTCTAGTTGTTCCGTAGTAAATGGAAGCTCAGTTGTAGGGGATTGCTGCCCTTGATTAGAATTACTAGCTTGAAATGCACGACCACCTTTCTTTTTCCAGTTCGGAGGTTTCCCTTTGAGCTTCCAACAGGTTTCACGTGTATGCCATTCGCGCTTGTAGTGATCACACTAAGGAACTTTATCTGACCTTCTTCCCTCATCAAGGTTCCTAGTAGTCAGAGCTGAACCTTCACATTCATAGCTTCGTGGTGTCTTGCCCATCATAATTCCTTGTTGTGCCTCCTCCCTTCTTATTTTTGCAAAAGTTTCACGAAGAGTTGGCAATGGTATTTTTCCTAAAACTCTACCTCTTACCTCATCAAGGTCTTTATTGAGCCCAACGAGAAACATGAATACGCGATCATTTTTTTGCCTCTTGAGAAACAAAACATTGTCTTTTGTACACCTCCAATTGTCATCATAACTAATATCCAACTCTTGCCACATTGTCAACAGCTCATTGTAATAAACAGTTACACTCCTGTCACCTTGTTTCGCATACCATAACTTTGATTTTAAACCAAATATTTGAGAGGAGTTTTGAATATCAGAGTATGTTTCCTTAATAGCTTCCCACACATCCCTTGCGGAAGGCAAAAACATGTAAGGCTTACCTATTCCAATTTCCATGGAGCTTACCAGCCACGCAATAATCAAAGAGTTTTCAAATTTCCAATAATCAAAGAGTTTTCAAATTTCCATTGTTTGTAACGAGAATCTCCTGATGTCGGTTCAGCTACTGCTCCTGTTAAAAAACCAAGTTTCCCTTTGCTATCCAACACCAACCGAACTGTTTGAGCCCATTCATTATATTTATTCCCATTCAGTTTAGGGATATTGACCTTGAGGGAGTATGAGGAACCCTCTTGATCATTACCACCTATGTTGGAATAACTATCACCAAAGACAATGTTCATGTTTCCATTGTTGTCGTTATTACTGCCAAAAACAATGTTAATGTCTTCATTATTGCTACTGTTTGTGACCACTGGCGATTCCTCTCGTTCACCATTTCCGCGACCACTGTCGTTTCTGCGGCCGCCGCCGTTGCTGCGGCCACTGCCGTTGTTATTCGCCATAAGAGATTAAACATGTATGTGAATCGGATCGGGTAAAAACTATTTACGGTAACTCTAACTCAGAGCTCTGATACCATATTGAAAGAAATAGATAAAAGTTGTTGTAATTTTATTCCTCGTCAAAGACTGATTTATATAATGAGAATTTAATAAAAATATTTAATTATCTCCTTAATGAAAAAAAAAAAAAATGACAATAAACGTAAACAATTAAATATGAAAATAAAATATTTTCCACGTTAATAAATGATACGTGGCAAAGTTAAGGTGCAAGGTAGAAAGCTTAATGATGCAATTGAAAGATAGTAAAAGAATTTAAAAAATAAAATAAGAATGGGTTCAATCATAATACTGACTACTCAACATTATGTCGTAAAAAATCTAATGTATACATGTGATAATGTTAGCCTTTTACAATAAAACAGAAACAACTCTCTTAATCAAATGAATGTTGTCAAGAAAAAAAACCACACTTGAATGAAATTTTATATACTATTTGACATATAAGTTACCAATGAAAGGGAAAGGGAAGATGAAGTCTAAAATGAAATATCTGGTTGGCATTGTCTTCTCAGCTTTCCTTTTCTTCACATACTTCTGTTTGCCACAAATATAGTGATAATAATGCACAAACTGAACAAAAATATCAGCTTTTGGACTTGTTTGTAGACATTCTTTAACTATAAATTAACTTGCTCCATTATTCAGTTTCTTCAAGCTCAGGTTTTTCTTTGTACTGCTTTGGCAGATCTCGTGTTCTAGGAGTCATCATTGAGCAGGGAGTTTTGCTTTTTACTCCACAAAATGACGAAGATGTTCCCGAGTTTTTTTCAGATTCCATGTTTGTTTTTCCCTTGGTCTAGATCTGTATATTGCAACACGCAGCTCTTCATTGAATATGCATTACAATGAGCTCTAATTTCTAAGCATTTAAAGTAATAAGCTAATCACGTAATTGTTTTTGCAACGATATAATGTTGTACGTACAATATGATTAAAACAACTATCTGAAGCTTCTGCTTGAACTCACAATAAGGGTTGTGTCGCAGTGGAGACAAACACGTTGCAACACTTTTAAGCTTTCTTGGAAAGCACCATTAGGCTTGTTAGCACCTCAGCAGATGCTCCATTTCTCTATCAACAAATAAGCAGGAATTAAATTAGATTGATGCTCCTCCCTGGGTGAACAAACAGACATAAGATTAAAACGATCAATTTTTGCAACCTTCAATGTAGATAATGCACTGATATTTGCATCACAATAGAAACAAAGTGATAACAGTACTTCTATACTAAATTTTGTAGAGAATGAACAAGAAAGTGTAAAATTTATTGCAAATAAGAAACAAGAAACTTGCACATCAATAACACATTAACATGTGACTGTTTGTCCTCAAAATAATCCTTAATCATACATAAGACTGTTGATGTCAAATTATATGATCATGAAAGTGCAGACATAAAACAGAAACTTACAGTGGGGGCGTGTTTTTTCAATTACTGAGCAACAGACAATTTCACGAGTAATATTTTGATTAACTGCTGCTCAGAAACTACAAAGAGATCGCAGATCATACGATTCTACGATTAACCACTGCAATTCCGTCCGATTTCGCCATAATCCAACTTTCAGGGAAAGCAAAATCACATAATCATGCATTGTAGGAATAAAAACACGATTCTGATTACCATGACATTAACAAGATTATCAAGATTGTGTTTAACATATGAGTGCTTTGACTTCACCAAATTTGCTTAGCTTGCTGGTTCATGTATTATTCCCAAAAGATTAATAAGTTTTGCTGTACAAGTCAAACTGCAATTTCCTGCTTCTTGTAGCCTTCAAGGAAGCTGCGCCATATATGGGCATTTGGTGGAAAAGGCATGCTTGCCATGACTTCTTCAGCTTCCTTTATTTGTCCATTTTTAGCAAGGAGATCTACTATGCAAAGGTAATGATCTTGTTCTGGTTGAATCCCATAAATGGTTCCCATTTGCTTGAAAAATTTCATCCCTTCACTCACTAATCCACCGTATCTGCAAGAAGAAAGCACTGCTCTGAGAGCTAATGCGTCGGGCTTAAATCCCATCAATATCATGTTGTGGAATATCTTCACTGCCCCGCGAGCACAACCGTTTAACCCGAGGGCAGAAATTAAAGCTGTCCATGTAATAACATTTTTGTCAGTAATTTCTTCAAAAACTTTCACTGAATTTTCAATGTTTCCACACTTTCCATACATATCAACTAGTACATTGCCCAAAAAAGAGTCACAACTATTAGTCTTCACAATAAGACCATGAAGAGAACTTCCCAAATCAAAACTACAAAGTTTGGTGCACACACATAATACAGTCATAAAGGAGTATTTGTCTGGACGGATGTGTGTGGAAAGCATACGCTTGAAAAGTTCAAAAACCTCATAATAATTATTGCTCCGAGCACAGGCTGAAATGACAATGTTCCAAGATACAACATCAGGCCTTTCTAATAAAGAAAGCAACTTCATTGATTCACTGTACTGACCTGTTCGGTTATAGATTCCAGCAATGATGTTAGATGGAATTACAGGAAGTGGGCTATTAAACTCTTGGATAAACGAAAGCGCTTCATTTATAAAACCGTTTTTACTATAAGCCATAACAAGAGAGCTTAACACATATTCATGATTCTCATACCCCATTCTTATAACCAAACTGTGGAGCTGGTGTAGGTCTAATACTGATGACGACTTAAGAACAGCAGAAAAGGAAAACTCATTAGGGACACAACCCAATCGAAACATTACTCGTAATAACAAAGTTGATGTGGAAGAGCAAACATTTGAGTAACCTAATATCAAAGCATTCCAAGAAACCACATTCTTCTCTTCTATCTGATCAAAACAGTAATGTCCCGAAACCAATTTCTCAAATTTGGCATAGAAGTCTACCAATGCAGTACCAACAATAACATCAGATTCAAAACCACTCCTGATAACTTTAGCATGAACACATTCTCCACACACCAAGCTTCTCAAACCAGTACACGACTCAATAACAGCTACATATGTGGCCTGACTTGGCGTCAACCCCTTCCTCAACATATTTGAAAACACCTCCAATGCCACTTGAGACCTCCCACTTTTCACCATTGAATCAATGATCATATTCCAGGATACAACATTCTGAACAGGAACCTGCTCAAACAATCTCTCTGCCAAACACAAAGCTCTACACCTAAAATAAACACCAATAAGCGAATTAACTGCAGAAACATAACCGTCAAACCCACATTTAGTCATCAAACAATGAATCTGTTCCCCATAACTCAAATCCTCTTCAGAATCAACGAGTCCAGACAGCAGGGCCACAAGAGAACCTTCCGACAACAACACCCCCAACCCCAATAATTCGCAAAACAAAGCCTTCGCATCCTCAATAAAATCATTACAAGCCAACAAAGACAACATAGTATTCCAAGTCACTGTACTCTTATAAGTCATATCATCAAACACCATAAAAGCTTCGTTCAAACATCCATATCTCCCGAAAAACCCCAACAAAGTACTACCCACAAAAGCATCAGAATCAAATACTCCATTTTTAATACTCAAAGCAAACAACTGAAAACCTTGAACCAGCTTCAACGTTTCACAACAAAGCAAACTCGTTAATGTATACTGATTAGGAGCAAATCCACATACCCTCAAGTGGTTCAACAAGCTCCAAGCTTCAACTACATTTCCACGTCGAGTATAAGAAGTTATAAGTGTGTTGTAAGAGACTAGAGTTCTTTTAGGCATTTCGTCGAACACCTTGCGTGCTTGAGTGAAGTTGCTGTGGGCAATGTAGGATGATATGATGTTGTTGTTGATGAAGATAGATTGGTTTGGAATAGGAGGTGTTGTGATGGAGAGTGCATGGAGACATTTTGTTTCGTCGAGGGATCGAAATGTGGAGCTTGATTCGAGGAAATTGAGGATACGGGAAACATGGCCATTGAAACTCATGTAGATTTTCGCTTTGAGGGAAAACACTCGTTAGGAAACATTGGAAAACATAAATTAAAATTTGTTGATTAAGGAATCACTCAAAAGGAATAAATTACTTCTTCAAAATTTGTCAAACTTCATTCTTAGTGATCTTTTTAATTTAGTATGGTAGAACTACCCATATTATATATTCCATTAAATAAATGACATTTCTAATCTTTTCACTAATTGAACCTTCAAACAAAGGGATTGTATCTCCCTAAGAAATTTAAACATTCTTTTAGAATTTAAAAATAGACTTAATATATATTTTTTCTGTATTTTAATTTCGAGGTTCATTTTAATTCTTTAATTTTAAAATTATATATATTGATATGTTAACTCATCAAAATATTATATATTAGTTCTTTTTATTCTATTAGCGACAAAAAATTTAAAAATTAGTCGTTAATTAGACAAAAAAGACTGATATAGAACGTTTTGAAGAGTTAAGAAATCAATATGGACGTGACACCCTAAAATACCAAGCAATGTAGTCCTATGCACAATTCCAATCGCTAGGAAATAAGGTATCTGTGCGTCATATAGTACCAGTTTATTAATGTAATCATTATACATGGCATCTACATGTCTAATGTAACACCACAAATTTTCAATTAGGGTCTGTTTGGTTTAATCAAGGGGAGGGGAGAGATTTTTATCAAGGGGAGGGAAGGGGAGGGGAAAGGAGGGGAGGAATTTTAATTACATATATGTTCGGTTCAAAATATGAAAGGGGATGAGAGGGGAGACATTTTATTTACAAATATGTTTGGTTCGCAAGGGGAGTGGGGTATTTTAAAACTAATTTACTTTTTTATCCTTTTAATTTTACCATAAGACTTGTGATAATTACCGTTTATAATTCAAATACAAATTTATTGACGAAATATAAATATTCAATTAGAGATCATCATGAAATATTTTATAAAAATGCAACGATTATATATATAATTGGCTAACTTACAGTTTTTGCCCTCATATTATTATAAACAAAAACATTACAATAACTAAAATTAGCATTAAAATATGAAAAATAAAATAAAAAATTTAAACAAATATAATAATAGTAAGATGAAGATATAAAAATACAAAAAATATAAAAAAGGAAGATTAAATTTGTTTCAAAATAAAACTTTTAACATTGTTATAAGTTATATTTATATTTAAATAAATAATAAGGATAAATATGTAAATATAATTATAATTAAAATCAAGCACCTCCCCTCCCCTCCAAATTCCTCCAAATCGAGGAGAAGCAAAAAGTGGTTCATGAGGGGTTTTGGTCCCCTCCATCTACCTCCCCTCCCATTCTTAAAATTTGAACCAAATACATAAGTTATTAAATATTTTCTCCCCTCAATTTACCCCCAACCAAACAGACCCTTAATTATTTAAATAAATTTTAACTTGTTTTTATTTATTTATTTTTGAGTGTTGGTGAATTGATATGATTTATTTGATATTTGTTAGGCTTATTGGGATCTGTGAGATTTTTATTTAATTAATTTATTTTAACTATTCTATTGAGTCGTTACATGATTATATGATCTATTTGTGTATTTTGAATATTTTGGTGGAATTATGAGAGGTGAAATAGAATTTATATTATTATTCAATATTTTCTTAATTAAAATAAAATAGAGAGAATTGAATTAAAAAGAGAAATAAGGAAATAAGGAGATTTGGTGTAAGAAGTGAGATAATGAGGAATTTGGCGGGACACAGGCGGAGGAAAAACATAAGGTGGGGGGAGAAAAATATAAATATCAAAGAATAGAAAAATAGGTTAAATAAATAGAAGGGGGATAGAAGGGGGGAGAGAGGAGAGAGTAGAGAGTTTGGTCTGATACGTGAAAAGTTGGAAAAAAAATGAGAAAGACGCAAGGAACCTTAAATAGAGCTATAGGAAGGAGAAGGCATAACCAAAACTTGGATTCTTTGCTGGAAAATTCAGGTAAGGGGAGGAGCTTATTCTCTAATCGGTGTATGTAATTATACAGGATATGAGGGATCATAACCCTCTCCCTTCATTGTTGAGAAATTTTGACCTTGAAGAAATTTGTGTAAAACCTTTAGGTTGCTATTGTTGATTCAATGTTGTAATTTGCCAATGGCTGTTTTGGATGCAAATTTATATGATTAAAGGTCATGATAAAAATTAGAGATGATGTAGTTCATGTGCTTAAGTTATGTATTGATGAAAAATCATGATGAATTAATAAGATATTGTCGAATTAATGATTGATGGTGATGATAATTGTTGTCTTATGAGTGGTATATTGTATACAGATGAGTATGTGTGATCATTCATGTTAAAAATTAAACTGGGATAGGTCTAGGTTGGAGAAATTGGGCTTAAGAGTGGAATTCTCGTGAAAAATTAGCAGAAAAACATTGCAGATTTGATTTGATTCGAATCATATGGTTACAATATAAATTTTGATTCGAATCATAGTCTCTTGGTGACTTTTTCCTGATTTAATTCAAATCATATATTACATGTGATTCAAATCATAAAGGTAGATTTTGTTCAAAATATTGTTTTCATCATAGCTTGAGTTTTGTGACTCTGTTTGAGACGCAGTTTGAGTCGATGGGACGGTAACACATAAGACTACCATATGGTAAGGAATTGGGAGGTTAAACATTTATATTAAAACCTAAATTTAATGTCTTCTTGTGGTGAGTCGATTCAATGTACTATGACGAATTAGTCATCCGTGATATATTGTTCGCATGTTATTAATTATTTGTGAGATAATCTATGGTGTTGTATGCTTATTGGTGATTTATATGCTTTGATTATATACTAATGGTATTGCATGTTCATTGGTGAGTCTATATGGTTTTGTTTATATAGTGATGGTGTTGCATGTATATTAGTAAGTTTATATGGTGTTGCTTATATTATGTTGAGTTATCATTATATAATGGACCGAATTATGTTGATTATGTAGTGTGTGTGTGTGTGTGTAATGTTGAGTTATCATTATATGATACTAGCGTCCAGACGGGCACTCGCGTGTCCGTCTGTCCGCTTTTTTAATGTACACGTAAAAGTTTAAATGCTATTTTTTTATTTAATATTAATTTTAAATAGAAGTTATGTAGGAAGTTAATAGTAGGTAGTTAATTAGAGCAACTTCAACGCAGGGTTGTTAAACCAAAATTCTTTATAGCTTACGTTAGTAATAAGGAATTTGCATTATAGGAGAGCTGACATGACATACAAATGAACTAAAATTTAGTTCCCATTATCTATATAGTTAATGTTAACTATGTGAAACCTATTATAATATTATTTAATATTAATAAAATATTCCAAATATTCCAATAACATTAAAGTAAGGATATGATATTTGAAAATAGTAACGGTCATATTATCATTTTTTACCTTCTATAAATTCTATAGAAATTTTAATTTTTTTTACACACAGTTTTACTTCTAAATTTTTTTCTTTCAATTTCCAATCTTATTTATTTATCAAATGAATCCCAACCAATCGAATCCTTATTATAATTATATTCCTATGAAAATGTA
This sequence comes from Lathyrus sativus, assembly GCA_963859935.3. Classification (NCBI taxonomy): domain Eukaryota; kingdom Viridiplantae; phylum Streptophyta; class Magnoliopsida; order Fabales; family Fabaceae; genus Lathyrus; species Lathyrus sativus. The sequence goes on from OZ012735.1 coordinate 606,740,729, forward strand.
ATTTTTTTTATGTATTATTGTTGTGAATTTTGTATCATTTTTAATTTTATAATAAAATATATTTAATATTATTTTTAAGTTTTTAAGGTAAATTTTATTTAAAAAATTATATGTATTTTAATTAAAATAATTAAATTAATGGTAATTTGAATAAAAAATATAAAATGTGGGGTCAAGTTTTGATTTCTTATAGACAACCACCATTAAAGTAAAAACTACTCAAATCAACTATAAATTTTTTAAATCCTACAAATCACTTTGGGCCCACAAAAAGTATTTTAGTTTATCCATTTAATTTACTCCCACTAAAGGTGCTCTTAGGAAGTTAATAATAAGTTATGTGAAATATTATAGTAGTGATTAAATTGGAAGTTATTGTGTAAATAACAAATTAAAGTAGGGATAAAATTGGTAGAAAAATAGGCTACACCAAAACACCATGTTTTGCCTTTATATATGTTATAGATGATGAGTTATGGTAAAATATGTGGTTTAGGGAGGAATCATTAATGATTATTTATTACATTTACATTGTTGTGGCATTTCATGTGTCATGTATATAGGAGATATGTGTCGACTTCAGTTTAATTGCTGATGATTAATGTTGGGACTAAATCACTAGCATAACTCTAATGTCCAAATACTGGTAGGGGTGTGCAAAAAAACCGGTTTTTGTTAACCTAATTTGTATCCAAATTGTTCCACTTTTAAAAATTCAAACCAAATGCTAAAATATAAATCTGGTTATCCAAATATAAACCAATTTCCATAATAATAATGTGGTTTAGTTATTGGGTATTCAAATTTCATTATTTGTTAAATTAATATGTTTTTGTCTCTTTTCATGTTTTATCATATACATGTTATAAATCAATTTTATATTTTGAACTATTTTAAAGTTAATTTTTTTGAATTTCATAAAAAATAAGTTATTTTACAAAAAATTCATAATTTTGTATTTCAAAATATAAAAAAAAATTGTTTACAAATTCTTTAACTACCTAAAATTGTGTACTAATACTTCACAAATTATATGGACTTTTAGCAGTTAATTATATGAACTTTCAGTAATTAATTATATAGATCTTAGTGCATCGAATTTGATTTGGCATGTGCAAGAAAATATACCAAAATTTGATTTGTTGAATTTGACTCTAATTTTCATTTATAAATCTCGAAGATCATTAAAGCTTTATAAAAAAAATGATTATAAATATTATAGATTTCTCCACCAATAGATAGAGATTTTGAAATATACACATATATGCATTATAACATATTAGTTACCATTTTAAGTCCATATAATTTGCTGAAATTTTTTATTTTCAGTTTCATTGCTATCTTCAGGTGGCAGAGTCTGAAGAACAATTGCTAGTGTGGCTTGGTGTAGACTTTAAGCTAAAGGCCTCAGCATTCAAACAAGTTACTACACTTGGTAATTGTATATCACCATATGGCACCATTCAGAGTTGGTGATAAAGCCCTGGTTGTTCATACTGCAGAAAGCAAGTTGTATTGTCTTATCAGCTTGTCAGCTAGAGTCTACAAGATTGTAAGGCTCAAGAAATTTTGGCATGTTCTACGAATATCTTCTCTCAACGAATCTACTAGTACGAGAACCTCTTGAAAACTCAAAGGTTAAACGTGTTACGCACTAGATTCAGAATCTGTTGTGCATCCATCTTCAACGTCTCTTGTATTATGGAGTTAAGGCAAAGACACTTGATCAAGTTACCTCTTCAACGACTAGTTTCTGCAAAGGCTATAAATATGGCTGAAAATTCAAGTTTGAATCTTAAAAAGATTCTTTAGAAGAATGAGTAGCAAGATCAAACAATTATCAACTGTATTATAATATGCAGATTTTCTGTTGTAGGTTGTAATTGTAAAAGCCTTAAGATTTCTTACCATTGAATAACTTAGAAATCTTAAGAGCTTTAGGTATTTGTTATGGTGATTTCCTGTACCTCTGATGCTTGTATCATGTACACCTTGTTCTCTATTCTGCAGTGCCTTCAGTAGTTTAGAGCAAGTCTCTTGATGTGTGCTTGAGCAGAAGTCTTGTCTCATTGGGATTCAAGAAACAAGTCATAAGACAAGATGCTTAAGCCACATAAGTCGCGTTGCTTGAGTGCTTGAGCTGTGAAAGTCTTATTTAGCTAGTCTGATTAAGCAAGGAGAAGTCTCCATCTGAGGGGCGTGAGCAGGAAGTCTCAAGTGTTGCTTGAGCAAGGAAGTCTCAGTCTGGATGGCCAGAAGAACAGGTGGTTTGCTCAGAGGACGTGAGCAAGAAGTCTTAGACATGTTCTCTAAGCAAGGGTAAGTCTCAACCAAAGGACCTTTTGAGCAGTTGGCTCGGTCAAAGGAAGTGAGCAAGGGAAGTCTTAGATATGTGCTCTAAGTAAGAAAGTCACAAACAGTTGGTCTGAGCAAGTGTAAATGACTTATGCAGAAGCATAAGCGATTGTAATCAAAGTGGTTATAATGAAAATATCTTGTGAGTCAAGCAGACTAAAGTACTCTTAGTTAAGGGAGGAAACATGATAAATCTTTTGCATCTTCTTCTATTATTCATTTACTTTTGTTATATCCACTGTCAATGAATTAAAACAGAATCTGAACACCAGTTCTGATTCTGAAACTCTAATCATAAGTTAAATTAAAGAAAACACGAAACACAATTCAACCCCCCCCCTTCTTGTATACATTTCACACCTTCAACAACTGAGTCGGAGAGGATGACGGGGCCCCACTTCCGGCTGAAGTTTCAGTAAATCCTATAATACATTTTTAAAAACAATTAGTAAAATATTACAAAACAAATTACTAAAAACACTTAAGAAAGACTGAAACAATACCTTGTAAAAAATCTTCAAAAATCTCATACTCCTCGTTGAATTCCAAGTCTTTAAATTGGTAAAAGAAAGACCTCAACCAATTCTGAGCACAAATTAGTGCCTCTTCCATTTCTAGTTTGAGTGAGCTTCTATATAACTCTAAAACCCTCCCACACGTGCTAAAATCACTCTCAAAAGCCACGGTTGAAACTGGCGTGGGCATGATATCTCTAACTATTTGAGACAAAATTAGGTATTGACCAACATTATGTTTCCACCAACAAAGAATGTCAAACTTTTCTTTATCTTTCTCATTAAAAGTTAAACATTTTCCTTCTATATAGTTTTGAAGCTCAGTTTCTTCTTCCACTGAAACCATAGACATCAAATGTTCCTAAAATGCATTTTCCGTATCTATAGATAAGGGTACTTCATCATTGGCAGCAGTTTCACCATGAAAGATAGTCGCTGCAACAAATGGAATTGAGCCTCCAAAAGTGTCATATTCTTATTTATAAAGATTTAACATCTTTGAAAGATTGTCATTGATATCTTTTAATAGGGATTTCATAGTGTCATATTGTTCTCCATACATATCATTAAAACACCCTTCTACATATCTTAACTAATATCGGGGATCAAAGATAACACTAAAATAAAGGAGTTTGTTCATCTTAGTGATATCAACCCAATATTTACTATACTTTTCCAACATGTCTCTAGCCACCCCAGCAAACAATCCATTAAGGTCCATGTTTAATTTCTTAAGTTCAATGTAAATGGTAGCCAAGTACGGAAAAGCAGTATGTAAGTTTGCCTTTGTTGAAACAGAAAAAACCTTTGTCGCTTCATAATAATTCTGCAAAAACTTTATAAAAACCTTAACATTATCCCAATCTTGACTACTATGGGTAATCAACCTCAAAGAAATCCTTATAAGCTTCATCCCCATCTTCTATCTTATCAAAAGCAGTTTGAAACTTTTCAGCCGCATCTAACATCAAATATGTCGAATTCCATCTAGTTGAAATATCAAGACATACTGACTTCTTGCACAAAATCCCAGCATACTCCACACATTCCTTAAACTTTAAACCCCTATGGGGTGAAGATCTAACAAATCTAATTGAATTTCTAACACTTGAAATTGAGGTGTACGTTGGCTACTTGTAATCCATCCCTCATAACTAGATTCAGTACATTAGCATAACACCTCATGTGAAACCCAAATCCATTCATCAAAAGTCCATTCATGTTTTAGTTCTAAATATTTAACATCAACATCATTTGATGATGCATTATCCACCGTGATGGTAGAAACATTACTCAACCCTCACTCCTTCAATACCTTATCAACCTTCTTACCAACCGTTTTAACTTGGTGATTTGGAATAACCATAAAGCTTATTATTCTTTTTTGGTAATTCCAATCCATATCGATAATATGGGCAGTGAGGGTCAAGTATATTTAGATTTTGGACAAAAGTCCAACAATCTATTGTAATTGCCAACCTACTACAATCAGACTTGAAGAACACTTTCAATCTCACTTTCTCATCAAGATATAATTGAAAGCATACCCTAGCTATGGTTGTCCTTGACGGTATAGAAAATTGGGGTTGCATTTGCCTACAAAAGTACTTAAGCCCCTCCCATTCAACTGTTTTGAGTGGTTTCTCATCCAAAATGGTAAAATAAGCCAATATGTTTTTGCAAGCTACGTGATTATTTATGTAGGGTAGGTAGACACGTTCAATGGATACTTGGGACACGTTTTCATGACTCTTTAAGTTTGATGTTCCATGTTTCTTAGAGTCACACATATACATTTGACGATAATATTTACAAGCAGTAGTTGGGGGTTCACTATCAGGAATAAGGTTAAAGTGGTCTCACACCTCAGATCTTTTTCTGTTACCATTTGCATTAAGTCTTCTTTTCTTTGGGCCAGTTGATGAAAGATTTTGTTGCCCACTTGCTGAAATAATTGGATTTTATTGCCCACTTGCTGAAACAATGAACATAAATTATTAGTCCATGATATGACAGTAGCACATTGAAAATAATATTGAACAAAATGCTACTGAAACAATGTATGAAAAGATGCACATTAAATTATATTACAAATGCTACATTATAATATGCTACATGATATGAAAATATGCACATTACATGATACATGATATGAATATGATAGTAGCACATTAGATTACATGATTACATTACTGCTACATTATAATTTGTTACATGATATGAAAAGTAGCACATTAAATTACATGATTACATTACTGCTACATTACAATTTGTTACATAATATGAAAACTATTGAAAACTCGTTGAAAACTATATTACAAATATATGATAGCGACAAACATATTGAAAACTATATTACAAATATATGACAGTAGCACATTATTGAAAACTATTGAAAACTCTTTGGAAACTAAATTACAAATATATGCTAGCAACAAACATATTGAAAACTATATTACAAATATATGCTAGCAACAACCTATATTACAAATAAATTTAATTTCTCTACGGTTCTTTCATTTAGTAAACAACATATATATTCTCATATAACACATCATTCAATTGCAAAAAGGGTAAAAATAATATGTTTTACTTAATAATGATACTTTAAGAACTAAAAATGATACTATACTCAATTTTAGAGAAAATAAATTTCAGTCTCTTTAAGAAAAACGTGTCTATGAAAACTCAGCATTTTTCACTTGTTGAATTGAATGAGATTTAAATTATCATGGTGCTTTTCTCATTAGAGAATAGAAATGTTTCCAGCTGCAGAGATTTATTATAGTTAAATGCTCACATTTGATATTATACAATGTTTCATATGCTTAGATAAATGATTAAAACCAAACCTAATCAACTACAACACAGGAAAGTAAGCATAGCTAAGAAAAGTAAGAGACCATGAAGCATATCTATATTATATATGATGATGACAATATTGAAGACAGAAAAAAAAGAGTAAAATAGACATTTATGGATATGAAAACACATTTACTGCAATCACAAACTTTCATATTTAAATAATTTACATACTTAGTCCTCACTAAACACTATTTTGCATGATTGAAGGCATTTTCTAAATTGTAGGCCATATCATTCATTTAACAACAAGGTTCATTCATTTATGTTCTATAGCACCCCCAACCAACTCAGCTCCTATAAACTTAGATTCAGAATAAATAATGAACAAGAAGAAAAAACATAAATCGTTTTTACCGCAACAATACATCAGAGTAGATTTAGACTTACAAGTATTTTGCATTTCTCTAATTCCTCCAGCTCCTTGCACATCTCCAGCTCCTTGCATATCTCTATTTCTCAAACAAAATACAAAATATTAATTGTTATAGCAACAAATCAAAACAAATCAGGACATAAGAGCACAAATAGATATTAATAGTTATCATAATAAATCAAATCTTTTAAGAACGAAAGTGACGAAAATGATACGAAATAATCAAAAGAAATCATAAAAAACCTTTCTTCTCTAAGATTGAAATGGTATAAACCTGATTAGGTGACGAAAAGGACGAAAAGGGACGAAAGATCATTGGAATGGAATGGACCTCGTTGTGGTTGTCGGTTGAGCATTGAGGGACGAGTGTAAACGGTGACGATGGTGGAGGATTTGGATTGTTTAGAGTTTGGGTAAAGGAGGCGGTGGAAATGCAAGCATGGTTTTAGGTTTAAGTTAGAAGAAGAGGAAAGGAAACACACTTTTAAGAAATGAGAATATGAATCACAAAGTAAAGAGGGTTAGTTGTTTTGTGTGTAATAACTCATTGATCGGTCGGGTTCGGGGACCGAAGGGCCCAATTTAATTGATCCAAACCCGACCACACTTGCCCAGTCATGACCAAACTACACATCCGGCTAACCCATTCATCCAAAGAAACCTGAACCGTTGTAGTAATTCTCTTTTGGTTCGGTCAGTTAGTCTCGGTTGGTTTTGTTTTGTCCACTCTTATCTCCAGAAATGACAAGTAACTTCAAATTATAGCAATTATAAATTTACAAGAATAATGTTGTTGTTGGTTAGAACCTAACTTTGTACATGAAACCAAACATTTCCACCACAATTGCATGCAAAATCAGCCCCATACTTAGTTCTCTTTTTGCAAATCTTTGATTAGTATCAGAGGCATTGACATCTACTTAACACAAAATTTATATTAGAAAAACTATTATGAACAAAAATAAAAACAACTAATATGAAGTTTAAAAGAAATTAAATAATGAATTGAAAAAAACAATATCTTATTGAGTTGTAATGATGTAAAACATAAAGCTTGCAGTAAATATCATATCTTACTCACTTATAAAATATCACATCAACATAGCTAAATGTCACCAAAGTTGAAATATCATCAAACCTTCTTTGCAGAACAAACCAAAGATAAGATTTTCATAAATTTCAAATTCACGACAATTTTGAACTCTGATAACATGTATCTCTAGTGGTAGCATCATTGATAATAAGACAACAATTGTGTCTTGTCTCTAGATAAAACCCATTTACCGTAAATAATATCTCATTGGTCAACATTCCATTGTCATAAACTTTTGAATCATGTGAAATTGATACCCGTCGTCGGTGACTAACCTAAAATATCAATATCTTTGTATTGAATCATGTTGCACATGTCTTGTACCATCTACATATCAACAAGGAGCTTTTAACATCATATATAAGATAAAGTGAAATGATCATATTTTTGCATTATGGTGCCAATAAGTAACACTATAACATAGTCTCCAATCATAAGTAACATAATTTAAGAAAAGAAACTTACCATTTTTATATAAAACACTATAAAAGAAAATTTGAATTGAAGTTTTAAAAACATTACTTGAAAAGTTCATAAAAGAATTATATCAACCAACTAGAAGACACAAACTAAGAAGATAAAAACTAATGTACAAAAAGGATGTCACTTTACTCTAGTTTTTAATGTCTACCACATCTAGTGAATTTTGTTTCTTTTTTGTATTCTTAGTCATTCAACTTTCTCATCACAAAATGTCATTTCAGACATTAGCTCAAAACCATAGAATTATGCTATATCCCTATCATGGACATACCAACACCTACCTACATTAAACATTAATAAGAGAAGTTTAGAAATCAATATTTAGTTGGTATAATCAGAAAACACAACAGCTAAACTTTTTCCAATCATAATTTTGAGAAATTATTATGCAAACAAAATGAAGGCAGAAAACATAACAACTAAAAATTATCCAATCACAATTCTAAAAAAGTATTATGTCAATAATATAAAGAATAGAAAATGCATTAATCATATAATATGATAGTAAACATTGTAAATGTGCCTTAAAACCTTTACTGATGAAGAGAAAGAAAACATTTTTTGGAGATTGCATTTACCGAGAAAGAAAACATATTTTGTAAATGTGCTTTAAAACCTTTGTTGATGAATAGTATTTTCGTACTTTCGTACTTTTTTCAATTCGGTCCATGGATCCATGTGATTTTGGACTTTGTTTGTTGGATATTTGCTATTATAAATATGTATCTCTTATATGTTTGGTGTGTGACAATCTTATAGTTTTCACCAACAAGGGAGGCCAAGGATTTAAAAGCATATCATACGGTTTCATCTATGCACAAAGAAAACATTGGATTACACTTTGGGTTTGAGTGATTCATATATTGAGAGTTGGAGAGGTATGGAAACACTTGGGTAGAAAATATCGTTGTTCTTGGGCGCCTTCAAGGTTGTTCTAGGGAACTTGAAGGCGAATGCTATTTTCTTGTAACTCATCTATAATCTCTTGTAACAACTTTCTGAGTATAGTGAATTAGAAATTTGCTCTCTCCCCCAGAGTAGATTGTTTGATCAAACTGGGTAAACAAACCTTTGGTTTTTCTTACCTTATTTTGTTATATTATCTGTATACAAATTATTATTGTTGAAGATCATTTATTTTTGTTGTTATTGTTCTTTGTCTCACAAATTGATATTTAATTTTATCGTAGTTCACAACAAAATTCACAACAAGTGATGCAGTGAGCATGGAGCAAAGAGATATTGTTGACAAGTGAGCCCTAAAACTTTTGATTTTCGCGATAAATGCAATCTCCAAAATATGTTTTCTTCCTCTTTATCAACAAAGGTTTTAAGGCATACTTACAATATTTACTATTATATTATATGCTTAATGCATTTACTATTCTTTATATTATTGGCATAATACTTTTTTAGAATTGTGATTGGAAAATTTTTAGTTGTTATGTTTCCTGCCTTCATTTTGTTTGCATAATAATTTCTCAAAATTATGATTGGAAAAAGTTTAGCTGCTGTGTTTTCTGATTATACCAACTAAATATTAATTTCTAAACTTCTCTTATTAATGTTTAATACAGGTAGGTGTTGGTATGTGCATGACAGGGATATAGCATAATTCTATGGTTTTAAGCTAATGTCTGAAATGACATTTTGTGATGAGAAAGTTAAATGACTAAGAATACAAAAAAGAAACAAAATTCACTAGATGTGGTAGACATTAAAAACTAGAGTAAAGTGACATCCTTTTTGTACATTAGTTTTTATCTTCTTACTTTGTGTCTTCTAGTTGGTTGATATAATTATTTTATGAACTTTTCAAGTAATGTTTTTAAAACTTCAATTCAACTTTTCTTTTATAGTGTTTTATATAAAAATTGTAAGTTTCTTTTCTTAAATTATGTTATTTATGATTGTAGACTATGTTATAGTGCTAATTAGTGGCATCATAATGAAAAAATATGATCATTTCACTTTATCTCATATATGATGTTAAAAACTCCTTGTTGATATGTAGATGGTACAAGACATGTGCAACGTGATCCAATACAAAGATATTGATATTTCAGGTTAGTCACCGACAACGGGTATCAATTTCTTTATGTTCAATTTTTTTGATATTTTAAGTTTAAAAGTTAATGAGTTTTTTCACATGATTCAAAAGTTTATGACAATGGAATGTTGACCAATGAGAGATTATTGGCGGTAAATGGATGTTATCTAGAGACGAGACATAATTGTTGTCTTATTATCAATGATGCTACCACTAGAGATACATCTTATCATAGTACAAAATTGTCGTGAACTTGAAATTTATGAAAATCTTATCTTTGGTTTGTTCTGCAAAGGAGGTTTGATGATATTTCAACTTTGGTGACATTTAGCCATGTTGATGTGATATTTTATAAGTGAGTCAGATATGATCTTTACTGTAAGTTTTATGTTTTACATCATTACAACTCAATAAGATATTGTTTCTTTTAATTAATTATTTAGTTTCTTTTAGACTTCATATTAGTTATTTTTATTTTTGTTCATAATAGTTTTTCTAATCATAACTTTTGTGTTAAGTAGATGTCAATGCCTCCGATACTAATCAAAGATTTGTGAAAAGAGAACTAAGTATGGGCTGGATTTTGCATGCAGCTATGGTGGAAATGTTTGGTTTCATGTACAAAGTTAGGTTCCAATCAACAACAACATTATTCTTGTAAATTTACAATTGCTATCATTTGAAGTTACTTGTCATTTCCGGAGATAAGAGTGGACAAAATGAAACCAACTGAGACTAACCGACCGAACCGAAAGAAAATTTCTACAACGGGTCAGGTTTCTTCAAATGAATGGGTTAGACGGATGTGTAGTTTGGTCATGACTGAGAAAGTTTGATCGTTTTTGGATCAAAAAATTAGGCTCGTCGGTCCCCGAACCCGACCAATCAATGAGTTATTACACAAAAAACAATTAACCCTCTTTACTTTATGATTCATATTCTCATTTCTCAAAAACGTGTTACCTTTCCTCTTCTTCTAACCTAACCCTAAAACCATGCTTCCACTTCCACCACTGCCGTCACCCAAACCCTAAACAATCCAAATCCTCCACCATCGTCACAGTTTACTCTCGTCCCTCAACGCTCAACTGACAACCACAACGAGTTCCATTCTATTCCAACGAGCTTTTGTCTCTTTCCATCCTTTCCGTCACCCAATCAGGTTTATACCATTTCAATCTTAGAGAAGAAAGGTTTTTTATGATTTGTTTTGATTATTTCGTATCATTTTTGTCACTTTCGTTCTTGAAAAGTTTTGATTTGTTGTGATAACTATTAATATCTATTTGTGCTCTTATGTTATGAATTGTTATTATAACAATTAATATTATGTATTTTGTTTGAGAAATAGAGATATGCAAGGAGCTGGAGGAATTAGAGAAACGCAAAATACATGTAAGTCTAAATCTACTCTGATGTGTGGTTGCGGTAAAAGGGATTTATGTTTTTTTTTTCTTCTTGTTCATTGTTTCTTCTGAATCTAAGTTTATAGGAGCTGATTTGGTTGGGGGTGTTATAGAAAATTAATGAATGATATGATCTACAATTTACAAAATGCCTTCAATCATGCAAAATAGTGTTTAGTGAGGAATAAGTATGTAAATCATTTAAATATGAAAGTTTGTGATTACAGTAAATGTGTTTTCATATCCATAAATGTCTTTTTTACTCTTTATTTTTTTGTCTTCAATATTGTCATCATCATATATAATATAGATAAGCTTCATGGTCTTTTACTTTTCTTAGTTATGCTTACTTTCCTGTGTTGTAGTTGGTTAGATTTGGTTATTAATCATTTATCTAAGCATATGAAACATTGTATAATATCAAATGTGAGCATTGAATTATAATAAATCTCTGTAGATGGAAACATTTCTATTCTCTAATGAGAAAAGTGTCATGGTAATTTAAATCTCATTCAATTCAACAAGTGAAAAATGTTGAGTTTTCATAGACATTTTTCTTAAAGAGATTGGAATTTATTTTCTCTAAAATTGAGTATAGCATCATTTTTAGTTCTTAAAGTATCATTATTACATAAGCCTTGGCAGTTACTTGTATTGGGTCCGGCAATGTAGCCCAATGTAATGTAACAGTTGGCCCTGCACTGGGGTCTCTCTATAAATACCCTTTTTTACTAGATGGTTAGGTATTCTATTCTCTACACCTACTTCTCTGTATTTGCTCTTCCACTCTGATCCCTTACTCACTTAAGCATTAGAGTGCCTTGCAGGTACACCATCATCCTTCTTCCTACCTCCGGTGAAAGTTACAATCCAACAATATGCGTGGCAGGCCATTGATCCCTTCTGATCAGGTGATATCAGTTTTCATATTGCCTAGTTTGTTATGCCTTTGGTTGATTTTGTTAGGATTTTGTTAGACAACTCAATTATTGGTCATCTCTTATATAAAAGGAAGTATGATGTAATAGAGCAATATGTAATACATTACACAAAGTGTAATATTCATTGAATGAAAAATGCAAAGCATTTTTCCAATCTAACATGGTATCAATCGCCTTCGATCCAACTTCTCTTCCTCACCATTTATCATCTTCATCTTCCTTTCATCTTCTTCACTGAAGCTTTTCGACCTTCCCTTTTACTTCTTTTTTTCACTATTTCGTTTCTTCTTCCATCGCTAAACATTGCTGCTACTATCTTATTTATGTCTAACACCCTACACATTTTTTATTTTGATAAAAATACCTCTTTTGAATTTATGGCTACTACTATCTCTTTTCAAAAAATTTAAATTTTTGCTAAAATATCATTTAAATCTATGTAGTTAAATTAATTGTGTTATTTGTTAGAATTAAATAAAATGATTCATGTCCTTCTCACTATCAACATAATATTTAATTTACTTTAATCAATAATTATTTTTATTTAAATTTATATATTTATTTTTTATTTTATAATAAAATAATTTATTTAAAATTTATTTATACATTTAAATATATTTTATAACGTATTAAATAAATTTATTAATTTATACAAAAGTGCAAAAAGAACTTCAATCACAAAGTCTTTTTTTTTTTGAGTAAGTATTAGAGTTCGGTAGATTTAACTCTATTGATATCTAATTTAATTTTCATATTGCCTAGTCGATTATACTTTTGGTTGAGTTTTATAGGATTCAGTTAGATAACTCAGTCATTGACCATCTTCTATATAAAAGAAAATATAATGTAACAAATCAATATATATTATATTACACAAAGTATAATATTCATTGAATGAAAAATGCGAAGTATTCTTTCAATCTAAAAATAGGGAGATGAAGGCACATTTCTTTGAAACAAAATTACTTTAAAAACAAATAGTTTTTTTTCAAAACTTTTATTTCTTTGAAACTTTTTACCATGAAAAAATTATCTAAATTCTTTTCATTTTTTTTATATTGCTAAATAAGTTTTTTTTTTTTTAAATAAATTCCAAAAACAATCTTTTTATGAAAAGTATATTCTTGAATTTCAGAGGTCTTAAATTTTAAGACTCATTTATTTTTTTAGTTTTTAAATTCTCTCAGCATGTGAGTCAGTATAATTTTATGCATATTAAAAAAGTTAAAAGTTTAATTAATGTGTATGTTTTATATATTACTATCACCAAATTACTTTTTATTGATAGATATATTCAAACTAATTTTTTATTTTCTTAGGTAAATTGATAGTATTGATAAAAGATATATTAAAAATTTATATAAAAAAATATTGAGGAATAAACTAATAAATTTTATTTATTTATAAAATTAAAAGAGAATAGAAATTTAAAAAAAAAATTATATTTTTAAGTAAAAATTATTTTAAAACAGATATTGCATGTATGAAACATTTTTTATAAAATGCACCGATAGTAATAAATAATGTATAATTGAAGATGACGTAGGTCTATTGCTGTTATTGGTAATTGTGCTTTTTACAATTCCAAGTTTTATTGGATCACTAACCCAAATTCTAATTCTAATCCTCTAAATGTGATAAATTTGGGGATTTGAGATCAATATTTCTAGGGCACTTTCTACCATGCACTAGCACATCTTATTTTACACACCAACCTATATTTCCAATCTTATTTTAAATAAAAATAATTTTTTTCTACAATTAATTGCTAATCTATTGATGATCATGAATCATGATCATTTGTTTAAGACCCTAAATAGGGATGAAAAGGTGCTAGATGACCTCCCCCAAAACAAATAAGTGGCCATATTTAAAGGTCAACAAAAACCCACAACACTTATAAGTGGAAAAAAATTATAGAAATTTAGCACATAGTACACTTCACCACCACTACTTTCCATTAAGTTTTTTTTTTCTTCTTAAAGTTGTTCAATCTTGTTCCATTATGCCTAAACCACAAAAGTAACACTTGTTTTATTCCTACAACAATACAAAAAACTATATATTATAATGTTGACTCTTACTCCTCTCCATTAACCTTCCAACTACATATTCTTTTGAGTCTTTACCTACACCACCTCATATTTTTTGGTCCATATACATTATAAAAGACAATAACTATATGAAACATTATGCAAGTACACAATATCTTAGTGCACAAGAAAGTTATTGTTCTTTTTCATTTTCCACATGACATGAAAATTAGCTATGAATATTTGGTAAAGAACCAATTTTGAAGTTAGGGAAAAGAAAGAAAAAGAAACAAGATTATTATAAAAGTGTTCTATCTTTTGCTTTTCTTTACAATGTACAAGTTACAACTCCACTTTTTATATAGATATTGCTTTACTTATATTTCGTTCACGAATCTCTCAAAAATAACTTCTTTTAGTCCTCGTTATTTTAAATTAGTCCATGTAATATTTGAATCATGTTGAATTAGTCCGGATAAAAAGAAGCTTATGTCATATTTTAAGATAAAAACAATTACACTTTTAAACTAAATATTTTACAGACTAAAACTAAAACTTACGAGGACAAAAAGCGAAAATTTCTACTTTTCATGGATTGCGAACAAAAAAGTTAAGCTAAGAAGAGGGCATAGTTCGTTGGAGAGACTATGAAAACATATTTAAACTTTTGTGATTATAGAGAAGCATAGGTTGAAAGAAGACTTTAGCTAGAAATCATGTGCTACTCAATGGTTCATCTTGCAGTGGCAAGCATTCATAAGGGTTGGAATAAAAATAGTCTTCTTCTTTGGGTCTACTTGGAATTACAATTCTTCTTTTAGGGTTTCCCATTCTCTTGGCATGAGATTTCTTCACCTTGATGGAAAAGTCATCCCAACTTAATGACTTATTGGAAAAAGCATCTATGAGAGGCACAAGATGCTTTCTATCCAGTTGTATAGTCCTTTTGAAACCTAAGAATCTGAAAAAATGAAACATGGTATCACTAAAAAAATAAGATTTTGATAGAATAAACAATCAGTATCGTTCGTTAGTTAGTTTGGTCCTCAGACGTTTTCCGTTAGTCAATTTAGTTCATAAAATTCCCAACAAAAGTCGAACTTGCGGATGTTTATGTAATTTCAAAATATTCGAGGACTATAGCGATACCTTCTATGACCTTCAACAACTTTAGCCATGTTTCCGTCATATGTCGGAACAAATATATCACTCTCTAGAGACACGAGATAATCCAATGCAGCCATTTGTGATGAATGGTTTTGGAAATACATCAAATCTGAAGGTTCGAGCAGAGTTTCCTTCCTTACCTGTCGTAGTAGAATCAAATAAAAGTTACAACCATACACGAGTATATAAAAAGATAAACAGACAGATAGACAGATATATGATTTTGCTTCTTTCTACCGACCAGGTTAGGAAAAGTAGCTCGTAAACCTGCCATTCTTCTCTCTCCACCAAATATTTCTCCGGCAGCAATATAAATTTGGATATTATGATCTATGTCCAATGCTTTCAGTATTAGAGAAGTTTCCTCAGGTGTCAGCGGACATAAACCATCTTTCCTCTTAAGTTCGGAATTTATGACTTTTTCCTTCCACCACGGATAAGCATATCTAAGAAACACAATTATCCAAAATCATATTCAAAGAGTAAACAAAAAATAGATTCTTTACGCATAAACATAAGATTTAAAATTTAAAATTACCTCAATGTTGTGAGTTCCTCGACCTCGTTACTATCACATCCATGAGTGCAGCCAGAGAAGGCCAACATATCCATCTCATACCTAAGATGAAGAACAAGGAAAGGTCCCTTTTTTCTCAAAATATTCACTATCTTTCTACCTAGTTGTTCTATCTGAGATGTAAACCTCAACGCATTGAAATTTACCCGGCATCTCAACTTTTGAATCTCGAGTGGCAATCCGTTGTTTGCCAGTCGAGCATCGGTTCTATTTAGGTGCACGACCTTGTGTTTCCGTATCAGAGGAAGAATCTGAGAAAACCAGAAAGATAATTAGTTTCCTTGAAGTATCACAAGAAAAAACAGATTTCGATTGTCTACAATCACAATCTCACACATTCACATTACCAGACATCAATGTACTGACTACGTGAATGCTTAGGGATTGTGAATTTGTGACCATAATCAATCCAAATCCATAAGAAAAAAAACTAATAAATAAAAGAAACCGTAATAATTTAAAGACCTGTTTTTCGTAGTACGATATATCTGACCAACTAATCGGGGGCATAGAGTAAGACAATCCTAATTCAACTCTTCTCTTGAGCCTAGGTGGTAGTTGCTTTAATATTCTAACCTCGTCTCTCAAAGATGCAATGAAATTATCTACATCAAATATATCTTGGAACTCGCTGCCATATCAAAGTAACAGAAAAGAGAACATTCAAATTAAGAAATCGTGATGATAACCGTAATTGGAGATGCTTATGATGCAACAAACCTTGGATCAGCCCAGAAAGACGATTTATCGAGCTCTGGAACTATGAGAGTGACGTTTAAATGTCTTGCAATAGCAACCATGTCGCATATCTGTCAAAGAGAATTCAAAATTTTGAGAGAGAAAAATAGAATCAAACATAGTGTGATGATATGATTTTAATGATTGCAGAAAAGGTAATTAATGCGAAGTACTTGGAACTCACTGCTGCTCTCATTTGGTTGAGTCCTCCATTGCAAGAAACCATAAGATAACCATTGTTCTTATAAATCCCTGGTGAAAAAAATTATCAAATTCAGCTGATAGCAATAACATTCTTATCATAAGAAGACGCAAGTTTTTTTTAATTAATATCGATGTTGTCAAATATCGGCCATGTCTACGCGGTGGCAGATTGTGGTGGCAGATTATTTGACAACCGCCGTGGCCAATTTGTGAAGGATGGCAGTGCCGTGGCACTTTATAGCGGAAATGGCGGCACCATACGGCGGGTTTTTTGGCTTTCCGTCATCGATAATCGGAAAACATACAGAGGTTTAAAAAAAACAAGTCTGTGACTGTGATTTAAACCGAGACATCATGTTTTCTATGTCTCCTCAACCGCGTCGATTGTGATTGAAGTCTTATAAGCCGTAATTGGTTACAATTTTCTGAAGTATCATAGATCCCAAATGACCAAGACCATAGTACAAGGCTCATAATCAAAATGATAACCTAATGAGAAGAATTTTCTGCAATATCATGGGATCACAGTTCACCGCAACTGCAATACATAATCAATGATAATCTAAATAGTACTTTTTGTAATAAGCAAAACTCGTAAAACATGTAGAACTGATGCTTCAAATTGAAGGTGTGTCTGACCGACACTATCTGGTGTTCAACATAGACGCGACCTTTGGTCTACAATTACTTTTAACTATCATATGACAAATCAAGAACTTACTTTTCGGTGGAAGCACAACCTTAGCCGGAACACTAGCCTTTACAACTACCGAAGACTCATCTTGATGATTGAAACAATAAGGCATACCCTTCAACAACCTCGGACCCCAAAACTCTCCGATTGCAATCAACTGAACCACACTAGTCCAAAGAATCACAGTGGTAATAGCACGCGCCATCCACACTTTGATCCTAGGCCTTACAATAAACCTCTTAGACTTCACACCTTCACCACCGCTCAAAACATTGAACCCCATTTCCATCTCCTCACTATCACAATGATCATTTTTTCCATCACTTACTTTTGCCAACCTCAACAGCATCATTGATTTTTCTAACTTCAATACTCTCTCTCACATTCCAATTACTAGCTTGAGCTTCACTCTTCTTCAATCTCCAACAACCAAAGCCTTAAAAAAAAAAGAAGAAAAACAATCAATAGATATAAAACACAAAGCCTTGAATTTTGTGATACTTACAAATTCACAAAAAATCAAGACAAAAACAAATGTTGATGATGCTTGAAGTTAGGATCTTCCAACCATTGACTTTACAATAATAAGCAAAAAAATTAATGTAGTCAATTCTACTCCACCAGACAAGGCAATATTATGAGTTAATTCACATAATCAATGTACCTCAAAATCATAAAAACATCATTAAATTTTCAGAATCCTTAGCACTAACATATTGTTATCATTTTAACATTCATATAGTATAATATGACAAAAAGACAAAAGAAAAAACAACCATACATTGAATTTAATGTTCATCCATATTGAAGTATGAAAAAGACCCAGAAGGAAAGAAATAATTTTTATTCAAATTCCTTCAAAAGGGTAAAAAATTAACAGCTTTTCAATGGCATTGCTGAAGTGAATAAGAAGAAAGTACAAAGGGGTTTTATGAACTCTGTTACTTGAAAGAGATGAAGTAGCAATGGCGAGAATGGTGAATTGTGGTTATTTGGAAGACGTAATTTTCCGGTGAGAAATTCCGATGAGACGCCGGTGAAGGTCGCCGGAAAAAGATTGAAGAGGAAAATGGGAAGAAATGAAAGATAAAAGAAAAAATGAAGGCTGTAATTAAGGCGGTAGAGAAGGGGGTGACATGTGGGACCCACTTTAATAGTAACTAACCCCACTTTCTATAGTTATTCATTTAATAAATGTTATCCTAATCTTGTTTTGATTTTTTAATTATTAGTATTGAATACTATGTTTTTGTTATTTATAAAATTAAAATATTTTTGATTTGGTCCACATTAAAATTAATTTGAGGTCCACCATATTTAAATTTTTTTATTTTTTAGTTTTTAAATAATATTTTATAATTGTTTTCCAAAAATTCTATTTAAGAATAAAATTTTAAGGTATTTATTTGGTAATTTTATTTTTGGAAAAACTTTATAATATGAAAAAATAAAAAAATTATTTGGTACTTTTAATATTTTGAAAACTGTTTTAGAGAGGAAAAAGTAAAAATTTTTATTTCATAAAATTGTGTTTTGAAACTAAAAGAAATTACACAATTTGTTTCATAGAATTATGAATGTTTCTATATATTAATTAATATATTGAATAAAAATGGAAAAAATTATTTTACTGTTTTTTTGAGAAGGAAATAAATTTGTTATATCATGTAATATAGAAGAAAATTTTGAATAGCTATTCATTAAAATAGAAATTGAAAATAATTTAAAGTTTAATTGATATCCAGTGATAGAATAAAATAATTTTACAATGTTATTTAATAAAAAATTAATATATATTTTTAAAAAAATATATCAGTGTGATACAGTAGAATTTGTCATTAATTGACAGGATAAAAATAATTTATATTATTAATATATTATCTATTTTTTCAATAAATTAATACAAAATTTTATTAATGACAGTTTAAAGCAAGTGAAATATTTTAGACTTAAATATCTTTCCAAGACTTTAAAATTGTCGATTTTTTCAATAAATAATGATACTTTTTAATTTCCCGTCTTTAGTAAAAAGTATGATAATGTTAATTGATTAATGATTACGCTTAATGCAATCAGTTTTACTTTTTAGTAATAAATCAATATAAATTTTAGATGATTTTTTTCAGACATATTAAAATATTATAACTGTTCTTCTAAAAAAAAGGTCAAAATTTAATTTATAGGTACACGTGTTTATTTTATTTTTTCTTTGAAATCTTGAATTTAAATATTCATGTTAAATTCATTCAACTTTAAAAAAGTTAATTTTTAAAATATTAATCTCAATAATCAAATAAGAAAGTTGCTCAAGATAATTGCATAAGAAGAAAAAAAACAGCATCCATCAATACGATTAATTCTTACATGTATTTTACGGTCTCTTGATATTAAAACAACTTTGATAAAGAATAAGAAAATAGAAAAAATGAGAGCAAAAAATGCTATAGTATAGTTTCAGTTTTAATCTCGTAGCAAATAAGAAAGAGATTTGACTAAAAAAAGAAAAAGATTTATGAACTTTTTAAATCTAATTGATTAACAGATAAACCACAAAATAAGATAAAATGTTGAAGCTTTTATTTTATTTTATTTGTAGTTTTTAATACTATCTTATAAATTACTTTCCAAAAGTTGTATTTAAAAATACTATTTTAAAATATTTTCTTAGTAATTCTATTTTCCGAAACACTTTTTAAAGATGAGAAAATATTTTAAAAAATTGATAACTTTAATATTTTGAAAACAGTTTTAGAGATGAAAACAATAAAAAATTAGTTTCATGAAATTGTGTTTTAAAACAAAAACAAAAAGTCATACAAGTTGTTTCATAAAATATGTTGAATAAAAATGAAAAAAATTAGCTTATTATTTTTTATTATTAAAGTTTGGCCTAAGACAACCTTACAAAATCTGTTGGTAAGGTGAGGGGTGTCACTCTGTATAAACTATTTCAATGCTCTATCCCCAACCAATATGGAACTTTAGGATCTTACTAATACACTCTCTCACGCCTAATATTTTTTTTGGGCTTGGTGCGTGGATTTTTAAAAGATGGGTAGTCCAAGGTCCGATCGATAGGCTCTGATACCATATTAGAGTTTGGTCTAACACAACCCTACAAAACCGGTTGGTAAGGTGAGGGATATCACTCTATATAAATTATTTTAATGCTCTATCTCCAATCAATGTATGACTTTAGGATCTTTCTAATATTGACAATGAAATAAATTTATTATACCATGTAATATAGAAGAAAATTTTAAGTAATTATGAAGTAAAAAATAATTTGAAAACAACGAATGCAAATTTTCATTAAAATGACATTTTAAAGAAACTGAATTATTTTAGAGTTAAATATATTTTTATCACTTTAAAATTATCTAACTTTAAAGTTTTTTCAACACTTAATTAGATTTTTTTTTTAAAGTAATCAAATTTTTCAAACATTTTACCAAATAAACATAAAATTCAAAAAAAAATTCCAAACCAAACAGAATTCAACGTTGATTCGCTATATCATATGGCTGAATCATGCAAGCTTTAACGAATTCGCCATATGATATGGCGTATGAGTTGTTTTGATTGAAGCGATTCGCCATCTGATATGGCGAATGGGTGCAATTAGAAATTTTTTTTTGTTTTTGTTTGGGTTTCTATTTTTGGTTTACTTTTTTGCCTTTTATTTTTCTAGGTTTTAATTTTTGTTTTTCCTAATTTTAGTTTTATAACATAATTAAAATAATATTTGTAATTTAAATAATGCAAAAAAAAATATAAATGGAAGAAATAGAAAAGTATAATAATTTATAATAGAATACAAATTACAATTGATAAAAAAAAAATTAATGGTCGGCTCTATCTAAACGACCACTTGTACCACATTGTAGAGGATGCGTGTGGCGTCGAGGTTTACCACGAGGTTATTGAGGTGTATCTGGTCTTTGTGTGTTAACCCGTGGAAGAGGGGTTTGTTCGGATGGCCCCGGCGTATCAGATAAATTTTGAAGCATTTGACCCCAATAGCCGGGATGGCCATTATCAACGGCGCTTCCGTAATTAAGTTCAATGCCCATGTTTTCGTAGTTTTGTCGGGGAGGTTGGGTGGAGTATGAACGGTATGGTTATCCGAATTGGTACATCAAATCGGTTTGAAAACGATGTATTGGTTGTTGTGGGGTTTGGTATTCAAAAAATGGATAGGTATTTTGTTGGTAGGAAGTTTGACTGTATGGTGTGGGTTCAAAAGAGTTATCTGGGCTATAGGTGGAGGGGGTAGGGTCAAAAGATGTATCAGGGCTATATGCATAAGTGGTGTCGGTTTCAGAACGCTGACGGTATGGGTAAGACTCTTGTTGTTGTGATTGGGTTGGTGGCATGTATGGGTTATGGTTTTGGAAGACTGTTTGGGTGGGCATAGTTGGATGTTGCGTGTAAGATGGTGTTTGATGTTGGGCATTTGGTTGCTGATGTGGAGTCGAGGAAGACGCACATTGTCTCGGGTCAATCAAATATGTCGGCTCAGACAGAAATGGTTGTGAGGTTGTAACCGACCTAAACCAAATCATATATTGATAACTTGGCCTAGCCCCTTCCACAATAGGGTCGGTTAAGATGTGTTGACGTCGGTTCTTCCAAGGCAGGCACATCTCTTTCGCAAAGTCCTTCCAATGACCAACACTCTATTGTGAATCCACCCGTAGCTGATGCTAGTGTCCCAATGACGTCAGAGCATCTGGAATATCCTGATGCATCCCAAACTGTAGTTTCACCCGGTCACTTTGGTGCATCTCCACTGTAGTGAACCTAATGATATGTGTTTTAGATGTCCACACGACAACATCATCGGCGTTGGGCTAGTGGTCGAGACCCTCGTACGACATCCAGACAAACTACATTAACAATATACACAATGAGAAATACAAGTTTGTGTTTATCAATTAGACAAAGTAAAGGTAGATAAATTACATCATTTGGCCCAATGTGTTCAATAAGGTTGCGGTACACAACTATGGAGTTCCTGAGACATCTTTGGTAATTTATCCTCGGAACAGACCACCTAAAAAAAAGAAACACAAATAAATTAGACACTAAGACACATCGTACAAATAATTAAGTTACAAAGAAACTTCGGTTGTAAATTCGTCTTGAAAATAAACTTACTTGTTAGCGTATGGGAATGTGAATGGATTGTGGTTGATTGAAGCAAGTGTTGGCATCCTAGACCAACCCCACGCTTGAAGGAGATAAGCGCAACCATAAAAAGTACAAGAACTTTTTTTGGCATTTTTACATAATGCACTACATAGATGGGCAGGGACAGCTGATCCCCAACTATATGTGCGCACTTTGTTTATGTTATGCAACAACGGTAAATACATAATATTTACAGTATTTCCAGTACTGTCTGGAAATAAAAAATGGCCAAACATTATCATAATATAGCACCAAGTTTTAAGTATCTTCTCATACTCGACGGACTCCTCATTTAAGACAATATTATTGTAGTGTTGTCTGAGGTATTTCAAATTAATTCCTTGTCCCCTTTGGCGATCCTCACGTTCTGGTTGAGTTGTGTCGACACATAGAGGGGCACCCAGTAAATCTTTGCAAAGCTGGTCGTTAACACCAACTTTTCCGTTGACGGCCTTACTGTTGATGTGTAGGCCAAGCAACATGTATACATCCTGTAGAGTTACGGTACACTCACCGAAAGGTATGTGAAACGTGTGTGTTTCCGGTCTCCAACGTTCTAACAACGCTAAAATAAATTTGGAATCCAGTGAATATGATTTGATTTTAATTAAATCACCGAACCCACGCACTTCAAGGTATCCCTCTATTAAAGGGTCGTGTGGTATGTAGTCATGCACACAACATCGAAACCTTGATACATCCTGCAAAAGAATTTAAATGCCATTAGTTTTAAAGGAACATTAAACTTCGTAAATATCGACAATAAAAATAAAAATACCTACAAACCCCACGATGTTCTCAACGGTGCCTCTGTGATCGTTGCCCGTTACCGTTATGATTAGAGACATTGTGGGTTAAGTTTGCTTCGTGAAGTTTGCTAGGTGAAGTTTGCTGAGTGAGGTTTGCAGGGTGACAAGAAGAATTTGTAGAACGTATGAGGAGTATAGCTTGTAATGGGATGAGAAGAGTTTGAGTGTTGATGAACATCTATTTATAGTCCTTAAATGTTATGAGAGTAGTGTGGTGTTGTCATGCATGCAAAGCAAATGTCAAGCATGCATGTGACATAGAAATGTATGATGTGGTGTTGTCATGCATGCAGAGAAAATGTCAAGCATGCATGTGACATGGAAATGCATGATGTGGTGTTGTCATGCATGCAGAGCAAATGTTAGACATGCATGTGACATGGATGAAGGGAAGCGTGTAGGTTTTGTCTTGTCATGCATGTGAGGTAAAAAACATTAGTGTAGTGTTGTCATTCATGCAGAGTGTAGAGAAAATATATCTTATGCTAGAGTGTGGTGTTGTCAAGTATGCATGCAGAGTGCAAACAGTTATTGTAGCCATGTGTATACATTTATTAGTAAGAATCTCGCAGGCATGCATAGAATTAGAGTGTAGACGGTAGGCATGCAGGATGTAGACGGTAGGCATGCATAGTGTAAACGGGAGGCATGCAGGGTTTTGTCTTATCATGCAGCTCACTTTGTAGGCACGCAAAGTTGTATCTTGTCATGCAGCTCACTTTGTAGGCACGCAAGGTTTTGTCTTGTCATGCAGCTCACCTTGCAGATGTAATAATAAAAAGCAAGCGAAAATATATCTTAAACTATCTAGAATCAGAGTGTAATGGTTACTGTAGCCATGTGTATACATTTATTAGTAAGAATCTCATAGGCATGCATAGAATCAGAGTGTAGACGATAGGCACGCAGAGTGTTGTCTTGTCATGCAGCTCACCTTGCATATGTCATTGCTATTAATACAATAGAGATATTTGAATTATTATCATATCAATTAGTAAAACAATCCCTTCAAACATAATTTTACTAAAATATTAGCTATGTCTCAAACACCATAATACATGATTAGTGCACATCTAAACGGTGAGGTTTTTGAATGTAACATAGCCGGTTACAGTTTCAGAAATACTGATGTTATGAAATTTATGATTGACAGAAGGTCAAGTTTTTTACACTTGAAGCCAAGATTAGAAAAAAAAACTACAATGTGGTTCAGTTGGCCAAATAATTTATAAAAATCCAGTGTTCTTTGGCGGGCACAATGAATGCAAATTTTTCCCATTAAAGATTCGGAATGATGAAGATGTGCGTAGCATGTTCCGCAGTCATGAGTATTCCGGTTTCTCAGATATCGTGCTATATGTTACATTACAACAATAACAACTGCCTTAACAACTTGATTCTTCTCAAGTTTTTTACGAATCTGATGAGGAACACGCTGAAGTCAATGTCATTGATGAAGAAGAAGAAGCAGCTGAAGTCACTGTTGACGACATGGTAAACAACGACGAAGAAGGGGTTCCACCCGGTCATGTTTATTTCCAACCTCAAGACATGACAACTCTCGACTTAGGTGACGATGAACCTCAACTGATATTTTTTACAACCCGAACTACGCAATAGAAGGACTATTAAAAGAGGGTGATAAGCTTTATACAAAAGAAGATTGTGTTCGAGCAATTAAACAATATCACATGGACTTATCAGCAGATTATAGAGTCGATCGAACAAATCCGAATCGGTATAAGATCTATTGTCGTAACGAGGTATGTCCATTCCGATTAACAGCGTCTTTTAGGAAGAGAAGTGATTCATAAAAGATAGGGTCAATGGGTCTATCCCACACTTGTATAATCACGAATCCGATGCAGGACCATCGCAAGCTCAACTCTCAATTGATTTGTGATGAGATTCTATCGGTCACCAGACGGGACTTGCGTTAGTGGAAATGGAATTTTTCACTGGCTCTTCTGGAAGTTTGAACCATGTATCAAAGGCTTTGCTTATTGTAAACCTATAATTCAAGTTGATGGCACATGGTTTTACGATAAATATAAGGGCACTGATCAGTGCATTTTGATGCACGTTCTTCCATGTTTGTACTCAAGCATTTCTTTGATTTTATTTATTTTTTTTTTGTTTTAAGGTGTTTTTATATTTTATTTTATTTTTACGTTTAATTGTTTTTCGTATTTATTTTTCAGCTTTAGCAGTTTTCGCGAGAAAAATCATAATTGGAGTTCCAGGAGTCCGTTTGAGGCGTTCTAAAAATAGCCGGAAAGCTAAGAGAGAGAGCTACGACTTTCGTGTTGGAGTCGAAGTCAGATTCGGAGCCCAAAATTCCAGAATTTCGTTTGAAGTTGCAGCATTAGGATATTGTTTTAGTTTTGGGTCATGTTTTGGGCCTAAGTTATATTTTCGACCCAGTTGGGTTTTGAACCGGATCCATTGTTTGCCCTTTTAAGGAGAACTCGTGTTACTGTTCATCATATTCACTATTCAAGAAAACTTTTGTTGGAGCTTTGTATGAATTATGGAGAACTAATTCCTTCGGATTAATCTGCTGTAATCGGTTCCCGCCAACACTTTGAGGTTCTTTTAATTTCCAATAAAATCTATTTCCTTTCAATTCTTCTCTATGATATTTTGTTTGCTTAATTCAATTTATCTTAGGGATGATTGATTTATTTCGATGATTGCATGTTCTTATACTTTAATCGCGGTTGCTTAATTCGCGTATGTTTCTCGTGTTTGCTTAATTCACGACTACTATTTTATCTGTTTGCTTAATTCAGAAATTAGGAACGTGTATCGTATAATATCAATTGCGCTTGTTGATTGTTATTATAATCGAAAAGGGGATAGAATCCGCTTAGGAATTGAGAATTATTAGGATCGATGATAAGTTGGGAAAGGAAGACAGTAGATTAGCCGTTTCAACTCATTACTACAATCACTTTTTCTAATCACTTATTTTTCGTTTATTTTATCTTAATCAAAACCCCCCATATTTCGTTACTGTATTTGATTATTCCTACAAGAATCCTTGTGAGACGATATTCCGAGTCACTATCGTTGTACTGCATTTTCCTAAAATTACTCGTTTTTGATCCGCGAGCGACCGCGGATCAAATTGGCGTTGTTGCCGGGGACTCTTGTCGTTATTAATCAATTTTAGAGTCATAGGGTTAGTTAGTATCCTCGAGTCTAGACCTTAGTTTCCTCGCGGTTTCGTCCAATTCGCGTTTTACAGTCCAAATCGTAAAAAATCTGTTTTGGGAAAAATTGTGTCCGATCGTAAAACTGTTTTGCCTACGAGAAGCAGGAAAATCGTCCGATAATTAATTTTAATGAATTGTTTACTGTTTTCATAGAGTCGGAAAAAAAAAATCCTTTTTTCTATTTTTAATGAATTGTTTATTGTTTTCATAGAGTCGAAAAAAATCGAAAAAATTCTTATAATTGTTATTTTTCTTAATTAGTTTAGTTCTGGTATTATTTTATTTTTTTGAAATTTAATTAATTGTTTTTCCCATCATTGTGTTTGAGTCTGAGTCTGAGTCTGACTATCTGCATAACTTGTTTGCTTCGGATACTGAACTTGATTTTGAAATGGCTGATAATAGAACCTTAAGACAATTAGTTGCCCCTGATGTAAATTATAATAGCTTGTGTATTGAATATGATGATGTTGTTGTTCCTTTCGAATCAGAATCTGGTTTAATACATTTGTTGTCAAGGTTTAATGGACTTGCAGGTGAGGATCCGAATAAACATATGAATGAATTCCAAATTGTGTGCTCTACACCTTCTAAACCTTCACTAGAGGACCTTGTCAAGCAAATGGCTATAAATGATCTTCAGTTTCAGCAATAAACAGATTCTAGTCTTCAAGCTTTGCAGACACAGATTAATCAGCTTTCCACTATAGTGAATGCCATGCAACAAGCTCAAGATTCAAACCAACCATCTGCCCAAACAGTAGTGAATCCAAAAGAGTTTCCTTCTAATTTAGTTGATGATACTTATTCTGAATTGTATTTTGATTTTCCATCATTAGCAGATTTTGATGATACTTACTCTTGTGATTCATGTACCGACACTAACATTTGCTCTATTTGTGCTGAGATTAATGCTGCCGTACAAGGTGATGTTTTTCATGCAGATGAAGTTGTTTATGAAGCTAAAACTCTTAACATCACGGCTTCCCCAACCTCACCATCCACTGAACAACCTCCCCCCTTGGAGCTTAAACCAATTCATACCAATCTGAATTATGCTTATTCAGATATGGATAAAAAGCTTTCAGTTATAATTTCTTCTAACCTTGATTTTGATGAAGATAATAAACCTTTACAGGTTTTGAAGAAACATAAGAAGGGAATTGGATGGACCTCGATGGAAGTGGGAAGAAAAGCAGTGAAGCAATCCCTTAACCCATTGATCTCTGATGTTGTGGAAAAGGATATCAAATTCACGTGCCCATTCGACACCTTTATTTATCAAAGATTCTTATTTGATCCTGGAATAAAAGGTGAAGGCACTAATACAAATTTCAAGGGCGATGGATGCTATCCAAAGTTACTCCCCACTTTGGAAGAGGAGACTGCAGGAAATCTCTCTTTGGGAAAGGATGCATATGTGATCACTTATCCACCTTGACTCGTCGGGTGTGTTCTTTCCTTTCCCTCACTCTTATTTTATATTTATGTCCTTTCATTAAGGACAATGCTTGTTTTAAGTCTGGGGGAGGGAAACCTTTGTTTTACATTTTATTTTGTTTATTTTTTAGTTATTATAATAAAAATATAAAGGAATTTGCATCTTTTTGAAAGTTCTAGGCTAAAGACTAATTTGGGATTAGTTTGCGGAGACTTGGGAAAAATTCACAAGATCGGTATCGTCCTAACACCGTAAGTCTCCTCATATGGAAATTGATTTGAATTTTTATTATGTTTTAGCCTTGAATTTTCATTCTCTGATAGCTCTTGAGTAGTTTATTTTAGCAGTCAGCACCATCTCATACACACTCTACGCAGGGAAGCCGATGAATATAAGTGAGTGATCAAATTGAAAAAAATAAAAATAAAAAGAAGAAAAAAAGAAAAAGAAAAGAAAAGAAAAAGTTGAAATTTTTTTTACTCGTTAGTTGGTTCAGCGGTTTCTGGTGCTGAACTTGGTAGGGCGGATTACGGTCCGATCCCCCGCAACTACAACTAAGTAAGCAAAGGGTTATGCCACGTAAGTACCAGAACCCAAAACAAAAAGGATCAGAGTCACTAACCGGTCGCCTTGCTATGAATGTGTGGAGATAACGGGCTTAATGTGATTGCGCCTGAATGAAAAAGAGCAAAAAGGAGGAAGAGTAAGTTAGGCTTTAACATAGTAACATGATTTGAGTTGATTTTTGTACCTAGGAGGCTTATGTCTGCAAAATTGTGGATTAGTGTTCCTACGATATCGTTAATGTGTAAGATTAGTACCTATCGATGCAAACTTAACCGAAGAAGACTTACAGCTTGGAATGAGTAACTGTTGATGTGTTTATGCTTTCTTTGTTTTGTTTTATTTTCATTTTGCTCGGAGTGCAAAAGTTCAAGTGTGGGGGAATTTGATCAGTGCATTTTGATGCACGTTCTTCCATGTTTGTACTCAAGCATTTCTTTGATTTTATTTATTTATTTTTTGTTTTAAGGTGTTTTTATATTTTATTTTATTTTTGCATTTAATTGTTTTTCGTATTTATTTTTCAACTTTAGCAGTTTTCGCGATAAAAATCATAACTGGAGTTCCAGGAGTCCGTTTGAGGCGTTCTAAAAATCGCCGGAAAGCTAAGAGAGAGAGAGCTACGACTTTCGTGTTGGAGTCGAAGTTAGATTCGGAGCCCAAAATTCCAGAATTTCGTTTGAAGTTGCAGCATTAGGATATTGTTTTAGTTTTGGGTCATGTTTTGGGCCTGAGTTATATTTTCGACCCAGTTGGGTTTTGAACCGGATCCATTGTTTGCCTTTTTAAGGAGAACTCGTGTTACTGTTCATCATATTCACTATTCACGAAAACTTTTGTTGGAGCTTTGTATGAATTATGGAGAACTAATTCCTTCGGATTAATCTGTTGTAATCGGTTCCCGCCAACACTTTGAGGTTCTTTTAATTTCCAATAAAATATATTTCCTTTCAATTCTTCTCTATGATATTTTGTTTGCTTAATTCGATTTATCTTAGGGATGATTGATTTATTTCGATGATTGCATGTTCTTATACTTTAATCGCGGTTGCTTAATCCGCGTATGTTTCTCGTGTTTGCTTAATTCACGACTACTATTTTATCTGTTTGCTTAATTCAGAAATTAGGAACGTGTATCGTATAATATCAATTGCGCTTGTTGATTGTTATTATAATCGAAAAGGGGATAGAATCCGCTTAGGAATTGGGAATTATTAGGATCGATGATAAGTTGGGAAACGAAAACAGTAGATTAGCCGTTTCAACTCATTACTACAATCACTTTTTCTAATCACTTATTTTTTGTTTATTTTATCTTAATCAAAACCCCCATATTTCGTTACTGTATTTGATTATTCCTACAAGAATCCTTGTGAGACGATATTCCGAGTCACTGTCGCTGTACTGCATTTTCCTAAAATTACTCGTTTTTGATCCGCGAGCGACCACGGATCAGGCACGCTACTCATGGTTGTGGCACAGGACGGGAACAACAACATTTTTCCAATAGCCTTCGCTATAGTTGAAGGAGAGACTGCTGGGGGTTGGAGTTTTTTCTTAAAAAATCTCCGCTTTTACGTTTCTCCCCAACCTAAGTTATGTTTGATCTCTGATAGACATCCATCAATCGAGAGTGCATATAATAACCTTGATAACAGTTGACAAGATCCTCCCTCGACCCATGTGTATTGCATAAGACATATCACTCAAAATTTCATGCGAGGAATCAAAGACAAAACACTAAGGAAGAAGGTTGTGAACGCATGATATGCACTAACAGAGCCCACATTCAAACACTACCGTGACAAGATCAAACTAACAAACATGGATGCATTAAGATGGATTGATAATATTGATAAAGAGAAATGGACACGAGCATACGACAATGGGGTGCGATGGGGCCACATGACAACTGACCTCGTTGAATCAATGAATTCTATTTTTAAGGGAATCCGAAACCTATCGATAACTGCCTTGGTAAAGGTAACACACTTTAGGCTAGGCGCACTCTTTGATAACAGACGTATGAAGTGGGGTTCAGTATTACAATCTGGTCAGATGTACAGTAATAGTTCAACAACATTCATGAAAGATGAAGCTGCCAAAGCCAACACACATATGGTCACAATCTTTAACCGTAATAAAGGTTGGTTCAGTGTATCCAAGTCAATTGGTCACAACGAAGGAAGGCCTAGGGGATGTTACCGGGCTAAACTGGATAGGAGCTGGTGTGACTGTGGGAAGTTTCAGGCATTTTGTATGCCTTGCTCTCATGTTATAGTAGCATGTTCAAAGGCGCGCCAGGACCCAACCAACTTTCTTTCTACAGTTCACCAAGTGATAAGTCTATGCAATGTTGTTAGAGCAGTGGTAGAGTGTCGGGTTTTTGTTATCGTATCCACATGGAATCTGAGATATTGCCGCCATTCGACAGTTGTCAAGTTCTTAACTTTTTAGTAACAAAAGGGGTTTGGTTTTTAGTCACAGTATCTTGCATAAAAAGTAATAAATTGCAGTAAAAGATTGATTTTACGATTTAATAAAGATTGTCAAAGTTAGGGTTCGGTAATCACTTTGCTTGTATATGTTCGATCAACAATATGCATAAACTCCTTTAGATGATAAACACATTCACAACATCCTCTCAATGTGATTATTTCTAACTCACATTGTGATTTTGCCCATTTTGATCCATTGTTGATTTCTCACACAATCTATCAAAATAACAACATTTAGGTTTAACATTTTCATGAACAACCACATTCAAAACTATTTCTAGCTTAAGAAAATAGATGGATGAAAACCTAGGTCAAGAGTTGGAAAATATCTTTCAATCATAAACCAACACAAAGAGTTATAAATAGAGCAAGGTTTTCACCATATATTCATCATCCAAGAGATTACAAATGAAGATCATCCATATACATACAAAGCTTAATGATCACCTACATCTAACCTTGACAAAATGAAGAACTTAGCTACTCATTTTCATGGTAGCTTGCAAAAGAAGTTTCGAAAGAAGGTTGATGAACATCCGAGTCGAAGAATCCAACTTGGATGAGAATCCACCTTCTTTTTGTAGAATGATATTAAGAAATGAAGAAAATGAGAGATATTGGGTTTCTAGGTCACAAAAATCTCTTTTGGAGCAGAACTAGTGAAAAATATGGTATCTTCTCAAAAAGTACAAATAACTACTTATAGAAAAAGTTGTTGTCCTGTCACGCTCGCGACCTCGTTCTCCTAGCAAACGTTCGCTACAGCCTCGCCTAGCGAACATGCTAGCGAGGGCTGAGGAAAAGATTCTGGAATGCTTTGCTACTTGCTCGCTAGGTGCTCGCCTAGCGAGTTCTTCGCCACCTGCCTCGCTGCCAGCGAATAATGCCATTTTGATTCTGCCCAAGCCTGAGAGTGTTCGCTAGCAGCTCGCTACGGGCTCGCCTAGCGAACAGCTCGCTGCAACACTCGTCAGATGTTCTCCTAGCGAACATGCTTTTGCTCTTGTTCTTTCTTGATTCCTTTGTCAACTTTCTTGTGTCTTAAAATTTTACTCTTTCATGCTCAAATACTGCATAATAGCACACAAATTAAAAAGACCAAGAGCATTTCACATCATATTGCATATCAACAAAAGCAAGGCGGTTTTGAACAGAAACTAGACAAAAAAGAGCGAAAGATGCCCACATTTGATAGCTCAAATAAGCACAATTGAGCATCTAACAAATGTCTGCACATGTAGCTTTCAGGTGGTGGCAAAGGAGGACTATTGGCCTCAATACGAAGGCGAAATTGTCTGGCATAATAATTTGATGCGAAGAAAGAAAAAGGTTCGCCCTACGGAGATGGATACAGCAAACAAGATGGTAAGATTATGTAGTTCGTGTCGGTAACCAGGACATAATCATACAAAATGTCCTAACGTAGGATCAAGCACAAGATCATAGTGTTTAATGTAACCGTGTCCCTTTAAATCAACAACAAATTCATTCCATTTAAAGCATACTTAACCGATTATAATTAGCAAGCAACATAAATTAAACAAACATAACTTAATATCACAACAACATTAAAAAAATAACAACAATAACAAACCGACATAAAACAGAACAATACATCAAGGTGTCTATGATATCACAACCATCAACGTTATCTTCTTTGGTGTTAACATCATCACAAGGACACCGACATCATTTTCCACTTTTCTCCATTCACGAGTAACTCCGTTTCTCCCTGACTCCTCAACCAACCTCTCAATTTTCCTAGTCTTTTCACCTGCAACAATATCTCCTTCTAGCCAGCGGTTCAGTTCCATATGCAAATGCTCCAACGTCTGCGTATTCCACAGTAGCACCTTCATCGGAGGCTTTGTTGCTGAAAAATAAACTAGGGCATTTTTTTCATTAGAGGAAATATTGGAAACGATTCCTCCGATGATGACGACGACGACGAAGAACGTTGATTTAGAAATGCAGACATTCTAGACTGCACTCAAAATTATGAAGACTTTAGTCTTTTGGTATAAATTATTGTGAAAAAATTATGAAGACTTTAAATGAGTTTTTAGACAAATATTATAAATATTTCTTCTGAAAATGTCAAATTTTGATTTATAGATGCATATTTTATTTTGAGCTTTTGACATTTAAAATATTTATATTTTTTAATAAAAACAATTTATTCAATAAAAAAGAAAAAAAAATTGTGAACATAAAGTCTAAGTCATCAAAAAGCTAAAAACATTCTACATTTTTAACCTATCTTTCAAAATACTTTTAAAAATATAAATTAAATAATAAGTGAATATCACCAAGTGTCACAATAGAAGAAAAAAAATATGTGGATTGTTTAACCTATCTGTACCTGAATTTCCTAAGTTTAAAATATTTATGTTAAATTCATTCAATGTTAAAAAAGTGAATTTTTAATAGAGAACCTTTTTATAAAAGTTTAAAATTATATGTTGCTTTACATCAATGACTAAAAGTTTACTTGACGAATAATTTTTGAAGGAGTAAAAAGTGTTATTTATTTTATCAAAACTAATAAAATATAATAATTTTTTATATAAGCGTGCATCATATATTGAAAAAGGAAAAAGATACAGAGGAGGAGATTATGCCTAACCATCAAAAGGAAATAGAACAACAAACACGCGCGTGTATGTGTGCGCGCGCGCACGCGCGTATTTGTGCTTGCGTGTGTGCGTGCGTGTGTGCGTGTATGTGTGTGTGTGCGTGTGTGCGTGCGTGCGCATGCGTACCTGTGCGTGCGTGTGTGTGTCTTTAAGGCCAAGACATCCAATTGTGAATATGTTTCAATCTAAAGGGAATGCCAACTTTTGATAGTTGTCTACTCAATTATATTGCCAAGATAATACCTATGAGCTCAACATAGAGAGAGTTGTGACCACCAATATTTGTGGCATTGCCGCACATGAAATCACCAGATGCAAACTTGAAGATTCCTCCACAATATGCATGACCAAGAGTTCCAAGAGAAAATCCATCCCAATTGACCTAATTAGGGTTAGAGGATACCATACCACTTCTTTGGCTTGAGAAACGTTAAGATGATGAGTTTTAACCTTGAAATCTTTAAGGATAGTGTAATTTGCAATGGAAGGACCAGTTGTGAGCTTGGTTAGATTACCTGTCATGGAAACTGAAGTAATGATTATTGTGATAAAAGAATTGATGGAGATAGATTTATTTTCACCCTCCGACTGTTTATATAATTCCAAATGGTCTTGAAAGTGGAAATGATTATAGCCCAAATAATTATGGAGCATTGAGGACTCCATCCTTTCTTGCATACTTTGGAGATAGAAGAAAAGGGCGGAGAGTCTATAAGATGGCAAATGGAATCCTACATCCAGTTCCATAGCTTGAGAGAGAATGATCATTCCAAAAACAGATGAATGCCTATTTCTATGGAGTTTTTGCAAAGGCTACACATAGATGGAAGCTGGCATCCTCTAATGGAAAGGTTGACATCTGTTGGCATTTTATGGTGAAATTTTTTTCAAAAGAGTGTTGAGTTGGAAGGAGGAATAACAGGGTTCCATATTAGCTTTACCCAATCTTTGTTTGGTTGAGTGTTAGTCATGAATGAATATACATCCTTGAGAGTGAAACACTAAGATGTAAAGTGCATCCAAAGTAGACTTTTATTCCTTGGGTTCAAAGGAATTGTTATGTTAGAAATAGTGTCATGTAGGCTTGGAAAAAGAGAATGAAGAGCATTAGGTAAGTTCTTGTTGGAGTTGACAATGTAATCATGCACCTTAGATTTGAGGTTTTGTAAAATGTGACTATGGACGTTTAAAAACTCATCAAAAACCCCAACCTTATGTTAGATAATCCTTCAATGTCGAATGGATCCAGACTGAATCGTGAATGAAATCACTTTCCTTAAAAGTATTTCAAGCACACTCTCAAATTGTCTTAGAGTTGGAACGACCTGAATACCCAGGATAAGTCAGCCTTTTTCTCGAAACTGCACAAGACTGGTGAAGTTTCGAATGCAAGGAAAACGTTGGAATTATATGGAAGAGGATTTCAGATTTTTGGAGTATTTTATTTCGAATTATCAAGCATATATTTATAGCCATGCATGTGTCTTTTCAGAAGTTTGCAATTCTTCATAAACACACTCTCTAATGAGCATTTGCAATGGTTCAAATAAAATGTCATGCACCACTTCGTGAAGTGTCATGTATTTCAAATTCAAATTCAAAAATCAAACTCTAGGCAACGAATAAATCTGAGCGATAATTAAAATAAATTCGCAGTATACCGGCCGAAGGCCGGTCCGCCCGCCGGAGGCGGCCGGAGCGCCACCGGCGCCGCCTCATTAACGCCGCGAATAGCCCGATTGCTCCGATGCGTCGTGCGTAAGTGCTCAAGTGCCGTCTACAAGCCGCCACTAGCGCCTCTACGCCCACGCCCTCGGATATTGAACTTCATTAAGAGTTTAAAATAAAACTCAACCCTCATTTCTAATGTCAACATAATTATGAAATGTTAGACAATTATCCAAATCAACGACTTGTTATTACCCATTGAAAATCTTAACGTTATTGTTCTGTTAACTTAAGATTGGGTTGCCGCCGTTGTCGAAACTCTTACTTAAGGAGTTTCAACCCCATACCTCTCGAGGTTGTTCTTACTAAGTCTCTGGCCAGTGGCTTAGTAAACGAATCAGCCAAATTATAGCTTGTTCGTACATACGTAAGTGAAATGATTCCATCCTTAATCAGTTTTCTCACGAACGAATGTCTAAGTCCTATATGCCTGGACTTTCCATTATACACTTCGCTAAATGCTCTTGCCAAAGTGGCCTGACTATCGCAGTGTATCATCATCTTTGAAACATTATCTTTAGCCAATGGAACTTCCAAAAGAAGATCCCTCAACCACTCTGCCTCTTGACTAGCGGAAGCGAGAGCCACGAACTCTGATACCATGGTCGAAAGAGTAATGCATGTTTGTTTCTTGCTCTTCCAAGAAATTGCTCCTCCAGCTAGTGTAAATATCCACCCAGTTGTAGATTTGTGATCTCCCACGTTAGAGATCCAACTGGCATCGGTATATCCTTCTAATATAGCAGGAAACCTACCATAATGAAGGCCAAGATCTTTGGTTTTCAACAAATAACCAAATATCCTCGTGATTGCCTTCCAATGTTCATTACTTGGATTACTAGTAAATCTACTCATTTTACTAACTGCAAATGATATATCAGGTCTAGTACATTGCATTAAGTACATAAGACATCCGATCGCACTTGCATATTCTAATTGAGCCACTGTTCTTCCATCATTCTTTTCAAGTTTGATTACATGATCAAATGGGGTAGTTACTTCCTTGAATTTCAGGTGTTTGAACTTATCAAGCATTTTCTCAATATAATGTGTTTGATTAAGTTCATAACCCCCACTATTTTGCTTAACTTTTATTCCTAAAATTGTGTCAACAAGCCCAAGATCTTTCATCTTGAAAGTGGAAGTTAGAAGCCTTTTTGTTTCTAAAATTCCATTAAGTTTATTGCTAATTATTAGCATGTCATCAACATAAAGACACAAAAATATTACAGTGTTATTATACACTTTTGTATATAAACACTTGTCACAAGAATTAGGAATAAATCCATTTGACATTATCGTAGAGTCAAACTTTTGATGCCATTGTTTTGGTGCTTGTTTTAAGCCATATAGAGATTTGACAAGTTTGCACACCTTCTGTTCATTTCCAGGAAGGACGTGTCCTTCTGGTTGTTCCATGTAGATTTCCTCATCGAGGTCTCCGTTTAGGAATGCTGTTTTAACATCCATTTGATGAACAATCAGATCATTTAAAGATGCTAAAGCAAATAACAACCTTATAGTGGTTGTTCTCGCTACAGGTGCATAAGTGTCAAAATAATCTATACCTTCCTTTTGTCTAAATCCTTTTGCCACTAATCTTGCTTTATAAGTGTTTAATGTACCATCACTATGATATTTCTTTTTAAACACCCACTTGCATCCAATGGGTCTTGATCCCTTTGGTACATCAACAAGTTCCCAAGTGTGGTTGGACATAATTGAATCCATTTCATCTCGGATAGCATCTTTCCAAAAAGAGGAGTCTCTTGAAGCTATTGCTTCCTTATAAGTTTTAGGATCTTCCCCTACTTGAAGAATTACCGGAATGCTTTTAATAAAATTTGTACTATTTCCTTCAACCAGATAAAATGAAATGGATTGAGAATCAATTTCGTCTGGTCCTAGGTTCTTTATTTTCCGGACTCTTTTGCTTATCCTAGGTTCGGGTCGTGGTTCATTTATTCGAGATGTGCCTTCAGGTTGTATTTCTACAATCCGAGAAGAGTCTTTTTCACAAGATTCTTTATTTATGGCCGACTCTGATTCTTTATCCTTAGTTATAAGTTTTTCAAAGAATTCTACATCCCGGGATTCAACAATAATATTAGACTCTAAATTTAAAAGTCTATATGCTTTGCTATTTTGTGCATATCCTACAAAGGCACATCTTATCCCTCGAGGACCCAACTTGGTTCTCTTAGGATCCATGTTTTTGTAATATGCCACACACCCCCACACCTTAAAATAGCCAATATTTGGTGTCATGCCCTTCCATACCTCATATGGAGAAATTCCACTTTTCTTTAAGGGAATTCTATTTATTATGTAACAAGCGGATAATAAGGCTTCGCCCCACAAATTGAAAGGTAGTTCGGAATGCAATAACATGACATTCATCATTTCTTGATATGTTCGATTCTTTCTTTCTGCTATGCCATTTTGTTGTGGTGTTCTAGGTGCCGAACATTCATGTATTATACCGTGTTCTTCACAAAATGCATCAAATTCAGTAGAAAAGTATTCACCGCCCCTATCACTCCTAAGGACTTTTATACTTCTACTTAATTGATTTTCCACTTCTGCTTTGTAACTCTTAAAGGCATTAAAAGCCTCATCTTTATGCTTTAAGAGATATACATAAGTGTATCTAGAACAATCATCAATAAATGTAATGAAATATCTATTTCCCCCACGGGTCAACATGCCATTAAATTCGCACAAATCTGAATGTACAAGATCAAGCAGATTTGTATTTCTTTCAACACTTTTGAAAGGTTTCTTAATAATTTTTGATTTAACACATAATTCACATTTATTGAAATCATTGATATTACATGATATCAAGCCAAGTTTAATTAGTCTCTTCATTGAACTAATACCAATATGTGCTAGTCTATTGTGCCATAAAGTAACTGAATCAAGCATGTAAGCAGAATTAGAAATTTCATTAATCATGTTATCAGTAATGCATAGTTTGATCATTCCTTCAGCGGAATATCCTTTTCCAACAAACACACCATTACGGGTCAAAATAAGTTTGCCCGATTCATACACAAATTTAATACCCGGTTTTCCCAATAAATCCCCACTAACAAGATTCCTATTCATGTCTGGGACATGAAGCACATTAACAAGAGTAACTTTCTTTCCAGAAGTGAAGTTGAGTTCGACCGTTCCGGTTCCAACAACTTTGGATCGTACTTCATTTCCCATTTGTACTTCTTGTCCATCATTTGTCTCAGAATATGTTTTGAATGCAGCCCTGTCATATGAGACATGAACCGTGGCACATGTATCATACCACCAGCCTTGGACTTTGCCTTTGATTGCCATAATTTCGCTCACAGTAGCAATTATATCATCATTAGCATTCACTGCATTGATCTCCTTTTTTGATTTATTTTGCCTGCAATCTCGAGTATAATGTCCAGGTTTTCCACATACAAAGCATCCATTTTTCGGACCCTTCGGACCACCAAAGTTCTTGAACTTGGTATGTTCCCTTTTTGGTGCGATGTGACTTTTCTTGACATCATGTTTTTTCTTTTCCTTTCCGGTCACAGCATTGGCTTTGGAAAGACCCGCAGATTCTGATTTTTCCCTCTCCTTCGATTCCTCCTCGATTCGAAGATGCTTCTGGATTTTCTCCAAGGAAAAGTCATCAGAACTGTGCAACAGTTTCTTTTTATAGCCTTTCCACGAGCTTGGTAACTTCGCAATGATTGCACCAACTTGAAAGGTTTCAGGAATGTCTATTTTCACCGCTTTGATTTTGTTCACCAGGACTTGCAATTCGTGCACTTGAGGAAGTATGGGCTTGGAATCTATAAATTTAAAATCAAAGTATTTAGAAATTAAGAACTTCTTCGTACCTTCTTCTTCGGCTTTGAATTTAAACTCCAGTGAATTCCATATGTATCTAGCGGACGGATTGTCTGTGTATAGGTCGTATAGGCGGTCAGACAGCGTGTTCAGAATATGTCCACGGCATAGTAATTCGTCCTCCCTTCGCAGCATGCGCTTCTTCTTGAGTTCGTCAGAATCATCTTCAGTTGGTTCTGGAATTGGTGTCAGATCGGGATCCAAGACGTAGTGAACCTTGAGTGCAGTAAGCAGGAAAGTCATCTTGTCTTGCCATCTGGTAAAGTTGTTTCCATCGAAGCGATCCAATTTGACAAGATCTTGATTCATAACCTTGATACTTGAAACAGCAGCGTCGGAATCCATGATACAAATACTTTTAAGATTGTTAGATAATCCTTCAATGTCGAATGGATCCAGACTGAATCGTGAATGAAACCACTTTCCTTAAAAGTATTTCAAGCACACTCTCAAATTGTCTTAGAGTTGGAACGGCCTGAATACCCAGGATAAGTCAGCCTTTTTCTTGAAACTGCACAAGACTGGTGAAGTTTCGAATGCAAGGAAAACGTTGGAATTATATGAAAGAGGATTTCAGATTTTTGGAGTATTTTATTTCGAATTATCAAGCATATATTTGTAGCCATGCATGTGTCTTTTCAGAAGTTTGCAATTCTTCATAAACACACTCTCTAATGAGCATTTGCAATGGTTCAAATAAAATGTCATGCACCACTTCGTGAAGTGTCATGTATTTCAAATTCAAATTCAAAAATCAAACTCTAGGCAACGAATAAATCTGAGCGATAATTAAAATAAATTCGCAGTATACCGGCCGAAGGCCAGTCCGCCCGCCGGAGGCGGCCGGAGCGCCACCGGCGCCGCCTCATTAACGCCGCGAATTGTAACACCCCCTTTCTATACTCCTAAATAATACACTTAATCATTTAAGCATAATTCAAATTTTTATCAGAGTACATATAAGTCATGGCATAAAAGGGGTATGTCACATTATCACAAAAGAATTCAATGCATACAACACCTGCTCAATCAGATATGCAACAACGGGTCAACACCCACAAGAAAATATTTAGAACAAGGCGGAAACATCTAAATATTCCATATTTCCAAGACATGTATTCACATATACAATTGTCACCCAACATGTTAACAAAACATAACATCAGCAGATACATACACAGATGTATCACAAAAGAATCAAAATAACTCCTATCTACCCGGTGCTACATATCAGAGCCGACCGACCAAAAAAGAATGAAGTCACGCTTCACAAAAATGTCTCCAGCCATCTAATCTGCAATGCCTCATAGAGCATTATAAAATAGCAGAAGGGTGAGAAACAATATCATAATAAATAATGCATAAAGGCATGAATATATATATATATATCGTATCAACAATTATGCATCTTACGCATTCTCACCACAACTCACCTCGTTTATTGCAATGTATCTATATACAAATAGGACCCAAGCGTGCTCAATATGTATCATCAATGTGTATATCATTTCATAAACATACACACACATATATGTATATATTGTCCAACATCTACATTGTGCCAAATTATACATTTCACATTAATTCAACAAACGTACATAACATGTTTATTTCACCATACATCATGCACAGAAGGTAAATGCAAATCATAGAGGCCAACTCGCTACTCTATGCAAATGCAACACAATATCGACCTAATCGTCCATCAAATTCTCCTAAGAATCAATTTACTCTCACCCCTCACGGGTACCCTATAACTCATCAGATTCTCCTAGAAATCACAACACTCATCAGACTCTCCTAGGAATCACACCATTCATCAGATTCTCCGAGGAATCACACCATTCATCAGATTCTCCGAGGAATCACACCGCTCGTCAGATTCTCCTAGGAATCACATCGTTCGTCAGATTCTCCTAGGAATCACATCGTTCGTCAGATTCTCCTAGGAATCACATCGTTCGTCAGATTCTCCTAGGAATCACATCGTTCGTCAGATTCTCCGAGGAATCACACCATTCATCAAATTCTCCTAGGAATCAGGTCATTCAGCAGATTCTCCGAGGAATCATATCTCTCATCAGATCCTCCTAGGAATCAATTCACTCTTCAGACTCTTCTAAGAGTCATATCACTCATCAGACTCTCCTAAGAGTCAACAGCACAAGAATGTACTTCCTACACTTCTTGAAATGCATACATGCTTACAAACATACTCATGCATTCTTCACATTCATCGTATATATATATATATATATATATATATATATATATATATATATATATATATATATATATATATATATATATATATATATATATATATATATATATATATATATATATATATATATATATATATATATATATATATATATATATATATATATATATATATATATATATATATATATATATATATATATATATATATATATATATATATATATATATATATATATATATATATATATATATATATATATATATATATATATATATATATATATATATATATATATATATATATATATATATATATATATTATGCACTCAACATATATGTATCAAAAAGAAAACATATATATATATATATATATATATATATATATATATATATATATATATATATATATATATATATATATATATATATATATATATATATATATATATATATATATATATATTCATCATCCATTCAAACCAATCACACATGGTTCACATTCACAAACAATTCCTTCATGCATTTCTAATCAATTTAAGCAAATGCACAAAATTGCCAAACGGCTAAAC
The DNA here is from genome assembly GCA_963859935.3 of Lathyrus sativus. Lineage (NCBI taxonomy): Eukaryota > Viridiplantae > Streptophyta > Magnoliopsida > Fabales > Fabaceae > Lathyrus > Lathyrus sativus. Next base: position 606,782,991 of record OZ012735.1, read on the forward strand.
CTCGCACCTCACAAATCATAAACTAGGATTCACGCCATACGGCTATCCACAACACATATGACAACACATAATCAGTCATCTCTGACAAGGAATGATCGCAACCAAACCACACAACCAATCCTCAATTGGAAAGCACAGGAAGATAAAATATGTTGCTGCATTCGCCAACCTTCGCCTGGCGAAGCCACGTAGCGAAATGTTCGCTGACCTTCGCCTGGCGAACTCCCCAGCGAAGTCCACTGGGAGTAATTCTGGAATTACTCGCTGAGGCTCGCTAGACACTCGCCTGGCGAACCTTCGCCAACTAACCTCGTCTGGGGAACTTGCCAGCGAATACAGGGTGTTTGCTTCTGACTTGCTTCGCTACAGCTCGCTGGACTTCGCCTGGCGAAGCTTCGCTGCCATTCGCCTGGCGAGCCTGCGAAGACAGAACTTCCATGGCTGTCTCAAGAGCCCAAACTCTACAAAATCAACCGATTAAATCCAAACCAGTCTCAGAGGCACAACCCAACCATCACCCGACTAAACTACATCGTCTAATCCGAGTTCTAACCGATTAAAACCTCATTTTACTCACAAAACCAACTTCTAACCTAAATGGGAAAAAGAGTAGAAACTCTACAAAATCCAAACACATACACATACAATCATACACATTAAAGAGATGATGGAGTTTCACACCCTTACCTGATTAATCGCAAGCTTTGGTTGATCTTGGTGAATCTAGGTTTTCTCCTCTTTCTCTTCTCTTTCTCCTTTTCTCCTTTCTTTCTCTTTTCTTTCTTTCTTCCTACTATCCTTTTCTTTCCCTTCTATTTCCTCTTTAATATCTTTTCCCTTATTTTTCCAAAACATCCACTAATCCAATATCTCATAAATATCTCACTTATTATTAAATAGGAAATGTCCAAAATACCCTCCAAACTATTTCCTCCGAAACCTCTCAAAACCGGTTAAAATAGGATAATATGTAAATATAACATATTTCCACACAATTTCTACATTCAAATAATATTCTCCCAATTAAATTAAATAGGGACCCAATAAAAGGGGATAATCGAAATTGGGGCGTTACAACTCTCCCCCACTAAGAAATTTTTGTCCTCGAAAATATTTCCTGATTCAAAACACACTGAACACGACTTTCGCGTCCTCTCCTTAATGCCCAAGTTACACACGATCACCCACACGCATACTTCCATATCACAATCACAGATATGCCATGTGACTCCTAAAAGACTGTCAACCCTCATCAATCTCCATTGGAGATTACGGGTACACCTCTTGTACCTCACCAGGAACAACATCTAGGTCATTCTACCCCGGTGATCTCTCCACTAGGAACGACACATAGTCATTCTACCCTAGAGAATACAACCATAATACTTACACCTCATCAGGAATGACATACTAGTCATTCTACCCCAATGAGCTCGAATCTCAGACACATACGTTGTCCAACGTCATCACCTTAAAGTCTTCATTCTCAATCACCGTCAAACCAACGGAATTCAAATCCCAAACACTAAGCGCACTCAAAAGAAACGAACGAATGAGTTGCTCCGATATCAATCATGACAACTAAAGGTGCAACATAAATAAAGCACATACCTCAAATCAAACGATCTGCATTGGTAGTGTCTGACCCTGCCAATGTAAACACTTTCCCACTTACTGAAGCTTGCTTCGGTTTAGGACACTTCGCACTGATGTGACCCACTTCTCCACAATTGTAGCACTTCACTACATCCATTCTACAATCCTTAACATCATGCCCAAGAACTCCACAGTTAGAGCATTTGATCTTGGGCTTTCCACACATAAAAGACTTATGACACATCTCGCCACACTTGTAGCATTTAATGGATCCAGAACTCCCTCCTCCAAATCTCTTAACAAAGTTTTCCCTATGCTTTCCCTTATCAGCTGGCGTCTCATAAGGTTCGCTCCTTACTTGTCGCTTTTCTTTCTCCTCCTTCAAACTCTTGTAGTGAGTAGAACGAGCTTTGCGATCTTCTTCAAAAATTCGGCAACATTCGGTCAAGTCCGAAAATCTCCTTATCCTCTGATAGCCCACCGCTTGCTTGATCTCGGGGCGCAAGCCGTTCTCATACTTAACGCACTTAGAAAATTTTGTCGTCACCGCATCATAGTGAGGATGAAATTTCACTAACTCCATAAATTTAGCCGTGTAATCCACCATGGAATATTGCCTTGTTTCAACTCAAGAAATTCCATTTCCTTCCTTCCCTTCACACTCTCAGGATAATACTTCCTCAAAAATTCCGCACGAAATAAATCCCAAGTTATTTCTTCGTCATCTACTTCAAGCACTTGTCTCATACCGATCCACCAGTCATCGTCTTCTTCCCGCAACATGTGAGATCCAAGTCTCACCTTGTTGCCTTCAGCACAGTTCATAACTCTGAAGATCCTCTCGATCTCTTTCAACCAATTCTGGGCACCGTCCGGATCAAATCTTCCTTTGAACACCGGTGGCTGATTTTTTCTAAACTCATCATTTGCATTCACATTCGGCGCACCCTGCACCGCTCTAGCCATCGCCTCCAATGCCGCAGCCATAGCATTGTCATTACGACCTGCCATATTCTGATTATTCCCAAAAAAATAACAACAAGGGTAAACAACTGTTTAACCAACATAACAATAACACAGACACAACTGACTCAACGCTGGCTCTGATACCACTTAATGTAACACCCCCTTTCTATACACCCAAATAATACACTTAATCATTTAAGCATAATTCAAATTTTTATCAGAGTACATATAAGTCATGGCATAAAAGGGGTATGTCACATTATCACAAAAGAATTCAACGCATACAACACCTGCTCAATCAGATATGCAACAACGGGTCAACACCCACAAGAAAATATTTAGAACAAGGCGGAAACATCTAAATATTCCATATTTCCAAGACATGTATTCACATATACAATTGTCACCCAACATGTTAACAAAACATAACATCAGCAGATACATACACAGATGTATCACAAAAGAATCAAAATAACTCCTATCTACCCGGTGCTACATATCAGAGCCGACCGACCAAAAAAGAATGAAGTCACGCTTCACAAAAATGTCTCCAGCCATCTAATCTGCAATGCCTCATAGAGCATTATAAAACAGCAGAAGGGTGAGAAACAATATCATAATAAATAATGCATAAAGGCATGAATATATATATATATATATATATCGTATCAACAATTATGCATCTTACGCATTCTCACCACAACTCACCTCGTTTATTGCAATGTATCTATATACAAATAGGACCCAAGCGTGCTCAATATGTATCATCAATGTGTATATCATTTCATAAACATACACACACATATATGTATATATTGTCCAACATCTACATTGTGCCAAATCATACATTTCACATTAATTCAACAAACGTACATAACATGTTTATTTCACCATACATCATGCACAGAAGGTAAATGCAAATCATAGAGGCCAACTCGCTACTCTATGCAAATGCAACACAATATCGACCTAATCGTCCATCAGATTCTCCTAAGAATCAATTTACTCTCACCCCTCACGGGTACCCTATAACTCATCAGATTCTCCTAGAAATCACAACACTCATCAGACTCTCCTAGGAATCACACCATTCATCAGATTCTCCGAGGAATCACACCATTCATCAGATTCTCCGAGGAATCACACCGCTCGTCAGATTCTCCTAGGAATCACATCGTTCGTCAGATTCTCCTAGGAATCACATCGTTCGTCAGATTTTCCGAGGAATCACACCATTCATCAGATTCTCCTAGGAATCAGGTCATTCAGCAGATTCTCCGAGGAATCACATCTCTCATCAGATTCTCCTAGGAATCAGGTCACTCAGCAGATTCTCCGAGGAATCATATCTCTCATCAGATCCTCCTAGGAATCAATTCACTCTTCAGACTCTCCTAAGAGTCATATCACTCATCAGACTCTCCTAAGAGTCAACAACACAAGAATGTACTTCCTACACTTCTTGAAATGCATACATGCTTACAAACATACTCATGCATTCTTCACATTCATCGTATATATATATTATGCACTCAACATATATGTATCAAAAAGAAAACATATATATATTCATCATCCATTCAAACCAATCACACATGGTTCACATTCACAAACAATTCCTTCATGCATTTCTAATCAATTTAAGCAAATGCACAAAATTGCCAAACGGCTACACCTCGCACCTCACAAATCATAAACTAGGATTCACGCCATACGGCTATCCACAACACATATGACAACACATAATCAGTCATCTCTGACAAGGAATGATCGCAACCAAACCACACAACCAATCCTCAATTGGAAAGCACAGGAAGATAAAATATGTTGCTGCATTCGCCAACCTTCGCCCGGCGAAGCCACATAGCGAAATGTTTGCTGACCTTCGCCTGGCGAACTCCCCAGCAAAGTCCACTGGGAGTAATTCTGGAATTACTCGCTGAGGCTCGCTAGACACTCGCCTGGCGAACCTTCGCCAACTAACCTCGTCTGGCGAACTTGCCAGCGAATACAGGGTGTTTGCTTCTGACTTGCTTCGCTACAGCTCGCTGGACTTCGCCTGGCGAAGCTTCGCTGCCATTCGCCTGGCGAGCCTGCGAAGACAGAACTTCCATGGCTGTCTCAAGAGCCCAAACTCTACAAAATCAACCGATTAAATCCAAACCAGTCTCAGAGGCACAACCCAACCATCACCCGACTAAACTACATCGTCTAATCCGAGTTCTAACCGATTAAAACCTCATTTTACTCACAAAACCAACTTCTAACCTAAATGGGAAAAAGAGTAGAAACTCTACAAAATCCAAACACATACACATACAATCATACACATTAAAGAGATGATGGAGTTTCACACCCTTACCTGATTAATCGCAAGCTTTGGTTGATCTTGGTGAATCTAGGTTTTCTCCTCTTTCTCTTCTATTTCTCCTTTTCTCCTTTCTTTCTCTTTTCTTTCTTTCTTCCTACTATCCTTTTCTTTCCCTTCTATTTCCTCTTTAATATCTTTTCCCTTATTTTTCCAAAACATCCACTAATCCAATATCTCATAAATATCTCACTTATTATTAAATAGGAAATGTCCAAAATACTCTCTAAACTATTTCCTCCGAAACCTCTCAAAACCGGTTAAAATAGGATAATATGTAAATATAACATATTTCCACACAATTTCTACATTCAAATAATATTCTCCCAATTAAATTAAATAGGGACCCAATAAAAGGGGATAATCGAAATCGGGGCGTTACACGAATAGCCCGATTGCTCCGATGCGTCGTGCCTAAGTGCTCAAGTGCCGTCTACAAGCTGCCACTAGCGCCTCTACGCCCACGCCCTCGGATCCGGTTCCGGAGCCGGAGCCGGAGCCGGTGTCGCCGGTGGCGACACCGGCGAGAGGTGTTTTGTATGAGACAAGTGACATAAGTTTTGGCACCACCACATATGACTATGTGGCACTTTATCCTCTTTGGCTCCTTTGGAAATTACATTGTTCCAAGTGCCTTATAAATGCTATTTAATTTTACTCTACTTCCAATGTGGGACTAAGCATTTATTGTCAATTAACTATAACACCCACTTTGTCATTTTTGGAACAACATTAATGGAAATAAATTATTATTTCCAACACCTTAGACTACTTTTCAGTCTAGAAGTTTATTTGCCTATCATTTCCTATTTGTTATTTTGTGTTCGACATAACGGTGTTGAATTGAGATTTGATACCACTCCAAATTGAAGAAAAGATGCGGTACCTGATGTAAAGCATTTCCTATCATTTCCTAAGAAATATGGCCCACTGGTCATTAGAATTGAGAATTTCCCAACATAATTTGATATTTAAAGCTTCATTGACCTTTATCAAAGATCTCAATCCAAGACCACAAGATGAGATAGGAATACAGATGGTCTTCCAAGACAAAATTACTAGTTTCTTTCAATAAGTCACCAGTCCAAGAAAATTTTCTAAACATGCTATCCAATTCCTTTAATAAGTATATCTGCCAAAAGCAGATAATGATAGAGTGTATAAGCATGCTTTGGAGGGTACTTCTAATCAATTGAATTCTACATACAAGGGAGAGCATGTTGACTTTTCGACTAGTCAATTTAACTCTAATTTTGTCTATGACTAGCTCAAAGTGGATTCTCATGGGTTCCCCTTAAAAAATTGGAACTCATGAGTAGGTGAAAGGCAGGGTTCCAATGTTGAAACCAACAAATGTAGAAATATAAGTCTGGTGTGAGAGATAGGCCCTCCATAAATGGTGAATTTATGACTATTGATTGTTAGAACAAGATTTGTTCATGACATATGTCCTTTAGGTTTTGATTATAATAAATTATTGAAAGAACAATTGTGTTATCTAATGTGTGTTCTAAGTATGTAGGTTCCAAAGCTTAAATAGAATTTACTCAGAATTTGTTAAGAGAACACATTTGAGAGAAGCTGAGTTCTTGGCTTTTGATGGTTCAGAACTTAAGGACATTCTTAAATGAAGTATGATGATATGGGATCACATGGACTCTGAAGTTGAATGTATCAACATCAAAAGAGTAATATGTTATTACTACATTTATTGAATGTATCAGCTTTTGGTGATCATTCAAAACCGTAGACAAAGCTAAAGTGATATGTACTGCATAAAGTAAGTTACAATGTCAAATTAATTTATCAGCTAGAGTCTGTGTTCACATGGATCAAGAAGAGTTGAAATGCTTTACAGATATCCATTCTCACTGGATATATAGTACAACTCACAAGGAAGATTTTATGGTTAAACAAGTTACACAATAGATAACGATCATTTTGTGTATCTATCTTCAACGTCTCTTAGTATTGTGGAGTAATAAAGGCACTTGTACAAGTTATCTCTTCCAACGACCATTCTTTTGTATATGATGTTTAAGTAGCTAAAGATTCAATCTGGATCAACAACAAGGAATAAAGAAAGAGCTCCAAGAAGAAAAGAAGTGTCTCACACTTCTATCAACATGGAAGAATAACAAGATCAACAACAACATCAAGTATGCAGAGTTTCTGTTATTTGTTGTAAATTTTACAAAGACTTAAGATTTATTAAACAATGAATACCTTATAAATCTTAAGTGTTGTGATCTTTGTTATAGTTATTGACATGTACCTCTGATTGCATATTAAGTACACCTTGTTGTCTATTCATCTAAACAGGTTGTTTAGTAGTTTAGAAAGAAAGTGTCTTGTTATGTGCTTGAGCATCAAAGTCTCTTGTTGTGAGCTTGGGCCAAGTAAGTCTCCTACTATGTGCTTGAGCATTTAAGTCTTAATCAAATTGTTGATTAAGCAAGGAAATCTTAGACTGAAGGTTTAAGTAGGAAAGTCTTGGATTCGTGGAATCTGTGCAGGAAAGTCTTGTACTCAAGGGTATGAGCAGGAATTTTTGAATCCGTAGGATTTAAACAGAAAGTCTTGGATTCGTGGAATCTAAGCAGGAAAGTCTTAAACTGAGGGTCTGAGCAGGAAGTCTTGAATTCATGGGATTTAAGTAGGAAAGTCTTGGGTTATGAGTCTGAGCAGGAAGTATTGTACTTGAGGATATAAGCAAGAAAGTCTTAGGATATGAGGATCTAAGAAAAAAGTCTTGATTAGTTACTGATTAAGAAAGCAAGTCTTAGGTTATAGGTCTGAGCAAAGAAAAGTCGTATGCTCGAGGGCATAAGCAATTGTAATCATGGTTTAATTATAGTGAAGAATCTCTTGTGCTACAAAGGGACTGTACTACTCTCAGTTTGGGAGGAACTAAGATAAATCCATGTGTGTTCATTTGTCATTTACTTGCTTCTAATTATTATTCTGTTGCATACATATTATCATAATATAAACAGATTGTTTAGAATCTGAAATCTGTTCAGAAGCAACGTAAATTGAAGAACACAATTCAACCCCCCTTCTTGTGTATTTTTCTCACCTTCAATTGGCATCAAAGCATGGTCTATGCATAACACTTAACAATGGTGCAGATAATGATCCAATGAGAAAAATATGTCTGCTGAAGATTTTTCAAGAAGGAATCAAGTACCATATGAAGAAAAAATTATTGCTCTGCTAATCCTCCCATCTTTAGTGATAATATCGCTGAATTTGAATGGTGGAAAAGAAAAGATTACTCGTATATCATTGGCCTTGATAATGGATTTTAATGAAGAACTATGGGATATCCTTGAAGAAGATATCACTATAGAAGTTGATGGTGTTGGGATGATCAAAAATATAAAATCTCTCACACCAGCTCAGAAGAAGGTTTACAGAAATCACCTTTGAGTTAGAAGCATTCTAGTAGATGTTTTACCTCCTTCTAAGTATATCAAAATCATTGATATGTCTACGACTAAGACTATCTTTGAATCCTTGTGTTCTAAATATGAAGGGAATTAACAAGTGCTTAACACATTACATTTCATCTAATATTTCCAAGAAAGTTCTGAGAAGTCTGCCTATTAAATTCAAACCAAAAGTTACAGCATAAGAAGCCAAAAATTTGAATAGGGTAAGTCTTAAAAGTTTGATTAGTAATCTTCAAAGAAATAAAATGGAATTAGATGAAGATAAGTTGCCAAAGAACTCAACTTTCCTCAAGCATGTTAAAGAAAATTCCTATGGAATGTCTGATGATGAGGAAATGGCCTTCCTTATCAAAATATTCTTTCAGTTGGCTAAAAGGAATGAAAATTTTGTTAATGGAAAGAGTAACTTCAGAAGCTCCAGAAATAATCACATTTCAACTGATTATCCCAATCTTCAGAGCCAATAGAATAGATACCAGACAAAAAAAAATTCAAAGAGCTTCAAAGCATATCCTGGTGAAGCTGACAAAGTTGAGGATTCAAAAAAAGTTTAAGAGAGTAATCTGGAATTGTTGGCCATTACATCTTCTGAAGAAGCATCTGAATCCAAGAATAAATCAAATATTGAAGAGAAAGAGGTAACTTCTAAATCTATCTTGCTTCAATTTTTTTTATGATCTCATGATCTCTTATGTTGTTTTAACAAACAAGTTGGAATCATGAAGCTAAAGATTGATAATCTAAAAGAAGATCTAAAAATCTCTCAAGAGAAAATCAAGTCTCTTGAAAATTTTGTTTTTATAATAAGGAGTATGTTTCTCAAGATCAAATCTTAAGTTACTCCATGACTCCTAAAGAAGTTGAAGGCTATCATAGAATTAGTGTTAAAGAATAATTCCTTGAAAAACCTTTCAATTCTTTTTATTCTAGAAACACTCATACAGTGCTGAAAAACTTACTTTATGCTAACCTCTGATAGCAAGCACTATCCGAATCTATGCTAGTCATAGATTTCAAAATTAAGGATTATAAATTCAAAATTTTGATAATACAAATTCAAGATAATGAAATCAAAGACTCTGCTAAAAACATGTTTTTGTTAGAGTTAAAACTCATCATAGACTTAAATTTTAGAATGAATCAAGGCACAAATATTAGTCTAAGGCACAAGGTAAAAGAAAGCCTGCCAGGACTAATATTATAGGACCCACAAAAATATGGGTACCGAAATCAAAAATTGTATTTACTGTAGATATCACAAAAGAAATGAGTAAGGCATCTTCCATGATACTTGATCAATGGTTGCTTACAACATATGATGGAAGAAAAACCTACATACCAAACTCAAAAGCTGAAAGATGCAAAAAGTGTGGAGTATGGAGAAGAAAGTGGAATCACTGGTATAAGTACCATTGAATCAAGATCCACTTAAGTTAGAATTCATATTCCCTAATCAAATATGAATACTCGCATGAAGCTTGACCAAGAAAAACTATAAAAAAAAGGTATGTTCAGTTATTTACTTTGGAAACTCATTGGCTCAATGAATTATTTAAGTATGAGTGAATAAAAAGTCTATGTTAGATCTCTAGAGAAGTTCTTTTTGCTGATAATAAAAGAATCTTCATAAATCTTTAAAAAGAAACTATGTTGTACTTGACCATATTGAATAAGTCATTAACTAGAAGATGATCATACTTATAGAAACAACATTCTCACCTTTTGTGATAATATTGTTGCTAATTAGTAGTTAGAAAAACCAATTCAAAATTCATGAATCAAGCTCATCTATTTGAAAAACTAAAATTTAGTTTCAAGATAATTTTTTTTAACTCTGAATGGAATATCAAATATTGATGACTAACAGAAGATGTATCACTCAAAGTATAATCCTACTAGACCCGGATGACAAATAGCTTCTGAAAATTGTCAGTCTCCGAGATTCAAAAAAGGAATCTTTAATTCTAATAAGCAGTTTAAGTAAAAATTCTTGTAAATCTTTGTCTTACTTAAATTTTATAAAGTATATAATCATCTAGTGTGTTCAAAAAATTTGCTGAGTAAATACTTTTGAGTAATGATGTTTTCTTTTTATTACATTTATGGTCTTTATCCCTTGTCTTTGTGTAACATCATTTTGTGTCACCTTTTTTGTCTTTCTTATAAGATTCTTACTCTTCTGTGTCTAGAATATTGTTTAGTTTTTTCTTTATACTCTTTTCATTTGTGTTGATCAAACTAAACCTGAGATGAATTCTCTAGTCAATTCTTCACTGAATCAACTAGTCGTCATCAATGAAAAGTTTGTGGATTTTGAAGAGCTGTTTAAGCTAGGTTTTAACTTCTGGACAATTTTTTTTAACAAGGTTATAATGGATACTTTAAAATGCTCCATGGTTTTACTTATCCAAATATAGTCAAAGAATTCTGAGTTAATGCATCCATTGTTGAGCTAAATCCTGAGTATGTTATACTTTCCAGGTACTCTTGTTTGAGAATACCCTCTTCCTACTTGGCATACTTTTATAGATCCATCAAACCTTTCCCAGGTCTCAAATCTTCATCCTGATGCAATTGTTTGGAACTAGATTTTGAACTCAAATTTGCTACCTAAGGACAAGGATCTAGACCTTTTGGGTTCTATTGAAAAAGATTTGCTACTTCTTCTTAATTCACACATACAGATTAATCTACCTCAAATTATGTTTGACCATCTGAAAAGGAATCTTTCATCCTTTCACAAGGGAAAGACATTCTTCATTCCTTATGGACAAGTTCTTTCTGAACTGCTAATCCATCAAGGAGTTGTCATAACATTAAAGGATGATTCTTCTAAAATCTAGAGAGATAAGTTTGAAGTTATCTATGAGAGATTCTAATGTTGGTTATCTGCAATATATGCCTTGTAACTGTTATCATCTTGTATTAAGCAATCTTTTGTTTTAATAAAAATTGTTTATGTTCTTGTGTTATTTTAACTTTTATAGGTGCATATCTTGTGTTGTTCAAAGAACCATAAAATTAGGACTATACACTAGAAGCAAGCAACATTATCATTAAAAGATTGGTAGTTGGTACATCTCTGTCAAGAACTTTATAGACATTTGGATATGTTCTAAGGTAACCCCTAGGATAATCTGACATCTCTAGATTGTTTAAGTATTCCTCTCAATCTTCCTTTGCAAACTCAATAATCTCCTTCTTCTGGAGATGTATGTGTTTTAACCTAGAAGTTCCTTTCCGTCTATGTGTCTCAACAAATGTTGTTGTTGTTGTTGTGTGCGCCTATGAAGAACTCTGCTTGTTTGAAGACTCTTCAGTTGCTACATTCTTCTCGTTTATCTGAGTTGTTTCTCTTAGCAATGCTGCCTTTCTAAAATCTCTCTTTGGAACCCAGATTTTTTGTATGCTTATACATTTTTTAGTTCTAAAGATTAAGTGATTTGGATGAATAGTATGCTAGTTATTTTATAGAGTTTATTCATCTGGTACCTTGAGTCTTTATTGTCTTTGAGTTTATTAGTCAAATCAATATTTTAACTCTTGACTCTTGGGAAGCGATGTCTAGTATCTAGCTCTAATAAAGATTCTCTTAAACAACTGTGAGTGCCATTTAACAACTAATTACTTTCTTTTTAATAATCATTTTTTTTACTTCATTTATGAAAATGTCAAAAAATCAAGAAAAAGGGGAAAGTATAAGAATGTACTGCAAAATAATAGTAGTAAAAAAATATCTTTTATTAATCAAAAGAATGATTACAAAAAGGATGAAGATATTAAGATTACATTAATATAATTCTTCTAAAACCTTAAGATCCATGTAGTATTCTCAAGTATAGTCTGCTTCATCTTCATCTTCAAAATCTAAAATTACAATCTGAAACACCCTTCTATCTCTGGTTATTTTCTTCTTCTTCTTCTTCTTCTTCTTCTTCTTCTTCTTCTTCTTCTTCTTCTTCTTCTTCTTCTTCTTCTTCTTCTTCTTCTTCTTCTTCTTCTTCTTCTTCTTCTTCTTCTTCTTCTTCTTCTTCATCTTCTTCTTCTTTATTGACACCTTCTTAGGTTTCAATGTAGCTGCTAAAGAACTTGCTTCAGAAGCTACAAAAGCATCTGGAGTCTGTGGACTTGGCATCTTCAGACTTGTGATTTCCTTTTTTCATACCCTAAATTTGTCCCACCCTTTTCTCACCTTTTCCATATTAAGCTCTGTGGGTGATTATCTGGACTCTAGTCACGATCCTCTATAATTTAGGTTATGAGAGTTTTGTATGCCCTTATAAACTTGTTTAAGGTCAAGGAAAAAATTGTTCATCTGAAGTCATATTCCAATTTTGAATCCTGGTGGTATTCCGAGTGTATGCTACAGGTCATTTGGACATTATTGAGAGTGAATTGGTGCAAAGAGTGGATGCATGACTTTAGACCGTACGCATAATAAATAGCCCAACAGTTGTATGGTCAAAATACATAGTTTTATCCAAAGGGTTTGTTCAAGACTTGATAAGGCATGTGGCAAGAGAATTAAATTCCATATTGTCTAAAGTTTTAGGACTAAAGTGACCAAGTTTGCTTGTACTTAAAGAATTTCCCACAAAGTCCATACATTTCTAAAGCAAATCATTTAGTCCTCCTTTCGAGATGGAAGTAAATGGCAAATCAATATGTTGGGTGAGAGTTCAATATGAAAAGTTAGCATTGTCCTTAATGGTTTCTTTTCATTCACATACAAAAGAAAAAGTCATGGCATTCTTTTATGAAGAAACATATATAGAAACAGGGGAGTCACGGTTTCCCACGCTTTACCAAGCTCTCATATTACCCAAGCGGTGATGGGAGAAATTTAAGTGGGCTGTTTGAAGTTTCAAATCATTCTTTTAAAGTAGTAAGAAATGAGTGGAAGATGAGACAATTTTGCAGATCCTGTTTGGTTTCAAAACATTAGTAATATACAATGTTTAATTGTTTAAGCTTAGAGAAAATACAACTAAATTGTGCCTAGCTAAATGGTTTACAATTAACGCATAAGACCGATTGCTTGGACCTAATGTTTCATCATGTGGTTGACAATCGAATATCTCCTCAGTTGGCTAGAGACTCAAGTCCTGCAGCACCTGTTATTATAACTGACCCGGAGTGTCATCAACAACAAGTGATATTGTGGCAAGATTCACCTCATAAAAGCGCACAGTACCGGAAAATAACCTCTAGCATTCTTTCTGTTTCTGGGAGTAAATTCAGACCTGCAAGGGAAACCAGTCATGGTTCATTGACAGTCATATGCTAACCATTTTTCAAGAATTGTTAAATATTTGCAAATAGCCCACGTCTTGCGGTTTACCTCAGCTGTTTCAAAACCATCACGCGAGACGACACCAACAAAATCCCACGCAGGTTGTACCACGCATCAGCTTTTCAGCAGCTACACAAGAAGGCAAAGAAAAAGAGTCTTGTAAGAATAAGCTTTAGTCCGCGGCATATGCGACATGGAGCACTTTGTATCAGCATCACATTAAAGCCTGTACAAAGTCGTTGTCTGCATCGCAAACAACTCGTACCAACCGACACATCACCAAAGCCACTAGTGAAAACTTGCAAAAAAAGAATTTCCCCACATTCATAACCTGAAACCAACAATTTGCAAAGTTAAATTCTCAGTAGTATCACACATAAATGTTACTACAGAAGACCAAAGCTACGTCAGCTTGCCTTACCGTTCCTTGCGTAATGGTCGTGCCTCATCTCGCCAAATCTTAGCCATCACCATAACTTGTATTTTTCTTCTGTCATGACCAACCTCGCAAAAGCAAATCCTTCCAAACCGTAAAATTACGCAATACCAGCATAAGAGATAAATTAAAAGTTTCATCACAAAGCATTGCCAAGACCTGTACCTGCAGCAGAACCCGTATGAATTCAGATTATTGCCAGAACAGTGCGGAAGATGAAAAAGTTCAATGAAGATGAAATACAAAAGGAAGTTGAGAGAAAAGAAGCCTTTTCCGAATTTGACTGCTTTGCATCATGAACATTTTGTGTCCCCTGGCCTGAATGGTTTTTTTTTTATTGTCGAGGCTAATGGCGGTCTTAATCAGCAACGCTCTGCAATTTGCAATGCTGTGGCTGTTGCAGGACTCCTGAATGCAATTCTAGTTGTACCTCATTTCGAATTTCACAATGTGTGGAAAGATCCAAGTGAATTTGGGAATATATATGATGAGGATCATTTTATTTCCACATTTAATGGTTATGAGAAGGTAGTTAAAGAACTTCCTGAGGTAATAATGGAGAAACATAATTACAATATGAGTAATATAACTACCATCAAAGTTCAAGCTTGGGCTCCAGTCAGTTATTACACAGGAGCTGTTTACCTTATCTTGCAAAAGGAAGGGGTTCTTCGAATAACTCCATTTTCTAATCGCTTGGCAAGAGTGTCCCTCCACATATTCAATTTCTGAGATGTATTACTAATTTTAAAGCATTGAGGTTTTGTTCTTCAATATCAGCACTAGTTGAGAATCTGGTTTACCGAATGATTAAGAAAAGCTCAAGGATAGATGGAAAATACATTGCTGTGCATCTTCGCTTTGAGGAGGACATGGTAGCATCCTCGTGCTGTGAATATGATTGAGGAAAGGCAGAGAAGTTGGAAATGGATTCAGCTCGTGAAAAGGGGTGGAAAGGAAAGTTCAAAAGAAAAGATCGTATCATTGTACCTGATCTCTATCGAGTCAATGGAAAATGCCCATTTACCCACACCTTTAACAAAACGTTACCGCAATGATCGTTCATGGCACCTTGTGAATAACCAACAGACCTGCACATACACAAAAGATAACATAAGCTCACAGTAAATATCGGCCATAATCCAAAAGGCCACAGGCCCGTGATACTAGTTCATGACAGGAAATTTCAACAAAAAAATTAATGAGTGAGCTAGACAATGCAATACCAGTAGCAACAACGCACACAACTTGCCATGCCATACTCACAACTTGCGTTAAAGCTATATTAACCGCACAATTTTGTTGGTCCATCATCGACACATCCAGTAAACAAGACCTGTTCCAATTCTACAGAGCCTTCCAATTTCTCTCGTTTGCAATGCACAACTTGTTTTTTTTTTTCAAATACCGCAGCAACGGCACAATGTATGATGCGCATCCCGCACGGTCACCAATTGCGAGCATATACACCAACCATCCTGCATAAGTGCATAACAGAACTTAATGAGAAACCTGCAAAATGTTTTACAATGCATCGACAACCACCGTTATGTACAAATTTGCAAATTGACAAATGAAGGCAACATAGCATAATACCATGATGGACAAGCCGGCATGAACTTTTCGAAGTTATAAAACCGGCATCTTCAATACCTATATATATACTGCCACCACCACACCATCAGTGCAAAATATTCACAACTGAAAAAGTAACTCGTGTGCGACTAAATGCTACGCGATTGAGGCCTGCAGCAAACATTCACACCAGAGAAAAATCATTCCATTTAAGAATCACAATGCAGAGTGATGTGCTTGGACATCAATTCAAAAAGAGGGATGAGATGAAGTGTGATTTATATTACCTGCTAAAAGATGTCAGCAAAGCATGAACATTGAAAGAAAATACATGAGTTGTTACTTGCCACCTCTCAAAATCGTATTCCTGCAAATGAAGTTATAAATTAATTACCACAGTAAAAAGCAGAAAGAGGGAGTTACCGCAGTGAAAATCAGTTAAAGTTTTTTTACCTCACTACAGACAAAAGGAGTGGGAGTCATTCCACACGGCCCACCATGCTTTGAGAAGACCCTCTAGAGTTTGCATAAAAACCCTCTGCTTGCGGAGCTCAAGAGGAGAGGGAATGCTTGAGAGCCTCCAAACCCTAGCCTTCAGTCTCTTCCTCCCAACTCTCCTCCTCTTGAACCCTCACCAACCTTCTTCAGTTCTTCCTCACCCTCAAACTTCTTCGTTGTTGAAATCCCAAAAAGATAATAATCCTTCATCTCTTCTTCAGTGTCAAAACTTCAACGACCAATTTCCCATCTCCACAACCCTCAAAAACTCCAAATCACCGTAAAACACCCACAACAATAATCTTCTTCGCTTTAAATCAGAATCACATACCCCAAACTCGGACAACACAAACCCAAATCCTCCAACTTCCGCCACTAAACCTCACCCAGATTGTTGCACAATCCAGAAACTCTCTTTGACACTCCGAA
Organism: Lathyrus sativus; assembly: GCA_963859935.3. Classification (NCBI taxonomy): domain Eukaryota; kingdom Viridiplantae; phylum Streptophyta; class Magnoliopsida; order Fabales; family Fabaceae; genus Lathyrus; species Lathyrus sativus. The sequence continues at coordinate 606,799,607 of OZ012735.1, forward strand.
TCGTCAACCCTTTTTTGTTCCCCATTCGCAAGATACCAAAACCCCTCGACCCAAACTTCAATATCCAACTCATAGACTCACAAAAACCAGAACAGAATAAAACCGAAAGACGAAGGGGGAAACGAGCGTTGGCGGAACAAAAACTTCTAACATGAAAACCCACAAACCTGAGATGAACTCAAAAACAAGCAAGCAGAAATGAGATTGAGAGAGGGCGACAAACAAAGCCCAGATCAAGAGAAGTAAGATTGAGTTGGTTTCCTCCACGATTTGCGATATCTTTGCAGTTTCATGGTTGGGTTTCGTTGTGGTTTCTTTCTGAGGGAGAGGAAGACCGCATTGTCGGTCCTTTTGTTTCTGAGTAATTGTTTTATTCTTTTTTTATCTAACTTTGGCAAATTTATTTGGATTTTGTGAATAAGAGGATAAGTTTCTTGTGTTGAGTGTGTTGACCGAGCCCCACTTGATGGATTTTAAGTGGGCTTCATATCCTATTTCACTGTGATACCCGCACTCTGATTACACACTTCTGTATCCTTTGTCTTTTCAAATTTAGAGTTTTAATATAAAGCTTTATAAATGACTTTCATAAAATAATTTTGATTACTTCTATTTTATGTAAAATTTTCTTTCGTCAATATTTTAAACTAATATTATAAGAGTTATTTAGTAAATAAATTTGGGTTTTACTTTTGGTTGTATTTTCTTTTTATCATGTTTTGGGTCGATGACGAAGTTTCCGCCGTTTAGCCGTCAAAATATTGACGTGAAACAAAGGATCCGAGACCACCTTCTTTCTCCGATTTTATTTCGATTTTTGGATTGATGAAGTCTTTTATTCGTAAGCGTCGCGTATCGAAGTTGATAACCTTCTCGATTTCAAATCTATGGTGAATAACCATTGGGGTCATTTTCCGTACTTTGGGATCGTGATAGGCTACCTTCGATTAATCGGCATTATGTTTGCGATTAAGATGAGATCTTATTCTTTCGTGTCCCGATTCGATTCACTAAACTAACCAATGCTTTAATTTTCGTTAAATATTGTTGTGAATATTATTGTCATATTATTATTCATATTATCATATCTCATTATTCATTCATTCACCCATATTCGAAAACACCTAATAAATTATCGAAACTCCTAAAAGCCAAATTGGTGGACTGTTGTATCATTGGTTATTTGCAGGTATCTTAATTTTAAGTCGTGCCCGACTTTGCTCAAGGCGTAGTTTAGGACACAAATGCACACACACGGCTTTCTCTTGGGCTACCTGACAATGAGACCCCTTTATTTTGTGCAATCCCGTGTAAATTACATGTACCCCTCTCCCATTCCGATGTATGTTTCGCATTTCTTTGATTATTAGTTTATCTCCTAGGAGCACCCATAGGGACTAGAGCGGATTCAAACTATTTTCAAACTAATTCTCGATTCATCATCGAGCCATTTTCAAACCCTGGTAAGTCGAGTGCTTATACGCATTCGCCATCAACCTATTACAACTCGACCCTTGATGCGTAAGTTAAGTCGGTCTCTTTTTTTCAAACAAATTCATTTTTCAACACGCTTTGCACGCGATAATGAGTCAAACCCTTGATCCAACGTCAAGAGGGATTTCGAAACAAACTATCAATCAACTAACAAATATTCAATCCTTTTCAAGGTGAAAAGAGTGGGTTCAAGTCTTTGAGCTTGCTTTCCGTTGTTTATATGGGAGTTATCTTATTCGTGTGTGAGCAATTGACGCCTTTAAATAATATTAACAAACTCGACAACATTCAACCACCTTTCAATTACTCATCCTTTCACTCACCTTTCAAACAACTTCTTTTACGATGAAAAAGAGAATGTCCCAAGTCTTTGGTTCGCTCTCCCGACTACTTGGATCCGAGGAGCCTTTCTCAAGCTTCCAGTAGTCGTCATCCGACCAATCTCATCTTTTTATACACCATTTCAAATCCAGACAACTTTCCTTTCATGATGGAAAAGAGAGTGTTCCAAGTCTTTGGTCCGCTCTCCCGATTATTTGGAATTTGAGAAGTCTTTCTTAAGCTTCAATTAATCGTCATCAATTCGACTTTACCCTTTCAAACACAACCTTATTCTTCAAGATGTAAAAGAGAGTGTTCCAAGTCTTTGGTTCGCTCTCCCGATTACTTGGGTCTGAGAAATCTTTCTTAAACTTTGAGTAATCGTCATCCATACCCATTTCAATCCAATTCAAACCCGTTTCTTTCGTGGTCGTTACCACGAACTACGAACGCTCTGATTCTTCATTCACTCTTGAATGTAAGATACGTAGGCACAAGATTGCGATGATCTTGGCGAGCACAATCCCTTCCATCTTCCATTTCCCCATCCTTTCCCGTAGTCGAACTACGATGCTCTGATTTCTCATTCTCGTCCGAATGAGCATACGTAGGCACAAGGGCCCCAATCCTTGGCGAGCACCCTATCCTCTAACCATCCCCTTTCCATTAGTGTCTTTAGCCCTTTATAGTATCCTTTAGCATTTAGTAGTGAGAAGAGAAGAATTAAGTTTAGCTAACATCCATCATAACTCGAATTAAGAGGTTCCCGTCGAGTACGACGGACGTGAGGGGTGCTAATACCTTTCCCTCGTGTAACCGACTCCCGAACCCAGGAATATGGTTGCGACGGCCGTGTTCCTCTCCGCGTTTGTGAGATTTTCTCGATATTTTCCTCTCCCGTTCATTCGGGAAAATAAAGTTCGGTGGCGACTCTACCGAACCGCATTTCCGCACCTTTCGCGCGAGGGTCGTATGTTCGAAATGGATTTTTCGAGGTGCGACACCTTTGAAATCTCAATTATTGTAGAGACGTTGGTACTTTCAGTTGTGGATTCCATAGTGTTGCACCCTAAAATTTGCCCAACCTTATTCTCCTTGGTTTATGTGTCATTATCATTAGCATTTGCATATAGAGTCATGTACATAGACTAACCATCTGCATAGCATGAGCATAGCAAGTCATTCAACAGGGGACCAATCATTATTCTCATCTCTAGAGGCCTATCAAGGGGTTATTATTCCAATTCAATCTCATTCAAGTCATCAGGAAAGAATTTGAAAGCAAAGAGTTCAGCAGATCAAGCCTTGAGTCCATCTCCTAGCTGAGGGTATCTGAGGATCAACAAGAGGATTGTGAGCTGTGAGTGAAGGCATGGAGAGCATCTAGACATTATGAGAGACCTAGAAAGTCATTTGGAGAAGGAGACAAGTCATTGATGAGAGCACAAGAGCTACAGTTGAAGACAGTCAACTAGGGTTTCATCTGGGTCAACCCTAGGTCAACCCTAGGTCAATTGACTGACTTAGAAGGGCATTCAAGGCTATTGGAGAGATGTGGGGTTCATCATTGGACATATGAAGAAGGATATGGAGATATTACAAGGAGAATTCAAGAGAAATCAAGGAGAAGAGGAGTTACTAAATTAGGGTTTCTCTGTAAAATCCCCTAGTTTAGGTCAAATTTCCAAGCAAGATAAGTCAAAATGCTAGCTTCAAATGGCTTCTTGGCCAACATGAAACTTGTAGAGGATCTCAAGACCTTTAATTTGAGTGGTGGAAGACATCAAGGAGATTTATAGAACTCAAGTTATGGTCCTTGCAAGTTACAGGTCATCTGAGGTGTCTGAATTTTTGTCTGTGAAAGTGACTTGACTTCCAAGCTAGTTTTACCCCTCAAGGAGATTTCAAATGAATTCTTGGTCAACATAAGAATTGTTCCTCATTGTCTTAGCTTTCTAGAATGGTATAGTATGCCTTCATATGATGTGGAGAACTCAACTTATGGTCTTGGCAAGCAAAGGGTATTTTGGGCATTTGTGAATTACAGGTCATTTTATCCTATGTCCAAAACTCATACAAGGAGGCCTCAAATGGAAAAACTTACAACATCAAACTTGCTCCAAATGGGATTTTAAGCCTAGAAAGAAGGTCACAAATTATTGGAGAAGCTCATAGCATAGAGTTGCATGATTGGTCAAAATATGAACTAAAATGGCTTATAAAGTGAATAAATTCAAGATGGAAAATGGTTTGGGAGATTTCTAAGTCCAAATGGAGACTTCCAATATATGATTTTGAATGGAAAAACAATTCTAAGAACAATGGTTCAAACACTTTTTTGAGTTTAGAAGGAAAAAAAGAAGTTATCTTTGGTTACTTGTAATTGAAGAAACATGACCAAAATGGATCAAAGTTGGAAAACAAGGGAATGTGCAAGATGGATCTAGAATGTTCATATGAGGTCTATATAAGCATGAAATGAGAATTTAGCAAGGGTTGGCTTCATTTGCACCAAGAATCACACAAAATTCTCTCATTCTTTCTCTTTGAAGTTTCATCCCAATTCCTCATTTTCTTCACAAAATCATCATCAAAATCAATTCAATCTTATTCAATCTTCATTCTAGATCAGAATTGGAGCAAAGTTTTGGTGATTAGGATTCATTTTCGAGCACCTTTTTCAAGAACATCAAAACTACAAATTCAAGTGGACAGCATAATTCAAGTCAAGAATCAACAAGGAATTGCATACAGAATCACATACATCAAGGATTGATCAAGATCCAACACCTAGAAGCTTCAGATCCACGAATTCCATAGCTGTTTTCAAGTTTGTGCACCAGGTATGTTTTCATTCGATTTGCTTGATTCAGTTAGTTAGGCATGTTGTTGTTAGTTTAGATATGATCTAGGTGGTTAGGAGATTAGTTCAGATGAATTTGGAGTGATTTAGAGACCATTGTTAACAGGTGCAACAAACTGTTAGGAGGTGAAACTCTTAGGTTAATGCATCATAATCGTAGCTTGATAGTGCAGGTTGATTACCTTTAGTTATAGGTTAGATTAGGATAGGTTTGAGGAAGAATTGTGTTGATGCATATCAGTGTATATCCATGGTGACCAGACCTTGGCTTGATCGGGTTTGTTGTTGTGATGAGTTTCAAGGTAAATTAGTGCCATAGACGTGTAGAGGGAGAGTTATAGAGTAACTTTCATGTTCACATCGTGTGGATTGGTTGCCTGTAGAGGGAGAACAGCTTGGTGTAAACCTGCTCGTGCATGGAGGTGTAATGGTGATTGAAACCCTAGTTGCAGATCAATTGGAGAAGAGATAATCGTGGCCTTCCATTTTGATTAAGACCTTTGACTTGGAGCGTGATCCAAGGGCTCATATTCAATTCAGAATGTGGAGGGAAAGAAGCTGGCCAAAACGCACCGTTTCATTAATTGAAACGGGCGGGCCTGAGTTGTAATGTGTTAATCCCACCCCCCTATTTCAAGCCCAATGCAATTTTAACGTGTTTCCTTGTGCTATTTTCACCCCCCAGCGCTTTTTTATTATTTCATTGATTCTGAATTGAAGCTGGGCCTTGGTAAAACTGCTATGCGCACCCCTGTCTGTGTGGCCCATCCAGAATTGAACTGGAGCGAATTTCTATTCATACCCCCTCTCTCTTACTTTAATTCATTTAATTTTTTTAATTCCATTTTAGTTTTTCATCAACTTTGAAAATTCATAATAAATCCATAAAAAATGCATTTCACTTCATTCTTTTTACATCTTTTTCATTAAAATGTCTAGAAAATTATAGAGAAATAAAATTGCATTTTTATTTTCATTTCATATTTTTTCCATAATTTCTAAATAAATGTCATGTTAAATAGATTCATCTCATGCATCATTTTAATAATTTTTGTTCTCTTACATGCTTTAATATTTTTTGGTCATTCTTTTTATGCTGTTTAGATTAGATGTTAAGCTTGTAGAAATATTTTAGTTCCCATTTTTAGGAGTTAATTTTAGGTGATTAATAAATGCTTGAACATCATGAACAAAACTAGGGTTTTAGGTGACAACTTAAGAAGTTTGATTTCATTTCCCTTAGGACTTAGGATTTAATTAGATTAGTTATGGGACTATAAGGGCTATGGGTAGCTATTAGATCCCTTAGAAAAAGTCAGGATTCCCCTACTGCTATTAATACTGTCTGTATATCTGTTGTCTGGTGTGGTGTGCCCTCTGGGGATTGTTGCTTGTTTGTTTGGGTATTGGGTTTGTCTGGGGCCCTGGGGAAGCTGAAGATTTGAGGAGATGAAGGCCATTGGAGATTCAAAGATTGAAGATCAACTGTCAGAGTTGAGGAGGAGTTTCTTGCTAGCAGATGCTGAGGAGACTAAGGTTTAGGAGCTAGGCAGAGCTCTAGGCTAGAGAGTTTGTTTCTCAAACATGGATTGCCTTGTCTGCATCCATTCTTCTCTGTGATTCAGAGTCTCTCTAAGACACTCACCCCCTTCCTTTGGAAGGCTTGGTGATAGTGTCTATGAGATAGAACTCTTGAGAGAAAATGTCTCTTGTGTTAGAAGCAGTCTGTTCACCACCTTTGGTAGTCAACTGATTGCTTAACACCCAATTCACTCTTATGATTGATCCCTCATCCTGGAGGTTGAGCTTGAAGAAAAGCCATTGCAGATAGAAGAATGATGATCAAAGCCCTTGCCTGAAGGTCATGAAGATGGAGATTGATGCTTGTTGAAGCCTGTAGCTGATTGGAGATTACTTGGAGCCAGATGTTGATTCAGAGCTGCTGAAGCTGTTTGTTTTATTATTGTATTTCATTTGCTGATGTATTGATTGGTTTTCTGAGTTGTATTGTTTGCTGTTTACCCTGCTGGGTTGAAAGTGAAGCCTGTTCACTTTTGCCTATTGTTTTCCAGGTTCGAGGTTGAGTGGGACTCCCTTGCCTCGCTTGTATTGTTGCATCCATGCATTTTACTGTTTTACTGTATATATCTGATATTGTTTCTGTTTCTGCCTATCCCGTAGGATCTCTGTTTCTCTCTGCGCCAGAGAGGAACATGATAGACACTAGGTCTTAACCCATGCATGATAACATCAGGATAGTTTGATTCCCTTCGCAACCGTAGGTTAGAGTTCTGTCTCTTCTTTCTCAAAACAAACAGAAAAACACGTAAAGATTTCAAACTCAATAAAAGACACTTCTTCCGTAAAAGAATGTGAACTCATCAAGACGTCATTTTTGTCCTCTTGGACTGTTAATCAGAAAAACCTTTTTCAGAAGGAATAAAATCAATCAAGACAGACTCGTGTCGTACGTGGCCCGAACTACGTTTGCTCTGATCTTTCATGCTGTATGAAAGTACGTAGGCATAGGATGCGATATCCTAGCGAGCAACCTTCCCCTCCTTTCCCGTATGTAGGCGAACTACGTTGACTCTGATTTCTCGTTCCAGACGGGAATACGTAGGCATAAAGTGCGATACTTTGCCGAGTCATTCTTATTTTCATTTATTTTCTTTTTCACCCTTGACCTATAGTTTAGATAGAATAACAATCCATACCCGAAAACAAGCGTGGATCCCATCGAGTACGATGGACGTGAGGGGTGCTAATACCTTCCCCTTGCGTAACCGACTCCCGAATCCAGGTTTTGGTTGCGATGACCATACCTTTCCCGTGTTGTGCGAGGTTTACTCTGAGCGTTTCCTTTCCCTCCCGTGGGATAAATAACGCACGGTGGCGACTCTTCTGTTCAGCCGGCGCCGATTTTCGCAGTAGCGACAGCTGGCGACTCTGCTGGGGATCCAACGTCCCCTGGCTGCTAAGGACTGCGATGGTTCTTATGCATTTGGGATCCAACGTCCCTTTGAGAGAGTCAATCCTAGCGCTTGTTTTCCCGTCGAGGATTTTGTATGGAGTTATTGTATATTTCTAACCTTGCATCTTCAGCTTTATATATTGATTATTGTTGCTGTATCTGGGGTGTGACGGGTGTTCTGATATTGAGAGATAAGCCGGACCTGGGCTTGAGTGCACCTAGAATTAGAGTAGAAATTAGTGGGCGCCCGCTTGCTTTGCTTGCTTTGGTGTCCCATGAAATCTACACTCAGACGAGGTTCCTCTGGTTGGCCTCCTGCCCCTTCCTTTGGTTGGCGTGGGTTGCTGGTTAGTTGGATTGTCGACTCTGGGGACCGATCATTTGGAAGTTGGCTAAGTGAGGCCTCTTCAGGGATTGATGATGCCACTCCTTCTGGGAATCGTATTATCAACCCTGAAAGTCTGTGACGCCGACGACCGCATAGGATGCCGTACCTTTGCCAGTTATAGGGCCATCCACCTGTGAGGGGATTCAGGGTTATGCAGGTAACTAGACTTTCAGACTACCGGTTATTTCTTGATCAGAGATCCTGGTTATTTATGGAGATGTGTTCTGAGGTCTGTCAGAGACCAGTTGGAGAGTTCTGAGGTCTGTCAGAGACTAATTAGAGATGTGATTTGAGGTCTATCAGAGACCAGTTGGAGTTATGGTTTGAGGTCTGTCAGAGACCAGTGTTGGAGTTTTCTTATAGGTCTATCTGACCAAGGTTTGATGACTTCTGGATGGTCTATCTGAGACCTTTCTTGATTGGGTTTAGGCTATTCAGCTGCAGCTTTGGTCCCTGTTGAATGTTACTTGCATTGCATTGCCTGCATATCCATTATCATTTGCATTTCACTAATGTGTGTCTGTGCTGCAGGTGCATTTGCATTTCCCTAGTTCTAGTGCCCAGACATCTGAGTGTTGATCATGACTAGCTTAAGGAGAACGGTTGCTTACAAATTGCCTACGCCTGATATTGTTCCTCTACTTGGGTTGATCTCTCTTGCTGATGAGGGTGTTCGTAGGAGCTTCCGGATGAGCTATGGTAGACTACTGAGATTGGTGTGCAAACCTACAGAGGTAGAGTTAGATGGGTTGTATGCTTTGATGCAATTCTACGACCCTGCTTTGAGGTGCTTTACGTTCTCTGACTTTATTATGGGACCAACCCTGGAAGAATACGCTGAGTATGTTGAGCTGCCCGTGCAGAACCAGGTTCCATTCATTCATTATGATGCCAAACCTAAGCCGGAGGAATTGGCAAAAGCCTTGCATATTGATGCTTCTGAACTTGTGACTACTGTTTCCCGTGGAGTTCCAGGCTTCTCACTTCAGTTCTTAGTTGGTAAAGCCCAAGAGTATGCCAAGAGCGGGTGTTGGGTTGCTTTCAACGCTGTGTTGGCCTTGTGCATTTATGGCATAGTACTATTCCCCAATATACCGGACTTTGTGGACTTCGATGCTTTCTACTTGTTTGCCGCTGGTAATCCTGTACCTACCTTACTCGGAGATCTCTACCACTCGCTGCATTACAAGAATGAGAAGGGAAGAGGGAAGAATGTTCATCTGTGTGTGCCCTTGTTGAGTATATGGTTTGAGAGTCACCTTCCTAAGAGAGGATCTGCTGCAGAGACTACAGTTCCAGTTGGTTGGCCAGAACGTCTGATGAGGCTATCGTCGGAAGATATGGAGTGGTTTGATCGAGATTTGTTGGGATCCGAGCTCATCTTCAGTTGTTCTGGGTACCCTAATGTCCCACTGATTGGAAGAAAAGGGTGTATCAACTACAACCCATCGCTGTTGGTCCGTCAGTTCGGATATGCGCTGAAGAACCCGCCTCAGGAAGAAGAAGTACAGGAATCTCTGTACTTCACTGGAGATTTGAAGGGGGAGTTATTAGCCAGGTTGCAACGTGCCTGGACGCGTATTAACCGCAAAGGGAAGCCGCTGTTAGGAAAGAATGATTGTCAGGCCTATGCACCTTATAGAGCTTGGATTCAGGAGAGGGCTAGTCAGTTGAAGATGCCGTTCCCAGATGCACCAATTCTTGTTCCCGTTCCGGTAGCAGAGCCAACTACTGTTTCTAGAGAAGTCTATGAACAGGTTGTGAGGGAGAAAGAAGCCTTGATGAAGATTAATGAAGGGTTAGAGCAAGAGCTAGCTCAAATACGCAGTGAGAAGAACAAGGCCGTATATGCTTTCCAACAACAGATCGAGCTGGTAAACAGGTTAGGGGCTGAGTTGACCGAGGAGAAGAAAAAGCGTGAACGTCTGGGGCAAGAGTTCAGAAGCTCCCATGACATGCTTGAATACAAGAAGAAGGCGCTTGACGCAGCACACCGAGAGATCTCTTCTTGCAATAAGACCTGGAATGCTACTCTCACTAACAATAAGAAGAGGGAAGATAAGCTGAAGCAGCAGATTTCCGACCTCGAGGAGAAGTTGAAGTCTAGCATCAAGAAGTGTGAGGAAGAAGTGATGAACCGGTATAGTGTCCAGCATGCACTGAACAAGGCAATCAAGTCCAGAGACGAAGCAGTATCTCAGAAACGAAAGTTAGAAGATTGCTTCGGAGAAGCAACGTGGGAAGAAACTGCTGAAGACGTACGCCGTGTTCTTAAGAAGAGAAACCAACTTGTTGAAGGGCTGCTTGATCGACCAAGCCATCCGGAGACCAAGAAGTTGATAGAGGAGTACCAGATTTTTGGGAGGATTTGATCATTTCATGTAGTAGCTTATATGCTTTATTTGCATAGTGCTGACCATCACCAGGATTGTTGGTTGAGGTCATGCCTTCTTTGTATTCTCAGTGATACTGCACTCTGGGCTTATTGATTTTCCCTGCAATATATGAGGCTTTCTATGATTCAGCTCCGATATTCCTATTGTCAACACTGTCACTGCACCGGCACCTCCGCACTAGAACTGGGGGAATGAACTTCCCTAATGCACAGACACATTGCATTGCATTCATATTCATATTGCATTACAGGTAATCTTTGAATGGTGTCTTATTTCCTGCTCTGATCCAGGTACTTAACAGGATTCCAGATCAACATCCGCACCGCTATTCTACACGCTCCAACTGTCGGAAAGTCATGGACCAAATTCAGAACGAGATGCAGGATGCGCGCGAGAAGCTCGCCCTCTTCATGCAGACCATGGAAGCTATAGCAAAAGGGCAAGAGAATTTGCAGGCCATGGTCCAGCCTCTGTTGGCTCGCAACGCTGGTCATGGTAACGAAGATCATCAGTCTGTCCGGGTTGATACTGCTCATGGAGACGGCACTCCCACGCCAGTGGCTCCGCCTGTGGTCAATATGCCCGCTACTAATATCAACAACGCTACCGCTGCTGTGAATGGTAACATCGGAGTGGGAAATGAAACTGCTGTCCATAACGCTGGGCTGGGTGATGTCAATTTGGGAGATAATCTCGGAGGCAACGGCTTTGTCAATACTGGGTTCGGATTCAACGATCAGGGATTCGACAACACTGGCAAGTATGGCTTTAATGCTCAAGGCTTTGGGCAAGATGGTTATGGTATGGTCAATCAGGGTTATGGAGGCTTTGGAAACGGAAATGGTACTGGATTTGTGGGTTTTGGTCCTGCTGGGGGTGTTCAAGGGTACGGCAACAGAGGCCGAGGTCCCGGGATGAACCAGATCAGAGCTGGACGTAATAATGCGTACGATGGGTACGGGGCTGGAAATGGCATGTGGCAAGAGGATCAGCAGGAAGACGCCTTCTCTGGAGGAGGTTTTGAAGGGCCGATGGATGATTCCCAAAAGATTAGAATGCTGGAAGAGCAAATGAAGGGAGTCCTAAACCAGAGTGTTGTGGGTCTGGACATGGCAACTATGGGCTTGGTACCTGGCTTGAGGGTGCCCATTAAATTCAAAGCGCCTGCGTTCGACAAGTACAAAGAAGATACATGTCCGAAAGTGCATGTACGAGCTTATTACAGAAAGATGTCTGCATACTCCACTGATGAAAGAATGCTAATGCATTTCTTTCAGGATAGTCTATCGGGTCCTTCCCTAGAGTGGTACATGGGGCTGGAGCCGACTGATATCAAGACATGGAAGCAATTAGCGGAGGCGTTCGTAGCCCATTACAAGTATAACAGCGACCTGGCGCCCAATCGGGTCCAGTTGGCCGGGCTTTCGCAGAAGAAGGGGGAGAGTTTTAAAGAGTACGCGCAAAGGTGGCGCGATATGGCTGCCAGGGTCCGTCCTCCTGTCGAAGATAAAGAAATGAATGATATGTTTGTCGGTACATTTACCGGGCTGTTTCATGATATGCTGTTTCATACGTCTCTGGCTAGTTTTTCAGACCTGATTCTGATGGGTGAAAAGATTGAGCGTAATATTAAGCAAGGAAAGTTCCAAGTTGAGGAATCAACTGCATCTGGCAGTAATAGGAAAGCTTATGGTGGGCGCCGTCAGGGCGAAACTAGCGCGGTATTTGGAGGCCGAGGCCGAGGCCGAGGCAGGGGAAGAAATCAATATCGTCAGCCGCAACAAGTGTCGAGTGTTACTATCCCCTATCAGCAACAACCAATCCAGCAACAACAACCGGTTCAGCAGCAACCAATGCCACAGCAGCAGCAGCCTCAGCAGGGGGCACAGCAAGCTCAACGAAGATTCCAGGGTGGCGAGCCGAGAAGAGTATTTGAGAAGCCTCCCTCAACCTACGCTGATTTATTGCAGACATTGTTGGGATTGAATCTGGTAGAGAAAAGAACCCTGGCACCGATAACGGGAACTCCCCCGTTCGGCTACGATGCGAGTAGGCACTGTGAGTTTCATTCTGGAGCCCCGGGCCACGATATCGAAGGTTGTCATGCTTTTAAGCACGTTGTGCAAGATCTTTTGGACAACAAGTCTATCAACTTCGGAACGGCAGTTCCGAATATAGTCCAGAAACCCATGCCTAATCATGGGGCGAACGCTGTTCTGACTGAGGAAGGTCTGAATCTGATTATGAATGTGGAGGATTTGAAGACGCCGCTGAGCAAGATAAAGAGTCGACTGTTGCAGGGAGGTGTTTACCCAGGATGTAATGAGTATTGCTTAGATTGTTGGACCCTATCTGGGGGGTGTGAGGATTTGAAGAAAGGCATTCAGGCCTTAATTGATGATGGCGTATTGCAGTTTGACAGAACAGCAACTGATGAGCCTGCAGGGGCAGTAGTGGATAATCGGAGTGATGTGGCCACGGTAACGATTCCGCGGAAGACGATCACTATTGCAGCACCAGCTCAGCGACCACCGATTACCATAACTAAAGCCGGGCCAATCCCGTATGAGAACACGAGGGCAGTCCCATGGTCATATGGGCTGGAGGTGTATTGTGATGGGATTAAGATTGATGTGAACAAGCAGTCAGCGGAGATTGTGGATAATGTTGTTGGCCCAGGAGGCATGACGAGGAGCGGCAGGATCTTTATATCTCCTGAAGTGGAGGCTGAAAGGCTAGCGAAAGGAAAAGGGAAAGCGGTTGAGAATGTTCCGGTACAAGCAAATGAAAAAGAAGCAGCATCTAAGGATGTAGAAGAATTCATGCGCTTGATTCGGAAAAGTGATTATAAGATTGTGGAGCATCTGCAGCAAACGCCGTCCAAAATATCTATCTTGTCATTGCTGTTGTGTTCGGAAGCCCACAGGAACGCTTTGTTGAAGGTCCTGGACACTTCTTTTGTACCCCAGGATGTCTCCGTAAATCAGCTAGAAGGAGTATTGGCACATGTAAATGCTGGCCACAGTCTGGGTTTTACTGATTTTGACTTGACTCCGAAAGGAAGGGATCATAATATGGCATTACATGTGTCTGTTGAGTGTAGGGGATCGACAATGTCGCACGTATTGGTTGACACCGGGTCATCTTTGAATGTGCTGCCTAAGAAGGCGATGATGAAGCTGGATGTTCGAGGGATTTTGTGTACACCCAGTGATTTGGTAGTCAGAGCGTTTGACGGCACGCGGAGAACAGTCTTCGGATCGATTACTTTGCCTCTGCAAGTGGGGCCGGAAGTGTTTGCAACGGAGTTTTATATCATGGATATACAGCCTGCGTACAGCTGCTTGCTGGGAAGACCCTGGATTCATGGGGCAGGGGCAGTCACGTCTACCCTGCATCAGAAGTTAAAGTATATGGTCGGAGACAGTGTAGTCACCGTGTGCGGAGAAGAAGACATCCTGGTCAGCCATCTATCTTCGTTTAAATATGTGGAAGTCGACGGGGAAATCCACGAGACACCATGCCAGGCGTTCGAAGGTTTGCGCATAAAGGGCAAGAGTCCCGGGCCGAGCAAAGTGCCAGAGATAGCTGTTTCTTCGTATAAAGAGGCTCAAGCGCTAGTGGAAGCAGGGGAAGCCAAAGGCTGGGGCAAAGTGTTGGACATTCCGGTGAAAATGGACCGGTTCGGACTGGGGTACCGACCGTCGTCATCAACTCCTTCCGTGGGGGCCCCTTACTTCAGAAAGTCAATCACCATCTCTGCCAGTGGAGTATGTCATGGAACTATCAATGCTGCTTCCGAGTCTGATGAAGGGGACAGCGACTGTGATATGGATGCCTGGATTCAGCCAAGCACGCCAGGACAAGGACTGTGCAACTGGTCTATTCAGGAGCTTGTTCCTGTGACTTTTAAACAGTAATGCTTTGCTTTATTAATTGTTGAATAATCTGATGTCTTGCCCGGGGCATCAGGATTTGCTTAGGGCTGTGTTGTTATAAACATTGCGCGTTAATCATTAAATAAATGGCGTTTTTTCATGTGCAAATACTGTAATCCCTGTCTTTCCTGTTTTGTATTTTTCAATAAAATGGCAATGTGGTTATTCGCTTTATACGCATTTTGAAGCACTTAACCATTCCTTTTGCAGGATAACATTTTCAGATGACATCCTTGAGCCACCTATGACTCGTCCCGACTTCGAGCACCCGGTATTCCAGACTGAAGAAGAGGTTGTCGAAGATAGCGACGTTCCTGAAGAACTGTCTTGGTTAGTGAAGCAAGAGGAAAGAGCCATTCTGCCTCACGACGAGGTTATCGAAATTATCAATTTGGGGTCGGAAGGGGTTGAGAAGAATATTCGTATCGGAGCCGCACTGCAGAGTGATATCAAGCGAAAACTGGTTGAAATGCTTCGAGAGTATAATGATGTATTCGCTTGGTCGTACGAAGATATGCCGGGGCTCGATACCGATATGGTTGTGCATCGCCTGCCACTGAAAGAAAACTGCCCTCCTGTCAAACAAAAGCTTCGCAGAACTCGACCAGATATGGCAATGAAGATCAAAGAGGAAGTGCAGAAACAGTGGGACGCTGGTTTCCTGGCTGTGACGAAGTATCCCTCATGGGTTGCTAACATCGTACCGGTGCCAAAGAAAGATGGCAAGGTTCGAATGTGCGTGGATTATAGAGATTTGAATAAAGCAAGCCCGAAAGACGATTTTCCACTTCCTCACATTGACGTGTTAGTTGATAATACTGCTCAGTACTCTGTATTCTCCTTCATGGATGGCTTTTCAGGCTATAATCAAATTAAAATGGCGCCAGAGGATATGGAGAAGACTACTTTCATAACGCCTTGGGGAACATTTTGCTACAAAGTGATGCCCTTTGGTTTGAAAAATGCTGGGGCAACATATCAGCGTGCGATGACGACTATCTTTCATGACATGATGCATAAAGAGATCGAAGTTTATGTTGACGATATGATTGCCAAATCCCAGACGGAGGAAGAGCATCTGGTGAATCTGTTGAAGTTGTTCAAAAGACTTAGGAAGTTCAGGCTGAGGCTGAACCCTAATAAATGCACCTTCGGGGTGAGATCGGGTAAACTGCTGGGGTTTATCGTAAGCGAAAGAGGAATAGAGGTCGATCCTGCTAAAATAAAAGCGATTCAAGAAATGCCGACGCCTAAAACAGAGAAAGAGGTGCGCGGGTTTTTAGGGAGATTGAACTACATTGCCCGGTTCATATCTCACCTAACTGCTACGTGTGAACCATTATTCAAGCTGTTGAAGAAAGATCAAGCTGTAACGTGGAACGAAAATTGTCAAAAGGCGTTCGACAAAATAAAGAAGTATCTGCAGGAGCCTCCTATTTTGATACCCCCGGTGGCAGGGAGACCCTTGATAATGTATTTGACGGTTCTTGAGGGAAGCATGGGTTGTGTTCTCGGTCAACACGACGAGACAGGGAGAAAAGAGCATGCAATCTATTACTTGAGTAAGAAATTTACAGACTGTGAATCTCGATACTCAATGCTGGAGAAAACTTGTTGCGCGCTAGCCTGGGCCGCCAAGCGTTTAAGGCAGTACATGCTGAATCATACAACCATGCTCATCTCGAAGATGGATCCAATCAAATATATATTCGAAAAGCAGGCGTTGTCAGGTAGAATTGCCCGGTGGCAGATGGTCTTGACTGAATATGATATTCAATACGTCTCGCAAAAGGCGATAAAGGGGAGTGTGCTGTCTGAGTATCTGGCGGAGCAGCCTATTGAAGAATACCAATCAATGAGATTTGATTTTCCTGACGAGGATATCATGTACCTCAAGATGAAGGATTGTGACGAGCCGTTACCAGACGAAGGACCAGAGCCGGGGTCCCAATGGAAGATGATATTTGACGGAGCTGTGAATGCTTACGGTAGCGGAATAGGGGCAATTATCACTACGCCGCACGGGTCGCACATCCCGTTCACTGCCCGATTGACCTTTGCCGTTACCAACAACGAAGCCGAATACGAAGCTTGTATAATGGGGCTTGAAGAAGCCATTGATTTGCGGATCAAACATCTAGACGTATACGGAGACTCAGCTCTGGTAGTGAATCAGATCAAAGGGGAATGGGAGACACGTCAGCCCAATTTGATACATTACATGAATTATGCAAGGAGATTGTTGCCTTTCTTCGACAAAGTTGAATTGCATCACGTACCGCGGGCAGAAAATCAAATGGCTGACGCCCTTGCCACTTTGTCTTCCATGTACAAGGTCAACTTCTGGAACGAAGCTCCCCAGATCACTATCTCTCGGTTGGACAGGCCAGCTTATGTATTTGCTATTGATGAAGCATCTGATGGCAAACCGTGGTATTTTGATATCCTTAATTTCCTGAAGAACAAAGAGTATCCGGCTGGGGCATCCAGTCAAGATCAGAAGACTCTCAGGAGATTAGCGGGTAATTTCTATTTGAACCCGGATGGCGTCTTATACAGAAGAAACCACGATTTGGTGTTGTTGCGTTGTGTAGACGAGAAGGAGGCAAAGCTTCTCATGGAGGAAATTCACGAAGGTGCCTTTGGTACGCATGCTGGTGGACATGCTATGACGAGAAAGCTGCTGAGGGCAGGTTATTTTTGGCTGACAATGGAAACTGATTGTTTCAAGTTTGCAAGAAAGTGCCACAAGTGCCAAATTTATGCTGACAAGATACATGTGCCTCCGAGCCCTTTAAATGTGATGTCATCTCCATGGCCATTCTCGATGTGGGGAATCGATATGATTGGAAAGATCGAGCCGACGGCTTCTAACGGGCATCGGTTCATCCTTGTAGCAATCGATTACTTCACCAAGTGGGTGGAAGCGGCGTCTTACGCAAATGTAACGAAGCAAGTGGTGGCTAGATTCATCAAGAGAGATATCATTTGCCGATATGGGATCCCCGAGCGGATAATCACGGACAACGGTTCTAATCTGAACAACAAAATGATGAAGGAGCTCTGTCAGAATTTCAAGATCGAACATCACAACTCCTCCCCTTACCGACCCAAGATGAATGGCGCTGTCGAAGCGGCCAATAAGAATATCAAGAAGATCGTCCAGAAAATGGTGGTGACTTATAAAGATTGGCATGAAATGCTACCTTTCGCTTTGCACGGTTATCGTACGACGGTACGCACATCAACCGGGGCAACTCCTTTCTCGTTGGTATACGGAATGGAAGCGGTACTACCATTGGAAGTTGAGATCCCTTCTCTGAGGGTGTTGCGAGACGTTCAGCTGGACGAGGCAGAATGGGTAACGAATAGATTGAACCAACTGAGTTTGATGGATGAGAAGAGGCTAGCTTCTCTGGCATACGGTCGTTTGTACCAAAGACGAATGAAGAAGGCGTACGACAAGAAGATACTTCCGCGAAGCTTTCAGACGGGCGACCTTGTGCTGAAAAGGATTCTCCCGCCGCAAGCAGATCACAGGGGCAAGTGGACCCCCAACTACGAAGGGCCATACGTTGTCAGTAAGGTCTTTTCAGGAGGAGCTTTATTGTTGTCCACCATGGACGGAGAAGACTTTGCGTCACCTGTGAATTCGGACGCAGTTAAAAAATACTTTGCTTAAAATAGACCCGCTGGACAGAAAAAAGAGAGTCCAGGCAAAAATGGGGCATCCTGGCGAACCAAAAACAGAATAAAAAAGGTTCGGGCAAAAATTAGGGATAAAGTTGAAAAAATGTACACCCGCGAAGTTGAAAACCTACACTGGGCGGCTTCGGCAAAAAGGGGTATCCCGGTGAACTGAAAACCCGTAAAGGGCGGTTCACGCAAAAGTTAGGGATTTGAAAAGCAAATGACTGCGGTCCGAATTTGATATTGCAATGAGCATCAATGCGGGAGAATACATTTGAGGAGTCAGTTATCGGATACAACCTCTTCAGAAGTGGGGATACCGGGAAAGCATTAGAGTCGGACGAGTCATGGGAGGATCAGTTCGTGGTGTTCATCTGCATCCCGTTGCCGACATGTGTACAAATTTAATTTGTCAATATATTTATGCTTCTGGTGCATACTTATGTATTTGCTTTGCGTAGCTTCCTCTTTTCAGGAGTTACATCCCGTGTACAAAAACTCCGCCCATTCAGGGGCCCAATCAATGAAAATATGTTATTCAGCATTTGATATTGGTCTTTACTGTTTTGTGCATGGTTAACGCCTAAGTTTGATGAAGCTAGCATGAGTATAACATTACTGGCCCTTGCCAACAGTTGCTAAAGCTTTGAATTAACTGAGTGTAATGTCACTAACCTGAATTGATTTGATTGCATAGGCTTGTCGTGTCTTGTTTGTGTTGTTGCAGGTTTCGTAACCATACGAGGAAGATGATCGAAAGAGTGCGATAACGAAAGACTCAGTCCCCACGCAGGTCATGCATGTTCTTCCTGAAGAAGGATAGAATTCCCCAGCTAGCCGTAGCTTATCCGAAGGGAGCAGAAAAGTTATTCGTCCTCAGCAGAGTTTGGCGATTCCAAGATCGTAAGGCTGTATTCAGACAGGTTCATCTTTCCCCGCAGAGTCATGCACTCTCCCCCAGTGGAGTCAGTTAATTTTCCCCAAGAGAATCATCCCATCCCCAGCGGAATTCTCTTTGCAAGTGTTCATTCCGTCCAGTGGAATTCGAAGATCAAGACTCTCCGAAGCAGAGTTGATGGTGGTTCCTGTCATTTGTTTTGTCAGAGATACTGGTGATATCAGTTCACGTTCCAGCAGAAAGTCCGATCGTACTGTGCGCGTCTGCTATTCTCCAGCAAAGTTATATTCCCCAGCAGGGGGTTACCTCAACAAGGTGTGGTTTGAGTTCCCAATTTCCCAGCAGGGTCGACTTCACCCTTCCGGCATTTATTTTGCTGGAATAATTCTGTAGCATCTGGCTATCCCCGACGGAGTCGGCATTATCCTTCCAACATTTATTTTGCTGAAGCAGTTTCTGTATTCTAGCAGTTCAGGTGGAGAGAGCTATTGCTCAAATGAACAATCGAACATTCAAGATTTCGGCATGAGACATCTAATGTCAGTTTCGGCAGTATTCCCCACAGAGTCAGCATGATGAGATTCTCTTTGTCCCTAGCAGGGTCATTTATGCAAATTTCTCGTGTCTTCCCCACCAGAGTTGCCAGGATAAGTGTCTTCTTATCCCCGAGCAGAGTTTGTTTGTCATCAACGGGTTCCATGAATCAGAATTTCAGAGGCACCGCCGGTTATCAGAACAGGCGTCCGATAGTTGGTTTCCAGACATCCCCAGTAGGGTTCGTCTCAAAGTCGCTGTTACGTCAGTGCTAAGGCGTTTTGTGGGTGAGGATCATTGGGGAACTAAGTCCTGACGCGGACAATTTATTCCTAGATTGACGGGATTTCTTCAGAAGTGGGCGTCCTAACGTGGACAGGTTTATTTCCCTGGATTGGTGAGTTGTGTTAGTCCTATCGTGGACAGATTCGGTTTCTCGGTATTAGTGGAGTGGGAGTTCATGACGTTGACAAAAGTGGTTACTCTTTGTATTGGTGTCCTGACGTGGACAAGTTATTTCCCCAGTGGGTCGAGAGTGTGAGTCCTTACGTGGACAAGTCTTATTTCCTCAACGGGTCGAAGACGCCTGAGTCCTAACGTGGACAAATCAAGATGAGGTCAGTGTCCTTACGTGGACAAATCGAAGAAATTATTATTCCTAACGTGGAGAAGTGGGTCCTAACGTGGACGATGTAGTCCTTACGCGGACGTATCAACAGAGGTGATTCCTAACGTGGAAAGATGGAGATTCCTGACGCGGAAAAGATTGAGTCCATACGCGGACATATCAGAAAGAGATGAGTCCTTACGTGGAAAAAGATAGTTTCCTTACGTGGAAATGACAGCATTCCTGACGTGGAAGGAGCGGAGTCCTTACGTGGACAGATTAAGATGGCATTCCTTACGTGGAAAAGTTTAGTCCTGACGTGGACAGATCAAGGTTTGATTCCTAACGTGGAAAGATCAGAGTCCTTACGTGGACATATCAAGAGCATTCCTTACATGGAAGAAAAATGGTTTCCTTACGTGGAAAGGCGAGTTTATTCCTTACGTGGAAAATAGATTGATTCCTAACGTGGAAAGAAATGGTTTATTCCTGACGTGGAAGAGTTTAGTCCTGACGCGGACAGATCAAAGAAGATATTCCTAACGTGGAAGAAGAAGTTTATTCCTTACGCAGAGAAATTGGGGTCCTTACGTGGACAGATGCGTGAAAAGTTGAGTCCTGACGGGGACAGGTTCAGAACCAAAATTGAACTCCTTACGTGGAAGAATTGGGGTCCTTACGTGGACAGATTCAGAAGTTGGTATTCCTTACGTGGAAAGAGTGGAGTCCTGACGCGGACATGTCAAGTGGTATTGGGGTCCTTACGTGGACAGATTGGTACAGTTCCCCTTATGTGAAAGAAAAAGAAGATTGCTTCCTGACGTGGAAAGATGAAAAGGTTTAGTCCTGACGTGGACAGACGCAGAAAAGATGATTCCTAACGTGGACAGGTGTTACTCCTAACGTGGAAGAGTTTTATTCCTAACGTGGACGATTCAGTTTATGGAAATGCAGACGAATTATCCCCAGCGAAGTTGCCGAGATTTTTCTGGGTTAACAGTAAATGAAGTCCTAACGTGGACAGGTTCTAGTTGAGATTTCTTCGTATTGATAACAGACAGAGTCCTAACGTGGACAAGCAAGCAATCTGTTATGACAGAATCCTCTTCAGAATGATGAAGACAATCCCCGGCAGTCGCACGAGATCAATGGGTTACTGTAACAGTCAGATTCAGCTGATGAATGTCGTTCCTCAAGCATGAGCGCGATTTAGTTTTGCGGTTGGCAAATTTCTGGGTTCACTAGTATTCAACCGTATCGTACCGCGAATGTCTGAAGGCTCCGGGCTCTTCACCCAATCGGGTCCAAGTCGCTTGAATAGGGGCAGCTGTTGCACCCTAAAATTTGCCCAACCTTATTCTCCTTGGTTTATGTGTCATTATCATTAGCATTTGCATATAGAGTCATGTACATAGACTAACCATCTGCATAGCATGAGCATAGCAAGTCATTCAACAGGGGACCAATCATTATTCTCATCTCTAGAGGCCTATCAAGGGGTTATTATTCCAATTCAATCTCATTCAAGTCATCAGGAAAGAATTTGAAAGCAAAGAGTTCAGCAGATCAAGCCTTGAGTCCATCTCCTAGCTGAGGGTATCTGAGGATCAACAAGAGGATTGTGAGCTGTGAGTGAAGGCATGGAGAGCATCTAGACATTATGAGAGACCTAGAAAGTCATTTGGAGAAGGAGACAAGTCATTGATGAGAGCACAAGAGCTACAGTTGAAGACAGTCAACTAGGGTTTCATCTGGGTCAACCCTAGGTCAATTGACTGACTTAGAAGGGCATTCAAGGCTATTGGAGAGATGTGGGGTTCATCATTGGACATATGAAGAAGGATATGGAGATATTACAAGGAGAATTCAAGAGAAATCAAGGAGAAGAGGAGTTACTAAATTAGGGTTTCTCTGTAAAATCCCCTAGTTTAGGTCAAATTTCCAAGCAAGATAAGTCAAAATGCTAGCTTCAAATGGCTTCTTGGCCAACATGAAACTTGTAGAGGATCTCAAGACCTTTAATTTGAGTGGTGGAAGACATCAAGGAGATTTATATAACTCAAGTTATGGTCCTTGCAAGTTACAGGTCATCTGAGGTGTCTGAATTTTTGTCTGTGAAAGTGACTTGACTTCCAAGCTAGTTTTACCCCTCAAGGAGATTTCAAATGAATTCTTGGTCAACATAAGAATTGTTCCTCATTGTCTTAGCTTTCTAGAATGGTATAGTATGCCTTCATATGATGTGGAGAACTCAACTTATGGTCTTGGCAAGCAAAGGGTATTTTGGGCATTTGTGAATTACAGGTCATTTTATCCTATGTCCAAAACTCATACAAGGAGGCCTCAAATGGAAAAACTTACAACATCAAACTTGCTCCAAATGGGATTTTAAGCCTAGAAAGAAGGTCACAAATTATTGGAGAAGCTCATAGCATAGAGTTGCATGATTGGTCAAAATATGAACTAAAATGGCTTATAAAGTGAATAAATTCAAGATGGAAAATGGTTTGGGAGATTTCTAAGTCCAAATGGAGACTTCCAATATATGATTTTGAATGGAAAAACAATTCTAAGAACAATGGTTCAAACACTTTTTTGAGTTTAGAAGGAAAAAAAGAAGTTATCTTTGGTTACTTGTAATTGAAGAAACATGACCAAAATGGATCAAAGTTGGAAAACAAGGGAATGTGCAAGATGGATCTAGAATGTTCATATGAGGTCTATATAAGCATGAAATGAGAATTTAGCAAGGGTTGGCTTCATTTGCACCAAGAATCACACAAAATTCTCTCATTCTTTCTCTTTGAAGTTTCATCCCAATTCCTCATTTTCTTCACAAAATCATCATCAAAATCAATTCAATCTTATTCAATCTTCATTCTAGATCAGAATTGGAGCAAAGTTTTGGTGATTAGGATTCATTTTCGAGCACCTTTTTCAAGAACATCAAAACTACAAATTCAAGTGGACAGCATAATTCAAGTCAAGAATCAACAAGGAATTGCATACAGAATCACATACATCAAGGATTGATCAAGATCCAACACCTAGAAGCTTCAGATCCACGAATTCCATAGCTGTTTTCAAGTTTGTGCACCAGGTATGTTTTCATTCGATTTGCTTGATTCAGTTAGTTAGGCATGTTGTTGTTAGTTTAGATATGATCTAGGTGGTTAGGAGATTAGTTCAGATGAATTTGGAGTGATTTAGAGACCATTGTTAACAGGTGCAACAAACTGTTAGGAGGTGAAACTCTTAGGTTAATGCATCATAATCGTAGCTTGATAGTGCAGGTTGATTACCTTTAGTTATAGGTTAGATTAGGATAGGTTTGAGGAAGAATTGTGTTGATGCATATCAGTGTATATCCATGGTGACCAGACCTTGGCTTGATCGGGTTTGTTGTTGTGATGAGTTTCAAGGTAAATTAGTGCCATAGACGTGTAGAGGGAGAGTTATAGAGTAACTTTCATGTTCACATCGTGTGGATTGGTTGCCTGTAGAGGGAGAACAGCTTGGTGTAAACCTGCTCGTGCATGGAGGTGTAATGGTGATTGAAACCCTAGTTGCAGATCAATTGGAGAAGAGATAATCGTGGCCTTCCATTTTGATTAAGACCTTTGACTTGGAGCGTGATCCAAGGGCTCATATTCAATTCAGAATGTGGAGGGAAAGAAGCTGGCCAAAACGCACCGTTTCATTAATTGAAACGGGCGGGCCTGAGTTGTAATGTGTTAATCCCACCCCCCTATTTCAAGCCCAATGCAATTTTAACGTGTTTCCTTGTGCTATTTTCACCCCCCAGCGCTTTTTTATTATTTCATTGATTCTGAATTGAAGCTGGGCCTTGGTAAAACTGCTATGCGCACCCCTGTCTGTGTGGCCCATCCAGAATTGAACTGGAGCGAATTTCTATTCATACCCCCTCTCTCTTACTTTAATTCATTTAATTTTTTTAATTCCATTTTAGTTTTTCATCAACTTTGAAAATTCATAATAAATCCATAAAAAATGCATTTCACTTCATTCTTTTTACATCTTTTTCATTAAAATGTCTAGAAAATTATAGAGAAATAAAATTGCATTTTTATTTTCATTTCATATTTTTTCCATAATTTCTAAATAAATGTCATGTTAAATAGATTCATCTCATGCATCATTTTAATAATTTTTGTTCTCTTACATGCTTTAATATTTTTTGGTCATTCTTTTTATGCTGTTTAGATTAGATGTTAAGCTTGTAGAAATATTTTAGTTCCCATTTTTAGGAGTTAATTTTAGGTGATTAATAAATGCTTGAACATCATGAACAAAACTAGGGTTTTAGGTGACAACTTAAGAAGTTTGATTTCATTTCCCTTAGGACTTAGGATTTAATTAGATTAGTTATGGGACTATAAGGGCTATGGGTAGCTATTAGATCCCTTAGAAAAAGTCAGGATTCCCCTACTGCTATTAATACTGTCTGTATATCTGTTGTCTGGTGTGGTGTGCCCTCTGGGGATTGTTGCTTGTTTGTTTGGGTATTGGGTTTGTCTGGGGCCCTGGGGAAGCTGAAGATTTGAGGAGATGAAGGCCATTGGAGATTCAAAGATTGAAGATCAACTGTCAGAGTTGAGGAGGAGTTTCTTGCTAGCAGATGCTGAGGAGACTAAGGTTTAGGAGCTAGGCAGAGCTCTAGGCTAGAGAGTTTGTTTCTCAAACATGGATTGCCTTGTCTGCATCCATTCTTCTCTGTGATTCAGAGTCTCTCTAAGACACTCACCCCCTTCCTTTGGAAGGCTTGGTGATAGTGTCTATGAGATAGAACTCTTGAGAGAAAATGTCTCTTGTGTTAGAAGCAGTCTGTTCACCACCTTTGGTAGTCAACTGATTGCTTAACACCCAATTCACTCTTATGATTGATCCCTCATCCTGGAGGTTGAGCTTGAAGAAAAGCCATTGCAGATAGAAGAATGATGATCAAAGCCCTTGCCTGAAGGTCATGAAGATGGAGATTGATGCTTGTTGAAGCCTGTAGCTGATTGGAGATTACTTGGAGCCAGATGTTGATTCAGAGCTGCTGAAGCTGTTTGTTTTATTATTGTATTTCATTTGCTGATGTATTGATTGGTTTTCTGAGTTGTATTGTTTGCTGTTTACCCTGCTGGGTTGAAAGTGAAGCCTGTTCACTTTTGCCTATTGTTTTCCAGGTTCGAGGTTGAGTGGGACTCCCTTGCCTCGCTTGTATTGTTGCATCCATGCATTTTACTGTTTTACTGTATATATCTGATATTGTTTCTGTTTCTGCCTATCCCGTAGGATCTCTGTTTCTCTCTGCGCCAGAGAGGAACATGATAGACACTAGGTCTTAACCCATGCATGATAACATCAGGATAGTTTGATTCCCTTCGCAACCGTAGGTTAGAGTTCTGTCTCTTCTTTCTCAAAACAAACAGAAAAACACGTAAAGATTTCAAACTCAATAAAAGACACTTCTTCCGTAAAAGAATGTGAACTCATCAAGACGTCATTTTTGTCCTCTTGGACTGTTAATCAGAAAAACCTTTTTCAGAAGGAATAAAATCAATCAAGACAGACTCGTGTCGTACGTGGCCCGAACTACGTTTGCTCTGATCTTTCATGCTGTATGAAAGTACGTAGGCATAGGATGCGATATCCTAGCGAGCAACCTTCCCCTCTTTTCCCGTATGTAGGCGAACTACGTTGACTCTGATTTCTCGTTCCAGACGGGAATACGTAGGCATAAAGTGCGATACTTTGCCGAGTCATTCTTATTTTCATTTATTTTCTTTTTCACCCTTGACCTATAGTTTAGATAGAATAACAATCCATACCCGAAAACAAGCGTGGATCCCATCGAGTACGATGGACGTGAGGGGTGCTAATACCTTCCCCTTGCGTAACCGACTCCCGAATCCAGGTTTTGGTTGCGATGACCATACCTTTCCCGTGTTGTGCGAGGTTTACTCTGAGCGTTTCCTTTCCCTCCCGTGGGATAAATAACGCACGGTGGCGACTCTTCTGTTCAGCCGGCGCCGATTTTCGCAGTAGCGACACATAGTGTTCTCAATGGATGTTGGTGAAAAATACTTAGGAGTGGGTTGCTTTTATAGTGGAGTATGGGCATACCAAACGGTTGGATAAATCCTTTTTTTGATCTTTGGAAGTGCTACAATCAATAACTATTAAGAATGCACTATACACACTTTTAACGCTCTTTATTACCTTAATCATTTCTCTTCTTTGGAAACTACTCAAGTAATGATGATTTGTTTTGCATTTATGAAATATTTCATTTTGTTTTCTTCTCTCTGTTTTAAAATTTTATTTTAATCTTTTTGATGTGAAAAAAGGGAGAGAAAAATATAGAAGTATTTTAAGAGAATCAGAACCCTTCAGATTTTAATTAATGTTTATTTTAAATATTTTAAAATTCTATTATTACAGTTATTTGTTTACCTGAGAAATACATTTTATCTTTCTTGAATATAAAACTTAGCGGGAGCTTACAAACCTCAACCTTTGAATTATTAGACTTAGGAGGAGCTTACAAACCTCAAACTAACTCTGATATTGTCAAGTAAATTAAAATAGCCCAACATTGTTCTTAAATACTTATGTTTTTCATCGTAAAAAATGGGGAGATTGTTAGAACAAGATTTGTTTATGACATATATCCTTTAGGTTTAGATGATAAAAAATATTGAAAGAATAATGGTGTTATCTAATTTATGTTCTAAGTATGTAGGTTCTAAAGCTTAAAGAGAATCCACTCAAAATCTGGTAAGAGAACGCATTTGAGAGAAGTTGAGTTCTTGGCTTCTCATGGTTCAGAACTGAAGGACGTTCTTAAGTGAAGTCTAATGATATAGAATTGCGTAAAATCTGAAGCTGAATGTATCAGCATTAGAAGATTAATATGTTATCTCTACACTTATTGAATATACCAGCTTCCGATGATCATTCAGAATCACAGACAAAGCTAAAGTGATTTGTACTGCATAAAGCAAGCTACAATGTCAAATCAATTTGTCATCTAGAATTTGTGTTCACATGGCTCAAGAAGAGTTGAAATGATTTATGGATATTCACTATCAATGGATCTATAGTACAACTCACAAGGAAGATGATACGGTTAAATAAGTTACATAGTAGATAAATATCTTTTTGTGTATTTATCTTCAACGTCTCTTAGTACTATGGAGTAATAGAGACACTTATACAAGTTATCTCTTAATATTCTTTTGTATTTGCTATTTAAGCAACTGAAGATTCAATCTGGATCAACAACAAGGAATAAAGAAAGAAGGGCCAAGAATAAAAGAAGCGTCTCATACTTCTATCAACATGGAAGAACAACAAGATCAATAATAATATCGAATATGCAGAGTTTCTATTATCTGTTGTAAATTGTACAAAGTCTTAAGATTTCTTAAAAATGAATATCTTAGAAATCTAAACAAATTGGCACGCCCAGTAGGACAGTGCTAGTAGTGTTTTTATTGCAATCTCGTTTTGTTATCTTTTTTCTTTGAAAACTTCATTGTATATTATTAAGAAGTGGAAAAGTATCCACCAGTAATGAGGATAGACCAAGGAGAAGATATACTAAGAGAATGGTGAATTCAAATTATCCAAATGTTTCGATTCCTCAAAGTTCATCGAGTAACAATCGAGAACCGCCCCAAGTATCTTCGATTGAAGGAACAACGGTCCCAACGACTGTATCAGAACCAATGCCACACATGGCAAGTTCGATGCCTACACAGTCGATTACCATAGTGAGCCCATTCTAAATTATACTAGGCCAAGGGACCCTCCAGTAACTCCTCCACCAGTGGGGAATGCTTCTAATAGGCCCTTCATGCCCCCATGTTTCTCTATGCCTTTTGGCAATCGAGATCAACCTTATGGAATGCCAACATCCAAGATGGTGAATTTGCATAACACCGTCTCAACATTCTCAGAACCTGTGGTGAATGTTACTTCACCATTGCAAAGATCAGGATCTGGCATAAACATGGGTCGAAATAGCCAACCTTTAGGAATTGGTTATTCCACCCAAATGCCAAACTTGACCAATAATTCTGCAGCAGTCATTAGGCAACAAATAGATGAAAGTAACCATGAAATGGTCCAAATATTGGCCCAAACAATGGGGACGATTCTTAATCCCCTAATACAAAGCACCATTCAATCCAACCAACAAGTGACAGCGCAAATGACTTGCCTTACAGATTTTTTTGGAGTACCACAACCTCCTCGACATCCACAGAAAGAATACATATTGGCAAATCAGGGAATAGCCCTTGAAGAAGATCCCACCATTAATCAGGTTCAACAAAACCAAAGAGATCCACCCCATGCAAATCTAGTCGATGCAAGAGTTGCACTTGAACAACCTAGAGTCGAACTTCCCAAAGCCCAACCTCAAATTCCCGCAGAGGAGAGACCTAGGGTAGTAATGGTGAATAGGGACCAAAATGCTGATAACGTTGTACAACAGATTCAACGTGATGATATGGCCGCAAATAACAAGCTAGCAGCTATGGTCGGAAGGATAATGGCGCGAAATGGGGTAAACTTTGGTCTTCAGAGACCAAACTATACTTTGCCATTATCAGAATATATTTACAATCAGACCTACCCCCTAGATGGAAAGTTCCTAAGTTCACTAAGTTTTATGGGGATACCACTGAATCTACTGTAGAACATGTGGCTAGATATTTGATAGAGGCTGTAGAGATTTCGAAATAATGAAAATCTTAGGATAAAATATTTCCCAAGTTCTCTCACCAAAAATGTTTTTACGTGGTCCACAACCTTGCAACCATATTCGATCCATAACTAGACTCGGTTAGAAAGGTTGTTCATGAACAATTTTATATGGGAAAAACTAAGATTAGCTTGAAGGAATTGGCCAGTATCAAACAAAAGTTTATCGAGCCAATAGATGATTATTTGAATAGATTTTGTTTACTTAAGGCCAAGTGTTTTACACAAGTTCCAGATCACGAATTGGTTGAAATGGTCGCTGGAGGTCTAGATTATTTTATTAGAAAGAAACTAGATACACAGTACCTAAGAGATATGGCCCAACTAGCTGACAGGGTTCAACAATTAGAACATTTAAAGGAGGAAAATGCTAGAGCAAATAAAAACAATAGGGTGGCCTATGTCGAATTTAATAAAGATGATGAGGGACAATATAATGAGCCTTCAAACTTCGACGAAAGTGAGATAGATCTCGTTGAATTAAAGCAAGGGGCCCCTTATTCATGTAAGGTCTCATCCCCCTCAAACGGGAAGAACCTGCTCGAACCAGATAAGAACAATAGGTTCCCTAAGAGAACTGACACCTTCAACGTCACCAAATGTGACGAAAATTTTGAATTATTAGTTAAGGATGGTCAAATGATAGTGCCTCCTAGTGCTAAAATACCTCCTTTAGAGCAAAGGAAGAAAATAAGGTTTTGTAAGTATCATAACTTTTTGGGTCATAAAATATCTCAATGTTTTCTTTTTAGGGGTCTTGTTCAAAATGCCATTAAGGACGGGAGATTAAGGTTCGATGAAAAAGCAAAGACTCAGATGAAAATTGATCCTGACCCTTTACAGGTGGCTGATGCCCATTTCACTGAACCTGATGTTGTTGATCCGCTGTCGCGCGCGGATCAAAAATGAGTTATTTTTGTAAAAACGTAGTATCGTGGTAACGGTAACTCAGATATCGTCTCACAAGGATTCTTGATTTTATTAACTAACAGTACAAACAATTAACAGGGGGGTTTGTTTGGCTTAGGATCGATTAAACAAAGAGGTTGCAATTAAGAGGTTAAAATAAGTGATTATCAAAATAAGTCAATCTACTGTTTTCGGTTTCGGCTTATCACGGGTTTCTACCTTACCAATTTCCTAAGCGACTTTGGTCTGTATTTGATTCCTTTGTCAATTGACAAGTGCAAAAGACATAAACTAGATTGACAATCCTATATTCCGAATTAAGCAAACGAATTAAGCTTTCGCGAATTAAGCAAACACGAATTACAAACGCGAATTAACGACAAAGCGACGTAACGGCGAATAAAAGTTAAGGATGCAATCATACGAATTTAATCAAGACAATTCTATAAACTGACAAATTAAGAAAATTGAATTCATAGAATAGTATTGAAAGAGAAACAAATTAAATTGATAAAGTATAAACCTCAAAGCGTTGGAACGCGATTACAGCAGATTGACTCTCAGGAATTAGTTCTCCATTCGAATCGTACAGGCTTCAAAATATTTTCGTCAATAGTGTCTGATAAACCGTAAAAACGAGATAGCTCTTAAAAAGAAAAACAAGGGATCCGGTTCATAACCCAACTGGATCGAAAACATAACTCAGGCCCAAAACATGACCCAAAACAAAAATAAATCTAATGCTGCAGCTTCAAATTAAATTCGGGAATTATGTGCTCCGAGTCTGACTTTAACTCAAACACGAAAGTTGTAGCTCTCTGTCTTAGCTTTCCTTCGACTGGTAGAATGTGTTGATCCGACTCCCGAAACTCCAAATATGATAGTTTCCGTAAAAGCTGCTAAAGCTGAAAATTGAGTACGAAAATTAAATAAAGGTAAATATAAACTGAAATAGAAAAACATTATAAAATATAAAAATAAACTAATCAAACCATGGAAATGCATAACTACAAACATGGAAGAATGTGCATCAAAATGCACTGATCATTATCAATATGATCAAAGTTACTAATGACTTCGCTCACAATGTTAACCTGGTCGATGTTACCACTGACTTCGTCAATAATGTTGTGATGGTTAAGATCACTGAAGATCTTGACGAAAAAATTATGAAAGATTGTATATGTGAGGTTACTGATGACCTCACCAAAGGAACTGTCGAAGGAGTCAATAATGAAACTACTGATGGTTTCGATACAACAGGGATCACTGAGGATTCTAATCTGGTAATGGTGACGAAAGAGACCGCTGATGATTTCGTGCGGATGGATAAGCCTGCTGATGGCCTTACAATGGAATTTCAAAATCTGGACATTGCCAAAGAGGTCACTATGGACATTAACATGGTCAAACTTTCGCAAGAAACTTTGATGGAAACTAAAGAAGAGCGACGTCCACAGGAATATAACAAAGCAACCTTCCCAAAGGAAGAAGAGAGTCTGATCAATTTCTTGCATAGATGTCAGAAGAAAAAGTCGTAGGTCATGCTCTGCCCAAGGTGTAGCGCCATGTTCGAAAAAAAAAGCGGCCCAAAACATAGATGGATTTCAATTGGCAAAGGCCAGAAGAAACTGGAACGATGCTGGTAGCCACCAAGCCTTTGATAAGAAAAGGCCATACAGTGGGGAGGATCAAGCGAAACAGAGATTCCTAGTTGCCAAACCTACCACTTTCAAACCAACTGCAGAGGCTCCCAGAGGAAAGTGGGTGAAGCCAGTCGAAAACAGAGGGCGAGGCCAACAAAAGTGGCAAAACTTCGAGGTCAATAGGGGTTCATCAATGAGGTACCGTAAGGAATTTCAGATTTCCAGGAAATCAGCTTATATCTCTGAGAACTATAAAGGCAAGAATTCAATGGCCATATCTCATTGGAGAAGAGAACAAAGGATAAGGAATGCAGAAAAGGAGGCTAGAGAAAATCAAAAAGCTGAATCAAGCACCATTGTGCCTACTGGAAATGGTGAGGAAAAGGAATTGAAAACCATCGAAAAAAATCATGTAGCGGGGAAGGTATTTCCCACTTAAGAAGACAAGGCTAAAAAGGAGCAAGATCGTTTGTTCACTGAAGAAGAGATGCTTACTGATGACTTCGATACAAAATCAGAGGCATATTTATACATCATGGTTAATATGGTATCTGTACTACCAAAGGAGTTCAACCAAGTTACTAAGGTTGAAGAGTTGGAGAATAATACTGAAATAGAGATGGCCATTCACAAGCCAGTTTGTTACTATGTTATGAGCAATGGTTGCATGTAAGAGAAAAATCTGTTCTTCGAGAGACCGAATGAGGCTATGAAAAGTCACTTAAAGCCTCTCTTTATTATGGGAAAAATCGAAGATGCACCAGTTAACAAGATCTTCGTGGATTGGGGCGCAACAGTGAACCTAATGCCACATTTCATGCTAAGAAAGATAGGGAAGTTCTAAACTGACATGAAGCCTCACAATATGGTGTTATCCAAATATGAAGGGAAAATTTGCACTACATTATGGTTGATTCAAGTCGATTTGACGATAGGGACTATTACTAGACTAACCATGTTCGTGGTTGTGGAGACTAAAGCAAATTATAATTTATTATTGGGACGTGAATGGATTTACAACATATGAGTCATACCATCATCAATGCATCAAAGAATTACCATCTGGCGAATGAATGGTATTATGGAAAATATTGAAGCCGGTCAGAGCTATTTTGGGGCTTCAGCCAATCATGTCGGTAGAAGCAGTTTCAACAAACATTTGGCTAATATTTCTCCTTGCAATCCAACCAGTTTTGCATTTACTCCAGATGACAATACATATTGCTCTTTGTATCTACACCCCACTAATGGTGTTCAGTAGGATCGAGAGGTTGTGGGTGAAAACGACCTTGCATACATAGGGACATCTGGAATCGACCCAACAGGTTGGGGGATCATGTTTGGCGATGATGATTGAGCTGCCAGCGCTTGAAAGAAACTCAGCTTATATAGCCGAAAATAAATTAAAAGCGGCTTTAGAGGCCGAAGTAAAATTCATGGATGTTGAAGCCAAGAAGGAATTGTATCAAGAAAGTCCTGGTAAGGAGTTCGACCCAGAACTACTTGATAAGGTTCATGATGAAGTGCAAGGCCAAAGGCTCGACGCCATTTATGATGACGAGCCTTTGGGGTTTGAGAAAGATCTGTTGGTAAAAAACATCAAAATGCTAGCGTAAGATCCACTCGAAGATATCGAATTGGGAGATGGGGCCACGAAAAGGCCAACATATATTAGTGCCAATATCAACCCTCAACTCAAAGTCGAAGTGATCCAATTGCTAAAGGATTTCAAAGACTGATTTGCATGGGATTATGATGAGATGCCTGGTTTGGATAGAGAGCTAGTCAAATTAAAATTTCTAATTATGCCTGGGAAGAAGCTCATCAAGCAGAAACCAAAGCGGTTTGCACCTGAGATTCTCTCGAGAATCAAAGAGGAGGTCGAAAGACTTCTACGTTGCAAATTCATCTGTACAGCTACATATGTCGAATGTATTTTAAATATTATGCCAGTTATTAAGAAAAATGGTACTTTGAGGGTTTGCATAAATTTTAGAGATTTAAACAATACAACCCCAAAGGATAAGTATTCGATGTCGGTGGTAGAAATGTTGATCGACTCTACCGCGGGATACGAATACCTTAGCATGCTCGATGGTTATTCAGGATATAACAAAGTATTCATTGCTGAGGAAGATGTTCCAAAAATAGTGTTTCGATGTCCTGGGGCATTGGGCATTTATGAATGGATGGTAATTCCTTTAGGCTTGAAAAACGCTGGGGCGACATACCAAAGGGCAATGAATTCGATTTTTGATGATTTCATTGAGACTTTTATGCAGATTTACATTGATGATACTATTATGAAGTCAATTTCTAGGAAAGATCATATAGACCATATTCGAAAATCCTTTGAAAGGATGAGGAGACATGGTTTAAAAATGAATCCTCTCAAATGTGCTTTTTGTGTGTAGGCGAAGGATTTCTTAGGCTTTGTGGTCCATAAAAAAGGAATCAAAATAAACCAGAACAAGACCAAGGCCATAATGGAGGCAAAAGCGTCATCAACAAAGAAGGAGTTGCAGCCATTGCTGGGCAAAATTAACTTCTTGAGAAGGTTTATCTCGAACCTTAGCGGAAAAACTCAAGCCTTCTCTCCTCTGCTTCGAATCAAGAAAGAAGGATTCCAATAGGGGCAAGCTCAACAAGAGACTTTCGACAAAATCAAGGAATACGTGAGCCACCCTCCAATTCTAATTCCACCTTGCAGAAATAGGATTATAAGGTTGTATATATCTGCGTCGGATAAGACTTTAGAGAGCATGTTATCTCAAGAAGATGAAGATGGCTTCAAAAGAGCCATTTATTATCTTAGTAGGGTCTTAAACGATGCAGAAACTAGGTATAACACAGTCAAAAAAACTATGCATGTATTTTTATTTCTCATGTGTAAAAATTAAGCATTATATAAAACTTGTTGATGTTTTTGTTTCCTTACATTTTGATGTTATAGAGCATATGTTGTCGAAACCAAATTTGCATAGTCGAATTGGCAAATGGGCATTAACTTTAATTGAACATTCTTTAACTTATATGCCTTTAAAAGCCGTTAAGGGACAAGTAATGACATACTTTACAATCGACCACTCTGTAAATGAGGAATCTACAAATTACCTTAAACTAGAACCTTAGAAGTTATACTTCTATGATTCGAGTCATAAAGACGACACAAGTGTGGGAGTCTTGATTATTTCTCCCAACAAAATTCAAGTACAAAGTCAAAGGTCTCTGTTCGAATAATGAAGCTGAATATGAGGCTCTTATAGCCGGACTTGAAATATTGTTGGAACTGGGGGCAACTAGAGTCAAAATAATGGGTGACTCAGAGTTGGTCATAAAACAGATCACAAAGAAATACAAATGTGTGAAGGAAAATCTCATCATGTAATATGTGATAGCTAATCGACTCTTAAAAAGATTTGAGTTGGTTAGCATTTGACACATTCCTCGAATGGAGAATCAAGTAGCGAATGATTTGGCTCAAATTGCCTCTGGATATAAGATTTCGAAAGAAAAGTTGTAAGAAGAAATTGAAGTTAGAAGGATAGTGGTGTCGGCCAGATTATCCTAATCAGATTTAGAAACAACAAAGCTAGGTTATCTTGATAAAGAGAACTTCGAGATACTAGCAATAGACTACTTGACAGATGAATATTGGAGAAATCCAATAGTAGAATATTTGTAAAATCCAATGGCTTCTACTGAAAGAAAATCAGGTATCGAGCTTTAAGTTATGTTCTTTTGAGAAATAAGTTATTTAAAAAGACTCCAGAGGGAGTTTTGCTTAAATGTCTTAGTGAATAAGAGGAATATTTAGCCTTGTCTAGTGTCCATAGTGGGGCATGTGGGGCACATTAGGTGGGCCATAAGATGAAGTGGTTGTTATTTCGACAAGGAATGTATTGGCCCACCATGTTGAAAGATTGTATTGAGTTTGCCAAAGGGTGTTAAGAATGCCAAGTGCATGCAGGGATACAATATGTTCCTGCAAGCGAATTTCATTTTATAGTCAAACCAGACCATTCATAGGCCGGGCTTTAGATCTTATTGGAGAAATTCTACCAGCATCATCAAAAAGCCAAACGTACATCTTGGTCGGTATTGACTATTTTACAAAATGGATTGAAGTCGTACCATTGGTGAATGTTTACCAAGAGGATGTGATCTAATTCATCAAAAAGTACATCATTTACAAGTTTGGAATTCCATAAACTATAACAACAAACCAAGGATCAGTGTTTACGGGTCGAAAGATGGAAGAATTTTCTAAGGAAATGGGTCTAAGACTATTAACATCCACACCCTATTATGCCCAAGCTAATGCCCAAGTCAAGGCAGCAAATAAGGTGGTCATTGGTTTAATTAAGAAACATGTGGGGAAGAAGCCTAGGAACTGGCATAAGACTTTAGACCAAGTCCTTTGGGAATGTCGAACATCCCATAAGGAGGCCACTAATACAACTCCATTTCGATTGACATTTGGTCATGATGCAGTCTTACTGATAGGAATCTATTTACAATCGACAAAAATTCAAAGACATCACGAAATTCCATCACTGACATATTGGAATATTGTTAGACGATGGTGCAGATCTAGAAGGGGGGGTTTGAATAGATCGCTTGTTTAAAATAGAGTCGGCGCTACCAAAAAATTGGTTTTTAAAAATGTTTAAGGCGGAAGCGGACGAGGAACTATATTCGTCTAAAATGAACCTTTACCGAAAAACTGGATATGTGTAAAGCCTGTGGAATTCGATAAACGATATTTGAGAATCACTAATTTGTTCACACTTCAATCAGACTTTATTCACTAGATGTGACTAGTTCCGATGCTTTTAAAATGTAGACAATTTGAAAAGACAACACAATAGTTTTTAGTTCACACAATTGGTCAAACACTTGGAGTGCAAGGCACTACAAGTGAATTATATTTTGAGAGTAAAGTGCTCAAGTGTTCTATTACAATCAAGGATTGTAACAAGCTTAAAAAATAATTCAGCACTACTTAAATCAGAATTTGATTGACACAATTGTTTGCACTTAAAACTCAAAATTTAAGCAATATAAATGTAAAGAAAGAGACAACGATTTGTTGAGGCAGTTCCCCTGTCTTCCTCGCTCGGGCTACGTCTGCCCTCAATTCTAACAATAAAATTGAGACCTGTATATAGATAGATATAACCTGTTGATCAATGTTTACACAAGAAGCAAATAAAGATCAAACGATCGAACACAATTTATTGATGTAGAGCCTATTTTTTCTTGCCCCTTGATTCAAGTTGAATCAAGTCCTTCGAACGCGGTGAGTAAACCTCCGACTACGGCAAACCCTTTGAACAACCCCACGATCTTCAAATCTTTCCCGAATGATTTCAGTCACTGTTGCACCCCAAAATTTGTCCAACATTACTTTACCTAGCTTATGTTTCATTTCATTCACATCAGCATTATCATTTGCATTTCATTGACAGGTATGCAGGAGATCAAGAGGTATGAGTACCAATCAAGAGCTATACAAGACTATGAAGCTAGACAAGAAGGTTGTTCAAATGATTAAGGGTTGATATCCTTGTCAGAGAAGTTAGAAGATTCTCAGAGAGAGTGGTTGAAACCAAGAGTGTGTGCCTTCTAACTTGAGAGTTGTGGAAAGACCTCAGATGATTCTGAAGCCATGAATGTAGACTTGGAGCCTTAAGAGAGATTATGAGATGTCTTGAAAGCCATCATAAAGCCTATATATGTCATTGTGCAAGATTAAGAAGACTCAGCCATGAGTGGTGCAATTAGGGTTTGACTGGGTCAACCCTAGGTCAACTGATGATTTGGAGAAGGTTGAGACCTAATTCAAGAGCCATGTGATCATGGATTGATGAATTGAAATGTTATAAGGATGATTCCAAGGTCAACTCATGATGATTGAAGAGTTTGAGAAGTTTCAAGCTAGGGTTTCTAAGGCTTGACAGTGTAAAATCCCCTAGTTTGACCCCTATCTTCATGGCAATTTAGCTCAAGATGTGATTGTTATCTCATCTTTCCCCCAGCATGATTGTTGTAGGGCATGATCTTAGATTTAATTTGAGTGCTATAAGTCCTTGATAGGATTTGTAGAACTCAAGTTATGACTTTGACAAGTTACAGGTCATCTGAGGTATGTGAATCTGGGGCCTTGAAAGTTACCCAACTTGCATCAAACGTTTTCCCTAGAAGGATGATTCCTATGAACTTTTGGTCAACATGAATGTTGTTCCTTATCTTCTTAGCTTTCTAGAGAGTACTAGAAGTCCTTGATAGGATTTGTAGAACTCAAGTTATGGCTTTGACAAGTCAAGGGCATTTTGGTCATTTGGAGATTACAGGTCATTTCAACCATAAGGCCATAACTCCTATTTCCAAGCTTCAAATGGAAACATCTTCAACATCAAACTTGTTCAAAATGATGTTTTAAGGCTAGTAAGGAGGTCATGAGATGTTGGAAAGGCTTGTAGCTCAAAGTTGCAAAAATGACCTAAAATAAGGGCATAAGTTAAATAAACCCAAGTTTGAAATTGATATTTTCAACCTACACATCCAAACCATGGCATGTAATATATCATTTTGACTCTAGAAAACATTTTAAGAACATTGGTTTAGCCACATTTTTGATTTGAGATTCAATTTATGGACTTGCTTTGGAAAGTGGTTACTTGCATATTAAGCAACATTTGCAAAACTCAAAATCAAGGCATGAGCAAGGCTTTTTGCAAGCTAAACACCTCTAATATCTCACTTGGGGAGATTTTGGGATGAGAACAAGCTGCTGCACCAAGGGAAACAGAATTGGGGTGAGTATGGCATGAGATGAGATTTTGGATGACATGAGAAACTCAACTTCTCCTTGGATGATTCCAGAAGGATCTAGAGAGGTCCAACATGTTCTATATATTGATTAGAAGGGGTTTGAGAGAAAGGTTGGTGAGAATTGATTGAGAAAAGAGGTTTTGCAATTGCACTTTGTTCATTGCAAATTGGAATCGATTTCTGCATTCTACACCACTTTGATCATTTCTTTTGGTCCTAACAACTTTCCTGGATGTGTGTGAGTGTTTCCATAGCAAATCCCAAGCAAATCCATGGCTGAATCGTGTATGAGCAACTGATTTTCAGCACCTGCAAATCATCATCGAATTTGGAGTTCCAAGCATTTTCCATCAAGATTATTGCATACAGAAGCAAGAACGTGATACACTGAATGGTTTTGGAAGGTTTGAGAGCTTGAAGTGGAGGTTTCGTGCATCTGTTCATCCAAGATTTTCAGGTTGGTAACTTTCTTCCTATAGCATGATCTAGGTAGAATTAGGTTGAATTAAGGTGTTAGATTCATTGTAGAATGGTGTAGGATGGATTTCAGATAGTTAATTGGAGAATTAGAGACAAAATAGGGGAATTACCATTTTTGGTTGAGGATTAGATATGGTGAATCTTGAGGTTTCAGAGGAAGCTAAGGGTATGGTTGAACTCGTGACAAGATTTGGGACAAGATTCATGTTTTGACCATTTGCAATGGAGGCCTGTAGAGAGAACTAGGGTTGGGGAAGACGACCGGAGCACCACTGGCGGTGGCCGGAGCTGGGCGCGAAGCTCAGACATTCAAAAGGTAGGAGATGATCAGAACACCATTGGATCATGGTTGGACCTTTGACTGGGAGCTCATCCAACGACCACGTTTTAAACTTGATTTGTGAAGGATCTGTAGAAATGAAATGCAGTGTTTCATTTATTCAATGTTTTGGGCTTAATGAATTAAGTGATATTCACACCCCCATGATGGCCCAACCCATAATTTGAACTGTGTTTTGTTGCTATCCACACCGCGCGTGTTATTATTTTAATTGGATTTTCTTTATTTTTTTCATTTTGTTCATGGTTCTTGAAAAATTCATAATAAATTGAAAATTAATCCAATTAATCTCATTCTTTTTGTATTTTACTCATTATTGAGTCTAGTATTTATTAGAGAAAAAATATTTTCATTTAATGTATTTTATGATTTAATGGGAATTTTACATTTTAATTGATATTAAAATGATTATGTTTGATACCCAATTTTGTGGAATTTAGTGTGATCACTTGGTGATGGTTTTGAGCCTAATTTTTTGTGTGTGATTAGGCTAGACATGTATGCTCCCATAGTATTTTTATCACATTTTTGTGATGAAAATAGGTGTGCTTTCTAGATTGATATTTAGGTGCTTCCTTTTAGGGTTTAGGGTTGATACCTTGTAATGTAGATTTTAGTTCTAGGTCTAATTTGATGATTTGATCTCTGAAATTAATATTGTAGAGTCATGATTGACCTAGGTTCCCATATATGTTTTTGTAGGATTTTATAATTGGTTTTAGTATTTTAGTTAGGACTAACTTTAGTACTAGGTTTTAGGTGATCCTAACTTACTAATTCCATTAGTTTAACTCCTTTAGTCCCCTTAGATTAGGGTTTTTGCTTGGTTTGCCTTTGGTTGAGATTGAAGAAAAGTTGAAGACAAGGTAAGGATGCTTGAAGTTGCTTGAAGTTGCTTAGAGCTAGGAGTTGCTTGTGCCTGAAGGTGTCTGATGAAGGTTTAGGAGTTAGGAAATATAGGGAGAGCCTTATAGTTAGAATGATTTCTTTCTCAAATATGGAAAGGATATTGTGCTTCCATTACTCCCAATGACCAAAAGTCCTTCCAAGATATTCACATCCCTCCTTTGGAGGGATGAGTGGCTTTATCTGGGAAGTAGAACTTTGAGGGAACCAGTCTCTCATAATGATGAACCCTTACAGGCTTCCTTTAGTTGTCAGTAAGTTGTTTATCATTTCCCCTCATCTTGTTAAATCAATTGTCTTATGGTTTGAGTATCTTGAAAGATGTTGGACTTGAGTTTGAAGATGAGGACTTCATTGAAGAGTGTGGAAGAGGATGATTCCTTGAGCATTGCCATTGCAGGTAAAGCAAAGAGAGCTGAAGCTTGAAGACCAAGTTGACACTTGAGGATTCAATGGAGATTGAATGAAGAGCTGAGGCTTAAAGAATTGAAGGATGAAGTTGACACTCTCATGTGATTGAAGACTACTCTGAGAAGCTGAAGCTTGTAAGAGGAGAAGACCAAGTTGAGACTGGCAAAGTAAGGAGAGCTGAAGCTTGAGAACTAAGCTGATACTCATGAAGAGGATTCAATTGAGATTGAGTGTAGAGCTGAGGCTTGAGGAATAAAAGGATGAGTTGATACTTACATTGATGCTTTGAGAGCTTGAAGGAATCAAGTTGATACTTGTAGTTAAGAGTGAAGCCTGAAGGTGGAATTGAATAAGGAGCTGAAGCTTGAAGAAGGAGGATAAGTTGAAACTTATGTTGATGGGTTGAAACCTGGAGAAGCAAGTTGATACTTGCCAGTGAAGCTGATATCCTTGAAGGGTGGTTGAAGTCTGAAGACTGGATTGATGTTAGAAGAGCTGAAGATTGAATTGAAAGTAGGAAACTGTTGATCTGTTTCTTTCTTGTCTGTTTTCTTTTCTATATTGCTGATGTGCCTTGTTTGACTTGCTTGATGCATTAGAATAAGTCCATGATTAGACTGACTTTAATTAGGAGCATGATTGCACTAGAGGTTAAGGTGCTCCCTCTGCTTGTATTGTTACTGTATGGCTTTGCTTGCGGGTATTCGGTAGAGCCCTGCTCCCTTGCCCAGGTGGTTTATTTTGCTTGTTAGCATTCCATTTTCTTCTGTATGATTACAGTCATTTATATCTTGCTTGATAGCACTTTATTTCTTCTACATGATTGCAATTATTCATCCTGGATTGAGGTTGAGATGAGCTTGTGGAGGCTGATACCCCACACACATTTCCTCCCTCACTTGCATTGCATGCATCTTACTGTACATCTGTTTACTGTTTACTGTTTAAGCTGATGCTTTATCTGTTTCTGTGTATCATTGACATGATCCCTTAGGACTCTCATTTCCTTTAATAAGGAAATGATGATAGAACTTTAGGTTGAAACCTATGCATGATAACTTCTAGGAGTTCCCTGTTTCAAACTTCAACCATAGGATGAATCCTTAGCATGACAACATTAGGACTTGATAGTCTCCCCGTAGTTGAGCCTCTCTCTTCTCATCTCAAAACAGCTTAAGATAAAGTAATCATGAATGATTTTAAGCTATCTGAGAAAGGATTGTTGGAGAGCTTCTTTTCAACAGTCTGGATTTTTAGTATGGCACCCTTTGGGTGACATGCGACACATTCACTCTCAGGTCATAGTCTTTAGTGCGATTGAAATTGCAAACACAATAAAAAACAGTTCTTCCGTAAAAGACAGAAAACAAACTTCAAACCTTTTTGCCCCGTAGGCCCATAATTCAAAGGAAAGCTTTTCTGAAGAAAAGAGTGTCGTTAAACTTCAGCGCCAACGCAAATAGGCTTTGTCCCTAACTGCTAGAACTGCTGTTTAACCCTACTCGATAAAACAGATGAATCTGAATCCCCGTAATCCGTATTATCCCGAACTACGTAAGCTCTGATCTCTCATACTTGTTGAGAGTACGTAGGCACAATACTGATGTATTGGTGAGCCACCTTCCCTATAACCCGTAGTAGGTCGAACTACGTTGACTCTGATTTCTCATTCTCTGATGAGAATACGTAGGCATAAAGCGCGACGCTTTGCCGAGCCATTTTTTTTGTTTAATCCAACCTTGATAGGTAGATAGATAAACCAACTCGTCCAGTAAACACAACAAGCGTGGATCCCGTCGAGTACGACGGACGTGAGGGGTGCTAATACCTTCCCCTTGCGTAACCGACTCCCGAACCCAGACAACGGTTGCGATGACCTTGTCTTATACCTTTTCGTCAGGTTTTTCCGATCGTTTCCTTTCCCGTTCCGAGGTATAAATAACGAAAGGTGGCGACTCTTTTGTTTTGCCGGCACCTTATTTTCGCGGAAGCGACAGCTGGCGACTCTGCTGGGGACTTGATAGTTTCCTGGGATCCAACGTCCCGTATGCGAATCAGTTTGGGGATCCGACGTCCCCTGCGAGAGTCAATCCTAGCGCTTGTATGATTACTTGTTAGTTTGTGTTTATTTATCGCATTTTATTTCCCGCATTTTATTTTCAGTATGATATGATTATCTGTGCTGTTGTGGGAGGGGCATTCTGATGAGTGAGAAGCCAGACCCAGGCTTGAGTGAACATAGCATTAGTTGTGGAAATTAGTGGGCGCGTGCTTGCTTGGAAGGCACTAGTGTCTCATGAAATCCACGCTCAGACGATGTTCTCCCGGTTGACTTCTTTTTCAACCCTTTGGGTTGAGGGGGTTGTTGGTTTGGAGTATTGTCGACTCTGGGGACCGATCATTTGGGATTCAGCCGAGTGAGACCGCTTCATGAGCTGGTGATGCCACACCTTCTGGGTATCGTATCACCCCTCTTGAATGTTTGTGACGCTGATGAACGCATAGGATGCCGAACTTGAGTCAGTTTAGGTCCATACCTGTG
This sequence comes from Lathyrus sativus, assembly GCA_963859935.3. Classification (NCBI taxonomy): domain Eukaryota; kingdom Viridiplantae; phylum Streptophyta; class Magnoliopsida; order Fabales; family Fabaceae; genus Lathyrus; species Lathyrus sativus. The sequence continues at coordinate 606,842,559 of OZ012735.1, forward strand.
AGCAGGGTTGGGTTCATTGCAGGAAACTTTGACCTTCAGACCACCTGGTTTTCTTGATAGTGGATCAGTTTTGTTGGGATCTGAGGATCTCATCTGCAGATATATGATTGTTCTTGACAGAGCAGGTTTTTGATTGGGATCAGAGGATCTTGTCATCAGATATGTATTTGTTCTTGACAGAGCAGATTTATGATTGGGGTCTGAGGATCTCATCAGCAGATGTATGGTTGCTCTTGACAGAGCAGAGTTTCGGTCATCAAATGTGTGTTCTTGACAGAGTAGATTTTTTGGTCCTGTATCAGAGGTCCTTATTATCAGATGTTTGTTCTTGACAGAGAAAATTTATGGTCCTATATGTGTGTGTTCTTGACAGAGCAGATTTGTGGTCCGACACCAGGGTTTTCTTCTCATCAGAGAAAGTGGTTGTTCTTGACAGAGCAGCGTCATGGTTTTGTTGATACAAAATCTCCACAGCATAGTTGCGTTAATCTCCTGCTGCATGATTGCATTTTACATTGCTTTGCATACTCATTTGCATTTCATTAACGTGTGTCTGTGTTGCAGGTACCGTTTTCCCCGATCCAGGATTTCTTGCCTCCTATTGTATTGTTATGGGTTCTCTGAGGAAGACCGTGGCTTACAAGCTCCCTGCCCCTGATGTGGTTCAGTTGACTGGTTTGATTGCTTTAGCAGATGATTCTGTGAGAGATGAGTTCAGAAAATCTTACGGCAAATTGCTCAGTTTGGTCCGTAAACCTTCTGCGTTCGAGTTGAATGGGTTGCACGCTCTGCTGCAGTTCTACGATCCTCCGTTGAGATGCTTTACTTTCCAGGATTTTGTTCTCGCGCCCACGCTGGAAGAATATGCTGATTTGTTAGGTGTGCCTATCAAGAGGTAGATGCCCTTTGTTCATATGGATGCTGAGCCTGATCTGGCTAGTCTAGCTCCTTCACTTCATCTGGATGCCTCCGAGTTGGTATTGTCCAGTTGGAACAAGGTTCCCGGGTTCTCCTTGCAGTTCTTAGTGGGTAAGGCTCAGCAGTGCGCCAAAGACGGATGTTGGGTCATGTTCAACGCCATTCTCGCTCTGTGCATATATGGCATCATTCTGTTCCCCAATATGCCCGATTTTGTAGACTTCGACGCCTTTCGCATCTTTGCTTCAGGGAACCCAGTCCCTACCTTAATAGGAGATGTCTACCATTCTATCCACTACAAAAACGAGAACAGAAGGGGCAAGAATGTCTCATGTTGTGTGCCCTTGCTTTATAAATGGCTTGATAGTCATCTGCCCAAGAGGGGTTCCTTTGTTTCGTCTGCAGCCACAGATGAGTGGTCCGAGTGTTTGATGAGTCTATCAGCGGAGGATATTGACTGGTTTGACAAAGATAGGTTGGGTACTGAGATTATCTTCAGCTGCAGCGGGTTTCCGGACGTGCCTTTGATAGGCAGGAAGGGCTGTATAAACTATAATCCGTCTTTGCTGGTCCGACAGTTCGCGTATGCTTCGAGAGCTCCGCCGAAGGATGAAGAGGTGCAAGAATCTCTGTACCTCACTGGTTTTCTAGAGGGGGATCTGTTATCTAAGCTTCAGCGCGCCTGGAATGGCATCAGTAAAAGGGGAAAACCCTTGCTGGGGAGAAGCAATAATCAAGCCTACCCTCCGTACGTGACTTGGATCAGAGCCAGAGCAGATGCTATAGGGATGCCATTTCTTCCTGCCAAGCTAGAAAGCCCTCAAGTGATTGAGGAGCCTACCACCGTGCCCATTCAGCAGCATAATCAGGTGTTAGCTGAGCGAGATGAATTGAAGAGGGCAAATGAAGAATTGGCTCAACTCAGAAGCGAGAGAAATGAAGCTGTTCATTCCTTCAAGAGGCAGACAGAACTGGTGAACCAGTTGGGGACAGATTTGACTAAGCAGATAGCCGAGCGTGAACGTATGGGTCGAGACTTCAAAGTTGTCAACGATGTACTGGTCACGAAGAAGCAGTACTTGGACGAAGCATATCGGAGGATATCCAAGTTCAACCAGCACTAGAAGGCCTCCCTAGCCAACAGGAAAGAGCGGGAGGATAAGCTGATGCAACAGATCTCCAAGCTGAGAGCCCAGGTGAAGGCTAGTGAGAAGAGGTTTGATGAAGAAATCGCTCACAGATATGCCGCTGAAGGCCAGCTCAACAGGGCCCTTGCTAACCTGAAGGAGCACAAACCGACGTTTGAATCCAAGAAGCGGAAGTTAGAAGATTGTTTCGGCGAAGGAGCATGGGAAGATTCGGTCGAAGGTCTTCAATATACCATTATGCAGAGGGAGTTGCTCGTCAAAGGGTTGCTCACTCGGCCTGATCATCCAGACACGAAGGGGTTGTTAGAAGAGTTTCGCGCCCATGGCCGTGTATTCCTTTTGTTTTGATCATTGTTGTAGGCTGACCATCACCAGGCTTGTTGGCTGGGGTCATGCTATTGATTCTGCTTGTACTCACTAACATCGTGTACTGCCTTGATGGGCTTTCTATATATGAGATGTTATTTCCATGACTGGACTCAGACTCCTTATTATCAGCACTGGCACTCAGGCACTAGGATCGGGGAAGATCTCCCTAACACACAGACACACGTTTGCATTTGCATGAAGCATTCGCGTAACGAGCACTTTGTCGTTTTTCCTAACCCTTTTGTATTTTCAGGTTGTTTCAGGTTGTTCCAGGATTGATCAGAGACCTATTCACCGCTATTCGACCAGAGCAAATCAAACCAGAATCATGGAGCAAGTGCAAACTGATGTTCAGGAACTCCGCGAAAGAATGGATCGCTTCATGGAGCTCATGCAAGCGGTCGCCAATGGCCAGGATCAGCTCAGAACCTTGGTCCAGCCTCTGATTTCAAGGGTCGATAGCAATAGCGTACTCCATGGTGGGACCGTGCCTACCCCTCCACCAATTGAAACTCCTCAGAATGGCATCCCCGTGACCGGGGGGAATGGCAGTGCCAACGGCAATGTGATAGCTAACATGGGACTCAACGGTAATACGACGGGCGTCGATAATGGGAGTCTGGAAGCTAATGTCAATGTTGGGCTGGGCAACAACAATGCAGGTGTTGGGAATCTGTATGGACCTTAGCCGTGGTTAGAAGATCGTCAGGACGATGTGTTCTCTCAGAGAGGTGCTGAAGGGGAGCTGACTGCTGAAGCACGACTAAGGTTCAAGGCACTCGAGGATAGGATGAGGAACATCGAGAACCAGAACACCCTGGGTGTTGATATGTCCAAGCTGGGACTGATTGCTGATTTCAAGGTACCTCCCAAGTTCAAGGTACCTGACTTTGAAAAGTATAAGGGCAACACTTGCCCTCGCGTCCACCTGAGATCGTATTACAGGAAAATGTCAGCTTATTCTGAGGACGAGAAGTTGCTGATGCACTTCTTTCAGGACAGTCTGTCCGGACCATCCCTCGAATGGTACATGAGTCTGGAACCTACCAGTGTGCGCGCATGGAAGGACCTTGCTGAAGCATTTGTGCACCACTACCAATACAACAGCGACTTGGCCCCGAACCGAGTCCAATTGCAGAATCTGTCGCAAAGGAACAACGAAGGGTTTAAGGAATACGCCCAGCGGTGGCGTGAATTGGCAGCCAGGGTTCAGCCGCCGATGGTTGAACGTGAGCTTGTGCAGATGTTTGTAGCCACCCTCCCAGGGGTTTACTATGAGAAATTGGTCAGCGGTATGTCCGAAACCTTCTCAGATCTCATTATCACGGGTGAGCACATCGAAAATGGGATCAAACTCGGGAAAGTTCAAGGTGAGTCATCCTCAGCTGGAGGAGGCGGAAAGAAGCCTTACGGTGGCAAAAGACGGGAAGGAGAAACGAGCGTCGTGACCAACGCTCGAAGGAAGGGGAAAGGCCCTCACCAACAGGTGGCCAGCATAACTATCCCGGCAGTTCAACAGCCACAGCAGCAGCAGCAACCGAATCAACAAGGGTACATAAAGTATCAGAATCGGGCACCTCTGTCGAGCCGTCACCTCGAGACACCGCCCATGTCGTATGCGCAACTATTGCAGACTTTGCTTCAGCTACAGTTGATCCAGAAGAGAACCTTGGCTCCCTTGACAGGGGCACCTCCGCCAGGTTATGACGCGAATGCAACTTGTGAGTTTCACTCAGGGGCACCAGGCCACACAATAGAAAATTGCAAAGCCTTCAAGCACAAGGTGCAGGACATGGTGGACGCTAAGATCATCAACTTCTCCGATAATGTGCCAAATGTCACGAAGAACCCTATGCTGAATCATAGGGGAGGTGGAGTAAACGCCATTATTGAGGACGAGAGTTTGGATTTGTTGACTGACGTCAGAGATCTGAAGACGCCGCTTAGCTTCGTTAAAGCTAAGTTGATGAAAAGAGGTTTCTTTCCAGGTTGCGGAGAGCTGTGTATGGGTTGTACGACTAGTCCTGATGGATGTGAACAGCTGATAGAAGGAATTCAAAGTCTGATGACTGAAGGGATTTTACAGTTCAGCCGGAGGGCCGAAAGCGGATCGGGAGAGGTAATGCTGAAGCAAGATGATGAGGTCGCCACCATCACCATCCCTCGCCATACGATAACTATTTCTGCACCCAGGCCGCCCATGATTACCATCACCAAAGCTGGGCCGATACCCTTCGAAAGCACTAATGCTGTCCCATGGCATTATGGGGCTAAAGTCTACTGCAACGAACAGAAGTTGGAGCTAGAACCGTTTGGGTCGTCTGTGGAAAACCTTGCGGGAATCAGTGGTATTACTCGCAGCGGAAGAGTGTTTGCACCACCTGAGGTCGTGGCAGACAAAGCAGATAGAGCTGATGCAACTGATAAATGGAAGAGTAAAGTCGTCGAAGAGACCCCTTGTGAGGTAGAAAAAGACTTACTTGTTAAAGACGCCGTGGAGTTTATGCGGTTGATTAAAAAGAGCGACTACAAGATTGTGGATCACCTCCATCAAACACCCTTAAAGATTTCCATCCTGAATTTGTTGCTGTGTTCTGAAGCACACCGCAACGCACTGCTGAAGGTGTTGAACGCCGCATATGTACCGCAGGAAATATCGGTCAACCAGCTAGAAGAGGTCGTAGCCCACGTGAATGCTGGAAATGGGTTAGGGTTCACTGACCTAAAGCTGACGCCGAAAGGGAGGAACCACAATAGCGCCCTGCACATCTCGATAGAGTGTAGGGGAACGATTATGTCTCATGTGTTGGTGGACACAGGGTCGTCACTCAATATTCTTCCGAAGAAGGCATTAATGAAGTTAGATACTCGCGGAGTGATTTGCACACCCAGTGATCTGGTTGTGAAAGCGTTCGATGGAACCAAACGCCATGTTTTCGGGGGAGGTGACCCTGCCAATCCAAGTCGGGCCGAAAACGTTCGACGCAATCTTTTACATTATAGACATCATGCCTGCCTACAGATGTCTCTTGGGCCGGCCGTGGATCCATGCTGCTGGAGCCGTGACCTCCACGTTGCACCAGAAACTCAAGTACGCTGTCGGAGGTAGCATCGTGACTATTTGTGGCGAGGAAGACATAATGGTGAGCCATTTTTCGTCCTTCAAGTATGTTGAGATGGATGGGGAAATCCACGAAACCCTATGCCAAGCGTTCGAAGCTGTTAAAGTGAAGGACGTAGCTCCTGTAGTCACTGAGAAGCCAGAGATGACTCTCTCTTCATTCAAGGAAGCCCGGGCTGTTGTCCAAGCCGGATCTACCCCAGGCTGGGGGCGAATTTTGGAGATACCTAAAAAGCAAGACAAGTTTGGGTTGGGATACTCTCCTAGAGCTGAAGCCTCCTCTTCTAGCAGTGCGTCTCGAGGTAAAGGGCCGATCCAGTTTACCAGTGGCGGGGTGATTTTTGAAAGCGTCAACGCGGTGTCTGAAGACAGCGGAGATAGCGACTGTGACCTCGACTCTTGGATCCAGCCAAGCAAGCCAGGCGAGAGCCTCAACAATTGGTCCGTCAAGGATATCATCCAGACGACAAGCGAAGAGTAATGATTTACTTTTTCCAATCATTGTACAACCCTATGTCCTACCCGGGGCATATTGGTTTTATTGTCAGGGCCTTGTTTGATTATGTACATGCATTTTATCAATAAATCAAAAGGCGTTTTTCTTCGTATTCAAATGTTGTAATATCTGTTATTCCTGTTTTATATTTGTTTTGAAAAACAATAAAATGGCAATGAGGTTTGTGCTAACCTGCATATCCTTGTTTTAAGCTTAACCCTTGTTATTACAGGATCCACATAACAGATGACATTGACTCTGGACCTTCTACGACTCACTTCGACTTCGATTGCCCGATCTATCAAGCCGAAGAAGAGATTGATGAAGACGAAGACCTTCCTGAAGAGTTGGCCCGCTTGTTGAAACAAGAAGAGAAGGTTATTCTGCCTCATGAAGAGGAGATCGAGATTGTGAATCTGGGTTCTGAAGAACTCGTCAGGAACGTCAGGATAGGGGCTGCACTGCAGAGTGATGTCAAGCAGAGATTAGTCGAGATGCTGAGAGAGTATAGTGACGTCTTTGCTTGGTCATACGAAGATATGCCCGGACTTGACACTGACATCGTGGTCCACCACTTGCCGTTGCAAGAAGATTGTCCTCCCGTTAAGCAGAAGCTTAAGAGGACGCGACCAGATATGGCCGTTAAGATCAAAGAAGAAGTGCAGAAGCAGCTTGATGCTGGCTTCTTAGCGGTCACTACTTACCCTCCGTGGGTCGCCAACATAGTGCCTGTACCGAAGAAGGACGGTAAGGTACGCATGTGCGTCGACTATCGGGATTTGAATAGGGCGAGCCCTAAAGATGACTTCCCGCTGCCTCATGTTGATGTGTTGGTCGACAATACAACCCAGTTCTCCGTGTTTTCGTTCATGGATGGCTTCTCCGGTTACAATCAGATCAAGATGGCGCCGGAGGACATGGAGAAAACTAAGTTTATTACGCCTTGGGGAACATTTTGCTATAAGGTAATGCCTTTCGGTCTGAAGAACGCAGGGGCCACTTACCAACGAGTAATGGTTACTTTGTTTCATGACATGATTCATCATGAGATTGAAGTCTATGTTGATGACATGGTTGCGAAGTCCCAAATGGAGGAGGGACATCTGGTTAATTTGCTGAAGCTTTTTGAGAGGCTTAGGAAGTTCAGGTTGAGGCTGAATCCTAACAAGTGTACTTTCGGAGTACGGTTCAGAAAGTTACTGGGGTTTATCGTGAGTGAAAGAGGCATCGAGGTTGATCCTGCGAAGATAAAAGCGATACAAGAAATGCTAGTGCCAAAAACAGAAAAAGAAGTTCGTGGTTTCTTGGGCAGAATAAACTACATTGCAAGGTTTATCTCTCAGCTCACGGCCACGTGTGAACCGATGTTCAAGCTGTTAAAGAAAGATCAGGCGATTATCTGGAATGAGGATTGCTAGAAGGCATTTGATAAGATAAAACAGTATCTGCAGGAACCTCCAATCTTGATACCCCCAGTGGCCGGACGACCATTAATCATGTACTTGACAGTTCTTGAGAATAGTATGGGGTGTGTTCTCGGGCAGCACGACGAGACGGGCAGAAAGGAGCATGCCATTTACTACCTGAGTAAAAAGTTCACAGACTGTGAATCTCTCTACTCGATGCTGGAGAAAACGTGTTGTGCACTAGCCTGGGCTGCAAAACGTTTACGACAGTACATGCTCAATCACACCACTACGCTAATTTCGAAGATGGACCCGATCAAGTACGTCTTCGAGAAGCAAGCGCTTTCGGGAAGGATTGCCAGATGGCAAATGGTGTTGACAGAATATGACATTCAGTACGTTTCCCAAAAGGCCATCAAGGGGAGCGTATTGTCTGAATACCTCGCCGAACAGCCGATCGAAGATTACCAGCCGATGAAATTTGAATTCCCTGATGAGGATATCATGTTTCTCAAAGCGAAGGATTACGATGAACCGTTTCCCGACGAGGGGCCAGATAGGAAATCCCAGTGGAAATTGATATTTGACGGGGCGGTTAATTCTTATGGAAGTGGCATTGGGGCGATCATCACGACTCCCCACGGATCCCACATCCCGTTCACTGCGAGACTGACATTTCCGGTCACCAATAACGAAGCGGAGTACGAAGCATGCATCATGGGTCTAGAAGAAGCAATTGATTTGAGAATCAAGAACCTAGATGTATATGGTGACTCAGCGCTTGTGATCAACCAGATTGAAGGGGAGTGGGAGACTCTTCAATCGAATTTGGTGCCGTACATGAACTATGCCAGAAGGCTGCTTCCGTTCTTTGATCGAGTGGAACTCCATCATGTGCCCAGGGCTGAAAATCAGATGGCTGATGCCTTAGCCACGTTGGCTTCGATGTATAAAGTCAATTTTTGGAATGAAGCTCCAAGAATTGTCCTTTCTCGTCTTGATAGACCTGCATTCGTCTTTGCGATCGAGGAAGCCGCCGACGGCAAGCCATGGTTCCATGATATCTAGACCTTCCTTATGACTAAGGAGTATCCTGCGGGTGCATCAACCCAGGATAAGAAGACTCTAAGGAGGCTGTCTGGGAAGTTTTATCTCAATCCTGATGGAGTTTTGTACAAAAGAAACCACGATCTCGTGCTACTCAGATGTGTAGATGAGAAAGAGGCGAGTATGCTCATGGAAGAAGTCCATGAAGGCACATTTGGTACGCACGCCGGCGGGCATGCTATGACAAGAAAGATCCTGAGAGCAGGATATTACTGGCTGACGATGGAATCGGATTGCTTTAAATTCGCGAAGAGATGTCATAAATGTCAGATTTATGCTGATAAGATTCATGTGCCGCCGTGCCCGTTAAATGTCATGTCCTCCCCGTGGCCGTTCTCCATGTGGGGGCATCGACATGATAGGCAAGATCAAGCTCACTGCATCTAATGGTCATTGTTTCATTCTAGTAGCCATCAATTACTTCACCAAGTGGGTGGAGGCAGCCTCATACGCTAATGTGACCAAGCAGGTGGTGGCTAAATTCATAAAGAGGGATATCATCTGTCGTTACGGAATTCCCGAGCAGATCATTACGGATAATGGTTCGAATTTGAATAACAAGATGATGAAGGAGCTGTGCCAGAGTTTCAAGATTGAACACCACAACTCATCTCCTTACCGACCGAAGATGAATGACGCCGTTGAAGCGGCCAATAAGAACATCAAGAAGATTGTTCAGAAGATGGTTGTGACCTACAAAGATTGGCACGAGATGCTGCCATTTGCATTGCACGGTTATCGTACGACGGTACGTACGTCAACCGGGGCAACTCCTTTCTCCTTAGTGTACGGTATGGAGGCTGTCCTACCGTTAGAAGTGGAGATCCCTTCTTTGCGAGTTTTGGTTGACGCGAAACTCGATGAGGCAGAATGGATTAAGAACCGACTGAACCAACTCAGCCTAATGGACGAGAAGAGGTTAGCATCGATTGCGCATGGTCGTCTGTACCAAAGCCGAATGAAGAAAGCTTATGATAAGAAGGCGCGTCCTAGAGGCTTTTAGACAGGTGATCTCGTCCTGAAGAAGATTCTTCCTCCACACTCCGATCACCGGGGCAAGTGGACTCCCAATTACGAAGGTCCGTACGTCGTCAGCAAGGTCTTCTCGGGAGGAGCTTTGTTGTTATCCACGATGGATGGCGAAGATTTTGCATCCCCGGTGAACGCGGACGCAGTTAAAAAATACTTTGCTTAAAAATGACCCGCTGGAAAGAAAAAGAGTATCCAGGCAAAAATGGGGCATCCCGGCGAACCATAAAAAAGGAAAAAGGTTCGGGCAAAAATTAGGGATATAAATTGAAAAAAATGTACACCCGCAAAGTCGAAAACCCGGATGGGCGACTTTGGCAAAAAAGGGTATCCCGGTGAACTGAAAACCCGCAAAGGGCGGTTCACGCAAAAGTTAGGGATTTGAAAAAGCAAATGACTGCGTTCCGCGTGTGGACTTTCATTGTTTAGTGGTTTGGAAGACCTGAGGGCCGTTTATCTGAATCAATCTCTTCTGAAGCTGAAGCGTCGGAGAAGTATCGAAGTCGAGTGGGTCATAGAGGGATCAACTCATGGTGTTCGTCTACGCCTCGTTGCCGACATTTGTATATACTGATGTATATTTATGTTTTTACTTATTTGCGCAGCTTCCTCATTCCAGGAGCTTGCATCTGTTGTAAGAAATTTTTACCCATTTAGGGGTTCGTTATCAATAAAATGTATACTATTCAACAATTCTGTTTGTTTGTTTAGCATTTATCTGTTGTGTTTGCGAAAAAGAACGCCAATGTTTTTGACAAAATGCGCATACATAAACTTACTGGCCTAGGCCACTGATTGTTGAAACAATGAATTACTCGAACATTGTCACAAGATGATAACCTTGATAGGTCCCTTTGAGAAGGGCGTCTTGTCTGTTTGTTTGTGTTGGTGTAGGTGTAGCATGTACCAGACAGTACGCCGTATGCGTTCCCCAAGCAGGATGATTCCTCCTTCTCCAGCAAAGTTCAGCAGTCTCTCCCTGCAGAGTCTGAACGTGAGATCGTAAGCATTGACATGTGTCTCCCCAGGCAGAGAAGATTCTCTCCCCAATCAGATGCAGCCTGAAGGAATGCCATCTCCCCAGCTGAGTCATACGCTGAAGTATGCAGCAATTGATAGTTCCAGACTGAAGTCCCCAACGGAATTGAGATTCCCCACAGAGTCGTACTCTCCCCTGTAAGCAGGATGATTCCTTCTTCTCCAACCGAGTTTGCAGATCCCCAAGAGAGTCGAGTCCTTGGAAGCCGTTCGGGCCATGAGTGGTTTTCCCCAGTAGAATGTTGAATAGCTGATGCCGTATTTCCCCGCCGGAGTCGTTACCTCCAGGAAGGTTAGCCGTGAAGGCCGTGCAGTTTATCTCTATGATTGATATCGCTTTCCTCAGCAGGTCGGGGTTCTCGTAGAGCTTCGTTCCCCCACAGCAGTCAACTGAAGTTTGCTTCCCCATGCGGAGTCCGTTTGAGATTGGTGTGACCTTTTCTCCGTGGCAGGATGATTCCTTCCTCCACCAGAATGGTTCTTTCTCCTTGACGGGAGGATTCTTCCTTCAGCATTTATTTTGCTGACGGGGTCGCAGCATTTTGCATGATCGCATAGCATCTATCATAAATGCGTAGCATTTCCACCGCATGGAGCATTGCATCATAGTCAAACATATGCATACTAAACATGAGCTAGGTCGTTACCGTCCTTGTTTTGCAGGTGTTCCTCCGCAGAGTCGCTTGCTCAAGATTATTCTTGAATTCCCCAGCAAGGTCGTTTGCTTAAGATGATTCTTAAAATCCCCAGTGCAGTCGCCAGAGTTGGTTGCTCAAGTTGATGCTTAGAGTCCCCGACAGAGTGTTTGTCCAGGATGATTCCTGAAATCTCCAGCAGAGTTATTGCTCAAGATGATTCTTGAAGTCCCCGGCGGAGTTATTTGTCCAAGATGATTCTTGAAGTCCTCAGCAGAGTTAACTCACCCAGAATGATTCCTGGGACTCCGAAGCAGAGTTACTTGATAGTTCTCCAGAATCCCCAGCAGAGATACGTCATCCCCGGCAGGTTTCTGAATAGTGAAGTTGAAACTTCCCCTTGAAGACTCGATGATTGAAGTCCAACCGTATTAACGAAGCAGTTCTCTCAGCTGAGGCAGAGCGCCTGATGGTAGAAGTTGGATATCCCCAACTGGTTCATGATTGACCGAGAATTCTATTCCCGACTTACTAATGAAGTCCGGCTGATGCCCGGAAGTTTTCTTTGAATGCCCGAAGGCATGATTTAACTTGATTGTTGACCTGATGAGTCCCGAGGAATCTTGAGGCCTGACGGCATGATCGACCATGTATCACCGGTTACCGTGTGACCAATTCCCCAGCTAGTTGCCGTGCAACTAGTATTTCAGTTTTCGAAGATTTGTTCCCATCAGAGTACCGTGTACTTGTGCAGTTGGCAAATTTTCGGGTTTGTCGGTATTCAACCGTCCCGCACCTTGATTGGTTGAGAGCCGTTCGCCTCTCACCCAGTCAGGTTCAAGCCGTTTGAATAGGGGCAGCTGTTGCACCCCAAAATTTGACCAACATTTCTTTACCTAGCTTATGTTTCATTTCATTCACATCAGCATTATCATTTGCATTTCATTGACAGGTATGCAGGAGATCAAGAGGTATGAGTACCAATCAAGAGCTATACAAGACTATGAAGCTAGCCAAGAAGGTTGTTCAGATTATTAAGGGTTGATATCCTTGTCAGAGAAGTTAGAAGATCCTCAAAGAGAGTGGTTGAAACCAAGAGTGTGTGCCTCCTAACTTGAGAGTTGTGGAAAGACCTCAGATGATTATGAAGCCATGAATGTAGACTTGAAGCCTTGAGAGAGCTTATGAGATGTCTTGAAAGCCATAATAAAGCCTAGATAGGTCATCGTGCAAGATTAAGAAGACTCAGCCATGAGTGGTGCAATTAGGGTTTGATTGGGTCAACCCTAGGTCAACTGATGATTTGGAGAAGGTTGAGACCTAATTCAAGAGCCATGTGATCATGGATTGATGCGTTGAAATGTTATAAGGATGATTCCAAGGTTAACTCATGATGATTGAAGAGTTTGAGAAGTTTCAAGCTAGGGTTTCTAAGGCTTGACAGTGTAAAATCCCCTAGTTTGACCCCTATCTTCATGGCAATTTAGCTCAAGATGTGATTGTTATCTCATCTTTCCCCCAGCATGATTGTTGTAGGGCATGATCTTAGCTTTAGTTTGAGTGCTAGAAGTCCATGATAGGATTTGTAGAACTCAAGTTATGACTTTGACAAGTTACAGGTCATATGAGGTATGTGAATCTGGGGCCTTGAAAGTTACCCAACTTGCATCAAACCTTTTCCCTAGAAGGATGATTCCTATGAACTTTTGGTCAACATGAATGTTGTTCCTTATCTTCTTAGCTTTCTAGAGAGTACTATAAGTCCTTGATAGGATTTGTAGAACTCAAGTTATGGCTTTGACAAGTCAAGGGCATTTTGGTCATTTAGAGATTATAGGTCATTTCAACCATAAGGCCATAACTCCTATTTCCAAGCTTCAAATGGAAAAATCTTCAACATCAAACTTGTTCAAAATGATGTTTTAAGGCTAGTAAGGAGGTTATGAAATGTTGGAAAGGCTTGTAGCTCAAAGTTGCAAAAATGACCTAAAATAAGGGCATAAGTTAAATAAACCTGTAATACCCCAAATTTTACCCTTATATTTAATCGGTCATTTCGCATAGCATCTCATATGTACATTTGCTAACCGCTAACAAGTTATGGAGGTGTTTGTTTTGCAGATTTGGTTCCAGGGGTATTTTGGTCATTTCACACAAATTCTACCAATTCCTTGAAGACGGGCTGTTATTAAAATTCTGAGGCATTTGATACGTTATGGTTTTGAGGCATTTATCTGTCACCAGTTCTGATCATATTAAGATTTTGGCATTTGGTCATTGGGATTTACTCACGAGTAGTGTTACTGTTGATGCTGAAAATGTTGTGATTACAGTGCCCATATGTGTTTGGTTATGAAATGGTTGGTTAACATTTTAATCGGATGATGAGATTAGGATTACAAATGAGACGAGTGCACCAATAAGAATACCACTTGGGAATATTTATGTTTTATGCCTATGTTAAGGAATTTAAATACTTGTGGATTTATTCACAAATGTTTATATTTTTAACTAAGAATAAAATATAAATGAATTCAAATTGTGGGAATTTTATTTCATAAAAAATCTCATCATACAAGAAAGGGAGTGATTCACATTTTATACGCACTGTTACAAGGAATCACATTAAAGTTCTAAGGAATTACATTAAGTCAATAAGCATCTATCCTAAATCCTAAAAGTTTCTAAGGGTCTTCATGCTGTCTTTAAGCTTCGCCGCAGAATCTCGACTAACCTGCACATCAAAGCAAAACAAACAATATAGGTTAGAAGTTGTTTTTGACACTCTCAGAACATCGTCATCATCGAGTGCCGGGAGTGGCACAACCGAAGCTGCGTCCTACCCCCGTTACCGATCCGCGCCGTGGGCGTCAGATCAGGTAACACCTGTTCTTATCGTTACGGGACATCCGAGAGACAGAAGTAATAAAAGAAGCGGGACTGATTCGTTTTGCCGCGATTGGATTTCCAAACTGATACGAGAATAAGGCAACATAGGCAAGTTCTGACTCAGACCCGGATGCCGGCAGGTCTGAGCCCCCTTGGTTTCAAAACTTCCAACACCTGAAAAGCCACAAGCATCATCAGAACTCAAAGCATAAGCAAAAAGGAACTCGTGCCCATACAAGTATGAAAAGCCACCAAAGAACAAATCCGTTACCAAACAGAATGGAGACCAATGGTCCAAACAGAATGAAAGCCAAGTCCAAACAGGACAAGAGAATTGAAATGCAAGCCAGAGCTGCATCAATTCCAAACAAACTGCACCAAAATAACATTTCAGAAGGCAAATTCATACGCAAAAGACCACCAGCAAACATCCTGTAAATCATGCCCAGCAGGATCCAAAGAAAGAGGTAACAGCAGGTTCAAACAGAACAAGAAAATGAAGTACAAAAACAGGTTGCATCAAGCTGCATCCAAACAGTGTACCGAAAGTCCAGAAAGCATCAGTTAAAGGAGTCACAAAAAATGTGAATAACCTCACCGAAGTGGCATCAGGCAACAACACAAATCACGGCACTCGTAACAGCACCATCAAAATCACAACAGCAGCTGAACCAAACGTGAACTCAGCTCACAAGGCATCATGGAATTCATGTCATTGGAACAACAAACACAAGGATAAGCTTGCCGCAATTGAAATCCGAGCCAGCACATGTGCGGGAAACCGGGCTCAGCAAACATCATTGCCCAACAATCAAGCAACCGAACTCATGGCAACCGCGGCCTCATCGAAGAGGTTCCCTCATCAGGCTCAGACAAGCTGTCATCATCGCCACGTACCATCCTCGGCGGCGTTTAACTCAACCAAAGCGTAGTACCTATCCTGGAAAAAAGAATAGAAAAGCATAAGTGAATTCCAACTGATAACCAAACTGAACGAAGCAAGTTCAGAACAAAACTAAAACATATCAGTTCAGAAGTGAAACAAATTCACAAAACCACATCTGTTCAAAAACCCAGTTCACACAAGCCAAGAACCCCGCAGAAATTATCAAAGGCAACAGCAGTGTCATAGGCTCAGAATGTCATCATCATCGCCGTATACCATCCTCGGCGACACCAATCCGACCGTATCTGAACTACCAGCCCTCTCTGAAAAAAGAAGAAGAAAAGTCGTGAAGATGGACATCCAAATTCAATATTAGACAGATAGCCAAATGAATTCAATCAGGGTATCATGATCAAACAAAATCAAATCAGATATCAAACAGATCGAATGAAATCCAAATCATATCTGTCAACAAAAAGGAAAGTGCGAATCAGTATCAGATGAGATCAGATCACATCAGAAGCTAGTGTTAAAAACCCCAACAAAATCAAATCGAATCCATCAGAATCCAATCCAAGTTATATCTCAATCAGAAAGAAACGTAAATCAAATCTTATCACAAACTTGGATCAAAAGGAATCAAAAGGCCCACGAAATCACAGAAACCGAAAAGATATAAAAGGAGCAATTTCACCTGTGAGAAAACCCTAACAGGTAGCCGTGAGAGGAGAAACCCCAGCGAAGAAGTCGCATGCAGAAAACCCTAGGCGGCCGAGACTCAGAAAGACCGGAGCCTTCATCATCGTCTCCGTCATCGACGAACAAACCCCATAGAATCACGAACGAAACACCGACGAGGAGATCACCTTCGCCGTTCAATACAAACGGCGGGCAATCGAACCTCCCAGCCTCAGAGAACTCATCATCGGCCGCAACCACAAAACGTAAGCTATGAGATCATCGTGTTGTCCATTTAACGGCTTAAGTTTGAATGTTTTCAGGTTTTCAACAAAGAGAGAATGAGAGCAAGGACCTCATGGGCGAAACGGCGGATGAAGGGAAGAGAATGGTGCCGCTCAAAAGAGAGTTGGGATCTCAAACGCTAATCTCCCATGCCTCCGTTTACAATGTGTGGGTTGGGTCCGGGAATGATGTCCGGCCCAACCCCCTCCTCCTTTTTTTTCTTTATCTTATATTTTCTTAAATTTAATTTGTTTTATGTTTTTAAAAAACCCATTTTTTAACATTTTAATTTCATAAAAAAATATAACATTTAATTTTGTAATTATAAGAAATCTTTTTAAAATATAGTTATTAAGAATAAGTGAAAACTTTTTTAAATAAAATAAGAAAACCCTTTTTAAAATAAAAATTAAAACTTTTTTTTTAATATAAGATTAAAACTTTTGTAAATATAAAAATGAAAAACTTTTTTTTTAAATAAAATAAGGAAAAACTTTTTTAAAAGAATATAAAAATAAAACCTTTTTTTTTAATTCTTTTGTAAGCTAACATTAAATCATTAAATCTTTTAAATAAAACAATAATAAAATCTCAAATTTGCATCTTTTTCTTAACTCATTTTGATCACCGCCTAACTCTGCCCACTAACGCCATTTGTTCATTTTGCAGCTCATTACATTTGCCATTACTTATCTCATTTTATTTCATTACTATATTGTAACTGCTTCTCATATGTAACCTCGCGAATCCTAATAATCGCGCTTTAAGTTTCTGCCTTTAAATTTCTGTTTGTATGGCTTTAACTTCTGTCTTATTTCCCGTTTGCACAATTCAATCTCTCCCTCACTTATCAATATTCCAGTCACACTACACACATCCGAAGGAATTAGGTCTAGCATTTGGCCGCCGTGTCAATAAGTCCTCAATTTCAAACCCTCAAAACTACAAACCCTAATTTTCACAAATGCCTCGCCGCAGGCAAAATTACCATTTTACCCCTAGCATTAGGTCAAAGAGCCGCCGCGCTCATTTTAGGGTTTCCCGCTGCGGAATCCCTAACCTAACCTAATTTAACCCTAATTACAACTTAACAATTCAACGTAGAGATTTGGAGTTTCTACACTCCACGTAAGCGTGTCCTTAAGACATGTTTATTCCCCTTGAGACCTTGACCACAGTCAAGAAGTTTCTAACCTCCCTTTTGAGGGGAACTACGATTACTCTGATTCCACTCCCGTAAGGATACGTAGGCACAAGATGCGATGTCTTGCCGAGTAAACTTAGAATTAACCCCTTAGGTCTCCTTTCTCACTTTTAATCCCTTTGTGCATATACCTTAAGCAAATAAATAAAGCAAATAGTAAACATTTGAACAAAAGGTTCCTGTAGAGTACTACAGAAGTTTAGGGTGCTAATACCTTCCCTAAATTTAACCAACCCCCGAACCCTAGATCTTTCCCCGCATTGTGTTTACGATGCAAAATAGGTTTTCCCTCTTTTGACCTTTTCCTTCGGATAAATCAAAGAGCGGTTGTGAATTGAATTGCGATTCAAACTCATTAATAGTTTGTGATCCTATTTCCACCGCAACAGAAAATGGCGACTTCACTGGGGATGTCTTAACTTTTGAGGGTTATCCCTAATTTGTTCATATTTATTACCATTTGTTTTACTATTCATTTACATGTATATATTGTACTCTGATTTGGGGACTGTTCTTTGTGCTGTGAGATAAGTCCTACGCCCGGACTAGTGACATTATTATAGGATGGGGATATATTCGATGAGGCTTATAGGGAGTGAATCCCGACCAAGCTGATTCGAGAATCACCGCTCAGTTGAGACCTTTCGAAAATGGTTCGGTTGAACGAGTAATCGTTGAAAACTTTTTCCATGGTCGATTGGAGTCTGTGATACTGGGAACCGTAGTACCTTAACACCTCCTTGGCCTTATTTAGGACGTAGTGCGGGAGCTATGTGGGAGTAATCCTACAATGGCTGCTACGCGATACTACACTCAAAAGAGGTTCTCTTGAGAATATTATTAACCCCCGAGTCAATCGGAAGGTTGATAATATCCGAAAGATGGGCTGATGACTTTGGGCACTTTTTAGAACCTTGTTCTGCAGGTACAACTAACCTATAGTACACTCCTTTTGGGATGGGTAGACCTTGGCTCCGCTCACGTTCCTTTAACCTAGGACTTTGTGTGTTTTCATGCATTGCATCCATAAAGCATCATATTACATTAAGACTTCATGGAATTCAAATTCTATTTATGAACATTGCAGGATACCATGGATCACTCTAGAAGGCATACTTTGAAATTTACTTTTAAGGGTTTTAATTTGGAAGTCCTAGAGAAGCTAAGAGATTTGGTTCAAGATCAAGAAGAGTTCCAAAACAGATATGGAAGGCTATTGTCTTTGTTGAAGGTTCAAGTAAACGAAGGACTTCTTGCGACTTTGCTCCAGTTTTATGATCCAGATTATCACTGCTTCACCTTTCCAGATTATCAGCTTTTACCTACCTTAGAAGAGTACTCTCAGTTGATGGGATTGCCGATCTTGGATAAGTCTCCATTCCCTTTCTTGGAGGAAGACCCTAAAGAACGAGATATTGCTAAAGCCATTTGCCTAAGGATATCCGATGTCAAAAACAATATGATCACCAAAGGGGGGACCTCCGGTTTTCCCAGGGACTTCCTAATTAAGAAAGCCCAATTTTATGCCGATCATAAAGACATGTTTGCCTTTGAGACAATATTTGCTTTGCTCATTTATGGGTTGCTGCTTTTTCCTAGTTTTGAGGGGTTTGTGGACCTTAATGCAATCAAGATCTTCATGAGAAGAAATCCAGTTCCAACACTATTGGGTAATACTTATCATTCAGTACATCTTCGGAACTTTCATGGTGGAGGAATGATTACATGTTGTGTGCCATTACTATACAAGTGGTTTGTTTCTCACCTACCCAAGTCCGGTCCGTTCTGGAGACCTGATCAAGAACGTTGGTCGCAAAAAGTTATGGCTTTAACTCACTCTGACATCGATTGGTATAATCGCATGTACGATGGGATATCGATCATTGATAGTTGTGGAAGCTTCAACAATGTGCCTTTGCTCAGTTTCAATGGAGGAATTAGCTACAATCCAGCCTTAGCTCGCCGACAGTTGGGATACCCCTTGAAGGAACCGCCTAAAGGTATTCATATGGAGAAAATCTTTTTCAAAGAAGACAAAAAGCTTCTAGATCAGATTCTATCCTCTTGGAACCATCTGCATAGGAAGGACAAAGAAAGTTTGGGAAGACCTAATTGTGTGTCCATGGAACCATACCTTCAATGGGTCCGAGGAAGAGCCATTGAGTTGAAGATGCCCTACTCTCGCCAGAATCCTGTACCTCAAAGAGAGGAACCTGTCCAGTATTTCATGACTGAAGCCGAGACTTTGAAGATTACTTTGAAGAAATCACAACTCGAAGCAGAATCATGGAAGAACAAGTACCATGTGATGGTCAGCGAGTACGAAGAACTTCAAAGGCAGATTCAGTCAAAGGATGATGAGATACAATCCTACAAGAAGAGAAGGCTCTACGAATATTTATTTTCCTCCGGATCTCCGTCTGCTCACTGAAGTTGTGGAAGATGCTTCTCTAGGACTTTTTAGGCTTTATTTAGCTCGTTTCGGTTGCAAGAATATTATTTGTAATTTGTCTTCAATGAATTAAAAGTTTCTTTGGTATTCCGCAATATTCGTAGATATTTGAATTCCATGAAATCTTCATTTTGCATTCACATTTTAGCATCATACTTTTTGCATTGCATGTGTCTCCCAATCTCTCATACTCGGTTCTCTTACCCTCCAGTTTTGTCACCCTGAGTTCTCTGCATCAATACGACCCTTCAGAAGAATGGAAGATCAAAACCAAGAGATCAACCGTGTCAGCCATGAACTCGAAGATCTTCGAGGAAGTGTAGGGCAGATTTTGGAGATGTTATGAGCTCTTAGTGTGAAGGTGGATGCTCAGTCTACTGTTGTTTCTGAGACTAATACCATTATGGAACCTCAACCAGCTGTTAATGTCGAGAATGTACCTCCTCACGGTCTTCAATCCGGTTTGGTGCCTCCCAGTGCTCAACCAGTTCGACGAGCTACCCCTCCAAAGTGCAAAACTCCTAACTCCGACCATGGTAAAGGACCTACACGTTCAAGGAACCGCAAAAAGGCTACTCCTCAACCTTTACAATATCAGCAGAGTTATGTTCAAGGTTATCCGTTTCTATATGTTCAACAACCCTATGTAGCTACTGTTGCACCTCCTTTCGATCAGCAGTTTCCTGCATGCCAGCCTGTACAGTCAGCTCCGGTATATCAGGCACCAGTTTATCAACAACCTTCCGGTTATTCGCCTATGCAAGTTCCTGTCAACAGTCAACGAGCGCCCAACGCTCCTGTTCACCAACAACCACAGGATCAGGTTCCTTATCCCCGTAAGAGTCAGTATAAGCCTTGTCCTCCAATTCTGATGACTTTCACTGAGTTATACCCCACTTGGTACAACAGGGTCTGATTACCACCCGTGCTTTGGTTCCTCCGCCTAATCCGTTACCTGCAGGTTACAACGCTGCCGCTCATTGTTTATTTCATGAGGGTGCGCCCGGCCATGATCTAGAGAATTGCTATGCTCTTAAGAAAGTTGTCAGAAATTTGCTAGAAACGAAGAATTTGTCTTTTAGCGATGCTCAGATGAAGATCGAGACTCCTCTCGGGGTCCCTCACTTGTCAAGTTCGAATTCTGCGAAGCATGCTACTCCTGTGGCAAATCAGTCGAATCCAGTAATTATTCAAAGGCCTAGCTCACTTCATTTCAGTAAAGATGATATGACCGGGATCAACAAAGAATATGGGGAAGTTATTTTGAAGCAAAGACTGAAAACCGTTGAAGATGTGACCAGCGTAACTGGGGCAAGCCATGACGACTCGCAGTGATCGTAAACCAGACGTCCCATTCCATTGAGGCTCCTCCAAAGGAAACTGTTACTCTTGAATGCTAAATTTCATAAACATTTAGAAGGATTTTTCCGACAGTTCATTTGTTTATTTATATGCATTTCTCTTTGATTAAGCGTATTTAGCGTGTACGAACTTGTTTATCTTTGAATAATTAATGCAACGCATATGTTTGTCTTGAATAAATTCATTCGTTTCACTCATTCAATAAACGTTTTTCATAAATTATAATGCCAACTTTACCCGATCTCTTGTTCTGATGGAGAATTGGGGGGAGGATGACGAACCCAAAACGTCAGATTTCTTGTCGTATGCTTTCGATTGAAACCCGCTGATGATGTAAGGCATTGTTTCAAATCCCAAACACTGGAGATATAAGGATGTTAATCCCTAGTCAACCCTTTGAGCCTTGAAGTAGGAGTTTTTCTTTCTTTTTAAGAACCTTCATCCTAACCTGGGGCAGGGTAGGTTTCAGTTAAACCGATCGAGCGCTTACATCCTCAAAAAGGAAGAGCAAACCTTCGGGAATTTATCCTTAGCATCTTAAGAAATCCAATACAATGACTATCCCTCGGTTACCTAAGGAGTGGGGCAGTCACGAGCCTTTCAAGAGATTTACACGACTTGTGCATAAAAGAATATTCAAAAAATAAGAGCCCGCTAAGTCAAAACCTATGAAGGAGACTTAGGCAGAACTGGGGCATCCCGCTGGACTCCAAAGTCAAATCAATAGACGTTGTCCAGGCAAAAGTTAGGGAATAAAAGCAAAACAAGAGGGTACTATAAATAATCCCTAGTCGTGTGACCAATTGCCATTAGAAATAGGTGAGTGACTGCCATGTCCAAAGCCTTGATAAGTTCTCGACCATAGCAAATCCGCTTGAGATATGAGTGTTCGTATCCGATTAACTGAATTAGGATTGGAGAACATCACGAAGAAGGGGTGGGTACAAATATAACTTTGAGCCTTTATCCTTTGTTTCTTAAACCGTGAACCGAGCCACGATACAACCTTTAAAAGACCTAATTGAAGTAGGACTTCGGTTGAAAGCATACTCGACAAGATCACGTTTCCTGACTCCTACGAGCTATGCTCAGAAAAAATTCATGTTGGCATTATAATTCAAACTTATATCCTAACCAGTGATCTCGGTCACGAGTTGTTGAGGTATCTTTTTCAAAACAAAAAACAAAAAATTCAAGACAAATATATGTGTGCATTGACAAGCTCAGGATAGGCATTTCAGGCATGACAACTTTGCTTGATATCTTAGAGATTTACATATAAACATAACCCGTGGAACTTGATGATCCTGCTGAACAGGGGCAGGCAGTTTCCCAGTTCACTTACCAACGCGAGGCTGACGTTCTTAAGAGCTATTTCTCAAAGATTTCGTCATAACACGCTTAATTTGGGCCAGACCTGACGAATCTCTCAAAGAGTTTGAGAACAATGGGGCAACCAGACGCATGTTCTCTATAAAATCCTCTTGAGATGACCCTACCTCACAATGCAGATATCCTGGGGCACCGTGTTTTTTTAAAGGAAACAAATGGCGACTACTACAAGGTCCTGCAAAATCAAAACTATGCGGTTTCATAACTTTTCCTCGTGCACCCGATGGATTTTATTCATGGCGGCCTTCATCCCCAGTAAATCTCAGTGTTGCAACAGGCTCTCAAACAATTGCCTCATCATAGTCCCCAGCGAGACTTTAAGCTGACAATACTTTGGATGGAGCCGGTGGTCCCTAAGACATCAAAGATTTCACCGACATGCTCCCAGTGATAGTCCCCAGAGAGACGATAAGCTGACAACCTTTTCGTGGGTAACTCGAGAGCGTCCCTCAGGTTTTCTCCTCCCCATGTGAAGACGTGATACTGTACACCCAAGCAGATTATCTTCTCCCCAGAGAATTCAGAACTTTAAAACCAGATTCGGTTCTACCATTGATCTTTCTTACCCATGATTGACGTATTGGTTGCAGAGAACGCAGGGTATTTCCGTCGAGATGTTTATTTCATCTCTCGTCCCGTCTCTAGTCTGTTTCGTCAGCATACACAGGGACATAAGCATCACATGCCTATTTCATTACATACTCATTACATATTCATTACATACTCATTTCATAACATCTTGCATACATAGACATTAACATACATTCACATTAACATATGCGTTAACATATGCATTAGCATTCACGGGTTCATTGTGTTTCACCATCATTTGGCTGTTATCGCCGAGTAATTGGGTTTGTCCATTCTCTTCAAATAGATTGTCAGCCCTAAGCATAAAATACTTACTTGTTTCCAGTTTCCCCACGGAGCTCGATCCTCGTGGATGACGGTTACTTCAGCTATCTTTCCTCGCCAGGATAAGATATCTACCCTTCGAGTTCATTCCCTCGATGGAGTCTTGATTACCAGTCTTCTTTCTAGCTCAATCCTAGATTGAATCTCAGTCTTGTCGGTCGTCAATCCCAACCGGACATGCATTTATTTTGCACCATCTAAAGATTTTCACCATACCATGGCAGATACGCGACTGTTTTCGCCCGAGAAGTTTATCACTGTACTCGGACGTGCATTTATTTTGCACTATCTTCAACTACAATCATTTACAGATACACGCCAGTTCACGCCTGGAAAATCTATCAGTACAACACTTTACAATCCTACATGTTACAACATCGGTATACAACATTTCTCACCTAAGAAACCGATCCTATCTTTGTTATGACTCGCAGCAAATGGCCATCTCCATGGAGCAGTTGGGCTTCCATTTACCTGTCGTCTTGAAGTATGGGAGGTTTGAACCAAATCGTATTCAGGAGAGCACGATCTTGAAGTACGGGGAGGTTTGAGCGGAATCATATTCAGGAGAGCACGATTCTGAAGTATGAGGAAGTTCAGTTAGCCTTTTCATATTCAGAAGAGCACGATTCTGAAGTATGAAGAATTTCATTTACAAGAAAGAGCCGAATCATATTCAGGAGAGCATGATTCTGAAGTATGAGGAAGTTCAGTTAGCCCTTTTCATATTCAGGAGAGCACGATTCTGAAGTATGAGGAAGTTCAGTCATCCAGTTTCATATTCAGGAGAGCACGATTCTGAAGTATGAGTATATTCAGTCATCCAGTTTCATATTCAGGAGAGCACGATTCTGAAGTATGAGGAAGTTCAGTCATCCAGTTTCATATTCAGGAGAGCACGATTCTGAAGTATGAGTATATTCAGTCATCCAGTTTCATATTCAGGAGAGCACGATTCTGAAGTATGGGTATATTCAGTCATCCAGTTTCATATTCAGGAGAGCACGATTCTGAAGTATGAGGAAGTTCAGTCATCCAGTTTCATATTCAGAAGAGCACGATTCTGAAGTATGAGTATATTCAGTCATCCAGTTTCATATTCAGGAGAGCACGATTCTGAAGTATGAGTATATTCAGTCATCCAGTTTCATATTCAGGAGAGCATGATTCTGAAGTATGAGAAAGTTCAGTCATCCAGTTTCATATTCAGGAGAGCACGATTCTGAAGTATGAGTATATTCAGTCAGCCAGTTTCATATTCAGGAGAGCACGTTTCTGAAGTATGAGAAAGTTCAGTCAGCCCTTTTCACATTCAGGAAAGCACAATTCTGAAGTGTGAAAAATTTCATTTACCCGAAAAGCCAGTTTCATATTCAGGAGAGCACGATTCTGAAGTATGAGGAAGCTCAGTTTACCCTTTTCATGTTCAGGAGAGCATGATCTTGAAGCATGAAGAAGTTTATTTATCCTTCAGTAAGAGAAGAATCAGAATCGTATTCCAGGCGCCGACCTTAAAATGCGAGAAGATTTATTTATCAGATAAGCAGCAGCCTCTTTATTTGAGTGCTTATCCATTTTTTTTTGCACATAAGTCCCTTCCAACGATAAGTGACAGTTCTCCCTCGAGAAGCTTATCAGGACATTTCCCATTAAAGTCCACTTATTTTGGCATACAGCCGGTCTTTACCCTGTATATTTGCTACGGATTTCCGAAAAGTCCGTTCGATCCCATCACGAAGGATAGTTTATAGAAGCTCGGATGTTATTCTTTGCTCAATGCTCCAGCATTCTATAATCGATCTTACAACCGTGTAGATCCAATTTTATTATTAAACATTCCCAAATGGAGGTCACCTCATAGGTGCCATCTCCATTTAAGGATGTTATTCTTAAAAGTCCATTTATTTTGGCATACAGCCGGTCTTTACCCTATATATTTGATACGGATTTCCGAAAAGTCCGTTTGATCCCGTCACGAGGGATAGTTTGCAAAAGCTTGGATGTTATTCTTTGCTCAATGCTCCATCATTCTGTAATCGATCTTACAATCGTGCGTGATCCAGTTTTATTTTTAGATTCCCCAGTGGAGGCCGTCTCATAGGTACCATCTCCATTTGAGGATCTCGTTCCTTTTCTAAAAAAGACAATTGGTCGTGTTCGCACCAGTTGACTATCATTTTTAGAATTCCCCAGTGTTGTACTGTGTCCCAGCGCGTCGTTTTCCCCAGTGTGTTCTTCTCGTGGCGTCTGTCCCGGTGTCGTAGTATTCGTCAGCATTTTCGCATTCATTATTCCAGCATACGCATCATATCATATTCATGGCATCATCTGCATTAAGTCGTTCCAGTTTTGTCCATAGCATTGCATATCATCGCATATAAGGGCAAAATTTTCGGTTATCTATATTTAAATCTCTCCACCACGATTCCTCGAGTCTCTGTCACTCAAATCGTCTGGTGTAGCTATTTAAATAGGGGCAACTGTAATACCCCAAATTTTACCCTTATATTTAATCGGTCATTTCGCATAGCATCTCATATGTACATTTGCTAACCGCTAACAAGTTATGGAGGTGTTTGTTTTGCAGATTTGGTTCCAGGGGTATTTTGGTCATTTCACACAAATTCTACCAATTCCTTGAAGACGGGCTGTTATTAAAATTCTGAGGCATTTGATACGTTATGGTTTTGAGGCATTTATCTGTCACCAGTTCTGATCATATTAAGATTTTGGCATTTGGTCATTGGGATTTACTCACGAGTAGTGTTACTGTTGATGCTGAAAATGTTGTGATTACAGTGCCCATATGTGTTTGGTTATGAAATGGTTGGTTAACATTTTAATCGAATGATGAGATTAGGATTACAAATGAGACGAGTGCACCAATAAGAATACCACTTGGGAATATTTATGTTTTATGCCTATGTTAAGGAATTTAAATACTTGTGGATTTATTCACAAATGTTTATATTTTTAACTAAGAATAAAATATAAATGAATTCAAATTGTGGGAATTTTATTTCATAAAAAATCTCATCATACAAGAAAGGGAGTGATTCACATTTTATACGCACTGTTACAAGGAATCACATTAAAGTTCTAAGGAATTACATTAAGTCAATAAGCATCTATCCTAAATCCTAAAAGTTTCTAAGGGTCTTCATGCTGTCTTTAAGCTTCGCCGCAGAATCTCGACTAACCTGCACATCAAAGCAAAACAAACAATATAGGTTAGAAGTTGTTTTTGACACTCTCAGAACATCGTCATCATCGAGTGCCGGGAGTGGCACAACCGAAGCTGCGTCCTACCCCCGTTACCGATCCGCGCCGTGGGCGTCAGATCAGGTAACACCTGTTCTTATCGTTACGGGACATCCGAGAGACAGAAGTAATAAAAGAAGCGGGACTGATTCGTTTTGCCGCGATTGGATTTCCAAACTGATACGAGAATAAGGCAACATAGGCAAGTTCTGACTCAGACCCGGATGCCGGCAGGTCTGAGCCCTCTTGGTTTCAAAACTTCCAACACTTGAAAAGCCACAAGCATCATCAGAACTCAAAGCATAAGCAAAAAGGAACTCGTGCCCATACAAGTATGAAAAGCCACCAAAGAACAAATCCGTTACCAAACAGAATGGAGACCAATGGTCCAAACAGAATGAAAGCCAAGTCCAAACAGGACAAGAGAATTGAAATGCAAGCCATAGCTGCATCAATTCCAAACAAACTGCACCAAAATAACATTTCAGAAGGCAAATTCATACGCAAAAGACCACCAGCAAACATCCTGTAAATCATGCCCAACAGGATCCAAAGAAAGAGGTAACAGCAGGTTCAAACAGAACAAGAAAATGAAGTACAAAAACAGGTTGCATCAAGCTGCATCCAAACAGTGTACCGAAAGTCCAGAAAGCATCAGTTAAAGGAGTCATAAAAAATGTGAATAACCTCACCGAAGTGGCATCAGGCAACAACACAAATCACGGCACTTGTAACAGCACCATCAAAATCACAACAGCAGCTGAACCAAACGTGAACTCAGCTCACAAGGCATCATGGAATTCATGTCATTGGAACAACAAACACAAGGATAAGCTTGCCGCAATTGAAATCCGAGCCAGCACATGTGCGGGAAACCGGGCTCAGCAAACATCATTGCCCAACAATCAAGCAACCGAACTCATGGCAACCGCGGCCTCATCGAAGAGGTTCCCTCATCAGGCTCAGACAAGCTGTCATCATCGCCACGTACCATCCTCGGCGGCGTTTAACTCAACCAAAGCGTAGTACCTATCCTGGAAAAAAGAATAGAAAAGCATAAGTGAATTCCAACTGATAACCAAACTGAACGAAGCAAGTTCAGAACAAAACTAAAACATATCAGTTCAGAAGTGAAACAAATTCACAAAACCACATCTGTTCAAAAACCCAGTTCACACAAGCCAAGAACCCCGCAGAAATTATC
Organism: Lathyrus sativus; assembly: GCA_963859935.3. Lineage (NCBI taxonomy): Eukaryota > Viridiplantae > Streptophyta > Magnoliopsida > Fabales > Fabaceae > Lathyrus > Lathyrus sativus. The sequence goes on from OZ012735.1 coordinate 606,870,354, forward strand.
AAAGGCAACAGCAGTGTCATAGGCTCAGAATGTCATCATCATCGCCGTATACCATCCTCGGCGACACCAATCCGACCGTATCTGAACTACCAGCCCTCTCTGAAAAAAGAAGAAGAAAAGTCGTGAAGATGGACATCCAAATTCGATATTAGACAGATAGCCAAATGAATTCAATCAGGGTATCATGATCAAACAAAATCAAATCAGATATCAAACAGATCGAATGAAATCCAAATCATATCTGTCAACAAAAAGGAAAGTGCGAATCAGTATCAGATGAGATCAGATCACATCAGAAGCTAGTGTTAAAAACCCCAACAAAATCAAATCGAATCCATCAGAATCCAATCCAAGTTATATCTCAATCAGAAAGAAACGTAAATCAAATCTTATCACAAACTTGGATCAAAAGGAATCAAAAGGCCCACGAAATCACAGAAACCGAAAAGATATAAAAGGAGCAATTTCACCTGTGAGAAAACCCTAACAGGTAGCCGTGAGAGGAGAAACCCCAGCGAAGAAGTCGCATGCAGAAAACCCTAGGCGGCCGAGACTCAGAAAGACCGGAGCCTTCATCATCGTCTCCGTCATCGACGAACAAACCCCATAGAATCACGAACGAAACACCGACGAGGAGATCACCTTCGCCGTTCAATACAAACGGCGGGCAATCGAACCTCCCAGCCTCAGAGAACTCATCATCGGCCGCAACCACAAAACGTAAGCTATGAGATCATCGTGTTGTCCATTTAACGGCTTAAGTTTGAATGTTTTCAGGTTTTCAACAAAGAGAGAATGAGAGCAAGGACCTCATGGGCGAAACGGCGGATGAAGGGAAGAGAATGGTGCCGCTCAAAAGAGAGTTGGGATCTCAAACCCTAATCTCCCATGCCTCCGTTTACAATGTGTGGGTTGGGTCCGGGAATGATGTCCGGCCCAACCCCCTCCTCCTTTTTTTTCTTTATCTTATATTTTCTTAAATTTAATTTGTTTTATGTTTTTAAAAAACCCATTTTTTAACATTTTAATTTCATAAAAAAATATAACATTTAATTTTGTAATTATAAGAAATCTTTTTAAAATATAGTTATTAAGAATAAGTGAAAATTTTTTTAAATAAAATAAGAAAACCCTTTTTAAAATAAAAATTAAAACTTTTTTTTTAATATAAGATTAAAACTTTTGTAAATATAAAAATGAAAAACTTTTTTTTTAAATAAAATAAGGAAAAACTTTTTTAAAAGAATATAAAAATAAAACCTTTTTTTTTAATTCTTTTGTAAGCTAACATTAAATCATTAAATCTTTTAAATAAAACAATAATAAAATCTCAAATTTGCATCTTTTTCTTAACTCATTTTGATCACCGCCTAACTCTGCCCACTAACGCCATTTGTTCATTTTGCAGCTCATTACATTTGCCATTACTTATCTCATTTTATTTCATTACTATATTGTAACTGCTTCTCATATGTAACCTCGCAAATCCTAATAATCGCGCTTTAAGTTTCTGCCTTTAAATTTCTGTTTGTATGGCTTTAACTTCTGTCTTATTTCCCGTTTGCACAATTCAATCTCTCCCTCACTTATCAATATTCCAGTCACACTACACACATCCGAAGGAATTAGGTCTAGCATTTGGCCGCCGTGTCAATAAGTCCTCAATTTCAAACCCTCAAAACTACAAACCCTAATTTTCACAAATGCCTCGCCGCAGGCAAAATTACCATTTTACCCCTAGCATTAGGTCAAAGAGCCGCCGCGCTCATTTTAGGGTTTCCCGCTGCGGAATCCCTAACCTAACCTAATTTAACCCTAATTACAACTTAACAATTCAACGTAGAGATTTGGAGTTTCTACACTCCACGTAAGCGTGTCCTTAAGACATGTTTATTCCCCTTGAGACCTTGACCACAGTCAAGAAGTTTCTAACCTCCCTTTTGAGGGGAACTACGATTACTCTGATTCCACTCCCGTAAGGATACGTAGGCACAAGATGCGATGTCTTGCCGAGTAAACTTAGAATTAACCCCTTAGGTCTCCTTTCTCACTTTTAATCCCTTTGTGCATATACCTTAAGCAAATAAATAAAGCAAATAGTAAACATTTGAACAAAAGGTTCCTGTAGAGTACTACAGAAGTTTAGGGTGCTAATACCTTCCCTAAATTTAACCAACCCCCGAACCCTAGATCTTTCCCCGCATTGTGTTTACGATGCAAAATAGGTTTTCCCTCTTTTGACCTTTTCCTTCGGATAAATCAAAGAGCGGTTGTGAATTGAATTGCGATTCAAACTCATTAATAGTTTGTGATCCTATTTCCACCGCAACAAAACCCAAGTTTGAAATTGATATTTTCAACCTACACATCCAAACCATGGCATGTAATATATCATTTTGACTCTAGAAAACATTTTAAGAACATTGGTTTAGCCACATTTTTGAGTTGAGATTCAATTTATGGACTTACTTTGGAATGTGGTTACTTGCATATTAAGCAACATTTGCAAAACTCAAAATCAAGGCATGAGCAAGGCTTTTTGCAAGCTAAACACCTCTAATATCTCACTTGGGGAGATTTTGGGATGAGAACAAGCTACTGCACCAAGGGAAACAGAATTGGGGTGAGTATGGCATGAGATGAGATTTTGGATGACATGAGAAACTCAACTTCTCCTTGGATGATTCCAGAAGGATCTAGAGAGGTCCAACATGTTCTATATATTAATTAGAAGGGGTTTGAGAGAAAGGTTGGTGAGAATTGATTGAGAGAAGAGGTTTTGCAATTGCACTTTGTTCATTGCAAGTTGGAATCGATTTCTGCATTCTACACCACTTTGATCATTTCTTTTGGTCCTAACAACTTTCCTGGATGTGTGTGAGTGTTTCCATAGCTAATCCCAAGCAAATCCATGGTTGAATCGTGTATGAGCAACTGATTTTCAGCACCTACAAATCATCATCGAATTTGGAGTTCCAGGCATTTTCCATCAAGATTATTGCATACAGAAGCAAGAACGTGATACACTGAATGATTTTGGAAGGTTTGAGAGCTTGAAGTGGAGGTTTCGTGCATCTGTTCATCCAAGATTTTCAGGTTGGTAACTTTCTTCCTATAGCATGATCTAGGTAGAATTAGGTTGAATTAAGGTGTTAGATTCATTGTAGAATGGTGTAGGATGGATTTCAGATAGTTAATTGGAGAATTAGAGACAAAATAGGGGAATTACCATTTTTGGTTGAGGATTAGATATGGTGAATCTTGAGGTTTCAGAGGAAGCTAAGGGTATGGTTGAACTCGTGACAAGATTTGGGACAAGATTCATGTTTTGACCATTTGCAATGGAGGCCTGTAGAGAGAAATAGGGTTGGGGAAGACGACCGGAGCACCACTGGCGGTGGCCGGAGCTGGGCGTGAAGCTCAGACATTCAAAAGGTAGGAGATGATCAGAACACCATTGGATCATGGTTGGACCTTTGACTGGGAGCTCATCCAACGGCCACGTTTTAAACTTGATTTGTGAAGGATCTGAAGAAATGAAATGCAACATTTCATTTATTCAGTGTTTTGGGCTTAATGAATTAAGTGATATTCACACCCCCATGATGGCCCAACCCATAATTTGAACTGTGTTTTGTTTCTATCCACACCGCGCGTGTTATTATTTTAATTGGATTTTCTTTATTTTTTCATTTTGTTCATGGTTCTTGAAAAATTCATAATAAATTGAAAATTAATCCAATTAATCCCATTCTTTTTGCATTTTACTCATGATTGAGTCTAGTATTTTTTAGAGAAAAAATATTTTCATTTCATGTATTTTCTGATTTAATGGAAATTTTACATTTTAATTGATATTAAAATGATTATGTTTGATGCCCAATTTTGTGGAATTTAGTGTGATCACTTGGTGATGGTTTTGAGCCTAATGTTTTGTGTGTGATTAGGCTAGACATGTATTCTCCCATAGTATTTTTCTCACATTTTTGTGATGAAAATAGGTGTGCTTTCTAGATTGATATTTAGGTGCTTCCTTTTAGGGTTTAGGGTTGATACCTTGTAATGTAGATTTTAGTTCTAGGTCTAATTTGATGATTTGATCTCTGAAATTAATATGGTAGAGTCATGATTGACCTAGGTTCCCATATATATTTTTGTAGGATTTTATAATTGGTTTTAGTATTTTAGTTAGGACTAACTTTAGTACTAGGTTTTAGGTGATCCTAACTTACTAATTCCATTAGTTTAACTCCTTTAGTCCCCTTAGATTAGGGTTTTTTGCTTGGTTTGCATTTGGTTGAGATTGAAGACAAGTTGAAGACAAGGTAAGGATGCTTGAAGTTGCTTGAAGTTGCTTGGAGCTAGGAGTTGCTTGTGCCTGAAGGTGTCTGATGAAGGTTTAGGAGTTAGGAAACATAGGGAGAGCCTTATAGTTAGAATGATTTCTTTCTCAAATATGGAAAGCATATTGTGCTTCCATTACTCCCAATGACCAAAAGTCCTTCCAAGATATTCACATCCCTCCTTTGGAGGGATGAGTGGCTTTATCTGGGAAGTAGAACTTTGAGGGAACCAGTCTCTCATAATGATGAACCCTTACAGGCTTCCTTTGGTTGTCAGTAAGCTGTTTATCATTTCCCCTCATCTTGTTAAATCAATTGTCTTATGGTTTGAGTATCTTGAAAGATGTTGGACTTGAGTTTGAAGATGAGGACTTCATTGAAGAGTGTGGAAGAGGATGATTCTTTGAGCATTGCCATTGCAGGTAAAGCAAAGAGAGCTGAAGCTTGAAGACCAAGTTGATACTTGAGGATTCAATGGAGATTGAATGAAGATCTGAGGCTTAAAGAATTGAAGGATGAAGTTGACACTCTCATGTGATTGAAGACTACTCTGAGAAGCTGAAGCTTGTAAGAGGAGAAGACCAAGTTGAGACTGGCAAAGTAAGGAGAGCTGAAGCTTGAGAACTAAGTTGATACTCATAAAGAGGATTCAATTGAGATTGAGTGTAGAGCTGAGGCTTGAGGAATAAAAGGATGAGTTGATACTTACATTGATGCTTTGAGAGCCTGAAGGAATCAAGTTGATACTTGTAGTTAAGAGTGAAGCCTGAAGGTGGAATTGAATAAGGAGGATAAGTTGAAACTTATGTTGATGGGTTGAAACCTGGAGAAGCAAGTTGATACTTTCCAGTGAAGCTGATATCCTTGAAGGGTGGTTGAAGTCTGAAGACTGGATTGATGTTAGAAGAGCTGGAGATTGAATTGAAAGTAGGAAGCTGTTGATCTGTTTCTTTCTTGTCTATTTTCTTTTCTGTATTGCTGATGTGCCTTGTTTGACTTGCTTGATGCATTAGAATAAGTCCATGATTAGACTGACTTTAATTAGGAGCATGATTGCACTAGAGGTTGAGGTGCTCCCTCTGCTTGTATTGTTACTGTATGGCTTTGCTTGCGGGTATTCGGTAGAGCCCTGCTCCCTTGCCCATGTGGTTTATTTTGCTTGTTAGCATTCCATTTTCTTCTGTATGATTACAGTCATTTATATCTTGCTTAATAGAACTTTATTTCTTCTGCATAATTGCAGTTATTCATCCTGGCTTGAGGTTGAGATGAGCTTGTGGAGGCTGATACCCCACACACATTTCCTCCCTCACTTGCATTGCATGCATCTTACTGTACATCTGTTTACTGTTTACTGTTTAAGCTGATGCTTTATCTATTTCTGTGTATCATTGACATGATCCCTTAGGACTCTCATTTCCTTTGATAAGGAAATGATGATAGAACTTTAGGTTGAAACCTATGCATGATAACTTCTAGGAGTTCCCTGTTTCAAACTTCAACCATAGGATGAATCCTTGGCATGACAACATTAGGACTTGATAGTCTCCCCGTAGTTGAGCCTCTCTCTTCTCATTTCAAAACAGCTTAAGATACAGTAATCATGAATGATTTCTTTCGTACGTTACGAGCCTTAAGCTATCTGAGAAAGGATTGTTGGAGAGCTTCTTTTCAACAGTCTGGATGTTTAGTATGGCACCCTTTGGGTGACACGCGACACATTCACTCTCAGGTCATAGTCTTTAGTGCGATTGAAATTGCAAACATAATAAAAAACAGTTCTTCCGTAAAAGACAGAAAACAAACTTCAAACCTTTTTGCCCCGTGGGCCCATAATTCAAAGGAAAGATTTTCTGAAGAAAAGAGTGTCGTTAAACTTCAGCGCCAACGCAAACAGGCTTTGTCCCTAACTGCTGGAACTGCTGTTTAACCCTACTCGATAAAACAGATGAATCTGAATCCCCGCAATCCGTATTATCCCGAACTACGTAAGCTCTGATCTCTCATACTTGTTGAGAGTACGTAGGCACAATACTGATGTATTAGCGAGCCACCTTCCCCATAACCCGTAGTAGGTCGAACTACGTTGACTCTGATTTCTCATTCTCTGATGAGAATACGTAGGCATAAAGCGCGACGCTTTGCCGAGTCATTTTTTTTGTTTAAGCCAGCCTTGATAGGTAGATAGATAAACCAACTCGTCCAGTAAACACAACAAGCGTGGATCCCGTCGAGTACGACGGACGTGAGGGGTGCTAATACCTTCCCCTTGCGTAACCGACTCCCGAACCCAGACAACGGTTGCGATGACCTTGTCTTATACCTTTTTGTCAGGTTTTTCCGATCGTTTCCTTTCCCGTTCCGAGGGATAAATAACGAAAGGTAGCGACTCTTCTGTTTTGCCGGCACCTTATTTTCGCGGAAGCGACAGTCACCCACGTGTCGAACCCGAATCTTCCACTCACAATCCTCCGTTTACCGCTACTAAGTCGATAGAACCTCCTGCTCTTCGATTACCTTCACTCGGCTGAATCTGTGATGGACCAATTTGTGCAACCCCCCCCCCCAAATCCAAGATTCTTGGAGGACAAAACCCTAACGATTTTATTCAAGAAAAACCTACTGATTACTCAACCCAAAACAGATTACACCAATCCTAATTTTGGACGTTATCACCTCGAACAAGCACAATGCACAACAAAAATGATTATGTATAGTTGTTGAGAAAATTCTATGAAGAGGATGAAGATGATGAGAACAAATCAGTATGTTATTTTCACTTTTCTTGTTTTTCTCATTTGCTGTGAAAGAAAGAGCACAACTCATTTTATATACAAGACATAACTGACTTAACAAACATAACAAACACCAAAACTGTTTCACATAACAAAATTTTGACTAAACATCAGCGAGCGATCGACCTATGCAGAAGGAGGGTCGACCTGAGCTTACCCGTATTCCTAATTAAGCAAAAAATAAAACCTTGCGTCAACCGAAGCAGGTCATGCATTGACGCAAAGCATGCAAATTTAGGCAAATACAAATGGTCACAGTATGAGTCGACCGGAGGGTCAACGCGAACCCTCCTGAGAGTAGTTCATTAAAAATAATATTTGTATGAGTCGATCGGAGCTAGCTTTGAGTCGAATCAAAGCCCTGAAATAGACAAAAATGTCTATTTTCATGTATCAAGAGACTTTTGATGAACTCTATAACATGGTAAGCTTGACTAGCTTGACCAACCCTACATGAAACATAAATTTAGCCATTTCTATATGCATCAATCATGTTTTTGACGAGTGTTTGACTTACGAGGGACAAGACATGCAAATGTGACACGATGATACTGTCCAAAGTACATTTTTCTATCAATCTAACTTTTGACATCATTGAAACAAGTGCAACTGCCTATGAGGATTGCCCTCACATACTTCCTCTTTTTTATGATGGCAAAATGATAGAAACTTGATGTACGATGCATTATATCATCCTCCCCCTTACTTGATGCCTTCGTCTATATACAATCTACATGAATAATAAGTCTTCACATATGATGTTTCTGCTTGATATGCTTCTCCCCCTTTGACAACATCAAAAAGAAAGAAACAACTTATCAATGAATTGTATAAAAGAAGAGAGATAAGTAAGTTCCAGACACTTGCAACAGGTTATACATTAACACACATTCACATATAATGTAGTTAATGAAATCATATAAACTGGATAAATAGAGCAATGCGTAATAGAACAACAATAAAAATTGCTATTTCAGTCATGAACAATAAACATGTCTTCAAACACAAATAAGTACATGAACCATTCAACAAGAATTATTAATGAGAATATGATGACATAAGATGCAGAATGCAAAATACAAGACATCTTCAAGGTCTCCTCCCCCTAAAATGATGGTCACGTCCTCAAGAGGGATACTCTGGAGGCAGTTGTGCATCATCTCTTTCCGTGTACTCCAAGACCGCTCGATTGAGTGTGTTGAAGCTGGTGGTTAGAGCCCTATGTTGACCTGCTGCGGTTTCAAAAATCCCATCGATCATCCTCATTACACCTGATGGAAAATCATTAAAGTTTTCTGTGTGAGCTTGAAATTGGTTCTGCAATTGAGAGAATCGCTCATCCTGGGCAGTCATGAACAAACGTTGCTCAAGCTGCATAGTCCTCATCATGTCGAGGAGTAAATCGACATGTTGTTGCGGATGCAGAGATGGTTGAGACACATAGCTCCAGTCAGGAGTGCCTTGATGATCCCAATTCTGTTGTGGCATGTAGTTGGGACCTAACGATGTCCAACCCGTATATTGCCATACACCCCACCCTTGGTCATCCTCATGGTCCAAGTGAGGTGATTGGTTTAGCCATCCACTATCATATTGATCATCAGTCTCCATAAGATGTCCACCTACCTGTTCTTCTTCTTCTACTTCTTATGCTTCCTCGATCTGGTCATCACTTTCATCTGATTCTTCCAACCGAGAGGTGATCGCCTTGACAATGAATCGATAACGGCTTTCTGTTTGATCCCATATATAACCCATCATAGTAAAAGTCTTTTGACAAAACTCTTGATCTGAGGTCAGTGATTTGTAAGGGATGCCTTGAATAATAATGTTGGCTTTGTTGAGAATTGATTGGATAAAGGACCCGTATGATAGAGCGGCCCTCTACTAGAATCCTTCAGCGAATAAATCCTACTGGAGATGTAGTGAGGCCAACTGATCTTGATCTTTTTCTTCAAAATATAGATCAAGTGTACCTCAACTTGATCCACGCGAGAATAGCCGCCTTTCTTTGGCCACAAAATGTGTGCCACAATCCATTGTAATATTCTATCCACCGGCTTTAATTTTCCCATTGTGACCGTCTTTGGAAAGAGGTCACTTGCTACAATATCATCAGCATATGGTTTCTTCAGCATGGAGTTCAAAGCTTCTTTGAACTCGTAGCCTATTACAGGACGAGCATCTGTGACCTTAATAATTGGCTCAACGGATATCGGTGACATGTCAAACTAAGTTTTCCACACCAAGTCATTTACGCAGACCTTGGTATTGCCCAACTTTGTGTTGAACTCAAACCCTTGAAATTTCCCTTGAATACCTGTGTAGAAGATCCTCACTAGATCATCATTGTACTTAATATCACACTCCAAAAAGTTGTTGAAACCTTGAGCATCCAGAAGATCAATTACTTCTGGAATGTGCATATATTCAACAACCTTTCGATAGTAAGCATGTTGCTTAACCATAGATCGTTTGCTAAAATTATTTTCATAAATTTCCGAAAACTCAGGAGGTAATAGAGATACAACAATTACCGGTAAATTTTCTGTTGATTGATCTGCTTGAGAAGATGATGCTCTGGTGGTTCTCTTTTCGGTGATCCTTCTAGTAGACATTGTTGATTTCTTGTGTGGAAATGAAGAATCTTCGATGTAGAAAATTACTCGTGGAGATGGAGAGAAGATAATGAATTTACCCTTTTATGTAGAGGCTAGGTTTTGAATGTAGTTTTGGGAAGAGGAGAGGAAGATAGATAGCCTTGAATAGGTTGCAATTCTCAATGAAAATGTTTAATAAGGATGAATTTGAATAGACAAAATGATTTAAATGCATTAAAGATGGTAGAACATGACCAGTTCAGCAAAAAAAATTCAGATATTTCGCGCCATGCGTCGACCGGAAGGGTCATGCGTCGACGCGTACTGTGTGAAAACTTACTCGTTAGAAATTATTAGGGTATGTGTCGACCGTAGGGTTGACCTGAGCATACCTTCTTCTCACGCATGAAAAATCATACTTTTGCGAGTCGACCGTAACACTGTGTAGGTCGACTCATACAGACAAAAACAACAAAAATCATCAAATTTGTTCAATCAAGATACAATGATATATAAATATATATCCTATTCATATTTCAAACATACAAAGGGATGAAATAAGCGTAATCATGGAATACACGACAATAATAACACATGATTTGATACATTACATTATATGAACAAGGGAATTTGCGAGAGTTTCTAAATAAGGAAAGATATTACCTCAACTCCAATTGTTTGTTAATGCCCTCACATATGGCTCTAAACTTCTTAATTTATTAGATAAAAGATGAATAAAGCACATATAGATATAGATATATAGCATGTGAAAGATATTTCCTAAACACGATCTGAGATGTCGAGAACACCGAGTTCCCTCCGGATGTGAAAGAAAGGCTCTGTGGTGAGTGGTTTTATAAACATATCTGCAAGTTGATTTTTAGTGTCAACATGCTCAAACACCACGTCGCCTTTCTCCACATGATCCCTAAGGAAGTGGTGGCGTATTTCGATATGCTTGGTGCATGAATGTAGCATGGGATTATTGGTTAGGTTAATAACACTCGTGTTATCACAAAAAATCGGAACACGCTCAAGTTTTAGGTTGAAGTCGAGCAATTATTGCTTAAGCCATAAGACTTGAGCGCAACAGCTATCGACCGTAATATACTCCGCTTCGGTTGTTGCCAAAGAAACGGACGCCTGCTTTTTTCTATGCCAACTTACCAAAGAGTTCAAAAACAGATGACACGTGCCACTCGTACTTTTCCTATCTGATTTGCAGCTTTCAAAATAAGAATTAGAAAAGCCAACCAAGGAGCAATCATTTCCCTTAAAATACTAAAGCCCATAATTTGGAGTACCAGAGGTATCTAAGTATGCACTTTACTACTTTTAAGTGATATTCTTTAGGAGATGACTGATACCTCACACACATACAAACACTAAACATAATGTCGGGTCTAGAAGCAGTAAGATAGAGAAGATATCCAATCATACCTCGATACTTTTTCACCTCTATATCCTTAACATTTTCGTCTCGGCTAAGATTCACACATGTAGACATTAGAGTGTCGATAGCCTTGGAGTTTTCCATGTCAAACCGCTTGAGAAGCTCAAGACAATATTTTGTATGGCTCACAAAGGTACCCTTCTGCAGTTGCTTGATTTGCAATCCAAGGAAATAAGTGAGCTCCCCCATCATGATCATTTCGAATTCCTACATTAAAGTAAAAACTCCCTTACCATATTCATGTTAGTTGATCCAAAAATGATATCATCAACATATATTTGTACCAAAATTAGGTGTTTTCCTTGATGTTTAATGAAAAGAGTTGTGTCAACCTTTCCTCTTGAGTACCCTTGATCAAGGAGAAACTTGCTTAGACGGTCATACCAAGCCCTAGGGGCTTGCTTGAGTCCATATAAAACACGTTTTAATTTATATACATGATCAAGATACTCATGGGATTCAAACCCCGGAGGTTGGGCAACATAAACCTCTTCATTTATATAACCATTAAGGAACACACTTTTTACATCCATTTGAAATAGTTTAAAAATTTTCGCACGAGCGAAGGCAAGTAGAAGGCGTATAGCCTCGAGTCAGGAAACCGGCACATAAGTTTCCTCATAGTCAATTGCTTCCTCTTGGTTATACCCCTGCGCGACCAAACACGCCTTATTTCGAGTTATTACTCTGTTCTCGTCCAGTTTATTCCTAAACACCCATCGGGTGCCAATTACTCGATGGTCTCACGAAGGAGGGACAAGGCCTTAAACCTTATTTCTTTTAAACTGGTTGAGTTCCTCTTGCATTGATAGGAACCAATGTTCATTAAGTAAAGCCTCTTTTGGGTTTTTAGGTTCTACTTGAGAAACGAAAGTGAAGTGATAACAGAAATTACTTAGCTTTGATCGAGTTGTCACTCCCTTTGAGATATGTCGCTTGCGCGAAAATAAGGTGCCGGCACAACAGAAGAGTCGCCACCTTTCGTTATTCATCCCTCAGAGCGGGAAAGGAAACGATCGGAAAAACCTAACGAAAAAGGGTAAGACAAGGTCGTCGCAACCATTGTCTGGGTTCGGGAGTCGGTTACGCAAGGGGAAGGTATTAGCACCCCTCACGTCCGTCGTACTCGACGGGATCCACGCTTGTTGTGTTTACTTGGACGGGTTGGTTTTATCTATCTACCTATCAGGGCTGGCTTAAACAGAAAAGAAAATGACTCGGCAAAGCGTCGCGCTTTATGCCTACGTATTCTCATCAGAGAACGATAAATCAGAGTCAACGTAGTTCGACCTATGACGGGTTATGGGGGAAGGTAGCTCGCCAATACATCAGTATTGTGCCTACATACTCTCAACAGGTATGAGAGATCAGAGCTCACGTAGTTCGGGAAACTACGGTTTATTTCCTGTCTTTTACGAAAGAAGTGTTTTTTATTGTGTTTGCGATTTCAATCGCACTAGAGACTATGACCTAAGAGTGAATGCGTCGCATGTCACCCAAAGGGTACCATACTAAACATCCAGACCGTGGAAAAGAAACTCTCCCACAATCCTTTCTCAGATAGCTTAAGGCTCGTAACGTACGAAAGAAACCATTCATGATTACTGTATCTTAAACTGTTTTGAGATGAGAAGAGAACAGGCCCAACTAGGAGGGAGACTATCAAGTCCTACTGTTGTCATGCCATGGATTCATCCTATGGTCGAAGTTTGAACAGGGAACTCCTAGAAGTTGTCATGCATAGGTTTCAACCTAAAGTTCTATCATCAATTCCTTATCAAAGGAAATGAGAGTCCTAAGGGATCATGTCAATGATACACCAAAACAGACAAAGCATCAGCTTAACAGTAAAATGCATGCAATGCAAGTGAGGGAGGAAATGTGTGTGGGGCTTCAGCCTCCACAAGCTCATCTCAACCTCAAGCCAAAATGGATAACAGTAATCATACTGAAATAAACAACATGCTATCAAGCAAAAACAGTAAACTGCAATCATAAAGAAGAAAATAAAATCATGCTATCAAGCAAACAAACCACATGGGCAAGGGAGCTGGGCTCCACCGAATACCCGCAAGCAAAGCCATACAGTAACAACACAAGCAGAGGGAGCAACTCAACCTCTAGTGCAATCATGCTCCTAGATTCTACTTAGTCTAGATATGAACTTATTCTAATGCATCAAGCAAGTCAAACAAAACACATCAATACAGAAAAGAAAAAGGAAGAGAAAGCAACTCCTCTCTCAACTTCAAGCTTCAGCTCTTCCAACAGCAACTCAGTCTTCAGACTTCCATCACTCTTGACAAATATCAATTTGCTTTCCCAGGTTTCAACCCTTCAACATAAGTTTCAACTTATCTTCTCCTTTAAGCTTCGACTTCTTGATCAGTTCCACCTTCAGGCTTCACCTAATCTTCAGGGGTCTTCAAGTATCAACTTGCTCTTGTTGCTCTTCAAGCTCCAGCTGGAATGGCAATACTCAAGGATTCATCCTCTTCAATGAAGTCTTCATCTTCAAACTCTTCAAGCTCAATATCTCTCAAGATACTCAAGCCAGAGGAAATCACTTACTGGATAGGCTGGGGATATTGAACTGCTTATTGACCGCCAAAGGTGACCTATAAGGATTCAACATCAAAGGAATGGTTCCCTCAAAAGTTATACTTCCTAGGTACAATCACTTATCCCTCCAAAGGAAAGAGGTGAATACCATGGAAGGACTTTGAATCATGGGGAGGAATGGAGGTGAAAGATACCATCCATGTTTAAGAAGGAAGTTAGCTAAGTCTAAACTCTTCCTAATCCCTAACCCTAAAACAATCAACAAAACAAATAAGATCAAGCTCTCAAGCTCCTCAATGCTCCTAAATGCTCCTACTATTCTCCTCAATGCTACTCCAAGCAATACCAAGCTCTCCAAGCCCACAAAGCAAAGCAAACAAAAGTACAAGCCCACAAGGGCAACACAAACAATCATCAACTACAAAAATCATCTAAAAATAGTATACTACTATATTAAAATCTAATATAATTCCTAATGTATCCTATATACCTACCCTTAATACCCTTATATTCCCCAATGTCTAACATGACCTAGAAACCCAAAATTCTAGTGTTGTTGTGGACCTATGTTAAGGGTTAACCTAATTCTATACAACCTAAAATCATCTAAGCAAAAATAAACTAAAATTCATCACAAAATTATGGAATAAATCCAGGGGGAAGCTAAAGTCCTATTCTAACTATCCTAAAAAGAATGGCCTAAAAATACTAAGGGAACTAGCTAAAAAAAATTCTACAAATTCATGTATCAACATAAAAGAATTAAAAAGCTATTAAAATGAAAAATACACAAAAATATTAAAAATGCATGAAATGAAAATATTTTTATTTGACAAATTTCTAGACATTATTATGAAGTGGGAGAAAAAATCCCCATGCAAAAATCATTAATTTCCTATTTATTATGATTTTTCAAAGATTAAAATAAAATGGAGAAAATAAAATGAAAATATGAAATGATGTGGTGTATTTAGTAACCAGATGCAGTTCACTATGGATGATGGGCTTAAAGTGGGGGTTCAGATAGTAATGCGCTAAGCCCAAGTTGCCAATCAGAAAACAATAGCAAAAATAGAAATAAAAAGGAAAATCCACGGTGTGAAAAGTAATAGAAATCAATTCATATTCACAATGGGCCATGGTGGGTGGTATGGTTAGCAAATCCTGACTTAAGCCCATAACCCTATTTTAAGTGAAACGCTACGTTTAGGGTTGTTCTCAGACTAAGTCTTCACAACTTGAAATTAAATCGTGGCCAACGGATCAAGCTGAAGTCAACAGGTCTTGGTGCATCTGACGGTCACAACATCATCATCAACCTTGAGCCATGAACATGGAGGGAAAACTCCATAGCAACAGAACCTCAAACCTCACCCTTCCTCGATTCGAATCTCATCAATCTTTCATCCAAAACCAATATTTAAAACACTAACATGTTCTAAATTCCATACTGATCACAACCCTAACATCAGAATCCCTTGAAACATCTTCAAACCTAAAACCCGATCGCGAATCAAAAAGAAGCTCAAACCTCAACTATCATGGTTCTTGAAATTTCTTGGCTCAGAATGATCACCACACTTCACTGGCTAAAATAAGCTATCACACACGCATTGCATCTCACTATACCACGAGTTCTTGATCATCAAAGAAACGGTGTCCATAACTCAATCTTCATCAATTGATCCCTAACTCTCCAAAATCCATCTCCTATTGGTCTCTAACATTTCTACCCTAACAATTCTACCTAAAGATGCATAAATCATGGTGTAGAGTGAATTTTGCAAACCTGGTATTTCTTGATCAACAGATGGTGAAAACCTTCACTTCAAGCCTTGAAATTCTTCAGAAAGTTTCCTTGGATGATGATCTTGCTACTGTTTGCAAAAGATTTAAGGGAGAGTGCTTGAATCTCAGAATTCGATTCTGACTTGCTACCTTGAAAATTCAATTGCCAACTTCTCAATTCACCATGGATTTTCTCTCAAATCGATTTGCACAGCTTCACTATCATCAATGGAGTGTGTATGAATGGAAAGAATGAATGAAAATGGTTCAGAATAGGGAATTCACTTTCAACTTGCAATGAAGGCAATTGAAATGACCAACTCTCTCTTCTCTCAAATCTTACACCAAACTTGCATCTAAGCAAGTTCTACATGTTATATAGAGTGGTTTAGAATCATCTAGAATCATCTAGAACCTTCCCATGAGAAAATGGAAATCTCATGTCATGACATTATGAATTCACTTCTCCTTATGTGCTATCTCATGCCAAGCCTCTTGTAACCACCAATTCTGACTTGAAATTATCCTTATATGAGATATATGATATGTTGAGATGCATAACTAACTTGTACATTGAGTTTCTTTGAGTTTTGCCTTTGAACCTTAAGATGCAAGCAACCAATTTCCAAAGCAGCCCCATGATCTAGGCCTCAAATCAAAATTGTGGCTGAACCATTGTTTTTAGAATGTCTTTTAGAGTCAAAATGACCTATTATATGACATGGTTTGGATGTATAACTTGGGATTTCCAATTTTCAATTTCAACTTATTTAACTTATGCCTCCATTTTAGGCCATTTTCATCACTTTTTGATACAAGCCTTTTCAACATATCATGACCTCCCTACTAGCCTTAAAACATCATTCTAAGCAAGTTTGATGTTGAATATTTTTCCATTTGAAGCTTGGAAATAGGAGATATGGCCTTATGCTTGAAATGACCTATAACTTCCAAATGACCAAAATGCCCTTGACTTGTCAAAGCCATAACTTGAGTTCTACAAATCCTATCAAGGACTTCTAGTACTCTCTAGAAAGATAAGAAGATGCTCTACAAAATTCATGTTGACCAAGAGTTCATAGGAAACATCCTACTAGGGCAAAAGTTGGATGCAAGTTGGGTGACTTTCAAGGACCCAGATTCACATACCTCAGATGACCTGTAACTTGTCAAAGTCATAACTTGAGTTCTACAAATCCTATCAAGGACTTCTAGCACTAAAATTAAAGCTAAGAACAATATATACAACATTCATGTTGTGGGGAAGATGATATGACAATCACATCTTAAGCTAAACTGCCTTGAAGATAGGGATCAAACTAGGGGATTTTACACTGTCAAGCCTTAGAAACCCTAGCTTGAAACTTCTCAACCTCTTCAATCATGATGAGTTGGTCTAGGAATCATCCTTATAGCATCTCAATGCATCAATCCATGATCACATGGCTCTTGGATTAGGTCTCAACCCTCTCCAAATCATCAGTTGACCTAGGGTTGACCCAGTCAAACCCTAATTCCACCACTCATGGCTGAATCTTCTGAATTCTTGTACAATGACCTCTCTAGGCTTCATGATGGCTTTCAAGACATCTAATAAGCTCTCTCAAAGCTTCAAGTCCCTCCTCATAGCCTCAGAATCATCTGAGGGGCTCCCACAACTCTCAAGTTATGAGGCATACACCCTTGGTTTCAACCAATCTTTCTGAGGATCTCTTGAGTTCTCTGACAAAGATATCAACCTTTAATCATCTGGATAACCTTCTTGGCTAGCTTCATAGTCTCATACAACTCTTGCTGGGTAATCATATCTCTTGATCTACTGCCCACATATCAATGAGATGCAGATGATCATGCTAGTGAACACAAGCTTGGTAAATAAATGTTGGTCAAATTTTAGGGTGCAACAGCTGCCCCTATTCAAACGGCTTGAACCTGACTGGGTGAGGCGAACGGCTCTCAGCCAATCGAGGTGCGAGACGGTTGAATATCGATAAACCCGGAAATTTGCCAACTGCACAAGTACACGGTACTCTGACGGGAACAAATCTTCGAAAACTGAAATAATAGCTGCACGACGACTAGCTGGCTACTTGGTCGCACGGTAACTGGTAATACATAGTCGATCATGCCATCAGGCATCCAAAGAACTTGTCGGGCATCAGCCGGACTTCAACCATCAGGTTGATCATGCCATCAGGCATTAAAAGAAACTGTCGGGCATCAGCCGGACTTCAACCATCAGGTTGATCATGCCATCAGGAATTAAAAGAAACTGTCGGGCATCAGCCGGACTTCAACCATCAGGTTGATCATGCCATCAGGCATTCAAAGAAACTGTCAGGCATCAGCCGGACTTCAACCATCAGGTTGATCATGCCATCAGGCACTCCGCATTACTGTCGGGCATCATCCGGACTTCATCAGCAAGTCGGGAGTAGAATTCTTGGTCAATCATGAGCCAACTGGGAATATCTAAACCTCTGCCATCAGGCACTCCGCATCAGCTGAGAGAACTGCTTCATTAACACGGTCAGACTTCAATCATGGAGTCTTCAAGGGAGGTTTCAACTTCGCCGTTCAAAAACCTGCTGGGGATAACGCCCCTCCGCTGGGGATTCTGGAGAACTATCAAGTAACTCCGCTCCGGGGGTCCAAAAATCATTCTGGATGAATCAACTCTGCTGAGGACTTCAAGAATCGTCTTGGACAAATAACTCTGTCGGGGACTTCAAGAATCATCTTGAACCGATAACCATTCTGGAGATTTTAGGAATCATCCTGAACGAACACTCTGTTGGGGATTTCAGGAATCATCCGGGGCAACCTTTACTGGGGACTCTAAGTATCAACTTGAGCAACCATTCTGGCAACTGCACTGGGGATCTTAAGAATCATCTTAAGCACAATACCCTGCTGGGGAATTCAAGAATCATCTTGAACTGAAGACTTCGCTGGGGACCTCAAGAATCATCTTGAGCAAGCGGCTTCGCTGGTGAGGATGTCAGGAATCATCCTGAGCAATCGATTCTGTGGCGGAACACCTGCAAAACAAGAACGGTAATAACCTAGATCATGTGTATTATACATATGCTTCGGCAGTGGCGCAATACTCCACACGGTGGAAATGCTATGCGTTTATGATAAATGCTATGCAATCATGCAATATGATGCGATCCCGTCAGCAAAATAAATGTCGAAGGGAGAATCCTCCTGTCAAGGAGAAAGAACTACTCAGATAGAGGAATCATCCTGCTGAGGAGAACATGGTCACGCCAATCTCAAATGGACTCCGCAGGGGACACAACTTTAGTTGACTGCTGCGGGGGAATGAAGCTCTACGAGAACTTAGACCTACTGAGGGAAAGCGATGTCAATCGCGGGAATAAACTGCATGACCTTCTCGGCTACTTCCCTGGAGATACGACTCTGTGGGGAAACAACTTCGGCTGTTCAACCTTCCACTGGGGAGAACCAATCGTGGCTTGAGCAGCTTCCAAGGATTCGGCTCTCTCGGGGTATCTACAAACTCGGCTGAGGAAGGAGAAATCATTCTGCTTCGCTGGAAAGAGTATGACTCGGCGGGGAATCTCAATTCCGCTGGGGAAGAAGGAATCATCCGACTTCGGGGGAGAGTACGACTCTGGTGGGGAATTTCAATTCCGCTGGAGGCTTCAGTCTGGATTATTAGTTGCTGCACACTTCAGTGAACGAATAGTTTCCTACGAAACCTGCACTTGTGACCCGGTGCTGGGGGATGAACATGCGCTTCGACGCCTGATTCAGCTGAGGAGATGACGTTCCTTCAGGACACATCTGGTTGGAGGGAGAATCATCTCTGCCTGGGGAGACATATCAATGCTCACGATCTCGCGTTCAGACTCTGCGGGGAGAGGCTACTGAACTCTGCTGGAGAAAGAGGAGTCATCCTTCTTCGGGATGCGCACGACGCACTGTCTGGAATATGCTACACCTGTAACAACACAAACAAACAGACAAGATACCCTTCTCAAAGGGACCTATCAAGGTTATCATCTCGTGACACTATTCAAGTAATTCATTGTTTCAGCAATCAGTGGCCTGAGCCAGTAAGTTTATGTATGCGCATTTTATCAAAAACATCGGCGTTCTTTTTCGCAAACAAAACAGGTAAATGCTAAACAAGCAAACAGAATTGCTGAATAGTATGCTTTTTATTGATAACGAACCCCTGAATGGGTAAAAATGTTTTACAACAGAGGCAAGCTCCTGGAATGAGGAAGCCGCGCAAAAATAAAACATAAATATACATCAGTATATACAAATGTCGGCAACAAGGCGTAGACGAACACCATGAGTTGATCCCTCTATGACCCACTCGACTTCGATACTTCTCCGACGCTTCAGCTTCGGAAGAGATTGATTCGGACAAACGGCCCTCAGGTCTTCCGAACCACTAAACAAAGAAAGTCCACACGCGGAACGCAGTCATTTGCTTTTTTCAAATCCGTAACGACAGATGATATCCCTCTTTATGAATTTAGCCACCACCTGCTTGGTCACATTAGCGTACGAGGCTGCCTCCACCCACTTGGTGAAGTAATCGATAGCTACCAGAATGAAGCGATGACCGTTAGATGCAGTGGGCTCGATCTTGCCTATCATGTCGATGCCCCACATGGAGAACGACCACGGGGAGGACATGACATTTAACGGGCACGGCGGCACATGAACTTTATCAGCATAAATCTGGCATTTATGACATCTCTTCGCGAATTTAAAGCAATCCGACTCCATCGTCAGCCAGTAATATCCTGCTCTCAGGATCTTTCTAGTCATAGCATGTCCGCCGGCGTGCGTACCAAATGTGCCTTCATGGACTTCTTCCATGAGCATACTCGCCTCTTTCTCATCTACACATCTGAGTAGCACGAGATCGTGGTTTCTTTTATACAACACTCCATCAGGATTGAGATAAAAATTTCCAGACAGCCTCCTCAGAGTCTTCTTATCCTGGGTTGACGCACCCGCAGGATACTCCTTAGTCATAAGGAAAGTCTGGATGTCATGGAACCATGGCTTGTCGTCGGCGGCTTCCTCGATTGCAAAGACAAATGCAGGTCTATCAAGACGCGAAAGCACAATTCTTGGAGCCTCATTCCAAAAATTGACTTTATACATTGAAGCCAACGTGGCTAAGGCATCAGCCATTTGATTCTCCGCTCTGGGCACATGATGGAGTTCCACTCGATCAAAGAACGGAAGTAGCCTTCTGGCATAGTTCATGTACGGCACCAAATTCGATTGACGAGTCTCCCACTCCCCTTTAATTTGGTTAATCACAAGCGCTGAGTCACCATATACGTCTAGATTCTTGATTCTCAAATCAATTGCCTCTTCTAGACCCATGATGCATGCTTCGTACTCCGCCTTGTTATTGGTGACTGGAAACGTCAGTCTCGCAGTAAACGGGATGTGGGATCCGTGGGGAGTCGTGATGATCACCCCGATGCCACTTCCATAGGAATTAACCGCCCCGTCGAATATCAATTTCCACTGGGATTTCCTATCTGGCCCCTCGTCGGGCAACGACTCATCGCAATCCTTTGCCTTGAGAAACATGATGTACTCGTCAGGGAATTCAAATTTCATCGGCTGGTGATCCTCGATCGGCTGTTCGGCAAGGTATTCAGACAATACGCTTCCCTTGATGGCCTTCTGGGAAACGTACTGAATATCATATTCCGTTAACACCATTTGCCATCTGGCAATCCTGCCCGAAAGAGCCTGCTTCTTGAAGACGTACTTGATTGGATCCATCTTCGAAATTAGCATGGTGGTGTGATTGAGCATGTACTGTCGTAAACGTTTGGCAGCCTAGGCTAGTGCACAACACGTTTTCTCCAGCATCGAGTAGCGAGATTCACAGTCCGTGAACTTTTTACTCAAGTAGTAAATGGCATGCTCCTTTCTGCCCGTCTCGTCGTGCTGACCGAGAACACACCCCATACTATTCTCAAGAACTGTCAAGTACATGATTAGAGGTCGTCCAACCACTGGGGGTATCAAGATTGGAGGTTCTTGGAGATACTGCTTTATCTTGTCAAATGCCTTCTGGCAATCCTCGTTCCAAGTAATCGCCTGATCTTTCTTTAAAAGCTTGAACATCGGTTCACATGTGGCCGTGAGCTGAGAGATAAACCTTGCAATGTAGTTTATTCGGCCCAGGAAACCACAAACTTCTTTTTCTGTTCTCGGCACTAGCATTTCTTGAATGGCTTTTATCTTCGCAGGATCAACCTCGATGCCTCGTTCACTCACAATAAACCCCAGTAACTTTCCGGACCGTACTCCGAAAGTACATTTGTTAGGATTCAGCCTCAACCTGAATTTCCTAAGCCTCTCAAAAAGCTTCAATAAGTTGACCAGATGTCCCTCCTCAGTTTGGGACTTCGCAATCATGTCATCAACGTAGACTTCAATCTCATGATGAATCATGTCATGAAACAAAGTCACCATTGCTCGTTGGTAAGCGGCCCCTGCGTTCTTCAGACCGAAAGGCATTACCTTGTAGCAAAATGTTCTCCAGGAGTCATAAACGTCATTTTCTCCATGTCCTCCGGCGCCATCTTGATCTGGTTGTAACCGGAGAAGCCATCCATGAACGAAAACACGGAGAACTGGGTTGTGTTGTCGACCAACACATCGATATGAGGCAACGGGAAATCATCTTTAGGGCTCGCCCTGTTCAAATCCCGATAATCGACGCACATTTGTACCTTACCGTCCTTCTTTGGTACAGGCACTATGTTGGCGACCCACGGAGGGTAAGTGGTGACCGCTAAGAAGCCAACATCAAGTTGTTTTTGCACTTCTTCTTTGATCTTAACGGCCATATCTGGTCTCGTCCTCCTAAGCTTCTGCTTAACGGGAGGGCAATCTTCTCGCAGCGGAAAGTGGTGGACCACGATGTCCGTGTCAAGTCCGGGCATATCTTCGTATGACCAAGCAAAGACGTCATTATACTCTCGAAGCATCTCGACCAGTCTCTGCTTGACGTCACTCTGCAATGCGGCCCCTATCCTGACGTTTCTGACGAGCTCTTCAGAACCCAGGTTCACGATCTCGATCTCCTCCTCATGAGGCAGAATAACTTTTTCCTCTTGTTTCAATAAGCGGGCCAACTCTTCGGGAAGGTCTTCGTCTTCATCAATCTCTTCTTCGACTTGATAGATCGGGCAATCGAAGTCGAAGTGAGCCGTAGAAGGTCCAGAGTCGATGTCATCTGTTATGTGAATCCTGCAATAACAAGGGTTAAGTTTAAAACAAGGATGTGCAGGTTAGCACAAACCCCGTTGCCATTTTACTATTTTTCAAAACAAGTATAAAACAGGAATAACAGAGATCACAATATTTGAATATGAAGAAAACGCCTTTGATTTATTAACAAAATGCATGTACATAATCCAACAAGGCCCTGACAATAAAACCACTATGCCCCGGGTAGGACATAGGGTTGTACAATGATTGGAAAAAGTAAATCATTACTCTTCATTTGTCATCTGGATGATATCCTTGATGGTCCAATTGTTGAGGCCCTCGCCCGGCTTGCTTGGCTATATCCAAGAGTCGAGATCACAATCGCTATCCCCGCTGTCTTCAGACACCGCGTTGATGCTTTCGAAAATTACTCCGCCACTGGTAAATTGGATCGGCCCTTTACCTCGAGACGCACTGCTAGACGAAGAAGAAGAAGCTTCAGCTCTAGGAGAATATCCCAACCCAAACTTATCCTGCTTGTTGGGTATCTCCAAAATACGCCCCCAGCCTGGGGTAGATCCAGCTTGGACGACGGCCCGAGCTTCCTTGAATGAGGAGAGATTCATCTCTGGCTTTTCTGTGACTACATGAGCTACTTCTTTCACCTTGACAGCTTCGAACGCTTGGCAAAGAGTTTCATGGATTTCGCCATCCATTTCCACGTACTTGAAGGACGACAAATGGCTCACCATTATGTCTTCCTCGCCACACACGGTTACGATGCTTCCTCCGACAGCATATTTGAGCTTTTGGTGCAACATGGAGGTCACGACACCAGCAACATGGATCCACGGCCGGCCCAAGAGACAACTGTAGGCAGGCATGATGTCCATAATATAAAAGACCGCGTTGAACGTTTCTGGACCGACTTGGATTGGCAAGGTCACCTCCCCGAAAACGTGTGTCGCTACTACGAAAATCGGCGCCGGCTGACAGAAGAGTCGCCACCGTGCGTTATTTATCCCAGCGGAGGGAAAGAAAACGCTCGAAGTAAACCTCGCAAAAAATGGGAAAAGGTATGGTCATTGCAACCAAAACCTGGATTCGGGAGTCAGTTACGCAAGGGGAAGGTATTAGCACCCCTCACGTCCGTCGTACTCGACGGGATCCACGCTTGCTTGGTTTGTCTAAAGGATGCAAAACAATCTATCTACGACTGCTAAATCTAAACGGAAGGGAATTTACTCGATAGAGCGTCGCACCCTATGCCTACGTATTCTCAAGAGAGAAAGTCAGAGTCAACGTAGTTCGGGACTACGGGGGAATTGGCTCGCCAAGACCTCACGTCTTGTGCCTACGTACTTCCACGCAGCATGGAAGATCAGAGCTTACGTAGTTCAGGCTAACTACGGCTAAACAAGGTGTTCTCACACAGGAGTGAGAAATTAATCTGGTTTTAAAGGTACGGGAACCTATGGGAAAAACTACGGTCTGGTCTCAAATGCACAAGAGCAAGAGAAAAGGATAACAATCAGTCGTCAGCGGGAAAGTTTCGATCGCACAGCAGCGAGAGAACAAAAGGTTAATCGTTAGTGTGCTCGCTAGGATATCGCATCCTATGCCTACATATTCTCGTCTGGTACGAGAAATCAGAGCAGCTGTAGTTCGGCTACTTTCGGGACCACAGTTCAAATCTCGTTTTATTGATATTCGAAAAAAAGGGTTACAATGATTGAGAACTGAAAGATAAACCCCTAGGAAATACTATCCTATCCTATGAAGAATCAAATGGAAAATAGTCCCCTAACAAGTGGACTTCTAAAACTACCTCTAAAAAGGTAAAAAGTCCCCTAACAAATGGACTTCTAAAACTACCTCTAAAAGGCAAAATAAACTCTATGAAAAATGTCCTAAAAGAATTGAAGTGAAGCTGAATATTTTTATTTTCTTTTCCTCAATATTTCTCTTAATATTCTTTTATTTTCACACTTTCTTTTTCACTATTCTTTTTCATTTCTTTTCATATATCTTTTTTTCCAATATTCTTTCTCTATTTTTCATATTCGTTTCCATTTCTTTTCATATATCTTTTTTTTATATTTTTTCTATATTTCTTTTCTCTATTTCTTTTTCTCTTTTCTTTTTCAAAATATTTTTCATATATTTTTTTTTCTCTATATAAAGCAACAAAACTATATATAAAAAATAGAAAAGAAAATATAAAGGGAGGGGGGTACACTGGTACAAGGGAGGTGTTAAGTAATAAAACAACAAAAAAACCGAAGCAGCATGGGCCCAGCCCAATGCACCAATTCAGAAAATAAAGAAACTAGGGGAGGGGGTGTTGTAAGTGAAAACGGGGATGCAGTCAGCAACAGGGCCCAGCCCAACTAACAACAAAAAATGGAGGTAAATGTCCAAAAACGGGGGTGTGTATGGACGAACACCATTGGGCCCGACCCAGTCCAATACACGGACTCCCTTCTCCCTCGTTCCAAACCCTAGATCCCCTTCTCTTCCCCAATCACTGTTCACAGCCGCTACCTCTCTCTTCTGTCTCTCTCTCTCTCGTTCTCACCTCCGTCTTCATTTCCGTTTCTCCACTCACAA
The DNA here is from genome assembly GCA_963859935.3 of Lathyrus sativus. Classification (NCBI taxonomy): domain Eukaryota; kingdom Viridiplantae; phylum Streptophyta; class Magnoliopsida; order Fabales; family Fabaceae; genus Lathyrus; species Lathyrus sativus. The sequence continues at coordinate 606,895,741 of OZ012735.1, forward strand.
TCACCAAACCTGAACTACCTTCTGTTTCACTTCAATCTTATTACAACAAAGAAAACTCCATGCTTGGATCCTTAGAGCATTGAACATTGGATGACAGTTCTGACGAATTTCTCGAAGATTCGAAGATTCACGAGCAGATCTTGAACAGAGGGAGGATCCTTGTAGGTTGATGACTGCCACTGGGGATAGGTTCGTCTGGGGGTCTCAACATGCGTGACCTTTTCTTGAAGGTAAACGAAAATGATCTCGAAGATCTTGGCGCAAGATTGGACGCTTTCTGAAGATCTTGTTGAACTTTCTTGAAGAAGGCTGAACGGGTAAAGATCTCGGACGGTGTTGACGATTTGAGGTTTTCTGGAAATTTGGGAGGTGATGAACTCACGAAGACGACGATGAAGGTTCTTGATCTGGAGAACTGAGAAGGCGGTGGCCTCAGATCGCGATGTTGATGCGGAGAAGGTTTCGGCGTGAGGATCTATGGAGATTTTGAAAGGTTTCTGGGCGAAGATTGATACATGTTCTTGAAGGTAGTTGACGAACATCTGGACACAACTGAGGTTCTTGATGAAGATCTGGAAACTATTGAGTTTCTGATGAAGAACGCGATGAACATCATGATCAACACGGTGGAGATTCGAGAATTCCTAGAGAAGTTCTTGGATGATTGATGGAGTTCACGAAGAATACCTTGAAATGGATGAACGGATTCTGAAGAATCTGGAGAAGGATGAACGCGGTTGGATGTTTTCTGGCGATTCTGGAAAAAACCTTGATGAACGTGATGAATGTTGGATGAATTTGGACTGGAGAAGATGAATTTCTGGGAAAAATTGTGTGTTTAGGGTTTTCCGGTAGTTTTTCGGCGGAGGGCGGTGGTCGGAAGAAGTTGGAGGTTGGTTAGGGTGACCGGAAACTGGAGGTTGTGGTGGCCGGAATCTGGTGGGGGGTGGTTGCATGGCCGCCGGCCATGCAACCGGTGAAGCTGGCGTGATGATAAGTGTCACGGGGAAGCGTGCATGCGAAACGCGTGGAGGGTTGTGTGGCAGAGTGAAACGCGTGTGTGGTTCTGGGGTGAAGTGGAAAATGAGGTGGCTCCTTCTCAGTTACATGCGTGGCAGCTTATATAGCTGACACTTGGCACTGCAATTTTTTTCTGGACTGAAATGGACAAAATGGACTGATATGATATGGGCCTCCAAAAACCATTCTGGGCCCACGAAAAATGGCCAATAAACCCTGAAAAACTGAATAAAACTGATTAAACTCAATTAAGAACTAATTAAAACTAAACTACAATTAAAAACTGATTATAGATTTAAACTTCAATTAACTAACAATTAAAACTACAATTAAATCTAAATGAAAATTAAACTATCCTAGTTAATTCTAACAAACTCAATTAAAAGATTAAAATCCTAATTAAATCTAAAAGATGATTAAAATCTAATTAAACCTAAAAAGAAGAATTAACTATTAAATCTATACTAATCATTAGACTAATGACAATAGAAAAAACTCTAATAATCTCTATTTGAAAAATCTATTAAAATTCTACTAATTCTAATAAAATCTATATTATTTATTTAAAACTATTAAAAAAAGCTATTAACCTATTAAAAACTCTATAAAATTCTAAAAAATGATTTAAAGCTATTAAAAATATTAAAAAATCTATTAAAATTCTGAAAAATCTAAAAAGCCTATTTAAAATCTACAAGAGGCTATTAAATCCTAAAAAATCAAACAAAGGCAAATAACCAACATAAAAGAGAGCGCGAGACCAGATGGAAGCAAAACAATAAATCCCGACACCAAGAACTCCAAAATCACTGCATAAACTGAAAACACCCAGGAAGCGCGCGACTTCCCAAAATAACCTCCGATTATCCGAACCGGTCTGAGACACCCGAAAAGCGATAGCAGGGCTGTAATCCCGATAAAATCACCATGATTGCAGAAATGCGCTATATGCAGTATGCAAATGCGAATGCGAAAATGCGTTGAAGCATAAACCGAAAGTGGCACCGGTTGGTCAAATTTTAGGGTGCAACAGCTGCCCCTATTCAAGCGACTTGGACCTGAAGGGTTGAAGAGCGCGCAACCTTCAAACATTCCGAGGTACGAGACGGTTGAATACCAATAAACCCGAAAATTTGCCAACCGTGAGAATAAACTGTAAAACTGCTTGGGGAATATAATCCAGAACCGAACCCAGTCGTCACGGCAACAAACTGATCAATCATCTGGTAAAGAACTCCTGATTTTAATGCCAGTTACCTGGGTGACTCCACAGATAACAAACCCGAGGGTTGCAACAAAACACCTGATCCTCTCACATCGTCCAGTGATATACAGGAAGAGAAATATACTCACATCGTCTAAGGATAGACAGAAAGACACCCAAATCCATACTCACATCGTCTACGGATAGACGGAAAGACACCCATCCCGAAGGAAAAATCCAATACTCACATCGTCTAAGGATAGACGGAAAGACACCCATACCGAAGAAAAAGCAATACTCACATCGTCTAAGGATAGACGGAAAGACACCCATCCCGAAGGAAAAATCAATACTCACATCGTCTAAGGATAGACGGAAAGACACCCTGATCCATACTCACATCGCCTAAGGATAGATGGAAAGACACCCAAAATCCATACTCACATCGTCTAAGGATAGACGGAAAGACACCCTAATCCGAAGAAAAAACAATACTCACATCGTCTAAGGATAGACGGAAAGACACCCAAATCCATACTCACATCGTCTAAGGATAGACGGAAAGACACCCTGAATTCATACTCACATCGTCTAAGGATAGACGGAAAGACACCCAAAATCCATCTCGATACCATCCATCAAATTTCAGAATCCTTTCGTCTACAGGAATTGATGGAAAGAACAATATCCTTAAAGGGACCACATCATCAGTAAGGACCGACGGGAAGAAAAACCACCTTCAAAGAGCCATGTCGTCAATAAGAATCGACAATCAGGAAAACCCTCTTGAAATGTCATCTCATCCAATAAACAGCAAGACAACCACTATCCGAAAGATCGCTTTGAAACCCCTCAACATCTAAAGATAGCCGGAGAAGACCCGCCGGGGAGACACACCATCAATGATCTGACGATAAGAAACCCGCTGAAAAATCACCTGAAACTTCACATCGTCTACTGATAGACGGAAAGAACACCACTTGCTAGAGAAACCCCATCTTGAAACCCTGCTGAAAAGATCACCCGAAACTTCACATCGTCTACTGATAGACGGGAAGAAAACCATATTCGAACTCAAGACGTCTAATGATAGACGAAGAAATCCACTTATTGGAGGAACACATCGTCAATATGAATTGGCGGGAAAAAAAGTTTGTCGATACCAGATGACTGATTGATCAAAGCATAACTGTTGTATGATCTGAAATACGAATAAACTGCTGAATTGCCTGAACACTGCTGCTGGATGAATGCCCCTGAACTGATCACAGAGTAGTTCACGTGCCATACGAGGCTGATAGAAAACCTGGTTTATGCTTCGTATGCATATGCATATGCTTGAATCTTTCTAGGGCGTAATGCTCCCTTCAGGATGGAAATGCTACGCATTTTGAAAATGAAATGCAAGTATGATACAAATATGATGATATATGCAATATGCTAATGCAGGCTCGGGCTGCTGGAGAAAGTCGGGTACAGAAAACCACTTCAGCAAAATAAATGCTGAAGACGAAGCCAACTCCGCTGGGGATAAACTGGACATCACAGAATCATTCCAGCAAAATAAATGCTGGAGGAGTGAAACCAACTCCGCTGGGGAAATTGGGAACTTAACCAAGCACCTCGTTGAAGTAACACCCTGCCGGGGAATATAACTCTGTTGGGGAATAACAGATGTGCCAAGTATGATTGGACTTCTCTGGGGATAGCTTACCCGCGCCAATGAAAAATTGGACTTTGTTGGAGAAAATAGACGGAGTCTTCCTGCGTACTGATGAAGCTCGGATTTGGAAACTGATGCGCCAACACGGATAGGCCTCACAGTGACCGCCAAGATTAATTTGGACTTTTAGGCTATCTGTGATGGGTCAGGTACAACTGACGCTGGAAAACATTCTGTCTGAATACACAGTTTTTTGGTTAAAGAGTCAAAGGATAGTAACACGACTTCCCGACATTCGTCTCGCACTCGAAAATTGGGCGAATCTGCTCGGATAGCTATGAATAACTCTGATGATACGGAGAAGAACAATCCCTTCGCTTCTGATATGCCCCAGTCTGCGGGATCTCTGTGGTGCTGCTCCTCAAAAGGAAATCCGAAAATCTGTACCCTGATAGTCTGATATGAAATGCCCCAGCATTCTGAACTTCGGAGAGATACTTCCCATCAAACGCTTCTCGAATAAAGAATAACTTCCGCGCTCTTACGATGGCCTGCCCCCGACTACAATGACTTTGCCCCTGATTATCTGATTCAGAGTAGTGCCCCTGACTACGAGATATTTATTGAATCTCAACCTGATTGCCCCCGGATAACTGACTTCGAAAGGCTGACCTGACTGGGGATCACCGGATGTAGCTTGCCCTGGCTTGCGGAGCATTCGGGCGTTCTGTATTCTATCCTGACCATACCTTCCATTGTAGAAAACTCTCCTGCTGTCAAGCGCTTACTCGCAAGTAAAACAAGTTGTTCTGCGTGAAAGATGTACTAATGCAACGCATATGACAGCTTTGACATCCAATCTGTTCACTGGGAAAAGGAAAAAACAATTTATGGCATATAATGCACAAAACATTTATCAACATCAGTACCAACATGGTAAGAAGAACCCTTTTAGGAGTCAATTTCGACACGATCTTTACCGAAGTATGCTTTCGAAACAACCTGCTTCAATTAGGACTTTTGAAGGTTGTAACGTGGTCAGGTTCACGGTTTTGAAGGAAAGGATAAAGGCTCAAAGTTTATTTTAACCCACCCATTCTCCTTGATGTTCTCCCATCCTACGTTCAGCTAATTCGACCTTAGCGCTCACCTCTCAGAGGCTGAAAGATAGGCGTGATAGTTCGAGAAACCATGAGTTTTTGGAGTGACAGCCACTCACTCTTTGTCTTTGACACTTGAGGTCACACGACTCGTATTTCATCTGAGGATTTTTCCTTTGTCATCCTTTCATCTTTTTTCTTATCCCTAACTTTTGCCTGGACTGACTCCTTTTGAGTTTCTTTTGATTTTTTAAGTCCAGCGGGATGCCCTCATTTTTTCCTAAGTCATTTGTCTTGAAGTTTTGACTTAGCGGGCTTTTGATTCTTTTTGCTTTCTCTTTTTCCGAACAAGTCATGTGACACTGGTTGTCTGACTCATTGGGGAATAATGTGACTGTCTCACTCTTGATTTAACCATTGTGGTTTTTTAGGCACGACCTCTAGAGGTGTGATTGATCCTCGAACGGACACTCCTTTTGCAACTTGAACGCTCGGCCAAATTAGCTAACACCTACCCTGCCCCAGGTTAAAGATGGAGGGTTTTTTGTTTTCAGAAAGAACTCCTACTACTAGGCTCAAAGGGGTTGACAAGGGATTATCTTCCTTATATCACCGGTGTTTAGGGGTTTGAAATAATGCCTGTACATCATCAACAGGTTTTATTTCAAAAGCATACCATATCGGAAGTTGCATGTCGTTCATTTTCGTCATCCTCCTCAGATCCTTCTTAACCAAGCATTGGACATCTGTAAAAACAATTAGTGAACACGACTGGATTTAATCAAAACATGCATATTTATTTCATTATCATCAATTGAATGAGAACAACAAGTTTTACGAACAAGATTGCAATTTAAACAGGAAAGAAACTACAAACGTAAAGAAATGACAAGATAAAACAAAGAAAAATGCCAGCTTCCGAGAACCGGGCTTTCACATCTGTCCTGCTGCTGAACCAGCCATCTTCACAATCATTTATTAGAGGCAACTCGATGCTGTCCTGATCTGCTTTCAGCGACCCAACCAAATTATGGAGCCATTCCTCCTCATTCATATGATTTTGGGCCCTTCCTGCCCGAAGTTGATAGCTGCACTATCAAGTAGATCCTGCACCTTATGCTTGAAGGCCAGACAATCTTCAATGTTGTGCCCCGGTGCTCCTGAATGGAAATCACAGTGCTCATTGATATCATACCCTGCTGGAGGCGTACCCGTCAGTGGGGCTAACTTCCTCTTCTCAACCAACTGTAATCGTAGCAACACCTGAAGAAGTTCGGCATATGGCATCAGAGGCACATCAAATACCCTCACCGGCCTCTGATTTTGAGCTCTTCGCTGATTGGGATGCTGTTGCCTTTGCCACTGTTGAGATCGTTGCTGTCGTTACTGGTATCGGGTTGACTGTTGAACAACCTTCGTAGCAAATACAACATCGGTTTCTTGACTTCCACCGTACTGATTAAGGCACTCCTTATGCTTAGCCATTTTCTTTCTCAGATCTGCCCCAGGAATAGGCAACAGTTGCGGGCATGGAGATTCTGACACCATGGAGTCCAGGATACGTTTCTGACCTACTACAGCTTCAGAAACATCCATCATCTTAGCATCAACTGGGACAAGAGCAATACGTACAGCTACACCGCTTGGCGTGAATTCAATATCTTTTGAGTCAATCAGGTCTTGAACATTGTGCTTAAAAGCATGACAACTCTCGATGTCGTGTCCGAGTGCCCCAGAATGAAATTCACATTGCTTACTGGTCTCGTACCCATAAGGAAGCTCTCCTGTGGGTGGGTCCAACGTTCTCTTCTCAACCAGATTCAACCTCAATAAAGTCTGCAAGAGCTCAGCATACGTTGAAGGTGGCACCTCAAATACCCTCTTTGGCTTCCCACTCTGGATCATTCTCTGAGCAGGATGTACCCTTTGTTGTACCTGCTGATGTCTGTCAACACGTTCGTTAAACTCAGGTTCCCCAGGAACAGGTGGCACGAGCTCCTTCACTGCAACTTCAAATAGCTGATCATCCCCTTTCCTAAGCACACTATTGACTACTTCCATGATCAAGCTCATTTGGGTCTTCAGCTGACTATTTTCCTCTTTGAGGATCTTCTGCTCCAGACGCATCTCTTGCATGTCTCTCATCATCTGCCCCAGCTGGCTTCGGACTTCAATCAATTCAACCTGATTCTGTTCCATATCTCTGAAGGGACTCCTGCAACAAACTGAATGATGAAGAAATAAGACCCACGGTTCTGATGTACCTGTTAAATGATAATGCAAAGCAGAAAGCAAACACATATTCATGACAAGGCAAAGAGAAACTCAAGCTATAAGCACACAGACAAACACCGCCCACACATGTACAACCAACAAAAGCAGCACGCAAGCACAAATGAGTACGAATACAATGACCCCAGCCAACAATCCTGGTGATGGTCAGCCAACAATAACGCACAAAAGCTACAACGGTTCAGGCAGAGAAAACAAATGCGACACCCGGCACAGAAACCTCTAGAAACTTCTCCCATATTCAACTAAACTCTCCGTATGACATTCTTCAGAACACACACTTCCCGTGGAGTCTTCCATGACATTAACTGACGAACCCACACAACTGGATGACGGAGAATCGTTAATCTGAACAAAACCTTGGGGCGCGATGAAAATCCGGTTAGAGTCTAACAGATCCTGAACCTGGCTTCTAAGCACCTTACAATCATTTGTTGAATGCCCCTGTGCCCCAACGTGGTACTCACAGCGGGCGCTGGCGTCAAAACCTAGAGGATAGGGTGGAATCATTGGATTAGTCTCTTTCGGCACTATCAATCCACTTCTGACCAGATCTGGCAACAACTGACTGTACGACACTGGTAGCTGAGTAAACTGCCTTTCAGGTTTCCTTGGTCTTCGTTGGGCGTGCTGACGCGATCGACGACAGGATGACCGTTGACTTGAAGTGTCTAAAAACCGATCCTGAGATGCTAGAGATTCTGAGACGACGTCATTTCCTTCTTCCCACTCTTCTTGAGAACTGATAACTGATTCATTCTTATCACCTGGGATATAAGGAGCATCTCGAAGCTTTCCACTCTCGAGTCCTCTCTCAACAAGCTCCCCCATTCTCATCAGGCCCACGAAGCTTGTACAACCGGACAACTTGTCATAATAATGGCCTTTCAGAGTACCCAAGAAGAGGTCAACCATTTCTCTTTCCTGAAGCGGTGGTTGAACACTAGCAGCTAATTCTTTCCATCTTTGCACATACCCTCTGAATGATTCATTCTTCGCCCGAGATAATTCTTGCAGATGTACGAGACTAGGAGCCATATCCAGGTTGTAATCGTACTGCTTCAGGAAAGCTCTGGCTAAATCCACCCATGATCGAATCTGATTACTCTCTAACTGCACATACCACCTCAAAGATGCCCCAGTCAGACTATACTGAAAGCAATGGATCATCAATTTGTCATCTCGCACAAACGAAGTCATTCTTCGACAGAACATCACCAAATGTTGCTTCGGACAGCTATCTCCCGTGTACTTTTCAAATTTCGGCACTTTGAACTTATAAGGCAACACCAGGTAAGGAACCAAGCACATGTCTGCAGCATTCAGGTTAACAACATCTTTGACCTTCAAAGCTTTAACTCTTTCTTCCAATACTCGGAGCCTTCTATCACCTTCAAGAGCTCTTGAGTTTACAGTCCTGGCTACCGGGATATCTCTGTGTGGATTCCTCTCAAGGAAAACAGCACCTTGATTGTTAACAGGAGGAGGACGTTCATTTCGGGCAACAAACTGCTCATGTCGATCTCGGTTCTCAACAGTAGGCTGTACAACTTGGTCTGCAGTAACGTTGTTCGCTTGCGGGAAGTCTTCCATAGAATCATACCAATGGTTGGACGTCATAGTAAACCCTGTCAAAGTGTTAGGAGACTGGAAATTGCCTTCAGATATAGCTATCAATTACCTGTAACTGACTACACTGCTTGATTCTTAAATCTGCTCAAGTTTGCTTCAACCCCTTGGTCGTCTTCTGACAATCAACAGTTGCTCAATCCAAACTCCGGGTACTCACCTTCAGGAAACAAAGGCTGGATCAGAACTCTGGCTAACTGGAGAAATGCTATGCAATATGATGCCAAGATGCTTATGCAAATGCAATGCAACGCAGCAAACACGGGATCACAGCCCCCACAACAAGCGTTAAATGATGTTGCGCAGCCGACGGAGTACGTTCTCTCTAAAAGAGAACGCCAAGATAGCTGGTAGTCTGGAAGTCAAGGTTTCGCAAACAGAAAACCCCCCCCACTCACGGGTATGGACCTAATCTGCGGCATCCTATGTGGTCCTCAGCGTCACAGACTTTCATGAGGAATGATACGATTCCCAGAAGGAGTGGCATCGTCATCTCATGAAGAGGCCTCACTTAGATGACTTCCAATTGATCGGTCCCCAGAGTCGACAATCCTCACGTCTGGACTCCTCTCAGATCCTCAGGACCGGAAAGAAGCACCTCGGAGAGAACCTCGTCTAAGCGCGGATTTCGTGGGGAACTCTTGCCTGCTCAGCAGACAGGTTCGCCCACTAATCTCCACAACTACGTCTAAATGCATACTCAAGCAGCCCAGGTCCGGCTATCACTCAAAATATCACCCTCCCCAGCACAACGGCAACATATAATAGCGATGAAAAAATAAACACCCAAAAGACAAGCAAACAAGCGCTAGGATTGACTCTCTTAGGGGACGTTGGATCCCACATGCATAAGGAACTATCGCAGTCCTTAGCAGCCAGGGGACGTTGGGTCCCCAGCAGAGTCGCCAGCTGTCGCTACTGCGAAAATCGGCGCCGGCTGACAGAAGAGTCGCCACCGTGCGTTATTTATCCCAGCGGAAGGAAAGGAAATGCTCAAAGTAAACCTCGCAAAAAACGGGAAAAGGTATGGTCATCGCAACCAAAACCTGGATTCGGGAGTCGGTTACGCAAGGGGAAGGTATTAGCACCCCTCACGTCCGTCGTACTCGACGGAATCCACGCTTGCTTGGTTTGTCTAAAGGATGCAAAACAATCTATCTACGGCTGCTAAATCTAAACGGAAGGGAATTGACTCGATAGAGCGTCGCACCCTATGCCTACGTATTCTCAAGAGAGAAAGTCAGAGTCAACGTAGTTCGGGACTACGGGGGAATTGGCTCGCCAAGACCTCGCGTCTTGTGCCTACGTACTTCCACACAGCATAGAAGATTAGAGTTTACGTAGTTCAGGCTAACTACGGCTAAACAGGGTGTTCTCACACAGGAGTGAGAAATTAATCTGGTTTTAAAGGTACGGGAACCTATGGGAAAAACTACGGTCTGGTCTCAAATGCACAAGAGCAAGAGAAAAGGATAACAATCAGTCGTCAGCGGGAAAGTCTCGATCGCACAGCAGCGAGAGAACAAAAGGTTAATCGTTAGTGTGCTCGCTAGGATATCGCATCCTATGCCTACATATTCTCGTCTGGTACGAGAAATCAGAGCAGCTGTAGTTCGGCTACTTTCGGGACCACAGCTCAAATCTCGTTTTATTGATATTCGAAAAAAAGGGTTACAATGATTGAGAACTGAAAGATAAACCCCTAGGAAATACTATCCTATCCTATGAAGAATCAAATGGAAAATAGTCCCCTAACAAGTGGACTTCTAAAACTACCTCTAAAAAGGTAAAAAGTCCCCTAACAAATGGACTTCTAAAACTACCTCTAAAAGGCAAAATAAACTCTATGAAAAATGTCCTAAAAGAATTGAAGTGAAGCTGAATATTTTTATTTTCTTTTCCTCAATATTTCTCTTAATATTCTTTTATTTTCACACTTTCTTTTTCACTATTCTTTTTCATTTCTTTTCATATATCTTTTTTTCCAATATTCTTTCTCTATTTTTCATATTCGTTTCCATTTCTTTTCATATATCTTTTTTTTATATTTTTTCTATATTTCTTTTCTCTATTTCTTTTTCTCTTTTCTTTTTCAAAATATTTTTCATATATTTTTTTTCTCTATATAAAGCAACAAAACTATATATAAAAAATAGAAAAGAAAATATAAAGGGAGGGGGGTACACTGGTACAAGGGAGGTGTTAAGTAATAAAACAACAAAAAAACCGAAGCAGCATGGGCCCAGCCCAATGCACCAATTCAGAAAATAAAGAAACTAGGGGAGGGGGTGTTGTAAGTGAAAACGGGGATGCAGTCAGCAACAGGGCCCAGCCCAACTAACAACAAAAAACGGAGGTAAATGTCCAAAAACGGGGGTGTGTACGGACGAACACCATTGGGCCCGGCCCAGTCCAATACACGGACTCCCTTCTCCCTCGTTCCAAACCCTAGATCCCCTTCTCTTCCCCAATCACTGTTCACAGCCGCTACCTCTCTCTTCGGTCTCTCTCTCTCGTTCTCACCTCCGTCTTCATTTTCGTTTCTCCACTCACAATCACCAAACCTGAACTACCTTCTGTTTCACTTCAATCTTATTACAACAAAGAAAACTCCATGCTTGGATCCTTAGAGCATTGAACATTGGATGACAGTTCTGACGAATTTCTCGAAGATTCGAAGATTCACGAGCAGATCTTGAACAGAGGGAGGATCCTTGTAGGTTGATGACCGCCACTGGGGATAGGTTCGTCTGGGGGTCTCAACATGCGTGACCTTTTCTTGAAGGTAAACAAAAATGATCTTGAAGATCTTGGCGCAAGATTGGACACTTTCTGAAGATCTTGTTGAACTTTCTTGAAGAAGGCTGAACGGGTGAAGATCTTGGACGGTGTTGACGATTTGAGGTTTTCTGGAAATTTGGGAGGTGATGAACTCACGAAGACGACGATGAAGGTTCTTGATCTGGAGAACTGAGAAGGCGGTGGCCTCAGATCGCGATGTTGATGCAGAGAAGGTTTCGGCGTGAGGATCTATGGAGATTTTGAAAGGTTTCTGGGCGAAGATTGATACATGTTCTTGAAGGTAGTTGACGAACATCTGGACACAACTGAGGTTCTTGATGAAGATCTGGAAACTATTGAGTTTCTGATGAAGAACGCGATGAACATCATGATCAACACGGTGGAGATTCGAGAATTCCTGGAGAAGTTCTTGGATGATTGATGGAGTTCACGAAGAATACCTTGAAATGGATGAACGGATTCTGAAGAATCTGGAGAAGGATGAACGCGGTTGGATGTTTTCTGGCGATTCTGGAAAAAACCTTGATGAACGTGATGAATGTTGGATGAATTTGGACCGGAGAAGATGAATTTCTGGGAAAAATTGTGTGTTTAGGGTTTTCCGGTAGTTTTTGTGACGGAGGGCGGTGGTCGGAAGAAGTTGGAGGTTGGTTAGGGTGACCGGAAACTGGAGGTTGTGGTGGCCGGAATCTGGTGGGGGGTGGTTGCATGGCCGCCGGCCATGCAACCGGTGAAGCTGGCGTGATGACAAGTGTCACGGGGAAGCGTGCATGCGAAACGCGTGGAGGGTTGTGTGGCAGAGTGAAACGCGTGTGTGGTTCTGGGGTGAAGTGGAAAATGAGGTGGCTCCTTCTCAGTTACACGCGTGGCAGCTTATATAGCTAACACTTGGCACTGCAATTTTTTTCTGGACTGAAATGGACAAAATGGACTGATATGATCTGGGCCTCCAAAAACCATTATGGGCCCACGAAAAATGGCCAATAAACCCTGAAAAACTGAATGAAACTGATTAAACTCAATTAAGAACTAATTAAAACTAAACTACAATTAAAAATTGATTATAGATTTAAACTTCAATTAACTAACAATTAAAACTACAATGAAATCTAAATGAAAATTAAACTATCCTAGTTAATTCTAACAAACTCAATTAAAAGATTAAAATCCTAATTAAATCTAAAAGATGATTAAAATCTAATTAAACCTAAAAAGAAGAATTAACTATTAAATCTATACTAATCATTAGACTAATGACAATAGAAAAAACTCTAATAATCTTTATTTGAAAAATCTATTAAAATTCTACTAATTCTAATAAAATCTATATTATTTATTTAAAACTATTAAAAAAAGCTATTAACCTATTAAAAACTCTATAAAATTCTAAAAAATGATTTAAAGCTATTAAAAATATTAAAAAATCTATTAAAATTCTGAAAAATCTAAAAAGCCTATTTAAAATCTACAAGAGGCTATTAAATCCTAAAAAATCAAACAAAGGCAAATAACCAACATAAAAGAGAGCGCGAGACCAGATCGAAGCAAAACAATAAATCCCGACACCAAGAACTCCAAAATCACTGCATAAACTGAAAACACCCAGGAAGCGCGCGACTTCCCAAAATAACCTCCGATTATCCGAACCGGTCTGAGACACTCGAAAAGCGATAGCAGGGCTGTAATCCCGATAAAATCACCATGATTGCAGAAATGCGCTATATGCAGTATGCAAATGCGAATGCGAAAATGCGTCGAAGCATAAACCGAAAGTGGCACCGGTTGGTCAAATTTTAGGGTGCAACAACGTGGCGTTTAGTTCCGTTGAACGCCTTCACAACCAGATCACTGGGTGTGCAGAGCACTCCACGAGTGTCCAACTTCATTAACGCCTTCTTCGGAAGGACATTAAGCGACGAACCCGTGTCCACCAGGACGTGTGACATGATCGTGCCCCTACACTCTATCGAGATGTGCAGGGCGCTGTTGTGATTCCTCCCTTTTGGCGTCAGCTCTAAGTCTGTGAAACCTAGCCCATTCCCAGCGTTTACATGGGCTACAACCTCCTCTAGCTGATTCACCGATATTTCTTGCGGTACGTAGGCGGCGTTCAACACCTTCAGCAGCGCGTTGCGGTGTGCTTCGGAACACAGCAACAAGTTGAGAATGGAAATCTTCGAGGGCGTCTGATGGAGATGGTCTACAATCTTGTAGTCACTCTTTTTGATCAACCGCATAAACTCCTCGGCATCTTTGATAAGCAAGTGTTTTTCTACCCTACGCGGGGTCTCTTCATCGACTTTGCTTTTACCTTTATCGGCCGCATCAGCTCTGACCGCTTTATTCGCCACGACCTCTGGCGGTGCAAACACTCTTCCGCTGCAAGTAATACCACTGATTCCTGCGAGATTCTCCACAGTCGACCCATACGGCTCTAGCTCCAACCTCTGTCTGTTGCAATAGACTTCAGCCCCATAATGCCACGGAACGACGTTAGTGCTCTCGAAGGGTATCGGCCCAGCTTTGGTAATAGTAATTGTAGGCGGTCTGGGCGCAAAAATGGTTATCGGCCGGCGAGGGATGGTGATGGTGGCGACTTCATCGGCCTACTTCAACACTACCTCTCCTGATCCATTTTCAGCCCTCCGGCTAAACTGCAGAATCCCCTAAGTCATCATACTTTGAATTCCTTCTACCAACTGCTCACATCCATCAGAATGTGTGGCACAGTCCATACATAACTCTCCGCACCCTGGAAAGAACCCTCTTTTCAGAAACTTAGCTTTAACGAATTTAAGCGACGTCTTCAGCTTTTTGACGTCAGTCAACAGATCTGCACTCTCTTCTTTGATAATGGCGTTCGCACCACCTCCCCTATGATTTGGCATAGGATTCTTCGTGACATTGGGCACATTATCGGAGAAGTTAATGATCTTGGCATCCACCAAGTCCTGCACCTTGTGCTTGAAGGCTTTGCAGTTCTCGATTGTATGGCCCAGTGCCCCTGAATGAAAATCACAAGTGGCATTGGCGTCGTACCCCGGCGGAGGTGCCCCTGTCAAGGGAGCCATCGTCCTCTTCTGGACCAACTGTAGCTGAAGCAAAGTCTGCAAGAGTTGTGCGTACAACATGGATGGTGTCTCGAAGTGACGGTTTGCCAAAGATGTCTGATTCTGGTACTTTCTGTATCTCTGTTGATTCGGTTGCTGCTGCGGAGCTGCCGGGATATTTATACTGGCTACCTGCTGCTGAGGGCCTTTGCCCTTCCTTCGAGCGTTGGTCACAGCGCTCGCATCTCCTTCTCATCTCTTGCCGGCATAAGGTTTCTTCCCCCCTCCTCCAGCTGAGGATGACTCGCCTTGAATTTTCCCGATCTTGATCCCATTCTCGACGTGCTCACCCATGATGATGAGAGCTGAGAACGTCCCAGACATACCGCTGACTAACTTTTCATAGTAAACCCCTGGGAGGATGGCTACAAACATCTACACGAGCTCTCGTTCAACCATCGGCGGCTGAACCCGAGCTGCCAACTCACGCCACCGCTGGGCGTACTCCTTAAATCCTTCATTATTCCTCTGCGACAGGTTCTGCAGCTGGACTCGGTTCGGGGCCAAGTCGCTATTATACTGGTAGTGGTGCACAAATGCTTCAGCAAGATCCTTCCATGTGTGCACACTAGTGGCCTCCAGACCCATGTACCACTCGAGGGATGGCCCAGAAAGACTGTCTTGGAAGAAGTGCATCAGCTGTCGCTACTGCGAAAATCGGCGTCGGCTGAACAGAAGAGTCGCCACCGCGCGTTATTTATCCCAACGGAGGGAAAGGAAACGCTCGAAGTAAACCTCGCAAAAAACGGGAAAGGAATGGTCATCGCAACCAAATCCTGTATTCGGGAGTCGGTTACGCAAGGGGAAGGTATTAGCACCCCTCACGTCCGTCGTACTCGACGGGATCCACGCTTGGTGTTTATAAGGAAAAGGGTGTGTTTATCTATCTATGCTAGTGGTCAGTCTGAAAAGAAAAGAAAAAGACAGGACTCGACAGAACATACGCTGTTCTGGGCCTACGTACTCCCTCGTGCAATGGGAAAGTCAGAGTCAACGTAGTTCGACTACCTACGTCTAGACGGGGGGAAGGTTGCTCGCCAGGACGTCGTGTCCTGTGCCTACGTACTTCCACACAGCATGGAAGATCAGAGCAAACGTAGTTCGGGCTACGCACGACACAAGCTGTTCAAGTGTTTTTTATGGGAAAATGCACCTTAACCAAGGGTTTTCACAGTCCAGGAGGACAAAAGGTTTTGATGTTTGTTCAAATCTTTTGACGGAAGAAATGCATTCACTTTTGTTTTATCCTTTATTAAGTGTTTTTCTGTTGTTTTGAGAAAGGAAAGAGACACCCTAAAACTATGGTTGAGCAGGGGAATCTACCTAATGTTATCATGCCTGGTTAACCAACCTAATGTCTATCATAACTCCTCCACAGTAGAGAAGTTAGAGCTTCTAAGGGATCATGGCAACAGAACTGAACAGCAAAAAGGAATCACTGCAAAGTAAAGAAATACTGGAAATATGCATGAATGCAACAATCAAACAATCAAGGCACAAAGGCCACAAACCACAGAGGCAAGGGAGCTCAGCTCTACCAAATACCAGCAAGCAAAGCCACTCAATAACAATCAAGCAGAAGGAGGACCACCTCAACTTCTCGTGCACACAAGCAGGCTTATTTCTAAGATGCACCTATCTCAGAAATATCTATATGAACCCCTAAGTCTAATGCAACACAGCACCACACAAATCAATCAACACAAAGAGAAGGCTAACTAGCCTGGCAAACCCCTATCCAAAAGCAAGAAACTACCCTGAGCAGGACCCCTAGACAAAACCATAATCAAACCCCTGAACAAAGCCCCTAATCAAACCCCTGAGCAAAAGCCCTGCACTAAACCTTAATCTACACTAAAGGGAGAAAACAATCCCATTCTTCAAGCTTCAAGACAAGCTTACCAAAGAAAGGGAGCTAAGTAGACAGACCCATAGTGCCTTCCTCAGGAAAATACTAGGAGGCTTCCACTTAGGAAACATATCCCATGTGGCTCAACAACTGTGAATGGTTTACATCCCTCCTCAGGAGAAACTAAACTCACATGAAGGCTCCAACATCATTGGATACTTGAGAAATCCTACATGAACTAAGGGAACTAAGTGAACAGACCCATAGTGCCTTCCTCGGGAAAATACTAGGGGGCTTCCACTTAGGAATCATATCCCATGTGGCTCAACAACTGTGATCGGTTTACATTCCTCCTCAGGAGAAACTAAACTCACATGAAGGCTCCAACATCATTGGATACTAAAGAAAGCCTAGATGAACTACAGGAACTAAGTGGACAGACCCATAGTGCCTTCCTCTGGAAAATACTAGGGGACTTCCACTTAGGAATCATATCCCATGTGGCTCAACAACTGTGAACGGTTTACATTCCTCCTCAGGAGAAACTAAACTCACATGAAGGCTCCAACATCATTGGATACTTGAGAAAGAGGTGAGAAGAAATAATGAAAGACATCCATAGTGCCTTCCTCAGGAAAGTACCATAAATTTCCCTCAAACTTCAGGATCTCAAACCTCACAGAAAGAGAGCAAGCTCCTAGACCAGGTCTTCAATCCATGCATCCTTGCAAGCTCCATCAAGTCTTCATCCAGCCTCCATCTTCAAGAAGAAACCACAGTCTCTCAAACCAAAAGAAACTATCTCTAAAGTTCAACCACAGTTGAACTTCAAAGTCAGAAGCCCTCAAGACTTCTCCTATTCCCAAGCTCAAGCAAAAATAGCAAAACAACTTCTAAAAATCCACCAAAAATCTAGGGGAAACCTACATGGCTCTATGATCCCAAGATCAAATCTCAAAGCCTAAGTCAACTTCTAAGGCTACTAAACAATCCCTAACATGTGAATGGTCAAGGGTTAACCAGCAAGTTATGAGGTATCTACTCTCTAACCCTAAAACAACATCAATCAATTCCTAAAAAAAAACCACAAAAATCCTATGGGGAGCATGCATCAGTCTAGTACAACATACTAAAAAACTAAAGCAAAATTCATTACCAACTGAGAGAACGAAAATCAACAAGGCAGGCACATCACAAATCAATATTCAAAACCAATTAAAATGCAAAAAATGCAATAAAAATGAAAATGCATGATCAAATTAATATTTTTGCACCCTAAAATTCTAAATTGAATTATGAATCTACAGAAAAAAGAAGGGAATTAATTGGATAATCCTACTATTCTTTATGACATATTTTCTAACATGAATAAAACAAAGAAAATTAAAAAGAAAATAAAACCAGGGGGTGCACTCAGCAAAACGCCTCAGTTATTTCTCAACATTGGGCCAAATGGGGGGCTGCGCTTAGCACTTGGGACCTAAGCCCAAACCAAACTCAGCATTCTCACAATCAGGGGGGGTCAATGATTAAACAAAGGGGTGCGCGTCAGCAAATCGGACTTGGGCTTAACCCAATCCAAACCCTAACCCAACCATCACTCAACAAAACCAAACTTCTCCCTCAGATCTTGCTGGAGCCTTGAAGAACACTGAACTTTCTGGAACAAAGATCTGAAGAATATTGAAGGGATCGTTGAAGAATTTCGAGGAAAATCTGGAAGTGTAAACCGAAGATCTATGAGGATCTTGAAGATCTTCGAACTTTCTGACGCAATGTTCTTGTAATCTCCTGGAAAACTGCAGAATGTTGAAGGTTCGTTGAAGGATTTCGAGTCTCTACGAGGATCTTCGCAAGGAGGTGGATGAACCGTTGAAGATCTTGAAGCCTGATGGATTTCTGGAAATCTTTGAGGTTTCTGATGAGTAAGATGAAGATCTGGAGATCTTCAATAATCTGGAAAAATGACGATCCTGACAAATTTTCCGGTGAAAAAAGCAGTTTCCGGCGAGTCTTGGCCGTGAAACAGTTAGGTTTGATTTTGCCGGTGAGGGATCCGGCGTGTTTGCATGGCCAGCGATCTGCTTTCCGGTGAGCTCGCCCGGCGACAGCCAAGTGGCACGCATGCAACGATTTGACGGTGGTGGCGCAGTCTGGAGTGGACGCGTGGCACTGAAGGAAGGTGTGAGAGAGACGCGTGTGAGAGAAAGGAGGATAGTGGAATGGTGCGCTGGCAGAGGGAGAGAGTAGTGGAGTGAGGTGGCGGAAAACGTGGAAGAAAGAGAAGGACGCGTGGGGCCCTCTTTATAGGACACTTGGCTGGATTTGGGCCCCACGAAAAAAGGATAACTGGCCCATTAAATTCTGATTAAGGACTAAAAATGGTTAAATGGACTAAACATGGACTGAACGAATCAATACGTGATTAATGGACTTAACGATGGATGATTAATGGAAAACAATTAAAGACTAATTGGGATGGTTAACGGACTCCAAGACCTGATTAAAGACTAACCAAAATTAATACTTTAATTAAAATCTAATCGAACTAATTAAAAATCCTAATCAGAATTAAACTAAACTAACTACTTTGATAAAAACTAATTAAACTAATTGAAATTTGAGAATTAAACCTAATTAAAAAATCTAACAACTATTAGTTCTAAAACCCTAGTTAAAATCTATTAATATCTACTAATCAAAATCTATTAATATGTACAAAACCTATTATATTCTAATGGGATTTAAAACTATGAAAAATATAAAAATCTACTTAATATCTAACAACTCTAATTATATTCTAAAAAGGTTTAAAGCTAGTAAAAATTAAAATATATTGAAAATATTATTCAATATCTATTTAAAATCTAAAACCTATATTAAAATTCCTTTAAATCTAATAAAAAAAAACAAAAAGAAATATTAACCCCTACAACCAATTAAAAATCTAAAAATCTATTGCAATCTATTATTAAAGATTTATTCAAAAAAACCAAAAACTCCTATTAACATCTATTTAAAAAACCTAAAAACTCCTATTAATAACTATAAATGCTATTAAAGCCAATAACCCCGATAAAAGGAACGCGAGACCAGACTGAAATAAACAGTAAACCCTGGACATCAGAATATCCTAAAAACCAAAGTGTGCTGAAAACGCCGAGAAACGCACAATTTCCCGAAAATGAAACTCCAATTATCTGGACCGGTCTGAAACGTCCTATAGGTGAAAACCAAGCTGCAATTCTGACATCATCTGTAGGATTAAAAATATACTGCACGTGGTATGCGAATGCGACTGCAAAAATGAGCCGAAACGTAAATCAGGAGCGGGAACCGGTTGGTCAAATTTTAGGGTGCAACAGTTGCCCCTATTCAAACGGCTTGGACCCGACTGGATGAAGAGCGAACGGTCTTCAGATAATCGAGGTACGAGACGGTTGAATACCAATAAACCCTGAAATTTGCCAACCGCAAAAATAAATTACGCACACCACTGCTTGAGGAGAATTAACCAGGGAACTGATTTCCGTTGCCACAGCGACAACTAAACACCCATCCATCAACCTGCTTACGAAATAATCTGATTTTGTCCATAGACCATCCCATTCCGAAGAAGTGAGCATACACTAACCAGTGAGAAATTGTTGATCTCCCTTATCAACCTTCCGTTCGTACCTGAACAAGCATCCACTAAACAGCGAGAAAATGTTGATTTCACTTATCAACCTTCCGTTCGTACTTGAACGAGCATCCACTAACCAGCGAGAAAATGTTGATTTCACTTACCAACCTTCCGTTCGTACCTGAACGAGCATCCACTAAACAGCGAGAAAATGTTGATTTCAGTTACCAACCTTCCGTTCGTACCTGAACGAGCATCCACTAAACAGCGAGAAAATGTTGATTTCACTTACCAACCTTCTGTTCGTACCTGAACGAGCATCCCTGCGGGGACACGAGAAACTTAGCCAAGCAACTCTGAGAGGACGATTCTGACGACGGCCGCCAAATACCTATTCGGGCAATAGATATCCTGAAAACACTCCGCTGGGGAAATTGGGAACTTAACCAAGCACCTTGACGAGAATAACTTTGTTGGAAAATACGAGGAACTTAACCAAGCAACTCGTTGACGAATACCCTGCTGGGGAAACTACGGGTAACCACCCAAAAATCTGCGTTACCATCTTCCAATGCTGACACCACAGCATCCTGAGAAAGACTCAACTGGGGGGAAGAAGGTGCTTGACCAAGCAACCTCTGCTAGGGGAATATGACATGACGAACACGATCACTGTGTACTTTGCACCACAATCCTCTTGACACGATCACTGTGTGTCTTGACGTTGCAAACAAAACCACATATGAGACGAATACGATCACTGCGTATCTCTTCCGCAAAAACCCCATAACATAACGATGACCACGATCACTGCGTACTTGCGCCACAAACAAAACATACAGGACGAATACGATCACTGTGTACCCTACCACAAACCCCCACAACATATCGATGACCACGATCACTGCGTGCCCTACGCCACAACCCTCTTGACGGGAGGAAACACGATCACTGCGCGTCTTGTGTCGCAAACCAAACATATGTATATCTCTGTGAACCACGATCTTACTTATCGACAGAGAAAATACCTGAGGCTGGACGGGTAATCAATCCTGCTTACGTTTCCAAATGCACATGTTTGATAATGCCGCAATGCTTCCACACTGCATGGAAATGCTATGTATTCGTGTAAAATGCAAGTGCTTATGATGCATGCTTATGCAAAGAGTTACTTCAGCAAAATAAATGCTGAAGACAAACTGGATCCGCTGGGGATAACCGGAATACTACCGATACGGTTCCAACAAAATAAATGTTGGAAATATGAACTAACTCCGCTGGGGATGACCATCCTGCTGGGAAAGTAGCTCACAAACTCATAACTTCAAACTCTGCTGATAATGATCGTCCTGACGAGGAAGGATCAACCTGTTGGGGCAAGAGAAAAGCAATCCTGGAAACTGCTTTCAAAAGGTATCAACACTCTGATTACGCCCTGTGGGGATAATTCATCCGGCTATCACTGAGCTGGGGATTGACCAGTGTGCTCTGATTCGCACTACACAAGATTCTTCAGGCGAGTTAATCATATCCGTCTCGACCCTTGCTGGGGAGGACTCTGCTCTGCTTGATAAGCCAATTCTGAACTACTGAAGATACATTGATCTTTTCCTTTGACGCAACCTCCACTCTCCTGGGGCGACTTCACTGGGGAAAGACACAACATTCATCCTCTGGAGAGGGTACTAGCCTGCCATGGACTCTGGCGGGGAATTTTGTGAGCTTTTGAATACCTGCAAAAGTCAACAAGCAAACACAAGACAATCTATGCAAAAAGAAACATCTTGGCAATCACCCATGACAACCATTCAGGTAATTTCTGGTTTTAACAATCATCGGCCGAGGCCCGCCTGTTTACACACATGTAGGTTTTATCAAAAACATCGGCGTTTTTTACAAACAAAACTGTAAAAGTTAAAACCAAAGTCACACACTACACTGAATAACACACTTTATTGATAACGGCCTGAAAATAGGCAAGATTTGTACATCAGATGCAACTCCTGAAAAGAGGTAGTCACGCATAAACAAAATGCAGAAATGTACAAAGATACAGAATAAAATTTGTACACATGTCGGCAGCGTGTTACATACGAACACCATGAGTTGATCCTCCTATGAATCGCCGGACTCTGACGCTTTCCTGATCTCTGTCTTCGGAAGAGGTTGCTTTGGATAGTCGACCCCCGGATGCTCCCAAACCACTAAACAATCAAACTTGGACCGCAGTCATTTGCTTCTCAAATCCCTAACTTTTGCGTGAATCGCCCTTTGCGGGTTTTCAATTCACCGGGATACCCTTTTTTGCCGAAGCCGCCCAGTGTAGGTTTTCGACTTCGCGGGTGTACATTTTTCGTTTTATCCCTAACTTTTTCCCGAACCGTTTATTCTGTTTTTGGTTCGCCAGGATGCCCCATTTTTGCCTGGACTCTCTTTTTACTGTCCAGCGGGTCAATTTTTAAGCAAAGTATTTTTTGACTGCGTCCGAGTTCACAGGGGATGAAAAGTCTTCCCCATCCATGGTGGATAACAATAAGGCTCCTCCAGAGAAGACCTTTCTCACGACGTATGGACCTTCATAATTGGGAGTCCATTTGCCCCTGTGATCCGATTGCGGTGGGAGAATCTTCTTCAGCACAAGATCACCCGTCTGAAAGCTTCGAGGTCGAATCTTCTTGTCGAACGCTTTCTTCATCCGGCTCTGATACAGCCTACCATGTGCAATTGATGCCAGTCTCTTCTCATCTATCAAGCTCAGCCGGTTCGATCTACTTCTCACCCACTCTGCCTCATCAAGCTGAACATCACGCAAAACCCTCAAAGATGGTATCTCAACCTCCAATGGAAGGACTACCTCCATGCCATACACCAATGAGAACGGAGTTGCCCCGGTTGATTTACACACAGTCGTGCGATAACCGTGCAAAGAAAACGGCAACATCTCGTGCCAATCCTTATACGTTACCACCATCTTCTGAACAATCTTCTTTATGTTCTTGTTGGCCGCTTCGACAGCTCCATTCATCTTGGGTCTGTACGGAGATGAATTATGATGTTCGATCTTAAACTCCCGACAAAGATCCTTCATCATCTTATTGTTCAGGTTCGAACCATTATCAGTAATGATCCGTTCAGGAATACCGTATCTGCAAATTATATCCCTCTTGACAAATCTGGCCACCACCTGCTTCGTCACATTGGCGTAAGATGCTGCTTCCACACACTTGGTGAAGTAATCGATCGCGACTAGGATGAAGCGATGCCCATTAGAAGCAGTAGGCTCGATCTTGCCAATCATATCAATTCCCCACATGGATAAAGGCCACGAAGAAGCCATAACATTCAGTGGACTGGGTGGCACATGGATCTTATCAGCATAGATCTGGCACTTGTGACACCGCTTGGCGAACTTGAAACAGTCCGTTTCCATCGTTAACCAATAATACCCCGCCCGCAACAACTTTCGGGTCATAGCATGCCCACCAGCATGTGTACCAAAAGTTCCTTCATGGACCTCTTCCATGAGTAAATTGGCTTCCTTCTCGTCTACACACCGGAGTACCAAATCGTGGTTCCTTCTATACAGAACCCCTCACGTCCATCGTACTCGATGGGATCCACGCTTGGTGTTTATAAGGAAAAGGGTGTGTTTATCTATCTACGCTAATGGTCAGTCTGAAAAAAAAAGAAAAGGACAGGACTCGACGGAACATACGGTGTTTTGGGCCTACGTACTCCCTCGTGCAATGGGAAAGTCAGAGTCAACGTAGTTCGACTACCTATGTCTAAACGGGGGGAGGTTGCTCGCCAGGACGTCGCGTCCTGTGCCTACGTACTTCCACACGGCATGGAAGATTAGAGCAAACGTAGTTCGACTAACTATGGCTAAACAGGGCACTCTCACACAGCAGTGAGAAAACAAACTGGTTTTAAAGGTTCGGGAACCTACAACTACGGTCTGGTCTCAAATGCACTCGGGCAAGAGAAA
The DNA here is from genome assembly GCA_963859935.3 of Lathyrus sativus. Taxonomy (NCBI): domain Eukaryota; kingdom Viridiplantae; phylum Streptophyta; class Magnoliopsida; order Fabales; family Fabaceae; genus Lathyrus; species Lathyrus sativus. The sequence goes on from OZ012735.1 coordinate 606,920,023, forward strand.
AGGGTAACAATCAGTCGTCAGCGGGAAAGTCTCGATCGCACAGCCGCGAGAGAACAAAAGGTTAGTTGTTAGTGTGCTTGCTAGGATATTGCATCCTATGCCTACATATCCTCGTCTGGTACGAGGAATCAGAGCAGCTGTAGTTCGGCTAACTACGACTCAAGCTACTCAAGAGCTCCTACTGAAAGGAAAGGGAAAAGACACCCTAAAACTATAGCTGAAAAAGGGGAATCTACCTACTGTTATCATGCCTGGTTGACCATCCTAATGTTTATCATAACGACTCCGCAGCGGAGAAGTCAGAGCTCCTAAGGGATCATGGCAACAGGACTAAACAGCAAACAAGAATCAACTGCAAAGTAAAGAAATACTGGAAATATGCATGAATGCAACAACCAAACAAACAAGGCGCAAAGGCCGCAAACCACAGAGGTAAGGGAGCTCAGCTCTACCAAATACCAGCAAGCAAAGCCACTCAATAACAAACAAGCAGAAGGAGGACCACCTCAACTTCTCATGCACACAAAGCCTACTTCTAAGATGCACCTACCTCAGAAATATCTAGATGAACCCCTAAGTCTAATGCAGCACAGCACCACACAATTAAACAATCACAAAGAGAAGGCGAACCAGCCTGACAAACTCCTATCCAAAACCTAAACCGAAACCCTGAGCAAAGACTCCTAAACAACCCTGAAACAAACCCCTGACTTACCCCTGAACAAAACTCTATGCAAAACCCTAAACAAAACCCTATGCAAAACCATAATCAAGAGAAGCCAATCCCAGTCTTCAAGCTTCAAAACAAGCTTACCAAAGAAAGGGAGCTAAGCAGACAGACTCATAGTGCCTTCCTCAGGAAAGTACCAGGAGGTTACTACTCAGGAATCATATCCTATGCGGCTCGACAACTGTGATCAGTTTACATTCCTCCTCAGGAGAAACTAAACTCACATGAAGGCTCCGGCATCATTGGATACT